>JAKCOX010000107.1:231211-866211 GCA_022605575.1 Laterallus jamaicensis coturniculus
CCCCTCCTTGGTGCCCAGCTCTGTGGCTGCATGGCTGGCTGGCGTGGGGCATGGGGAGGGGGTGTCCCCAACCTGGGACCCCTGTGCTGGAGCCACCACCCAGGATGGGGGTGCTGGGACCCCTCCCCGTCTCCCCCCCCCCCCTCCCCTCCCGGCTGCTGTTTGTCACCCAAGGAGCTGCTGTGTCCCAGCTCATGGCAGCTGCCGGCACCGACCGAGGCCTCGTGCTCATCTGACCCCCGCAGCCCCCAGCACCCACCCCTGGGACCCCCCCCCCGCCCCACGGCTGGGACCCGGCAGCTGCTGTGGCTGCGGCACCGTACTGGGGAGCAGCATCGCTCAGGCTGGGGCTGTGCCAGGGCCCCGGCACTGCAGCATGGCACTGAGGCCCTGGCACTGTGTCCTGGCACTGTGGCCCTGGCACTGCAGCCTGGCACCATGGCCTGGTGCTGAGGCCCTGGAGCTGAGGCCCTGGCACTGTGGCTCTGGCACTGCAGCCTGGCACCATGGCCTGGTGCTGAGGCCCTGGAGCTGAGGCCCTGGCACTGTGGCTCTGGCACTGTGTCCTGGTGCTGAGGCCCTGACACTGTGGCTTGGCACTGAGGCTGTGGCACTGCAGCCCGGCTGTGGGCCTGGAGCTGAGGCCCTGGCACTGTTGCTCTGGCACTGTGGCCCTGGCACTGCAGCCTGGCACTGTGGCTTGGTGCTGAAGCCCTGGCACTGCAGCCTGGCACCATGGCCTGGAGCTGAGGCCCTGGAGCTGAGGCCCTGGCACTGTGGCCCTGGTACTGCAGCCTGGCACCATGGCCTGGTGCTGAGGCCCTGGCACTGCAGCCTGGCACTGCAGCCTGGCTGTGGCCCTGGCACTGTGGCCCTGGCACTGTGGCCCTGGCACTGCAGCCTGGCTGTGGCCCTGGTGCAGTCTGTAGCACCGTGCCCAATGGCTGCCAGGGGCGGAACACAGCCCTGGGCCTGCAGCCAGGCCCGGAGCGGTGTGGGCAGGGGACAGGCACTGGTGAGGGCCCTGCGGGGTCTGGGCTGGGCTCTGCCTGAGGCTCCAGAGACACAAGAGATGGTTCCAGGGGGAGCGGGGAAGGAGCGTCCCCCAGGGACACACAGCACAAGGTGACATGGAGCCTGTAGCCGTGTCACCCCTCCCGAGCGCTGGCACGGCCACAGCCCTGAGGCCGCCCAGCTTGGGGAGACCCCCACACCCAGGCAGGTCCCGCCTCAGCCGTAGGGACGGTGAGAGCACCCAGCCCCTCGGCAGCCCACCCGCCCCATGAGTGGGGGGCCCTGGCCATGGCTCAGCTGCACCCTGGGGTGCGGTGTGGAGGGGGCTTGGTGCTGAGGAGGGACAAGGGCAGAGGCATCGGCCACAGTCTGGGGGGTGGTGGGGCCCCATCAGCAGGGCAGGAGCCTGTGTGGCCATGGCAGCTGCCTCACAGTGCTGCTCACCAGCCCCACGGCTGCGGGTTCCCCACGCTGTGACCTGATCCTGCCCTGAGCATGTCTGTCCCTCAGGATCCCCGGTCATAGAATCACAGAATCCCAGACTGGGCTGGGGCTGGGAGGGACCCCAAGGGTCCCAGAGCTCCAACCCCCTGCCAGGTTTGGGAGAGACCCCAAGGGTCCCCAGAGCTCCAACCCCCTGCCAGGTTTGGGAGGGACCCCAAGGGTCACAGAGCTCCAACCCCCTGCCAGGTTTGGGAGGGACCCCCAAGGGGCACAGAGCTCCAACCCCCTGCCAGGGTTGGGAGGGACCCCAAGGGTCCCAGAGCTCCAACCCCCTGCCACAGGCAGGGACACCAACCTCAGGCCTGGAGCTACACAAGGTTGCCCAGGGCCCCAGCCAACCTGGCCTTGGACACCCCCAGGGACAGGGCACCCACCCCCCTCTCTGGGCAGCCCCTTCCAGCCCCTCCCCACTCTCTCTGCACACAACTTCCCCCCAATCTCTCCTCTCCCCCTCCCCTCCTCCAGCTTCACTCCAGCCCCCTTGTCCTGCCAGGCTCTGCCCTTGAACAAGCCCATTCCCCTCCTGTTCCTGGGGTCCCTTCAGGCACTGGCAGGCTGCAATGAGGTCCCCCCACAGCCTTCTCTTCTCCAGGCTGACCCAGCCCAGCTCCCTCAGCCTCTCTCCAGAGGGGAGCTGCTCCAGCCCCCTGAGCATCTTCATGGCTCCTCTGACCCCTCTCCAACAGCCCCACATCTTCCTTGTGTTGGGCCCCAGCTCTGGACACAGGATCCAGCTGGGGCCCTCCCAGGGCAGAGCAGAGAGGGACAATCCCCTCCCTGTCCCTGCTGCCACCCCTCTGCTGATGGTCCCGTGGGGTGACCCCCCCCACAATGTCAGGGGGTAATGTGAGGGACAGGCCAGCATGGGGAGGGGGACACTGGTTGTGTGGGGCTGGGGGTGCCCACAGCTCCATCCCATACCTACCCTGGGAGCAGGAATGGCCCCAGCTCCTCCCCGTCCAACCCAGTGCCACGGGATGTCACCCCCAACCCAGGGGCTGCTGGAGCCGAGAGACACCACGGACCAGAGCAGAGCTTTCTTATAAATTTATTACATAATAATAATAATAATTAATAATAATAATATAATATAAGAAACATAGATCTCTGTGGGGTATGTGTATCACAACGTCAAGGGCGGGAGGCGAGTGGCCACACCTCCATGACTCTGGAGAAGGAGAAATCTCCTCCGGAAATCCATACAAAATAAGGGTGAAGTCAAACCGACCCTGTAAAATCATAAAACAGAACCAAAAGTAACCCAGGAAACCCAAAAAACCAACCCCACCGGTGGGTGAGCCCGGTCCGGGTCGGGACCGAGAGTGCGGATGTGGGAGCCGCGTGCGGTCGGGCACACGCGTGTGCGCGGGGCGGGGGGGGTGGGGGGGTGAGGTGGGGTGGGGTGGGGGTTTAGGAGCCGGTCTATGCACATGCAGCGGGTGTGAGGGCGCCTGGGGCGTCTCGGCGGGTGGCACATGCATGCGGCGGGGAGCGTGGAACCAAAACCTCGCCACACTCCGTGGCGGTGGCGGTGGGCGGCGGTGGCTGGGGAGCGGGGTTGGGCTGGGGAAGGCCCTTGCCCCCATTCCCCTCCCTCCCCACAAAACCCACCCCCAGCCCCGGAACAAAGTGCTTTGGGTTTTGGTTTCTCTCATCGTACAGTCAGAACTACAGACAGGAGCTGGCGGGATGGACGCGGGGGTTGGCGACGCTGGGCCGGACGGAGGGAAAATACCAACAACTTTAGTTTGTGTGGATTTAATTGAAATCAAAACCCCTTCTTGAAAGCGGAAAAGGAAAAAAAAACCCCAAAATTAAAGAGAAGACCGGAGTGTGTCCCTTTTTACAGCAGAGAACCCCAGCAGTCATTGAGAAGCCATGAGAATCACAGTAACCGCCCGCCGCGCGCGGCCGGTCCCGCGGGATGCTCCCGGCACGGCACAGCCGAGGGGTGCCGCGGGCTCGTGGGGGTCGGTTCCTGGCCCGCCGCCGCTCTGCCTTCTCCTCGGATGGGCTTTTTCAACGGGAAATGTCTCACTGGGTCTTGGAGATGCCGGGGAGGGAGGAGATGCCGATGCGGCCGGGGATAGATACGGAGCCGGGGGAAGCGCTTATCTACACCTGGGGAGAAGCTGCAGCGCTTCGGCGCAGGAAGCGAACGTCAAGCGGCGGCGGCTGCGTTTGCGGGGGGCGGTTTTGGGGTGGGGGGGACACACAGCCATGGGGTGACACCTCAGCCCTCAGCCGTTTGGCACCCCAGCCTCCCCGTGGGTGCTGGGGGAGCGCGGGGTGTGGCTGTGCCAGAAGCCAGTGGGGACGGTGAAGCACAGGGTGGGGAAGCAGAGGGAGAGGTGGGGGGGAACACATGGGGCAGGGGAAAGGGGTGTCAGCACCCAGCCCAAAACCACCCGTGTGTCCCCTCCATCCCTGGCGTCGCCGTGGAGCGAAGAACGCTGGCACAGTGACGCCAGGGGACAACGCCGCCGGCAAAGCCCCCGGCCCAAGCTCATCCGGCTCTGCCACGTGCAGAGGGGGGCACAGGGAGGGTGGGGGGGGGTTGGGAAGGCAATGGGGAGGGTGAGGGTGTCGCGGCAGACCCTGGCAGCCCCTGGGACTGGGGTGACGGTGCGGCAGCGTGGCTGGGAGGCGCCTTCTTTGGGTGTTGGGGCCTGACTGGGACGAGCCGTGGTGCCCCGGGGTGGGGGGGCACCCAGTGTTCACCGACACAGGTACGGCTGCAGCTGCTTGGCGGTGGGAGCTGGGATGCACGGCGTGGGCGGCACGGCCGCCGGCTCTGCCGGGGCAGAGCGGTGCATCCACCGTTTCCAGCCCTCCTGAGGGGATCGGGGTGTTGGGGGGAGGAAGAGGAGGAAGAGGAGGGCGAGGAAGGCTCCTCAGAAACGGCAAGAAGGCATCCAGCTCACCTGGTCCCAGACCGAGCTTCCTGCGGAGCCGTTGGGCTCTGCAGACTTCTGGCCTCTTGTGGCAAGAGGCAGGGGGCGGGCGGGGGGGGTCTCTCTCTCTCTCTAGGTCGCCCCAGAAGCAGCTGTGGAAGGGGCAGAGACCCCCGGGCTCGGCGGTGCCGAGCGGCCCCGCGCTCAGGCCAACACACCCTCCCCAGCAGCAGCGCCCACTGGGCAGCTCTGCGGCCACACGCCAGCCAGGGCACCGGCACCCTGGGGGGGGCTTGAGCACCAACGGGGGCTCTGGGGGGCTGCTGGGGTCTCCGGGACCTGTGGGTGAGGTGGGGAAGGAGCCAGAGCAGGGGAAGGGGGGAGAGGGACAGGCAGAGCAGGGGGCACACAGCCGAGGATGGGCTGTTGGCCATGCAGAGCCCGGGCCGAGCTGTGCCATGCAGGCCCCCAGCGTGCTCTGCGGGGTGCCCATGGTGTCCCCATGGCAGGAGCCATCCCTGGGGGACCCCAGGGGATGGAGCCTGACTGGGGACAGCGGGGGCTCTGCCAGCATGCAGTCGCCATGGCCAGAGCCAGCCAGCCCATGGCACAGCTGCCCGGTGACGCACCGCGGCCGCACGCGTTCCGGTGCCGGCGTCACAGTGGCACAAGGGAGAACCGGCCACATCCCGATGTTCCGTGGTTTGGGAAAGGCCCTGGGGCCATGTGCGCTGCGGGGCGTCCTCGGGGGGCTGCGCTGGGAGGGTGCAGGGGAGTGGGGACACGCATCCCGCATCACTGGCATCCCAGGATGTGCCTGGAGCAGCAGCCTCAGCCCGGAGAGACGCGCTCGGCGCTGGGGAGCAGCAGCGAGGTTGAGTCACAGCCAAGCGGCTCCGGGGGCGAAGCGTGCGGGAGGGGACAAGGGACAAGCCCAGGGGACAGCTGGAGCTGGGGGGCTGGAGGGAGCGGGCGAGGGGCTGGGGGTGCGAGCGCTGGAGCAGGACTGTCCTCGCCAGGTGGGGCCATGCTGGGTGCTGCTGGCACGGGCGGAGGAGCCGGAGCCACGGAGGGTGCTGGGAGAAGCAGGGTGCAGAGCTGGGGCGCAGGCGAGTGGGGGGATGCCGGGGGGATGCGTGCGGCTGCGCATGCTGCTGGCCATGCCAAGGTGTGCGGGGGGGCTGGCGCGGCGAGGTCGGGGGGTGATGGCACTGGGGGGGGGGGGGGTGGAAGGGCACGGGGAGGGGGTGAAGAGAGGGGTGGGAGCGCGGCGGCAGAGGGGCGACGGGCCAGGCTGCGGCTATGGGGAAGGAGCAGGACCCAGTGCACGGGTCCAGTGGGACGGCGGCGGGCGGCGTTGGCACGGAGGGGCCGGGGGGCCCCCTGCCCGGCGGGGTGCGATGGCACCCCTGGCGCAGCAGGCGGTGGGTCGGGCAGACGCAATGGCTGCTATCGCGATTCGGATGCCTCGTGGCTCCCCAGGTTCGGGGCACGAGGCCGGGGGGTCCCTGGGCCGCAGGCGGAATTTCGCCCAGCTGGCTCGATGCCGCTCTCGCCATCCCCGGGCACCGGCCCCAGCCAGCAGCTGCGGGATGGGGTCCAGGGAGGGGGAGAGGCTGTGGCCCCCCAGGGCCCGGCGGCTTCCGGAGGGATCCGGATGGAGCCGCGTGGGCAGGTGCCCGGCAAGAGCGCAGGGAAAAGAGACGGCACCGCAGCGCGGCCAGAGCCATCCCGGGACAGACGGTGTGCCGGCACAGGTCACATCCATCCCGGGAAAGATGGTGTGTCGGCACCGGTCAGGATCTGACCTGGGACAGACGGTGTGCCGGCACAGGTCCAGAGCCATCCCGGGACAGACAGTGTGCCAGCATCGGTCCGGATCCATTGGGAGATCCCGGTGTGCCAGCACAGGTCAGGATCTGACCTGGGACAGATGGTGTGCCGGCACTGGTCACATCCATCCCGGGACAGACAGTGTGCCAGCACACGTCAGGATCCCATGGGATATCCCCGTGTGCCGGCACAGGTCCAGAGCCATCCCGGGACAGACAGTGTGCCGGCACACATCCAGATCCATTGGGAGATCCCGGTGTGCCGGCACAGGTCAGGATCCATCCTGGGACAGCCCAGTGTGCCGGCACACCTCCAGATCCATTGGGAGATCCTGGTGTGCCGGCACAGGTCCGGATCCCTTGGGAGAGCCCTGTGTGCCGGCACAGGTCAGTCCTGTCCCGGCGGCTGCCGGTGCCGCTGCCCCGGTGCCGGGCCTTTTCCCTGGCTGCAGGTTGTACAGGTTCAGAGATGTGTGAGGGTCAGAAGGAACCTCCTTGTCCTTCCCTCTAGCACCAGAAGAGTTAATGCCATCGTGGGGGACTCAGCTTTTTGGGAACACCGCTCACCAAGCCATCCCCTGCCGAGCCCCGGCCCACCCCGAGCGGCACCGCCAGCCCCCTGCACCGCGGCGGGAGCCAGCCCGGCCACGGGACCCACGACGCCGGGCCCTTCCCTCCTCTCCCTTCGCCCGCTCCGGAGGAGCAGCGGCCTCGTGGCTGAGCCAGTGGTACCACATGGGCATCGCCACTGTGGCGGCTGCTCCCGGGGAGCGGAGGCAGGAGAGGGGCCCAGAGCGGCCCTGGGATAGGGACCGGGAGCGGTGCCGGAGCCGGTGCCTCGGCGTGGGGGGGCTGGGAAGACTCGGCGTTGCCCAAAACCCAAGTTTTGGTTGTTTTTCTGTTTGTTTCCAGCTCCTCAGACCCGGCGTGTCTGCAGGAGCCGGTGGGGGCTGGGGGGGTGGGGGGTGGGGGTGTTGTTTTTTGTTTCATTTTTTTGTGGTTTTTTTTTTTTAAAAAGACTTTTTTGAACATTCATTCAGTCGCTAAAAACTCCCGGGGGGGGGGGGGAGGGGGGGGTGAGGGGCATCCCGGGGCGGGGGGGGGGTGGGGGGTGGGGAAGGGCACAGACACCCCTCCCACCAGCATCTCAGCACGTCTAGAGATAAATAGAGATTTTAGTAAAACCATAACAAAACCCGGTGGCTATAGCTCTATAGATATAGATATATAGATATTTGCTCTCTCTTTTCAAATATATAGCTGATCGATTGATTGACTGATTGATTGGTTAAAAAGATGCAAAATAAGGATGAGCAGGCCGGAGTGGGGATCCCGCAGCTCGGTACCGTCACCTCTTGCAGATCATCAGCTGCTCTCTATATAAATGCACGGAGATTATATATGACCCATCGACATGTCCCCCTTGGAAACAAGACCCCCAACCAAGGGGAAATAAAACATCTCCCTCCCCCCCCCCCTCCCCTCCCTCCCCTCCCACCCACCCCCCAGCTGAACGTTGGCAAAGCGTGTCCCGCCGGGTCCCCCCCAGCCGCCCTCCGACACCCCCAAACATGCTTCTATCCATGCGGTTTCAGTCCCCCTCTCACCGGGGCGACGGGCAGAGCGGTGGCACCGCAGAGTCCGGGGCTGGTCCCTGGCGTTGGGGATGGCTCCTCCGGCGCGGACGGTGAGGCTGGCTGCTCCCACAAGCGGCTCCGCGGGGCTGGGCATCGCCGCAGGCATCCCGCCGGGGATGCCCCGCTCCACGGAGAGAGGCCTCTGCATGCTGGAGCCCTTTCCCTCCGGCCGCCGGCACGGTCAGCCCGTGGCTGCCGCGGCCGCGCCACCTGCTCTCCCTGACACCTGCGCCTGGCCTGCTCCACCGCGCCGGGCAGCTCGGGGTGGGGGGCTCCACGCCATGGGGCCACCCCGAGCTGCCCGCGGCACGTGCCTAGCCCCTCGCCTCTGCCAGCGTCTCCCTGCCAGACCCGGGGCACGTGGCCGGCGTGCGGCCAGCAGCCGGAGCCTCCTCCCTCATGGCACGTCGTCGGCCCCTCCGGCCACCAGCGAGGCCGCCGGGGACCAGCAGCACATCAAGCGATATACAGGCCGGCCTCTCTGGGAGGGACAGGAACGAGGGTGTGTTTCATGCAACATTCCTTGTCCCCAGGGCGTCGCGGGGGGCTGGCGGGGCCGAGCGGGGACGGGGCTGGGGGGGGGGGCTGCGTGGTCGTGGCACGCCGGGGCGGTGTGGGAGCGGGCGGGAGCCCCTGGGCTCCGTGCCCTTCAGTGCAGTGCTCAGAGTAGAAAGAGAATCAAAGTGGGTTTTATTAGTCTAGTAGAAACGCCCCCTCCCACCCCACCCCCCTCACCCCTCCTTCCCCACATCCCCTCTCCCCGTGGTGGCTCTGGAAGAGGCCGGCGCTGCCTGGGGACGGTCAGCTGTCTACCAGCTGCTTGAGTGCCCGCTCAATGTTCATCCGGTGCCCGACACGGGTCACCCCCAACTCCACGAAGTCCTCCTTGGTGAGGGCGGGCAGGTGCGTGCCCTCGATCTCATGGTCCTCGAACTTGTCTCGGTGCTCCACCAAGTTGATGCTTTCCAGCCAGTCCCCGACGTCGTACTTGTTCCAGAGGTGGAGGGGCTTCTGCATGAAGGGCCGAGGCGGGTGCAGGGTGTGCAGGGGCGGCCCCGGAGACGGGGACGGGGACGGGGAGCGGCTCCGGGCGCTCACGCTCCTCACCACGAAGCGCACCTCCTTGGGCTCGTGTGGGATGGAGAGGCTGGAAGATTTGAGGATGGTGGGAGGGGTCAGACCGTAGGGGCCGGACGGTGCTGAGGGGCTCTGTCCGGTCCAGAGCCGGCTTCACGGGGCTGGGGGTACGTCGGGTCACGGGGTAGCGACTGCCAGGTCGGACTGTGTAGGTGGTCCCGGAGCTCCGCTGGGAAATGGTGCTGAGTTCTCCTAAACTACTGAAAAAGTCTGCGGAGAGAACGGCACAGCCAGAGAGAGAGGAGAGAGAGCAGAGGGCAGGGGTGAGGCCAGGTCCCCAGACACGGCACCACACACACACCACACACCGGGGGGGCTGCGGGGGGCAGGAGGGCACGCTGCGGCGCTCGGGGGGCACGGCTCGCGGCACCTCAGCCAACTCCTTCTCACCAGCCCTGCCGAGGCAGCTCCAGGGCGGGGAGAAGAGGTTTGGGCAACATCTCCAGGTCCTGGCCACACCTGCCCCAGCCGCCGCGGCGCTGAAGCCCCACCGAGACCACCCAAGGAGCGTGGCCCTGCGCCCAGAGACCTTGCACCTCTCCCTGCCCTGCGGGGCTGCTCAGCACCAACCTGTGGCTCCGACACCCTGGAGCCACCAGCCTCCACTTCCACTGGGACCCCCGCCGTGTCCCCTCGCTCGCCGCCCTGGCACCGGCGTGCTGGTGGGATGTGCGATGGACCGGGAGCGAACCAGCGCTCCCACTCACCTCGAGGCAGAGTGGAGGGAACCTTCTGGTGTCCCTCTGGACAGTGGCACGGGGATGGCAGGGCCGCTGTGCCACCCCAAGGATGGTGGCAGCAGGGTCTGCCCAGCACCCGGCCATGGGCAGCTCCTTGGCACAGGCTGTGGCAGCCCAGAGCCGTCTGCCCGGTCTCCCCTGGTGCTACCCCATGCCCACCACCCTGGCTTGCACCCCACGGTGTGGAGCCGGGCAGGAGCAGCCCCTCCTGCGGCACTTGGCTCTGCCCTGTGCCCTGTGCCAGCTCTGTGCCCACACCGTCTGTCTGTCCTGGCTGCGAAAGCCAGCGCAGCACCCCCAGCCCACCCTGGGGCTCCATGGGACCCCCTGGTTGAGGCTGGTGGCCTCCTCTCACTGGGGCCCATGTCCCACAGCAACTCAAGGGCCAGGGTGGGATGGAGGGTTGGCTGCTTCAGGGCTGTGCTGCCCTGTGCACAGGTCACCGCATCACCGCGCCGGGCTGGGCATCACCATGACCACCCATTTGGGTCAGCGGCGCCGCTTTGCTTCCCCTCCAAACTGACCCAGGACACACAG
Source organism: Laterallus jamaicensis coturniculus (assembly GCA_022605575.1). NCBI lineage: Eukaryota > Metazoa > Chordata > Aves > Gruiformes > Rallidae > Laterallus > Laterallus jamaicensis. The sequence goes on from JAKCOX010000107.1 coordinate 241,507, forward strand.
CCGAACCGCAGCCCCCCACTACCCTGCATGGGGTCTGCAGCGCGGTGCCTCTGCTTCCCCTGCGCCCCCCAGCTCTGCCCCTCCCCTCTCCTGGAGCTGATGGCTAAAGGAGGCCTGAGGGCTCCAGCTCCCGGCACCCGCTGCCACCAACGTGCACCACACAAGAGCCCGATTCCGGGGCCTTACTGAGCACTAATGACCTCTCTGAGGAGCCGAGCTGAGCGCAGGCACGAAGGATGCCCACAGCCCAGGCACAGAGCAGCATTCCCTGCTGCCCAGGGCACAGAAAGCCAGAGGGGGACAGAGCAGCACGACGCCGACTCAGATCTGGGCTGCTCCATGAGCACGGGGAGGAAGAGCAGAGTGGCCCCGAGCGTCGCGGCACAACAAGGGACTGGACAGGACGCGGCGTCCTGCTCCCAGGGCTGTGAAGGATCCGCTGGGAGTGATGGGGGAGAGAAAGGCCTGGGAATTCTGACAGACCCAGGGGGGTGATGAGTGTGGCACGGCCACGGGGCGGGCAGGACACCCTGCCAGACCATAGGCCTGTGTGTCTCTGGCACACGGATGCGCCCATGCGGCCATGGCTCACCACAGCTCACCACGACACTCCCATCTGCAACACCAGGCTGAGGAAAGGGGGCACGTGAAGTGGAACAGCCAAGGGCACCACAGCTGATGTGCCAAGGGCACCGTGGTTGATGATGCGCCAAGGGCACCATGGTCGATGTGCCGAGGGTACCATGGTTGATGATGTGCCAAGGGCACCGTGGTTGATGATGTGCCAAGGGCACCGCAGTCGATGTGCTGAGGGCACCGTGGTTGATGATATACCAAAGGCACCGTGGTTGATGATGTGCCAAAGGCACCGTAGTTGCTGTGCCAAGGGCACTGTGGTTGCCATGCTGAAGGCATTGTGGTCGATGTGCTGAGGGCACCACAGTCAATGTGCCAAGGGCACAGGCTCATGGCTCAGAGCATCCATCAGTTCCCAGCCCCGTGCTGAGGGAGCTGGGTGCCCCAGGAGCAGTTTTGGGAGGTTAAGCCCAACGAGGACGAGCAGCAGACCCGGTGTGAGCAGCGTGTGGGGATGAAGCCGCGGTGTCCTGTCACGCCGGGCGATCTGCCGTACGGTGCCGGGCTGAGGCCTCCTCTTCCCTGTGGCTGGGGAACACAGTGAGAGCCGTGCCCGAGGGGAGCGAAGCTGGTACAGGGTGAGTGATGCTGCTGAGGCTTCCCGAGGGCAGGACACGCCCCGTGCCCTTGGCTGCGGCAGCAGCGCTTCGCCCTGGGCTGTCCGTAGGCTCCAGCGAGGCTCCGTGCTGTGGGACTGCTGCTGGGCCACCGCAGAACGTTGCATGGGAGCTTTGACAGGCCCCACAAGTGCAGCAGCATCTTTCTTCCTTTTCCCCCTTTCCCTTTTCCCCTTTCCCTTTTCCCCTTTCCCCTTTCCCCTTCCCCTTCTCCCTCTCCTCTCCTCTCCTCTCCTCTCCTCTCCTCTCCTCTCCTCTCCTCTCCTCTCCTCTCCTCTCCTCTCCTCTCCTCTCCTCTCCTCTCCTCTCCTCTCCTCTCCTCTCTCCTCCTCTCCTCTCCTCTCCCTCTCCTCTCCTCTCCCTCTCCTCTCCTCTCCCTCTCCTCTCCTCTCCCTCTCCTCTCCTCTCCCTCTCCTCTCCTCTCCCTCTCCTCCCCTCTCCCTCTCCTCCCCTCTCCCTCTCCTCCCCTCTCCCTCTCCTCCCCTCTCCCTCTCCTCCCCTCTCCCTCTCCTCCCCTCTCCCTCTCCTCCCCCTCTCCCTCTCCTCCCCTCTCCCTCTCCTCCTCCTCTCCTCCCTCTCCTCTCCTCTCCCTCTCCTCTCCTCTCCCACACGTTTGCTGCTCCTCAGGGCATGGGGCTGCTGGAGACATCATCTCTATGCCCGAGCTCTCTCCTGGCGTGTCCTCACAATGCCAAGAGGATCCTGGGCACAGATGGGGTCTGTAGGTCAGTCCTGGGCAGAGCTCTGCCCTTTGCTGGCACGGCATGGTGCCGGCAGGATCCTGGTGGGTTTCCACAATACACAGCGGTTTCCTGGCTGGAGAGGGTGGGGAGTCTCCTTCTCCGTGGAGATCCCACCCTGGGTCCTGTGCACCCGGCTCCAGGTGACCCTGCTTGGGCAGGGGTGGGGCTGGGGGGTCTCCAGGGCTCCCTCCAGCCCCTGTCTGGGGTCTGTGAAGCTGTGGACGCCCTCAGGCAGCACTTCAGGCCCCGACACTCCCCGCTGCAGACACCCCACCGGCCTCACGTCCTGTCCAGCTCTGGGCAGTGATGTCCCAGGGGCCGTCAGCGCCATGCCCGGGTCACAGGTGCTTCAGGTAGGTTCATCTGGATGGGATGGCTGGTTCCTCAGCACAGCCCCCTCCCCAGGGCCTGGGAGGGCCTCCCAGGGGCCTGGACATCCTGTGCAGCTGCAGGGGAGCTCTTCCCTGGATCATCACTCTCCATCGCAGGTACAGGATGCCCTATCAGGAGTTCTCCCAGTGGAATGGGCTCAGATAGGTGGGTCCCAGCCAGGCTGGGCTCTGCTGCTCCTTCAGCTGCTGCTGCTGCTTCAGCTGCTGCTCTCAAGGACTCAGCTTTTGCCAGGTGTCAGGAACGCTACGGCATCGGCCTCTTCTCCTTTAGGCAACACCACGCCAGTGTAACCATGGAGCTTGATGCTCCCACTTCCACTTGATGCTCCAGCTGGGCCCTGGGAGACCAGCAGCCCAGAGATGGTGGGATGGCTGGTGGCCACAGGTTCCTCTGCAAGTGGGATGTGCCAGCTCTAAGGTGTCTTCACGTGGGAAGCCCAGGTCCCAGCAGCTCCCAGTCCCAGTCCCGCAGAGCTCAGTGGTGGCAGCCCCAGCAGCACATCGGGTGCCTGGATCCCCTCCTCAGGGCAGCCAGAGCAATGTGGCTTTTGAGATGGAGAAGCTGAGGCCTCATTCATGGGCCAGAATGGAATTGGGAATGAGGGAGATGGGGTCTCACAGGAAGCAGCAGCCTCATGAGCAGAGAAACACCAGCTCAATGAAAAGGGACCTTCTGACCAAAGCAAGGGGGGTCTGACCAAACCAAGGGGGTTCTGATCAAAGCAAGGGGGGTCTGACCAAATCAAGGGGGTTCCAACCAAAGCAAAGGGGTTCCAACCAAACCAAGGGGGCTATGACCAAATCAAGGGAGTTCCAACCAAACCAAGGGAGCTATGACCAAATCAAGGGAGTTCCAACCAAACCAAGGGAGTTCTGTGCTGCAGGAAGCTCATGGAGCCCATGGAACCTTCCGGAGGCCTTTCACAAGGCTGAAATCTTGAGTGGGTTACCAAGGGGTGAGGGCTCCTCCTCCTCTTCCTCCTCCTCCCACCTCTCCATCTCAGTCCCGACTTCTCCCAGAGTGAGGACAGGCTCAGCCACGGGGGCAGCACAATCCCCATCCCACCAGGGAGAGCTGCTTCTCCCCAGCTCAGGATCCATCCCCGTGCTGGCCCCTGCTCAGGCGGTTCCGGCCCGGCACCTCCAAACCCTCCTCACCAGAACCACACGAAGGACTTGCCCCGGGAAGCTCAACCCTTGCCAAGCGATGGGGGAGGCGTGAGGCTGCTCTTGGGATGCTCTGCCAGCCTCTGCATCCAAAGGCTCCGGCGCAGCCCATGGCTGGGCTCTGCTCCAGGGCCTCCCTCTCTTTGCCTGGAGTGGGACCTCTGAGCTCTCCTGCCTGGAACGGAGATGCAGAGACCACACGCTGCCTCTACAGATCCCCTTCAGAAGGAATTTTGTCTCCTACAACTTCCTGTCCCTGAAGAGGGTGGGAAAAGGGGGGAGCACAGGAAGGAACAGGCACTCTCCCTGGATACACCAGGGGTCCAAAGTGCCTGGGCCACGTGTCACCCTGGAAGGGCACAACTGCCAAATGGGCCGTAAGCGGCACGAGCCAGACGCTCCCATCAACCCCAAATTCAGTTCAGAGGCAAAGGGGTGCTGAGAACAGAGGAAACCCAACCTCATGGAAGCCCCATGGGCCAGAGGACCACACAGAGCCTGGCCACGAAGGAGCCAGGAAAGTCCAGCCCTTCCCTTCCCTTCCCTTCCCTTCCCTTCCCTTCCCTTCCCTTCCCTTCCCTTCCCTTCCCTTCCCTTCCCTTCCCTTCCCTTCCCTTCCCTTCCCTTCCCTTCCCCTTCCCTTCCCTTCCCTTCCCCCCTTCCCTTCCCTTCCCTTCCCTTCCCACCAGGACGAGCACTGCAGCCCCTGCTCCAACCACAGGCCAGCACCGGTGGCAGATCGAGGTGCCACACAGGGAGAGGGATGTGCTCCCCCTTGGGAGCCCACTGCTCTTCCCTGACTTTCTCCAAGGAATTCCCTCCTGGCTCCTGGCAGAAGAACCCGAGGAGAGGGTGAGTGTTGCCCCGGGGTGCCCCGCAGCGTGTGCGGTGTCTCCGGAGAACCCCGGAGAACCGGGTGTTTCACTGGAGCCCGCTGGCTTTGGCCTCTCCCAGCTGCAGCACCTTCCTCAGGGCAGACAAATCCAGCACTTCCAAGTTCTTCTTCTTCACAGAAGGAAAGACAAGGGATGTGGAGAGGGAATTACTGCAGAGCTGATGGAGATGAGTGGGGCTAACGGTGCCTCAGGTACTGTCCCTCCTGAAGGCAACGCAGGGACTCCACCAGCATCAGGGTCTCCACCAGCATCAGGGACTCCACCAGCATCCGGAGGGCTGCTGGAGCTCAAGAAGTCCTGGAGGGGTTTCTCTTCCAGTGAACACAAGAATGAGCAAACCAGCTGAGAGCTGTTTGGTTCTGTGGCTTTAAGGGGCTCTGGACTCCCCGAGACTCCAGCATCCTGAGCCTGAAGTCTTCTTGCCCATCAGGAAGTTTGGTCCTATGGATCAGGGTGTGACAGGAGCAGCTGCCCCGGCACCACTCGGGGTGTTGGCACACGATTTAAGTCACACACGTAGCTGAACATGTGCAACAGAATCCCAGGATCCCCAGGCTGGAACAGCCCTTTGAGCCCCTGGAGTCCAAGTGTCCCTGTGCTGTGCTGAGCCAGAGCCCTGAGCACCTCATCTCCCCTCTGTCCAACACCCCCAGGGCTGGGCACTCAGCCCCCTCCCTGGGCAGCCTGTGCCACAGCCCCACAACTCTGCCAGGGAAGAACTTTGCCCTCCCAGCTGAGCTGACCCTGATGTTTCCCAAAAGGTCTTTCACGGGGCTCAGAGGCTTTGGGAAGGGGCCCAGCAGCCTCACCAAGCACGAGCAGTGGAGCTGATCTCCCCACGCACCGTGCACCACCCTGTCCCCCCACACGAACCGGGTCGCAGCAGCTCACACCTCACACGCCACCTGCCAGGGAGTCAACTTCCTGGACCTTCAGGTTCTGCCCAGAGGACATCTGGAGCAGAAAGGGGCTCTTTTTTTGGGAGGACTCACAAGCTGAGCACCTTTTTGGAGAAGGACAGCTTCTGGGGACCAGCCTGCCCTCCGTGCCTTCCGGAAGGGATCCAGTGGGCAGCCTGGGAACCTGGTGTTTGGGAAGCCAGCCCATGCAGCACCAGGCAGGGATTGATGCTTCCAGAACCCTGCAGCACGGTGGGGAAGGTGAGGCATGCAGCACGGGGACAGGAGGAGGCTAGGGGGGGTCACACTTGCTCTCCAGCAGAGCAGCTGCACCTCGCCTGTGCCGGGGCTCCATGTCCCAAGCCATCAATGAGCAGGAAGCTCAGCATCCAGGACTCAATCCCTTTCTTTTCCTTCCCTTGAGTTGTTACAGCAGCTCCTGAGCTTCAGCTGAGCCTGTCCCGGTTCTGGTCAGGGCAGAGCCAACTTCCCCATGCAGCCAGCACAGGTGAGCTGAGTTACCTGGGCTGTTTCCATCCCACCTGACATCACTCCCCATAAAAGGGGCTGGTTGGGGAAGGGGCAGGGGCTTGGCACCTTCAGAACAGTCTGAGTGTGGCTTGGTTGGTCCATCCATCCATCCATCCATCCATCCATCCATCCATCCATCCATCCATCCTTCCTTTCTTCCTTCCTTCCTTCCTTCCTTGCTGTCAGGCAGCACTCTGTAGCTGTCAGGTCAGGGAGTTACTCTGTGTTATCACTGGTGTGAGTGTAACTGGCTGTTATTGTTCTCCATTCATGGTGTTTTTTGTCAGTAACTGTCCCCATCACACCCCATGGAGGTTCTGTCTGCCCTGTGGGAGTGAGTGAGTGGCATGTGGTGCTCAGCCACTGTCTGGGGCTGAACCACCACAGTCATCAACGAGGAGGAAGCTCAGCATCCAGGGGAAATCCCTTTCTTTTCCTTCCACTGAGCTGTGATGGCAACACAGGAGCTTTGTCTGAGCATCTGGGAAGTGGTGGGCTGCTCTTGATGCCTGTCTTGTCTTGCAGCCACTGTCCAGGTGCTCAGTGAAGTGGTGGCTGTGTCCCCACTGGAATTCCTGTCTTCAAGGAGGGTGACCCAGGGACAACAGACTGGGCAGCCTGGAGCGATGGTTCAGAAACCACTTCCAAAGGCAGTGAGGACAGGAGAGTGACTGGGAGGAGATGGCACAGCTTTATGATGAGGAGATGATCCTGAGCAGCCTTCTGTGTCCAGGTGACTGGGTTGGTGGGTGAGGGGTGAGCGACGGCTTCAGCGAGGCTTTGGGAAGCATCTCCCGCAGCATCCTCCCTGAGACACTGGACCAGTGGGAAGTGAGTGCGACTGGAACTGGCTGACCTGCCCAGCTCCAAGGGCTGGGTCCAGCAGCATGGGGTTGGGCTGAGGCTGGGCCCATGGGGTACAAACACCCTGGGGTTGGCAGTTGGGCTGAGTGAAGACCAAGCCCTGAGGTGCTGCAATGCCCAAGGACGATGCTCGAGGACCCAGCTCTTCCTAGGAACACACTGCCTTCCTTATGGAGCATCCCAGTACCAGCCTGCCAGGCTCTGATGGCAGCAAACAGCACGTCTGCGGGGCTTGTTTGCTGTGCTGCTCCCCCAGACTGCACAAGAGGTGTTATCCCACAACACAGGCTGGATGTGGGGACAAGCCAGACCCCTGAGGTCTATTCCTTTGGTGGCTCCCCCAGTGTCAGGTCTTCCTGTTCCAAAACCTTCTCTCTCACTCTGTAACTTCCCTCTTTGTTCACCCTTGTGCAGCCTCAACAGGAGCCTCTCCTGCTGCTTCGTGTCAGGCCGACCTTCCCAGCTCACCACACAGTCCCACACAGAGCAGCAGGACCCGTCTCCAGGGTCAGAACAGTCTGTCCTATCTTCTCCAGAGCTCCCAGTTCACAGTCGCAGGCGCCTGACCTGGAGCAGGGTGTCTCTGGGCTCCTGGCTGAGATTCAACGGGTCCCTGGCTGCACCCACAGACTCAGAAGCGAGGTCCTGGTCCCCAAAGTGCCTGGAGAAAGGAGGACGTGGGACTCTTCCCCTGTATTGTTCCTGGCTGGTCTCAGATGAGCTGGGGAGGGCACATTTGTCCTTGTTCCTCTGTCCCCATTCCTAGGGTGGAGCTTGGACAGCCAAGCATCCCTGCACTGCCACTGGGGACATGGCTGTGTGTCCTGCGCTCTGGACATGGGGACACATGGCTTCATGGGGCCAGCGTGGTGCTTACGGTGAGCGCTACGGCAGGAGAGCAGCGTGTGCTGCTCCAGAGACCCTGGGCTGGGGTTGGACTCCCGGCACCACGGCTGCCCGGGCACAGAGGGTTCGGAGCATTTGGACCTCCAGCACCGCAGCTGGCTGGGCACAGAGGGTTGGGAGCCTTTGGATCCGCGGCACCGCGGCTGGCCGGGCACGGTGGAGGCTCTGCTGTCCCTCCAAGCCAGCTCCCCTCTCCAATCTCACCACCTACACCCCATGGCTGGGCTGTGGGCTCTGCTTCCTGGGGGCTGGGTGGGGGGCCAAGCCCCCCTCACTGCGGCTCGTGCTGAGCCCCCAGCCCGAGCTCTGCCATGCACAGAGGGATGTGGGGCGTGAGGGTCTGTCTTGGGGGGATGGGTGGGACCCAAGCCTGGGGCCAGCGCCTGATCCAGGGTGCAGCGACTCAGTGGGACACTGGCCCATCGCTGTGATGACAGGGAAGGTGAAGAGACAGGGTGGGATGAAAGGAAATCCTGTACACAGAGCCAGCCCCCGGCTCCAGCCAGCGGCCAGCACCCCCACAGCAGGGCTGAGGGTGAGGCAGAGCCACCTCTCCTTGGCTGGGCACCCAAAAACCTCAGAGCCCCCCTCTGCTGCCAGGAAGGAAATGGAAAACCTCTTCCAGAAAAGGGTGTGAAGCCTGGCATGGATTGTGTGCCAGCTTCACTGCTGACCTCAACCACAACAGCAGCTACCCCTACCCGTGTCCCTATCCCTACCCGTACCACTACCCAAACCCCTACCCCTGCCTCACCCCTACCCTCTTCAGCAGCACATGCCAGTAACAGAACTTGGACCAGGCTGGGGCAGGGACTGCCAGCCCCCTCCCCTGCTCCCTGCTCCCCTGGCACACCGAGCACAGCTCCTGGCAAGGGCTACCCCCACTGTGGGGCAGCACAGGTGGGTGGGGGGAGTGTGGGGGCTGTGCAGCCCCCTCAGCACAGGCTGAGGTGCCAGTGGAGCTGAGCCCCAGCCTGTCTGCAGCATCGGGCCCCTCGCCAGGGCTGTGCCCAGGGCTCACGGGGCCGGGCAGGGATGCTGGGTCTGGGTGACACAGCATCCTCAGCTTTCCCACAAACAGCCTGTGCAGCATCAGCTGACGGTCACCACCAGTCAGATGGTGCTGGGCCATTGTCTGAAATGCCAGCTCAGCAGGACAGGGAACAGCTGCTTCCCACTCAGTGCCACCAGCCCTGAGCACCATCCCACCAGCTGCCACCAGCACGGTGCCGCCGGGCAGTGTCTGAGTGACGCGCGGGCAGCAGGCAGACCGAGCAGACCCAATCCCCCCTGTCCTGTGCTGGGGGGGGTCAGTCCAGCTCCAGCTCCCCCCACCTGCATCCCTGGACACCCAGATGCTCTGCGACACCAGCAACAGGACTGAACGCACGAGACACGGGCGGATGGGGTGACACGAGGGACCCTCCCACCGCCGGCCACGCGGAACCGGAGGGGGATGCGCCAGGCAGAGCCTGAGGAGAGAGGCTCTGCCCCAGCTCCAGCCAGAGCCACGCTCCATCTCCAGCCACGCCGAGCGGCTCTACAGCCCTCTGATCCACCCGCAGCGTGCTGGATGCCTTGAGTCTCCCACAGCTCTGCTTAGACCGCCCTGGTACTGGGAGAGGGCTGATCCCCAGGGCAGAGCTGATCCCAGGACAGGGCTGATCCCCAGGGCAGAGCTGATCCCTGGAGCAGAGCTGATCCCAGGACAGGCATCCCGGCGGCTGTCTGGGCAGCGGTCGTCAGCCACCCCCAGCGCCGCGGTGGTGCAGGGCATCTGGCAGGAGGAGGATCCTAGCGCTGCCATCCTGCTCTCCCGGGCCTGGCCCTGTCCAGTTGGGCACCAGGAAAGGGATTCAGCCTCGGGAATGGCAGAAAAGGACAAGTGAAATCAAACAGGAGCCGCCCCGGAGCTGTGCGGGGCCTCCGGGGGCTCCGGGCACACGTGGAAGCGACACGGATGGAGGGAGCTAGTTCCAAACACACTACGGGTAAAAGTAAAACCAACCAGGACAGACAGACAGACAGACAGACACAGAAGCAGCACAACCAAGACCACACAGCTGGCCATGCACACTGGGGAAATTCGCCTGGGCACCCGGAGCAGGGGCACATCCCACAGCTCCCACCCACCCTCAGCCCATCTCCTGCCCCTCAGCCCAGGCACCTCATGTGGACAGAACAGGGTCTCCCAGGGTCTCACTCTCTGGGGTACAGCTTGTCTGAGAAGGGGTTCCAGCAGCTCTGGTAGCAACTCAGGGGATGTGGCCAGGGAGTAACTCTGCAAGGACATGGGGACCCGCAGGGGATGTGGCCCAGGAGCGATGCCAGCAGCAGTGAGGAGCTGGTTTGGAAGCAGGGGGAGGGGGTGTTTGGTGTTTCTCTGAACCCGGATTTCCCTACAGCTGTCTCAGGCAAACACTTCTCCATGGTTGGAGTTTGTGCCAACACTGACTTCCCTGGGGACACTGGGAATCACCTGCTGTGGGTCACTGGGCACCTGCCGGAGGGTGGCACTGCCCTGCTGTCCCCTTCCCCACCACCCACCCTTCCGGGATGGTCGCTCCAGCTTGGGGCAGCACGATGCTGCCTCTGCCCCATGGGGCTTTTGCTCCAGAAGACTGAGGGACACCCAGGAGCAGGAAGCCAGAGACCTGTGGGGACAGGGGACCTTCTACATCCACTGCATGGGGGCAGCTTCTGGGGCTCAGAAAGGGGACGGTACCTCCTGGGGTGGCAGCTGGCTCAGCGCCACCCTTGCTGGGGTCTCCCCACCCTTGCTAGGGTCCCTCCCCATGGGGCTGAGCTGCGCCAAGGGGGCCCTGCCCTCCCTGAATGGCCCCCAGGCAGCCGTGACGGAGCCACACAGTCTGTCCTGGGGCCACGGCCGGAATCCCGTGGGCACCCCAGGGAATTTCCTCAGTCATCGCTACGAGCAACAGCACACGACACCACAGCACAGGGACACGGACATGCTACGGGGGACACACCGGGGCGGTGGGGGACACTCAGGTGCCAGAGCAAGCGCCGCTGCCCGCTCTCAGCCAGGCGGGGCGAGCGGGGAGCGGGCCCGTCCCGGCACGGGGAGACGAGGTGAGTTCGCTGTGGGATGGGAACATGCTCACTTACACAACTCGCCCACCCTCCGGAGGCCAGAGGCGGTTCTAGACAGAGCAGCGCGGACATGCAGATGGAGAGCAGGAAGAGAGGCAATGAGAGAGAATGTTAGCTCCGATCCAGGGCAGCAACGAGGCGGAGAAGAGCGAACGGGCTTCGTCCCACCGCCCCAGGCCCAGCGGCACTGCGGGACCCCGACCCCCCTGCTGAGCAGCCCCGGGGGCTCTGGTGTCACCGTGCCCCACGCCGGGGATGGGGTAGGCCCTGCTGAAAGGCTTCGCCATCCGGGTGTGTGGCTGAGCCCTGGGCAGCTCTGGGAAAGGGGCGATCCCGGGGGGCAGCAGGGGGAGCCAGGGAATGGCTGACACGTGGCTCTGGGGGCCAGGGAAGGTTGGGACGTCCCACAGGGGCTGAGGCTCCGTCCGGGTGTTCACTACAGGCAATGGGACACTCATAACCGCATGGACTCGACAGCCAAAGCCTGGAGGGTTCGACAGAGGCACTTGTGAGTGCTGGAGGAGAGGGGGGAGGAGGAGGGGAAGAGGTGGGAAGGGACGGGACAGAGACTGGGGAGGGCAGAAGAGGAAGGGGGAAGGAAACAACACAGGCATGAGAAACTCGCCCCACAGCAAGAAGAAGAAAGAGCGGCGAATGCAGTGCAATGTCTCTGGCTTCCCCCACGGGCTGTGGCAAGGGCTGTGCTCTCCTGGCTGTGAGACCAGTGACAGGTCACCGGAGTATCCCTGGGGCCTGGCAGGAGCATTGGGCTCCCCAAGGGACCATCCCACCCTCCCAAAGGCTGCCTGGAGCCCTGGCTGCCCTGCGCTGTGCCAAGGCCCTTCCCTGGCAGGGAAAGCTCAGTGGCTGCTCCCCAGCAAGCAGGGGGACATGGATGTGCCTTGGGAGACCTCGAGCCTGCTGAGGGGAGCTGGGCCACTCTGATGAGCTCCTCACACTTTGGGCATCCCCAACCCCCTCAGCTGCAGCTATGGGGAGGGAGAAAGAGGCCCAGTCCCAGACAGCACGGCCCCCTCCTCCCGGCACCCACTCCTCATCTCCCTGACCTGCAGCGCTGTGTTGGGGTGTCCAGCAGCGGCTCAGTGCCTACAGACATCGAGCAACCACGCTTCCACCCCTGTTCTGGCAGAGGGAAGGGAGCCCCAGGGGTTATCCCTGGGCACAGCAGGCACAGCATCCTGGCTGTGTTGTGGGGACCAACCTGGTGCGCTCGGGGAGTGATGCTGGAGAGCCAGAGGAGCTCTGAACGCACTCAGAGCCTTCTCCCTCTCATGGGAGGGTCTGAGCTTCCAGCTATGGTTTTCCTGGGGCAGTTTTGAGGGTCAGAGGCCTGGGTTTTCCTGGGGCAGTTTTGAGGGTCAGAGCCCTGGGTTTTCCTGGGGCAGTTTGCAGACGGAGCAGTACCTGGACTGAGCATCTTTCAGCCAAGTTCTCGCCTGCCCCCGGTCTGCCGTGGAGTGGAGAGCCAGGAGTGGGCCCGGGTGCCAGGAAACGTTCACACCAGGCAGGCTCAGAGCAGCTTACACCTAAACACCAGATCTCACGAGGCAGCAGCCCTGTCTGTCCTCCTCTGGTCTCTGCAGGAGCAGGAGGTGTAGGGCCAGTGTCTGTGGGAGACTCTCCCAGTGTGTCGCCCTGGGACTCTCCAAGCCAGGGTCTGCCCCAGGCCTTGCCGTGGCGGCTGGGCACAGGCCTGCTCCGGGCCGGGCAGGCCTCTCCCCATGGGTCTCCTTTCCTCCTGACTGCCAAAACTTGACCAGGCTCCTGTGTGCTTCTCCATACAGGAGGAAAAGCCCCTTTTCTCTGTGACCTCCACTTCTACTCTGCTAAAGAGCTGGAGGAACAGCCCTGATGGTGCTTCTCCTGCACTCGGGGGACAAAGCAACCGCCCTCTGAGACCTTCCTGGAGTGAGACTCAGCATCGAGTCCCCTCAGGCTTGAGCTGTCGCCTCTCTGGGGCCACTTCGACACTGGCACGGTCTTGGTGGGCCCCGGAGCAACTCTGGCCTAGACAACCCCTCACTGCTCTTCCCAAGTCTCGCTCTGGACAAGCATGAGGCAGGGCCGCGGGGTGCTGGCCCGGCGGGATGGGTGGATGAGCTGTGATTAGTGCATGTTAGTGACCAGGCGATGGGGTGAAGCCGGCTCTGCGTGTTGCGACACGGACACATGCGGAGACTCGCTGCCCACAGAGCCCCTGTCTCCTTGTAGGCAGTGCTGGGACATGGCAAAACCAGGCCGGAGCGCTGAGCTGGCCTGAGGCCGGGGGTGCCCGGGGCTGAGCTGAGCCTTGCCCTGACATTTTCACAGCCCCCTCTAAAACCTCATCCTTCTCCACACACCCACCGCTCTCGCCACAGCCCTCACTGCCCACCCCCTCGCTGCCCACCCCCTTGCTGCCCTCAGCACCACGTCCATGTGGCAGAGCTGGAGGGGTGGCTCAGGAGGGCCCCATCCTCAGCCTGACATCCTGTCCTGAAGACTGGAAATGCCCTGGCAGTGCGGAGGGAAGAGCATCCTCCAGCCCTGAGCGGGCAGTAGAACCTGTGGCCAGTCACCCAGGAGCCACCCAGGAGCCCCCACTGCAGTGCTGAGCCCCTGCCACAGTGCTGAGCCCCCACCACAGTGCCATGGCCCTGCCACAATGCTGTGGCCCCACTGCAGTGCCGAGCCCCCACCGCAGTGCCCTGGCCCTGTCACAGTGATGAGCTCTTGCCACAGTGTCGTGGCCTTGCCATAATGTCATGGCTCTGCCACGATGCCGTGGCCCTGCTGCAGTGCTGAGCCCCTGCCACAGTGCGCCCCACGAGCCGAGGCCGCCTCCTCCTCCTGTGGGAAGGGGGCCCATGGCACAAGGGATGGTCTGGGCAGACACAGAGCTGCGTTGGCTGCTGTGGGAAGTGGCTGGAGACCAGCCAAGGCTCCAGCACGGGGCTGTGGGTTCCTCTCTGGCGGCTGCAGCCCACACGTGAGGAAAGGCTGAGGGGGTGGGATGCCCAGGGGGCTGGGGGGGCTCACAGAGCAGCATACTGCCCAGTGCCACAGGCTCAGGGCTGTGAACAGCTCCTGGCAGGGCTGTGAGGCTGCCCTGCCCAACGTTGCCGAAGGATGCTGCTGAGGGGCTCCAACCTCTCCCGGCACACCAAGGCTGAGGGCCGCTGCCAGCACCCAGACACCTCCTCCCCACCCAGGGCAGCAGCTCCTGCTCCATTAACCTCCTCCCTCGCCAGTGCCCACCCCCAGCCTTCCATCAGCTCTCCCTGGACAGCTCGAGGAAGCCCCATTGCTCCGCTCTGCGCGTGAGCTCGGGCACCACGGAGACACAAAGCCTACAAGGAAACAGGGGGCTGGATCTGCAGCGGCTGGAAGCTTGTGCACCAGGAGCATCACACCACTGAGCTGAAACGGAATTAATCGATGGCTTTAGAGAGAAAGAGGTGGCTTTACCCCAGGAGCTAAATGCCTAAAGGGGCTTATTTCTCTTCTCTCCCTCTTTCAGATCTGTAGGGACACAAAGCAGGCCGTGGGACTCCAGAACAGCACCTGAAAAACTCAGTTTTGCATCCAACATTCTGCGCCACGCGAGACGTTTGGCACGGTCGGCTGTTGCGTCAAGGGAAACGAGCAAGCAGACAGACAGACAGGCAGACAGACAACCCCCTCTGCAGAGCACCCACTAACCCGGGCTCTGGGCTGCACCCGCTGCGCTGAGGCATCGGGATGCTCCAGCCCCAGGCACCACGAGCGCCGCTTTGGCCTCCCACGCCGGCCGATCAGCGCTGCACCGGGGGCGGGAGGCCAAGGTCGGATGGGGCTCCGTGCGGTGAGGAGTGACACAGGCCCGGGGGGTGGGTGGTGTCAAAGGACAAGGGGACACTGAATGAGAACGCCACCTCAATTCCACACACGGAACGTGTGGGTCACCCTGAAGCGTGGGACCTGGGCCTCCGGCACCGCGGCGGCTCTTCCGCGGGCACGCACCGGGCCACCAATCAGACACGTACGCCTCTGGGGGGTCAGCGTCAGCTTTATTGGGGTCACGGGTGTCACACCACGAATCCAGCCCGGCTCTGAGCCGCGGGGTCCTTGCACTGCTCCTGGCCCGGGTCACGCCAAGACGTCTGGTCCCTCCGCGCAGCTCGGTGACGGCTCCCGGACCCTCAGGGATCCCTCTCCACGCTGAGTGTGAAACGAGCTGCTCCCGGCCTCATCTCAGCCGTCAGGGAGGAGCTATGCCAGCGGCATGGCCCGGGCGGCTCCCGGCGGGGCGAAGGTCCTGTGTCCCCAGCTCAGGGCCCATCACTCATTCCCAGGGCCAGGGCCAGTGGAGGCTGTGGCTCTGCTGTCACTGTCACCGCTGGACTAGGGCATCTTGGTGAGGTGAATGGTCACATCTTGGCCACGTGCTCGGGCACAGCCAACTCCCCCAGCCACGCTCAGCTCCCCCGGCCACGCTCAGCTCCCCCAGCCACGCTCAGCTCCCCTGGCCATGCTCAGTTTCCTCAGCCACACTCAGCTCCCCAGGCCACGCTCAGCCCCGGGCAGGGGGCTGGTGGCATGGTGAGGGCGGAGGGGACGCAGAGCATCATTATGGGCTGCCTGAGCTCTGACCTCACGTTCTCTTTCTCAGTGTTTCTTGGCTTCTTTCTCAGTCCCTCTGGTCAAACGTCCTCCTGTGACGAGCGCGGTGGAAGGAGACATGGCCAGCGTGAGGGGTAGGGAGGAAGAGGGTTGTGTCTGCTGTTCCTGGGGTCCCCAGGTGGGACCCTCCCAGAGCTCTGCAAGAGGGGTGCACTCAGCAGGCGCTGCTGCTGCCACGTGCAGGGATGACACCTGTCTCAGATGGAACTGCTGTAAATTTAGAACTGAACGTGCTTGGGAAGAGCCTCCAGCAGCAGGAGCTGCCACAGCAGGAAGCACAGAGTCACAGGGGTGGGAAGGGCCCCCCCAGAGCCCATGGGGTCCCACCCCCTGCCAAAACAGGGTCCCTAGGACAGGGGCTGGAATCTCTCCAGAGAAGGAGACTCCACACCCCCTGGGCAGCCTGGCCCAGGGCTCCCTCACCCTCACTGGGAAGAAGTTCTTCCCCACATTGGAGGGGAACCCCCTGTGCTCCAACTTGAGGCCATCATCCCTTGTCCTGTCCCCACAGACACTGAGAAGAGGCTGCCCATGGCCCCTGTGTCCCACTCAAGGAAGCTGCTCTGCCTGCTCCAGCAGCTCCCACAAGGGCACCTCGATGTCCCCATGTCCCTGTGGGGCACCTCCAGCTCTCAGTCGGAGCTTTGACTTGGCTCTTGACCCTCTCAGCAGCAGAGCTAAATGCCAGAATAGCTGAAGCAGCTGCAGCACAGGGCAGCCCACAGAGCTCTGGTTCCCCAAGTGCCCCGTGGGCTCTGGCTGCAGCTTTTGGGGAGCCCATCTGGAGGGGTGCAGCACCCCGTAGGTGATGCTCAAGGGCTGGCGGGGTCTGGCTGTGCCACCGCACTCCTCCTGGCAGCACTGCTGGGTTCAGGGCTGGCTGGGGCAGGAGGGTTCGGCAACACCATCGTTCTCAGCACAGGGGCTGGAAAACGCCTCCCCAAACAGGCTGAGGGGCTGGAAAACACCTCCCAAAACAGGCTGAGCTCATCTAACTGCCCTTCCTGTTCTGAATTTACAGCAGTTTCAGGGGGGGAATGAAGTGATCTTCACTGCCAGGGGAGTGGCTCCATCAGGGAAGATTCTATGTACAGCCCATTCCCTGGGGAGTACTTCAGCTCTCCGACATCGACTGGGAGCATCAATATTTCGGAGGTGAAAGGCTGTGACTGCCAGGGAGAGGCCTGAGAAGAGGGATCTCTGCCAGGGAGCCGGCAGTGCCCAACGCCGGCACTGGGGCGAGCAAGGGGAGCAGCAGGACGGGTCTCTGTGGAGGGTGATGTCCTGTCACGGGCTGGGAGCCTGGGCAGGGTCTGCTGCTCCTGGGAGTGTGGGGTGAGGGAAGCATGAGGGGCTCAAGGGTTAGCGGGGGCACTCCTGGAGGCGTGAAGGACAGGAGGAGTTACCAAGGCAGAGGATGGACAAGGGGCATCCCCTGGGAAGAGGGGGGACCTGCACCTCGCTGCCGGGGGGCTGCCTGAGCATCGGCAGAGCAGCTGCAGGGCACCTGGATGGACAGGGGATGGGCAGGGAAGGACAGGAGGACAGGCAGCAGAGGGGCTGTGCCCTGGCACCATGTAGAGTCATGGGAAGTTTTGGCTGCTGGCTCTCTGGGGGGAGCAGCAGTGACTTGAAGGCAGCTGACCCACGCCGGGGGGCAGCTGTGCCCCAGAGGGGTCTGAGCCGAGGGGCAAAGTCTGGCACGGGGGAGCTGCTTGAAGTGCTGCATCCAGTGACACAGAAGGCTGGTGACATCCAGGTTCTCCAGCGTTGCTGAGGAGGCAGTGTCAGCGCTTCTTGGGACCGGGAGGCGTGGCTGATGTCACAAGGGTCCCCGAACGTGGTTTGGTTTGGCTCAGGAGTGTTCAGCGTTGGGCCCCGTGGGTCCCAGCGGCAGAGCAGGGGGAAGGGGCCGCCTGGGACACTCCGGCATCTCTGCTGAGGCTGTGTCTGGGGACACAGAGCTGTGTGGCACAGCGAAGGACAGACGTCATTCCACACGTTGGAGCTGCACGTTTGGCACCCACTGAGCGGTGGGTCACTGGTGCAGCCAGGCCGGCACTGCCAGCGCCAGCACCGCAGGGAGACTGAGCCAGCTGAAGGATGGGGCTGCACGGACACTGCCCGGACACTCTGTCCCCCATGCCACCGCCTGAAGCGTCACTGGCTCTGCTGGCACCACGGGGACTCATTGCTGTGATGGTCTGGCTAGAAAAACCTTCCCCCACGGAGGGAAAGGGTCCCCTTAGCTTGGAGCTCCTGGATGAACTGGCACCTCTCTGACCCCCAGCAGCCCCCCAAGGGTGATGCTGGTGGGACCCGCTGCCCATGGCTTTGCTACAGCAGGAGGTGTTGGGTGGCTGCACTCCGAAAGCAGAAAGCCAGGCCAGAGATTTTGGGGCACTTTCTGCTATTTCAGTGCCCTTCAGAGCCCAGGCTCTAAGTGGGAGTTTTCTGGTGGAGTTTTACAGTTGGGTGGGGATGTCGGGGTGAAGGGGCCCCTGGTTGGAGCAGATGCCAGGCGCTGGCAGGTCAGTGGGTGGCCTGGTACTGAGGACAGGCTGGGCAGGAGAAGGACACGGCAGGGTCCATGCTGCCTGGGGAGTGTTACGGTCACAGCTCCAATCTGGGAGAGAGAACTGGCACCTCCCGAGCGCGTGAGGGACGAGGGCACCTCAGTACGGCTCCTGCACGTCCTGGGGTCCCTCTGCTGTAACACCCCCGGGGCTGACCAGGCTCTGCACGGGGCTGTACGTGGAGGGGGAGAACAGGGGCCAGGAAACTCGACCCCCAAGCCCAGGCACCGCTGAGCCAGCGGCCAACACACTGTCCTGCGGGCATAGCGACACGTGTGCCCAGTGCCGCGCTCGGCAGGACACGGTGGCTGCGAGCGCCCACGGGAGCCATGCCCGGCCGCACCACCCTGCCCAGGGCCACACCTTGCACCCCATCTGCACCCTGCCCAAACACCTCTCTGCGGGTCTGCAGAGCCAAATGGGGCAGAACTGGTGCTGAGCTCAGCCCAGTGAGCAGCGCTCGGGGTGCTGCTGTGTCCTATGGCTGACAGCCCACCCTGGGGACAGGTCCTGCCCTGCAGCCACCCACCAGGGCTCTAAACACGAGGTGTGACAACACTGGGGGGGTCCTTTGGGGTGAGCAGCACTGGAGAGACACACATGGTTATTAACTGCTGAGGAGCGGGCACGCGGGAGTGGAACCCAGGCCCGACAGGAGCAGTGGGATGGGAGCACCCAGACACAGGGGGACACGGAACGACAGGCAGCAGTTTGGAAGGGAAAAGCAGGAGGAAGCAACAGTGCGAGCTCGCTACGCGGTGCGGGAGGAGCCGTGACCGACCTCCACCGACCTGGGGACAGCACGGCTCGGCTCTGCCTCCCCCAGCACGGCCCGGCGTCTCTAGAAGGCCCCTCCAAGCACACCTGGGATCACCCGGCACCTCCCCACGCTCTCCCCCCAACCTCCTCCTCCCCGGTGCCTGGACCCCGCGGCCGCCCCCGCCCCGGCCCGCGAGCAGCACCTTACCGTGCCGCGACCACCGGCGACTTCTTCCCGGGGTCTAACGTGGACCCGGCCGGTTCCTCCCCCAGTGATCGTGTGTCCTTATTCAGCTGCTGTAGCCGGGAACTTAGCTCACTGATCACAGTTGGCTTGTCATCGTCAGCCCCATGGATCGGCCTGCTCTCCATGGGGTCCCCCCATAGCTTGGACCTTCTCTGAAAGAGGTAGCGTGGCCGGCCAATGCTGGCAGACGCCAGAGTGGCCGCATGTTGCTGGGAGATGAGCTCGCTGTCCGAAGACTGCTTCAAAAGTGGGTCCCTGAAAGTAACTGGCCCCTTGCTGAGCTGGGACTTGAGTTTTGGCTTTGGAGGCACTGGTGGCTTCTCGAGTATAAAAGTTTGTCCATCCGCAAAGGAAGTGTATGTGTCAGTAGGCTCCCCGCTCTCTGAGGACAACGTAGACATGCTGGAGACCGTCGAGATGGTGCTTGTGGTCTCCAGGTGATGGTCACTTGAACTTCTGGTGTCCACCTCTTCCACTCCCGAGTCCGCGGCGGACTCCGGGGCTATGGGGGCATCAGAGGGCTTCCCTGAGGGTGTTCCGCCAGTGGTAGAAGGTGCTACTGCTGCCGCTGGTATGGATGGCGTGCTAGGCGTAGCCAGGTGGCTGACCGGTGTGCCAGGGGTGGTGACCAGTACCCCCGTTCGCAAACTCATCTGGTGGAGGCACCAGCCCGATCTTGGCCAGCTCCTCCCTGGTCTCTTCGTCACTTGAGGACAGCTGAGCGGGCGGGAGGGTGACCGTGTAGGGCTCCACCTCCTCCTCCGAGCTCCCTTGTCCCAGCGTCTTGTCAGAGGCCGGACTCACTGGGGGCTTCCCCACGGGACTGGGCTGGGGCTCTGCCTTGGGCGACTCCGCCGGCTCCGCGCAGGCCTCGGGGACAGCCGGCTTCTCCTCTTTGATCTCAAGTCCTATCTCGTCTTGGCCATTACTTGTGGCGTGAACCATGATGAGGCCAGCGGTCTTCTGCTGCGATGTATCCACTATGCTGATTATCATGGACTTCTTGTCCTCTTGTTTCTTCTCCTCCTTGCCGGGTGTTTCTGCTCGTGCCTCGGTCTCCTTTCTCAGTGTGGACGGAGTCCCCCACTGGCTCTTGGTAGGGGCCAAAGCCCCAGAGTCTGTTCCGATGGCCCCTTTGCCTCCGGGTGAGTACGCAGGGGACACTAAGCTCTCCAACTCCCCCCTCTCTGGTTCTTTGGTTTGGATGTCCACAAACAGGGGTGCTGCCCTCTCTGAGTCTGGGCTGTGGATCGGGGTGGGCGACCGGGATGAGACTTGAGTCGAGAGGGCCCGTTCCCTTGCGGCCAGCGCAAGCGCCAGAGGCGAGTTGGGATCCAAGGGCTTTCCTGTGAGGGGGTGGATGAAGGTTGAGGATGAGCTGCTAATTAATGGCTTTAAAGCTGAGACGGGGGAAGGCAGTAGCACATCTCGGCTTCCTAACAACCGCTCATCGATGGACCTGGACTGCTGCAGGGATGGCATGTCGCTGCTGGGGGGGCTGCCTTCGATGGCCCCGACCGAGAGGAAGACAGTGGATTTCCGCCTCTCGTCCAGACGACGGTCTCTGTCCTTCATGACTCCGGCGATGGCGGTGGCGAAGGGGATGCTCGTGGCTTCCACCTGGGCGATGCTGGGGTGGTGCTGATAGTCCACCCCGCTCAGGCGATGGCTCCTGCGGGTGGGAGAGGGCTCCCTGGTAAAGCCTCCGGTGATGGACAGCGCCGCTCGCTCCTGCGCGTCCTCCACTTGCAACTGCTTGACAAGGGGACTCTTCTTCCTCTGCGGCTTGGTGGGAGCGAACAGGCTGACGTTGAACTGACCCATGTTGGCGTAGGGGTTGTCGATCACTCTCCCCTTCCTCTTCAGCTTCTCCGGAGGGGTTGCTGATGGGCCAGGCCGGGGGATCTCTGTTGGCTCCACGGGGAGATGGGAGGAATCCTGCAGGATTATCATGGAGCGGGCCCTCTTCTGCCTCTCAGGGTACGGGATGGAAGTCCTGGTCTGATCATACATCTCAGCTGCGCTAATGACTTGTGGGAGTCCGTGGAGCTTTGCCTCCAGGCTTGGCTTAAAGCTTGATCTTATGGTGTCGTAAGCTCTTCCCGGGGGTGGGGGCGGCGAGAAGGATGGAGGGGGCCCTGTGTCAAAGTAGTACGGAGAAGGAGGCGGGGGTGGGGCTGTTTGAGGTGGTGGTGGAATCCCATGTCCTTCCCTAACAGTGTCTTGCATGGATGTGCTCCGGGGAAACTTCCCATCTAGCAAAGAAGCAGCAAGTTTCTCGTCTTCGCCTGGAAAACAAGGGGAGCAGCCGGGTCAGAGGGGAGATCTGCAGAGGATGCAGAGCGCAGCGCTCCCTGCCAGCGGGACACCCGACATCCTTCCCTTCCCCACGCCCCGTGTCCCTTCTGAGGTGACTTCCCTCCCGCTTCACCTGTTTGCTCGGTGCCTTCGGTGTGGCCTTCTACTCCCTCGGCACAGAGGGGCAGCCACAGGCCCCCCTCGGGGTCCCGTATCACCATGAACCCACCAGCCTCTTGCCCAGATGCTTCCCACGCTCTCCAGAGACAGGCAAGGCTGACAGAACCGAGCACGAAGCTCCCGACACCCAGCGCCAGCCTGAGACAGCCGGTGCCCCAGGTTGTGCATCCCCCGGCAGACGGGGCCGTCTCCCACGACGGGTCCTCGCCTCCTCCTGTGTCACACCCTCCCCTCCCCTCTCCCTGGGGTTACGTATGTGCCAGACTGAATCCAGGAGCAGGGGCTGGCACACACCCGGGTACTGCCAAGACTGAGGCACTCAGGGAAGGCAGATCCCACCTTCCTCACTATTCCCGTACTCTCTGGGCACCTGAGAGCCGTTCCCGGTACTCCCAATGCTCAGCAGCAGCATATGAGCATCCTGCTGTGTATGGGAAGAGGAGGGAACCCTTTAACGTAGCAAGGACGGTGCAAGAACAGCAGGGAGGGAAGTCAGGGGCCTGGCTGGCTCCATTCTGAGTCGGCTCAGCCCTACTCCTCCCTCCCCAGCTCTGCGCTACCTGCTTGCCTCTGCTGCCAGGCCTCCTCACTCAGCCCCAGCCCAGCTCCTGTCCAGGCTCCAGGCTGCTCAGAGAGCAAGCTCAGGAGGGCAGGAGGCCACGACTCAGCACAGCTCAGAATCATAGAATCATGGAATGGTCTGGAATGGGAGGGACCCCAAGGGTCACAGAGCTCCAACCCCCTGCCAGGGTTGGGAGGGACCCCAAGGGTCACAGAGCTCCAACCCCCTGCCACAGGCAGGGACACCAACCTCAGGCCTGGAGCTACACAAGGTTGCCCAGGGCCCCAGCCAACCTGGCCTTGAACACCCCCAGGGACGGGGCACCCACCCCCTCTCTGGGCAGCCCCTTCCAGCCCCTCACCACTCTCTCTGCACACAACTTCCCCCCAGTCTCTCCTCTCCCCCTTCCCTCCTCCGGCTTCACTCCAGCCCCCTTGTCCTGCCAGGCTCTGCCCTTCAACAAGCCCATTCCCCTCCTGTTCCTCTGCTCCCTTCAGGCACTGGCAGGCTGCAGTGAGGTCCCCCCACAGCCTTCTCTTCTCCAGGCTGAACCAGCCCAGCTCCCTCAGCCTCTGTCCATAGGGGAGCTGCTCCAGCCCCCTGAGCATCTCCCTGGCTCCTCTGACCCCTCTCCAACAGCCCCACATCTTCCTTGTGTTGGGCCCCAGCTCTGGACACAGGATCCAGCTGGGACCTCACAGGGCAGAGCAGAGAGGGACAATCCCCTCCCTGTCCCTGCTGCCACCCCTCTGCTGATGGAAGATGAATAATGAATCTGTAGGGTTAATCTGTGTCAATAGGAGGGATTTGGCTTCAATGGGGGCACACATGGGGAGGAGAGATGCCCTGTGTGCCCAGTGCTGTGATAAGGGATCCTGATTCACAGGCACCAAGGCCAGGGAGCTTCTGTTCCAGCTTTGTGAGGCATCACAGGATAAGGGAGGCAGGGAAGCACTATGGACAGGGATGCCCCCCACCCCACCAAGCCCAGGGACCAGCCAGACACCCCAGAAGGACCTGACAGGCTGGAGGAAGGGGGAGAGGAGAGATTGGGGGGAAGTTGTGTGCAGAGAGAGTGGTGAGGGGCTGGAAGGGGCTGCCCAGAGAGGGGGTGGGTGCCCCGTCCCTGGGGGTGTTCAAGGCCAGGTTGGCTGGGGCCCTGGGCAACCTTGTGTAGCTCCAGGCCTGAGGTTGGTGTCCCTGCCTGTGGCAGGGGGTTGGAGCTCTGGGACCCTTGGGGTCCCTCCCAACCCTGGCAGGGGGTTGGAGCTCTGGGACCCTTGGGGTCCCTCCCAACCCATGCCATTCTGTGATTCTATGATTGCAGGGGCACACACGCTTCCCCCTCAGCCACAAGGCATCACCGGCACTGAGCTCAGAGGTTGGCACAGACAGGAATAGAGACCTGAGTGGAAAAGGAGCCTCTGGGTTGCTTGGGAGACTCCTGGAGTGACCATCAAGGACCAGTGAGTTCCCAGTCTCCCAGCACCCAGTGACTGGGCTGAGGTGAGGCTCTCACACCAGGCAGGAGCCTGAAGTGCAGCGTGACAACGCCGCCATCCACAGCAGCTCCTGTGCACAACCCGCAGCGCTCCCTGTGCTACCCACCCCTGGGAACACACTGCACCCCTCGCCAGCGCCTCCGGGGCTGTTGCCATAACAGCCCAAATCCCCAGAGGATCCAGCTCGGGGCGGTAATCCGGGGAGCTAACGAGGTGTCTCTCTCCAGCACATCCCAACCCTGCCCTCCCCGCGCCGGCGGGCGGGCACAGCAGCTCCCAGAGCTGAGAGGTGCCTGTGCAGCAGCTTCGCTCATGTTTGGGGGTGAGCATCCCCATTCTTGAGCATCCTCATCCTTGAGCATCCCCATCCTCGAGCATCTCCATCCTCGAACATCCCCATCCCTGAGCACCCCAGCTGGCATGGGGTGATGGAGCCCATGGTGCTCCTGGCTGACACCTGACACAGGGTGACGGAGTCCAGGGTGCTCCTGGTTGACACGGGGTGATGGAGCCCAGGGTGCTCCTGGTTGACACGGGGTGATGGAGCCCACAGTGCTCCTGGACACAGGGTGATGGAGCCCAGGGTGCTCCTGGCTGACATGAGGTGATGGAGCCCAGGGTGCTCCTGGTTGACAGGGGGTGATGGAGCCCACAGTGCTCCTGGCTGACACCTGACACAGGGTGATGGAGCCCAGGGTGCTCCTGGCTGACAGGGGGACACAGGCTCCTTCTCCCCTCACAAACCCACTGTCTGCACCCCCCTGAATTCGCTCGGCGGGTACCGCGATGGCTCTGCAGCCCTTGGCGTGTGCTGAGCTCCTGCTGCTGGAGCAGATGGCGTGGCAGCTCTCCTGGAAGCCTGACAGAGCCTCTTCTCTCAGCCTCCCCACTGCAAACACATCTCCTGTCTTCGCATCTCGCTGGAACCTTCCTTCCCCCCTGCTCCCCTCACAGTCCCCCTGGGACACCTCCAGACCTCCTCAGATGCAGACACAAGAGGCTTTGATCTTTCCTCCCCAGTCCCCAGGAACCTGAACCAGCGCTGCTCTGCAGAGCGTTTCTCCTCCACACCACCACCCCAGCCAGCCCCTGCTTGTTTTGCAGCTCGCTCCTTGCTCCTGGTAGTGGTTTTTATCATGAAGTCAACTGACTGCGCAGCGCATGAGCCTGTCACCGTGGGTGTGAAGTGACAGCTCAACAAGGACTTCTAAAACGAGCCAATTGCAACCCAATTTCTCCTGTTTGGCTGTTTTCTATTTTAGCTTAGCTGGAATTCCACAAAATTAGCCGGTTTCTAAGAGGCAAGGCTTTGGTGAGGGTGGTGGCAGGAGAGCTGGAAGCAGGACGCTGCTGTCCCCCCCTCAGCGGGCATCTCTCCCCTGGGTGCAGCTGTTCTTGGACTGGGCACAGCATCGAGCCCCGTGGGGTGTTTCCTGTGTCCCTTGCTGGGCTGTGCCTGGATGCTGAGAGAGCTGCAGCCATCCCTGTGCAGAGCAGCACAGCTCCAGGCCAGCTCTTCACCTCCCCTGCTGCCACCCTGCAGTTTCTAACCCCTCCCTGCACGATGGGAGCTGCTGTGATGGCTGGGAGCACCCAGAAAGGATCACAGGATCTGAATCCCAGGATCCCCAGGCTGGAATTTGAGCCCCTGGAGTCCAAGCGTTGCTGTGCTGTGCTGAGCCAGAGCCCTGAGCACCTCATCTCCCCTCTGTTCAACACCCCCAGGGCTGGGCACTCAGCCCCCTCCCTGGGCAGCCTGTGCCACAGCCCCACAGCTCTGCCAGGGAAGAACTTTGCCCTCCCAGCTGAGCTGACCCTGCCCTGGCACAGCTTGAGCCCATTGCCCCTCCTCCCAGCTCCTGGCCCCTGGCTGCAGAGACCCTGGCCCACCTCTCTGCACCCTCCTGGCAGGGCAGGGCAGGGCTGAGCAGGGCTCCCTCCAGCCCCCAGGAAGGTAAAAATTAGGGGATAATGCCAGGGGGTTGTGTCTGTGCCCCTGCTGTGTTTGTGTGGGAGCGCTGCGTCCCCACAGCTGGGCTGGGATCCCAGTTCAGGGCAGACTGGGATCTCCCTGGGGAAGGAGACTCCCCACCCTCTGCGGGCAGCTGGGCCCAGGGCTCGGGCACCCTGGGCAGAGGGGAGAAGTTCTTCCTCCCGCTGGGATGGACCTTCCCCTGCTCCAGTTTGTGCCCCTTGTCCTGTCGCTGGGCCCCACTGGGCAGAGCCTGGGCCCTCCCCTGACCCCCCCTTTAGATAGGGGTGGGTGTGGATGGGATCCCCTCCCAGTCTTCTCTTCCCTCCCCCCAGAGATGCTCCAGCCCCTCCTCATCCTCGTACCCTCCCTGGCCTCTCCCCAGCAGCTCCCAGTCTGCCCTGAACTGGGATCCCAGCCCAGCTGTGGCTCAGCAGGGCGAGCAGAGGGGAGGGGAACAGCCCCCCCCCCCCGCACCCCCTGGCCACACTCTGCTCAAGCCCCCGAGGTCCCCTTGGCCACAAGGACACAGTGCTAGGCACGGAGAGCTCGGTGCCACCAGGACCCCCAGGTCCTTCCCCACAGCGCTGCGTCCCAGCAGGTCCCCCCTCCCTGTACTGGTGCTGGGGATTGTTCCTCCCTGGTGCAGGACCCTCCAGTCCCCCTCACTCCATCTCATTTGGCTCTCTGAGCTCTCCCATGCGGCCAGTTCCCCCCGCCACTGGCCACTCACCCACCCTTCCCCCCGCCAAGCTTGTGTATCAGGATGTTACAGGAGATGGAGTCAAAACCCCACCAACTCACAAAATCAAGAGAAGAAAACAAGACCCCCAACTGTCACCGTGCCACTTGCCCCCGGGCACTCTGCCCCAGCCACCCATGTCCCCCCTCCAGCATAGTTCCAGTTCACAGGAAACCTTTTGGCCCAGGCTCTCTTTTGGGCCAGGTTCTCTTTTGGGACAGGTTCTCTTTTGGGACAGGTTCTCATTTGGGCCAGGGTCTCATTTGGACTAGGCTCTCTTTTGGGGCAGGCTCTCTTTTGGGCCAGGTTCCCTTTTGGGCCAGGCTCTCTTTTGGGCCAGACTCTCTTTTGGGGCAGGCTCTCTTTTGGGGCAGGCTCTCTTTTGGGCCAGGCTCTCTTTTGGGCCAGGCTCTCTTTTGTGCCAGGGTCTCATTTGGGCCAGGCTCTCTTTTGGGCCAGGCTCTCTTTTGGGCCAGGCTCTCATTTGGGCCAGGCTCTCTTTTGGGCCAGGCTCTCTTTTGGGCCAGGCTCTCTTTTGGGCCAGGCTCTCTTTTGGGCCAGGTTCTCTTTTGGGCCAGGGTCTCATTTGGGCCAGGCTCTCTTTTGGGCCAGGCTCTCTTTTGGGACAGGTTCTCTTTTGGGACAGGCTCTCATTTGGGCCAGGCTCTCTTTTGGGCTAGGGTCTCTTTTGGACCAGGCTCCAGACATCCCACCAGAACCCATCCACAAGAACCTGTCCTGTTTCTCCTTCAAAACATCTCAGCTGTTACCTGCTCTGTCATCTCATGCCCTTGCACCCAACACCCCTGAGCTCAGCACAGCCAGGTTACACCACCCCCCCCAGTCTTCAGGCACAAGCCTGCAGGGTCTCTCCCGCTGCTCCCGCTCCGGCACGGCCGCTCCCCAGCCACCTTTCCTCCCCAGGGAGGGATCTGCCCCCAGCTGGACTCACCTACAGATTTAGTCCGTGGGATTCCTTTGCGCAGCGAGACGTGGGGCTTCTCCGCTCCCGCCAGGACCCCCGAGTGTGCTGCCATCCCCTGGCGCTCGAAGAGGGACTGAGGAGACACAAGGGACATTCCCATGGGGACAGGAGTGAGGCTCAGCTGGAAGGACACACCGCCTCCCCTCAGCCCACCCATCCTTGACTGCGGGTGAAGAGGGGGCTCTACCCCCTGCCAGAGCCTGTTTCCCACCCCCCACATCCGCAGCTGAGGCTGCCACGGCCTGAGGACGGGGGGGGATGTCACCCCTGGGGACCAGGATGGACCCCTTACCCGACACTCTGTCCTCTGGGCTGCCCCATCCAGTGTCTCCAAACCCTGAGCTGTCGCCCTTCAAATGGTTAATCCACCCTCCCCTGCCTGCTCCCCCACTGTGTGCCCCCCCTGCCTGCCCCCCTGCCTCCCCCCCCGCCTACCCCCCTGCCTGCCCCTCCCACTGCCTGCCCCCCTGCCTGCCCCCGCCCTGCCTGCTCCCCCCACCTGCCTGTCCCCCCACCTGCTGCCTCTCCCCCCTGCCTGCCCCCCATTGCCTGCCCCTCCTGCCTCCCCCTGCCAGCTCTGGGGCACTTAGTGCCTGGGGTGGGGGGCACAGCGCCCTGACTGCAGCAGCAGCCCCCTCCCATGGGAAGGCTCCGCTGGGGCCGGTCTCCCAGAGGCCCCTGTCCCCTTTACCTCCTGCTCCAGGAGCTGCCTCCCACCGCCCGCAGCCCTTCCACGAGCCAGACAGCCCGGAGCTGGCAGCCCCACTCCTGCTCCATCCATGCTTCCCCTCAGAGACAGCATTCTCCTCCTTGATTCCCCCTAATTTCCAGTGTCAATCCCCAACGCTGTCCCAGGGTAAGCTCCTGGATCAGCTCCTCACACTCCTGCAGCTCTGCTCTCATGCCCTTCCCCATGGTGACCCGGTGGGCGAGCACCTGGCTCAGCTCCTCCACCCCCTGCCTGGGCTCTGCTCTGTGTGTCCATCTGTCCCCAGACTCCTCTTTCCACTCCCCTGGGGTCCCTGGGTGAGCCTCAGGAGGGGCTGCTGGTACCCCTGGCACCCCCCCCCCCCCCCACCCTTCCCTCCCCCACCGCCAGCCCTCCTCTCTCACACTGATTTCGGCTGGCGTGATGCGCCGGCTCGTCGGTCGCTGCTTCACAGTGGCGGCCCTGGAATCTGCTTCCACGATGTCTGCCCTGAGCGCGGGCTCAGCGGCGGCCAAGATCTCATCCAGTTTCTCTGGAAACCCAAACGTAAAAGCAGAGGAGTCAGCAGGGGCGGCCGTGCTGAGGCGGCTCCGTGCCCACAGGCCCGTCCCTGTGCCCACAGGCCCGTCCCCTGCAGCATGGCTGAGCAGGGAGCGAGCGTCCCATCCCATCCCATCCCATCCCATCCCATCCCATCCCATCCCATCCCATCCCTGTCCCTGTCCCAACCCCATCCCTGTCCCCGTCCCGGCAGCGAGTGCGTTCGCGGGCCTGCTGAGCACAGAGCTGAGCAACGGCCGCTCGGTCGTCTCCTCCCCGGCCCACAGCCAAGGACGACTCTGGAAGTGTTCCTGGAGCCGCCCACCCCGCCAGGATGCACGACCAGGGGCCCCGCAGCCAGCAGCCTGGCATGGTGGCACTGCCTCACGCTGCTCTCCCCACCCTGGGGGGCATCCCGAGCATCCTGCCTGACCTCAGGGCCCTGTCCCGGCAGTGCCCTGGCTGTGCTGTGCCGTGCTGTGAGGGAGCCTCAGTCCTTGGGCAGGACGGGCCCCGATGAATTTGTGATGCCCAGAGTGAGACCAAGGCCTGTATGAAGAGGGGTGGGCAGGAGCTGCGATGCGGGGGGACCCCAGGCGATGCGGGGAGCAGGGCGATGTGGCAGTCCACAGGACGCCACGGGGCTCTGACCAGCTCCAGCATGACCACTGTCACTCCAGTGCCTGGCTGGGACAAACTGGGGCATGTCATCCCCTTGAACAGCCCTGGTGGGGTGTCCTTCCCCCTGCGCAGCCCCGTGTCGGCACCCTGGCAGCACCGGGTGGGTGTAGGCCTGGGGTGTCGGTGCCTGGCCAGGCTGTGGCCTGCAGAGCCACCCTGGCCATGGCTGAGCCCCATGGGCCTGAGCCCCACAGCGACCTGCCTGGGGGCCTGGGCTAGTGCTGGAGGGTTCAGGCTTGGTCTGCCCTGCCCTGGGCGCTGAGGGCGGTGTGGGTGGCCAGGCACAGGGGGCTGGGAGCAGCAGGACCCCTGGCACAGGGGGTTGGGAGCAGCAGGACCCCTGGCACAGGGGGTTGGGAGCAGTGGGACCCCTGGCACAGGGGGCTGGGAGCAGCAGGACCCCTGGCACAGGGGGCTGGGAGCAGTGGGACCCCTGGCACATGGGGTTGGGAGCAGCGGGACCCCTGGCACAGGGGGCTGGGAGCAGTGGGACCCCTGGCACAGGGGGCTGGGAGCAGTGGGGTCCCTGGCACAGGGGACTGGGAGCAGTGGGACAGCCCGTGTGGAGGCAGCAGCAGAGGCAGCACCAGCGGCACTGAGCACGGCAAAGGCTGAGCTCCGCGGCTGCCCCGGGCTGGGGGAGCCTGTGCTGGGGACCCCACGTTTTGGTGAGGGGTGTATTCACCACCGAGCGAGCACAGGGCAAGCACGATGCCCAGGGAAGCCAGTCCCAGAGATTCGGGGTGCTGATGGGACCCCGGCGTGGCCTTGGCAGAGCCGAACGTGGGGCTGCGGTGCCGGGCTGGAGGCGACACACGGAGCTCCAGCCGCCCCTGGGCTGAGCCTGCCCGTGCCCAGCGGGGGACCCGGGCCAGCCCTGGGGGTGCCCTGCGCGGGCCGGGCGCTGGCGGGGGCTGTGGGGGAAGGGAGGAGCCCCAGGATGTGCGGTTTCACTCACCCCCTTTCCTTCTCCGCATGGAGGCTTGGAATCAAGAACAAAAGACAACATGAATGGCATGCACAGTTCTGCTCCACCCCAGCTCCGGCATCGCTGCCTGGCTGCCTGTCCTGCCCTGCCCCTGCCCTTCCCTGCCCTGCCCCTGCCCTTCCCTTCCCTGCCCTTCCCTGCTCTGCCCCTGCCCTGCCCTTCCCTGCCCTGCCCTTCCCTGCCCTGCCCTTCCCTGCCCCTGCCCTGCCTTGCTCCTGTCCTGCCCCTGCCCCCACTCTGCCCCTGCCCTGCCCTTCCCTTCCCTGCCCCTGCCCTATCACTACCCTGCCCTGACCTGCCCCTGCTCTGCCCCTGCCCCTGCCCTTCCCTGACCTGCCCTGCCCCTGCCCTTGCAGTGCCCTGCCCTGTCCCTCCCCTGCCCCTGCCCTGCCCTTCCCTGCCCTTCCCTGCCCTGCCCTGCCCCTGCCCCGCCCTGACCTGCCCCTGCTCTGCCCCTGCCCCTGCCCCTGCCCTGCCCCGTCCCTGCCCTGTCCCTGCCCTGCCCTTCCCTGCCCCTGCTCTGCCCTACCCTGCCCTTCCCTTCCCTGCCCCTCTGCGGGCTCGCTGGCTGCCCAGCACGCTGACAGTGGGGTGCTGGTAGTGAGGTGCTGGAGTGGGATGCTGGCAGTGGGGTGCTGGAGTGGGGTGATGGCAGAGGGGTGTTGGCAGAGGGGTGCTGGAATGGGGTGCTGGCAGATGGGTGCTGGCAGAGGGGTGCTGGCAGAGGGGTGCTGGAGTGGGGTGCTGGCAGCAGGGTGTGTGCCGGCCTTGCCAGGGTCTCTTGGGACAAAGGCTCTGGTGGAGCAGAGGGTGCAGCACGAGTGTGTCCCGCTCGGTGCTGGCGTGGCTCCCAGAAAGCCTGGAGCCTGTCCTGGCCCCATGGTCGGGCAGGGACTGACCATGGTGGGGACCAGCCCTCCTCTGATGAGCCTTCCTCCTCCTCCTCCTTGCTTAGAGCAGCAGAGCAGAGGGAAATGGGGCCAGGAGGAGGTCTGGGAAGTGGGGCCAGGAGGAGGTCTGGGAAGAGGGGCCAGGAGGAGGTCTGAGTGCCATTTAATGCCCAAGCCAGGGAGAATCTCTCTGTCCCAAGCTCCGAACCCCTCCAAACCCCTCCCCACTCTCTGCAGAGAGGCAGCAGCCTGCGCATCCCCAGAGCCCGTTCCCCCGCACCCCACGAGCACCAGGGCTGTGGGACAGGAGCTTCACTGGCAGCTCCTGGGGATCTGCTTTTCCAAGGAGGGGGAGACAGGCATGGCACACAGCACGGACGGCTACGGGCACCCGGGATGCTCTGCAGGGCAGGGACAGGCTGCAGGGCAGGGACAAGCGTCTGGCCACGCTCCCTTTAAGGAGCCACTGGCAGAAATGTCCCTTTCGCTGGCACCACCGAGCCCTGGGAACAGGCTGGGGGGATGCTGACCCACACAAAACCCCCCCAAAACCTCCTCCTTCCCAGTGAAGCCAGAGGATCAACCACCCGGAGCTGAAATGTGGGAGGGGGACCGCACCCCTGTCTTCCCTGAGCTGTGCTCCCTGGGGATGCATGGAGGGGCTGGCTGCAGCGCTCTCCTGCTCCCCAGGAGGGGACAGATGGACTAACCGCCTCCCTTGCCCAGATGGACCACCAATCCCTCCCCAGGGACACAGGCAGCTCCTGGTCCCTCTCCACACCAGAGAGTCAGCCATGGGAGACCCAGCCATGGGAGACCCAGCCATGGGAGACCCAGCCATGGGAGACACAGCCATGGAGACCCAGCCATGGGAGACCCAGCCATGGGAGACCCAGCCATGGGAGACAGAGCCATGGGAGAACTAGCCATGGGAGACACAGCCATGGAGACCCAGCAGATTCATCTGTAATCGATTCCCCAGCAGAGCAGTTCCCCTGCTGTCCCTGACTCCCCTCCCCACGAGCCCCTGGCGCTGCCTGCTGCAGCACCCTGAACACGGCCCCTTCCCCGTGCCACGGTGCCGCCACACACCCCACTCGCCAGGCCAAGAGCTGCAGCCGGCGTGGCCGTCCCTCTGCACAACACGTGCTGGGCTTCTGCTGGGTGTGATACTCCCTGGGGACAGGGTCAGGGTCATGCAGCCGGGGAGTGTGAGCTCACGATGGACACGCTGGCTGTGCAAGCCGGCACCCGGCACAGCCAGGACCCCTCACAGCTAGCACCCGGCACAGCCAGCACCTGGCACAGCCAGGACCCCTCACAGCCAGGACCCATCACAGCCGGCACCCATCACAGCCAGGACCCCTCACAGCCAGGACCCATCACAGCTGGCACCCACCACAGCTGGGACCCATCAGAGACAGCACCCATCACAGCCAGGACCCATCACAGCCGGCACCTGGCACAGCCAGGACCTGGCACAGCCGGGACCCATCAGAGCTGGCACCCACCACAGCCAGCACCTGGCACAGCCGGGACCCATCAGAGCCGGCACCCACCACAGCCGGCACCCGGCACAGCCAGGACCTGGCACAGCCAGCACCTGGCACAGCTGGCACCCATCACAGCCGGCACCCATCATAGCTGGCACCCGGCACAGCCAGCACCCGGCACAGCCAGGACCTGGTACAGCCGGGAGCCATCAGAGCTGGCACCCATCAGAGCCGGCACCCATCATAGCTGGCACCCATTAGAGCCGGCACCCACCACAGCCAGGACCCATCTCAACCAGGACCCATCACAGCCGGCACCCATCACAGCCGGCACCCGGCACAGCTAGGACCTGGCACAGCTGGCACCCATCACAGCCGGCACCCATCACAGCCAGCACCTGGCACAGCCAGCACCTGGCACAGCTGGCAGCCATCACAGCCGGCACCCATCATAGCCGGCACCCGGCACAGCCAGCACTCATCACAGCCGGCACCCGGCACAGCCAGGACCTGGCACAGCCGGGACCCATCAGAGCTGGCACCCATCAGACCTGGCACCCGGCACAGCTGGCACCCAGCACAGCCAGCACCTGGCACAGCTGGGACCCACCACAGCCGGGACCCATCACAACCAGGACCCATCACACCCGGCACCCATCACAGCCAGGACCCATTACAGCCGGCACTCATCACAGCCGGCTCCTGGCACAGCCAGGACCCATCAGAGCCGGCACCTATCACAGCCAGGACCCATCACAGCTGGGACCCATTACAGCCGGGACCCATCACAGCTGGCACCCATCACAGCCAGGACCCATCACAGCTGGGACCCATTACAGCCGGGACCCATCACAGCTGGCACCCATCACAGTCGGCACCAGTCACAGCCAGGACCCATCACAGCCGGCACCCATCACAGCCGACACCCGGCACAGCCAGCACCTGGCACAGCCGGCACCCATCACAGGCGGGAGCCATCACAGCCAGGACCCATCACACCTGGGACCCATCACAGCCGGCAGCCAGCACAGCCAGCACCCCTCACACCCAGCACCCATTACACCCAGCACCCATTCTGGCCAGGAACTGCTATCAGGACCAGCAACCGAGGCCAAAAATACGACCCCTGGAGCCTGGGAAGAGCCGTGCCAAGGGGAGAATGAAGAGTGGGGGAAGCGGGCTATTCTGAGCCCCCGGCTCGCGGCTCCGAGCGCACGCGGCGCCCTCAGATTAGGAGGGCGGCTCTGGCGCAGCGGGAGCGGGTGGAAACCAGGCAGCGGGCTCGGCACAGAGTCATCCCACACCATCCACCAGCTGATGCGAAGCCCCAGACCCGGATTCAGCCCCACGAAGCCCGGCCGGAGTGTGAGCCTGAACCCCCAGGGCTCTGAAGGCTGGACACAGGCGTGGAGGAGAAGGGCATGGACCTCCTCCAACACCCCAAAAATCAAAAGGGGTGGTGGGGTGCCTGCCTGGGCTTCTGCCTCCTGTGGGGGGGTCTCCTCCCAGGCAGGATGGGGCTGTGCCGCACGCAGCCGCTGCGCCAGGACCAGCAAGCGCGTCCCTCCCTCCACGTCACCGCATCTCCCACAGCAGAAAGCAAAGGATGGAGAAACCCGCAGCCGAGGCGCGCGGGGGGCAGGAGGCCAGTGGTTCCCTGTCCCGCAGCCGACGCTCCTGGCCCATCCAGCTCCCGCCCTGTGCCAGCCCATCCTGGCAGAGCCAACCCCATCCGCAGCACAGGGAGCTGCTGGCTGCCCTGAATGCTCCCCAGAAGGGGGGGTTCCTCTTCACCCCCTGTCCCCATCAGCTGCCGTTCTGCTGGCTGGTGAGCCACCCTGCTCAGCTGCCCCGCAGCCTCGGCACCGCATCGGGGTTGGCGGCACAGCAAACCACGTTCCCAGCACCGGCCCTGCCTGTACTGGGAAGGTGTGGGCTCCAGGAGGGGACGTGGCACTGGGTGTGGGGCCGTGGGGATGGCGAGGGGGCGCAGAGGCTCTGGGAGGATGTGGGACACGTCGCCACGAGCTGGGATACCAAAGCATCTGGAACCGTGGGTCGGCTCTGTGGCGAGAGCGGAGTGTGTGAGCGGGTGTGCATACGTGTGTGTGTGTGTGTGTGTGTTGGGGGGGCAGCCTGTGGGGACGCCAGCAGAGCTGACAGCGGGCACAATCTACCCGTGGGGAGCAGAGAATCCAAACAAGGGGCTGTCGGGGTGCGGCAGGAGCCCGATCACGGGGCACGGGGGCGGCGAGCCCCTCCGCAAGTGCACGGAGGCAGCTGGCATCCTGCCCCCAGGCAGCCTCTCCGGGGAGGCGGCACTGAGGGGATGGATCGGCATTCCTGGGGGGTCCCGCACCCCCATGGCCATGCCCTCTCAGCCCCCCACATGCCGGAAGCTTCGGCGCAGGGTGGGGGGGTGCACACATCTCCTCGCGCTCCAGCTCATGCAACCCCTGGAAATGGGATGATGGGCGAGTGTCCTGCCCGCTGCACCCAGGGCACCGCATGCCCCCTCCGTGCACACACCCCTCACCCCCAGCATGCCCCCGCGCCCCCCCGCCGCTGCTCACCCAGCTCTTCCAGCTCAGCCGTCATGGACTTGGAACGCAGCGTCAGGGTGGTGCTGGGCGCTCTCTTGGGCGGCGGTGGAGCTGAAAGGAAGAGAGACGGCATTTTGCATTTCTTGTCCAGGAACTTACGAGGAGTGGCCAGGTGCAGGTGCCACTTCTTCTCCACAGCCTGGATCTCCTCGTACTCGCGGGATGAGGAGTCGCACTGCTGCAGGATCTTATTGAGGCTGCGCGTGGAAGCGAACTTCTTCATGGTGTCGGTAGCACCGGTCCCGGGGCGCGGGGCAGGCCCCCACGGGGCACGTGCACGCTGCCCAGGAGGCTCCCTCAGCCCAGCAGAGTCCAAGTCATGTCCCCGGGCTGCGCCTGCCCCCCTCGCAGCTACCGGAGATGCTACGGCTATGAAAGCCTCTGGCGAATTAAATCTGTCTCAGGCAGCTGGCTGCCTGCCTGTGGGACTCAGCAAACAGCTTTGATGGCTGCTTCCCCTCCGCACACGCCATGGGTGGAGGGTAGGAGGGAGAAACAAGTCCAGCAGGCCTGATCTCAGTCTCTCATTCCCGCCTCGGCGCGGCGCGGCCCCCAGCGAAACACAGCCCACCCACCCTCCTCTGCTGGATCCAGGACGGGGCGATGCTCCCGTGGCCCTAGCGAAGCGCTGGAGGCGGCCGGCTCCGTGTCGGGCACATGGCCGGCCCCAGGCGGCGTGGGGCTGTCCTGGGGTGTGGGGGTGCCCCAAGGGGCTGCCTAGCCGGGCCGGCCCGCGGGGCTGCCGCGGAGGCACCGCATGCCATGAGCCCACCGGCACGGGGATGAGTTGAAGGCTCTTCCTCTTCACTTGGGGTGCCTCCTCCTCCTCCTCGCGCTGCTCGCTGACAATGCTGGATTCAACGCTCAGGCATTGCCATGGCAACCAGAGATTCAGGCTTTGCTGGCGCTGCCTGCATCAGAGACCCGGGCAGGGGCGGATTCAGCCAGAAAACGCTAGTCCCGCTCCGTCGCCCCCAGGAATTGGCGAGCCCAGGATGGGGGATACAAGTTGGGGGGAGTGTGTGTCCGGCCCCATCCTGCCCCACCGCAGCTGAGGTCCCACAGGGGCAACTCAGCTCCGGTGCCCTCACCCCGTGCCAGAAGAGCGGCGATGCAGCTCCGTGGGCTCAGGGCAGCGATGGGCAGCGCCAGGGAGCTGCTCACCAGCTGCGGAGCCGGCAGCGCTGGAGCAGCGGTGAGCGGTGTGGGGGGTGGGGGTCTCGGCCCCAATTCCCCAGCCCCAGCCTCTTGCTCAGCTCGTGCTTTTGTGCCGTGACAATATAATTGCAGCTCGTGGTGGCAGCGTGCAGAGCTGCTGCCTCCCTCCCCCATACCCAGGCTCTGAGCTGCGCTCCCCCAGGAAACGCTCCTGCCCCACGGCCTGCACCCCATGCCGGGGCCAGGGGGGGTGACAGGGACAGGCTGCCCCGTGCCACCAGCTGTGCCCCTACAGCTGTGCCCCTACCCCGTGCTGCCAGCTGTGCCCCCACCCTCCACCTCTGGCTGTCCCAGATGAGGTCCTACCCTCCACAGCCAGCTGTGGCCAGATGTGCCTCCAATCTCCGCGTTGGCTGCCCTCAGCTGCGCCCTGTCCCCCAGCTGTGCACCCTGAGGCTGCGTTCCCCATGCACAGCTGGCTGCATCTCATCCAGCTGTGCAGAGATGTCCCCTCCCCGAGGGCTGCCCTGCCCCGCTGGCCATGAGCACATCCGACCCCCCCCCCCCCCCCCCCCCGATCCCTCTCCCTGTCCTGCCTGATTCCCTTTCAGGCCCCACCTCTGGCTGAGGGTCTTGGCTTTGCCCTCATGGCCCAGGGACGATGGGGTGAAGGCCTGAAGCTTTCTGGGGACCCCATGGCTGCCTGAGCTCCCGTGAGTGAGGGCAAGTCCTACATGTGTCCAGCAGCCCTAGGACTGGCTGTGCCCCCCACAGCCCCCCCCTGCCTGGGGTGCAGCTCCAACCCCAACACCTACCTAAGAGAGGACAGGCTCCACCTTGGACCCCTCTGACAAAGGTGCTGTCCTCCCACCTTGGACCCCTCTGCCATGGGGGTCATCCTCCACCCTGGCACCCCTGATGCTCCCAAGGGCACAGTCTGACCTCCCCACACCCTCACAGGGCAGTTCCCCCTCAAAAGCCCCATGCTTAGTGGGGGTAGGTCTCCATCGCAACCCCCACACCCAGCGGGGCTGATTCTCCCCACGACACCCCCAGCACTCAGGAGCAGGGTAGCCCCACACCATGACACCCGCAGGGTGGGTCAGTCTCTGCTCTCTGGCCCAGCCCCCCGGCACCAGGGGCTGCAGGCACCAGGAGCTGGCTCTGAGGTGCTCAGCTCTGGTGGGAGAAGAGCTGGGGGTGTCCCACAGCAGGACCTGCAGAAGGATGGGTGGGCAGCTGCTGGCGGTGCCAGGCTTCCCCAGAGTCACCAACAGCACTCTGCCACAGCCACTCTGCCTGACCACCATCCCGGTGTCCCCTGTGCCACCCCCAGCCACGGTCACCAGCGCATCCCAGTGTGACACGAGGTTTCCGTGCCTGGCACCGGCCGGTGTTCCCCTCATGGTGCCCATCCTTCCTCCCCAGCTGCAGCTGGGCAGCCTCAGGGCCATCACCATGCAGCAGGTACAGAGCAACCCCCCCCCAGTGGGTCCCCACACCTACCCTTCTTCCGAACAACTTCTTCCGACTCTGGCTTGCGGCTGACGGAAACAACCTTCATCACCAGGTGGTTCCCCCCTTGGCGGATCAGGGAGACCACCTGCTTGTGCCCCACCTTCACCACGTTGACACCATTCACCTAGGGAGCAAGCAGAGAGCTGTGTGAGTTCTGCCCGGGCGCTGGACACCCACCCGGGTGGCTCCGGGGGCTCCAGGTCTCCAGTTGTGCTTCAGGGCTGCAAGAGGCACTGGAAGAGCGTGAAGTCCCTGTGGAGCCACCACCCCAAAGAGCTCGGCTGCCCTGTCCCCACCAGCAGCACAGACAGACACACTGATCTGCTCCCCAGTTACGGACGTGCCGATCAGCTCCTTCCAGGGCGCTGCAGGATGCACGCCAAAGCTCATCCCTGTCATCGCATCCCCATCATCTCATATCCCCATCATCTCATATCCCCATCATCTCGTCCCCATCATCTCACCCCCATCATCTCATCCCCATCATCTCATATCCCCATCATCTTGTCCCCATCATCTCACCACCATCATCTCATCCCCATTATCTCGTCCCCATCATCTCATATCCCCATCATCTCATCCCCATCATCTCGTCCCCATCATCTCGTCCCCATCATCTCACCCCCATCATCTCACCCCCATCATCTCATCCCCATCACCATTTCTGGTACTAACACAACTGACCCGTTTCCGGGACAGCGAGCGGAGCAGCAGGCGAGGTGATCCCCAGAGGAGGTGATTCCCAGAGAAAGTGATCCCTAGAGGAGGTGATCCCCAGGCAAGGTGATCCCCAGAGAAAGTGATCCCCAGAGAAGGTGATCCCCAGAGAAAGTGATCCCTAGAGGAGGCGATCCCCAGAGGAAGCGATCCCCAGGCAAGGTGATCCCCAGGCGAGGTGATCCCCAGGCGAGGTGATCCCTAGGCAAGGTGATCCCCAGGCGAGGTGATCCCCAGGGAAGGTGATCCCTAGGCAAGGTGATCCCCAGGCGAGATGATCCCCAGGCAAGGTGATCCCCATGACTAAACCAGAATCCCCAAGGGAAATGCAACGGGGGTATCTGCCAACACGAGGCTCCCCGCGGGGCACTGACAGACAGACCCTCACTGTGGGTGACATGGGCAACGGGATGAGGATGCTGCTGTCGAGGTGTTTCACCCCCCAAGAGCAGTTTGAACGTCAGCGGTTGGCTGTGCGCTCTGCGGCAGCGGCTGTGTCCGCACACCGTGGTGCTCACCCCCGGAACGTGCTGCGTGCTCCGGGGCTGCTGCTGCTGCTCTGGGTGCAAAGGAACAGCCGGCGCAGGCCAGAGACGATTGCCCATGGGCAGTGAGGACAGGAGCACTTGCTAGGGACAGGGAATGGAGGGGTCGGGTTGTCTGCACAGTGTGACTTGTGTCACCCGAGGTTGGAGGCCGGAAGCGACTGTGTGAAGCTGCTGCCATCACACCGCACCAGCTTCAGGTCTCAGAGTCCCCAGGCTGGAAAAGGCCTTTGAGCCCCTGGAGTCCAACCATCCCTGTGCTGTGCTGAGCCAGAGCCCTGAGCACCTCATCTCCCCTCTGTTCAACACCCCCAGGGCTGGGCACTCAGCCCCCTCCCTGGGCAGCCTGTGCCACAGCCCCACAACTCTGCCAGGGAAGAACTTTGCCCTCCCAGCTGAGCTGCTCCTGCCCTGGCACAGCTTGAGCCCATTGCCCCTCCTCCCAGCTCCTGGCCCCAGGCTGAAGAGACCATCCCCCACCTCTCAACAGCGAGCTCAGCCCATCCTCTGCATGTTTGCTCCAAGCCTTTAGTGACTCCAGTGCTTACCCCCCTCCCCACAGTGCTATCCAGCAACAGGATCCCCGTCCCCATCTCTTGTGCTGCCCCTCCTGCCGCTCTGTCCCACCTCCCTCACACCGACCCTGTGCCACCCCGCACGGTGTCGCAAGGACACAGACCCAGAAGCAGACCCGTGCTGGGTGCTGGACACGTGGGCACTGTGGGAATCACAGAATCCCAACCTGGTCTGGGTTGGAAGGGACCCCAAGGGTCACAGAGCTCCAACCCCCTGCCAGGTCTGGGAGGGACCCCAAGGACCACAGAGCTCCAACCCCCTGCCACAGGCAGGGACACCAACCTCAGGCCTGGAGCTACACAAGGTTGCCCAGGGCCCCAGCCAACCTGGCCTTGGACACCCCCAGGGACGGGGCACCCACCCCCTCTCTGGGCAGCCCCTTCCAGCCCCTCACCACTCTCTCTGCACACAACTTCCCCTCAATCTCTCCTCTCCCCCTTCCCTGCATCCTCCCCTGGTCCCAAACCAGAGCAGTGCTGCGGGCTGTGTGGCACCACCGGTCCCCTGCACATGTTACCACTGAGCCGCTCGCTGCCAGGACACATGGAAAGCATGATGGGCATCGGGCTTGAGCCCTGTCCTGGGGCAGACCCCAGCCTGCTCCTCACTGACAGGTCCATGCCGAGACCAACAAACCAGAGAACCCCCTCCAGGGCCAGTTTGGGCACTGGGGGTTTGCACACATGAACACCACACTACTGGCTGTAGCCAGCAGCCCTGACACCTTGCAGAGGGAAAGGATGTTTGTTTTAGGAGGTTTTCTGCTGGAAATCATGTTCTCTACATCAACTCCTGATCAACCACCTACAGATGTTCCTTCATGGCTCATTTTGTGACAGCCCCTGGCCCCAGGCTCAGGGGTTCTAAGGAACCGGTCATGCCTCTGTGTTCCATCACCTGCACAGGCACATCACCCTGCCCCCTCCCAAATCCAGGACAGAAACACCCACAGGACAAGCCTCTGCTTTCCATGGCATTGCTGATCA
Organism: Laterallus jamaicensis coturniculus; assembly: GCA_022605575.1. NCBI lineage: Eukaryota > Metazoa > Chordata > Aves > Gruiformes > Rallidae > Laterallus > Laterallus jamaicensis. The sequence continues at coordinate 282,161 of JAKCOX010000107.1, forward strand.
TCCAAACCTGCCCATCCCAAGGGGCAGCAGGTCAGAGCTTCCCAGGGGATGAGGAAAAGGCACCGACGTGGTCAGACAGCGTTTCCCCAACGGGTTGGAATGTGACAGCAGCTGGACACCCCCAAAAGCCACAGGGCACCAGCTCAGGGGGTGCAGAATCACAGAGCCCCCTGGGTAAGAAAGGACCCCTGAGGGTGCCAAGTCTGAGCGCTGACCCAGCCCTGCAGAGCCCACTTCACCCAGGTCCCCAAGCCACCCGTCCGCAGGGCTCTGCCCCCCTGGGATGGGGACCCCCCACCTCCCTACTGCACCCATGGCTGGGTGTTCCCTGCCTGTCTGCAGCACGAGCCAGAAGCGTGGTGAGAGCAGCACCGGCCGTGCAAAGCCCTCTCAGGGCATCACGAGCCACAGGAAGGGTGTGACACCGGCTGTGAGTGGGGAGGGTGTTGGTGCTCCGCTTGTCCAGGGGCACAGACTGGCCCTGGGACTGGGGAACACCCGTGGCCAGAAATACCCCAACCCAAAGCCACCCAAACCAGCCAGAAATGTGCTGGAGCCAGGCTGGTTACAGCTGCCATGGAAACCTCATCCCTGGAGCGTGGAGGGGTGACTACAGGAAACCATCACCTCTGTGGGGGTGTCACACCCAGGTGTCCTGGTTCTGGCCAGGCCAGAGGAACCTCCCCAGGCTCCCTCAGGTGAGCTGAGTTCCCTGGGCTGTTCCCACAGCACCTGGCATCACTCCCCATAAAAAGGGGCTGGTTGGGGAGGGGTAGGGTCTGGGTGCCTCCAGAACAGTCTGGGGTCTGGGTCTGTCCTTCCTGGTGATGCCCAAGAGATGAACCACAGACCTGCACAGCTGCCAACAGCTTCAGCTAACCACCTGCCTGAGCACAGCTCCCCTGGGAGCTGCTCTTGAGAAGATCAGGAGGCAAGGAGAGGAGCTCACCTGCTAAAGGGTTTTGCTCACTGGGAGGATGGTGAGAAGCTTTTCAGTCCCTTTACAGCTTCCAAACTGGGCACGAGACACTGGGTGCACTGAGCTCCCAGGTCTGGCACCCAGGCTGGGTTTGTACCCCACAGGGGTGTGAGCTGGTCCACAGTGGGCAAACCAGTGGTTCCAGATGCTGTTCCACTGTGGGATGGAGACCTGACAGCAGCACTGGCACCCTGCTGACATCTGCAACAGCCCCAGACAGTGGTCTCAGGTGCCTGAGAGGTAACAGGGCTGCAGGGAGATTTGGAGCACAGGTTCAATGGGAGGAACTGGGGGAACTGGAGAAGAGGAGCATGAGGGAGCCTTGTTCGCCCTCTGCAGCTCCATGGAAGGAGGGGGTCAGGAGGGGGGGCCAGTCCCTTCCCCCAGTAATGAGGGACAGGAGGAAACAGGGGAGGTTTGGGCTGGAGTTCAGGGATTGATCATCAATTGGGACTTGATGACCTCAAAGGTCTTTCCAAGCCTGTGATCCTGTGAAAGTGGCTTCCCTGAAGAGTGGTCAGGGGTTGGACCAGGGAGGAGGTGCACTGGTTCAGAACACGTGCAGACGCGGCACCGGGGACCTGGTTTAGTTGCCATGGTGGCACTGGGCACGTGGTTGGACCTGATGCTCTTCGAGGCCTCTTCCAACCTCAAAGACTCGATGACTCAGTCACCATCTGACCCCAGCGGCTGGGAGAGGGTCTCAGGGGGCCACCCCCACCCCGGCAGCGATGCTCTCAGCAGCGATTCCCCCCGGGAGACAGAGCAGCATCACCAGAGGAGGCATCATGCTGAGCACAGCCCCGTGCAGGAGGCTCCTGTCACACACAGCCTGGGGCTGTCTGACACGCACAGCGGCGCAGGGGGACTGTCTCACACCCTCACACACACACACACACATCACTTTCTGGTCCCAGCCTGTGAGGAGCTGAGATGAATGTTCAGGGAGCCCCGTGGCTGGGAGTCCTGCCCGTTGCACTGAAGGCTCTGAACAGCTGCTGGCCCCAGATGGGGAGATGCTGGGAGGAGAGGGCAGGCAGGCAGTGCTGGGAATCATAGAATCATAGAATGGCAAGGGTTGGAAGGGACCCCGAGGGTCACAGAGCTCCAACCCCCTGCCAGGTTTGGGAGGGACCCCAAGGATCACAGAGCTCCAACCCCCTGCCAGGTTTGGGAGGGACCCCAAGGATCACAGAGCTCCAACCCCCTGCCAGGTTTGGGAGGGACCCCAAGGATCACAGAGCTCCAACCCCCTGCCAGGGTTGGGAGGGACCCCAAGGGTCCCAGAGCTCCAACCCCTGACAGGTTTCGGAGGGACCCCAAGGGTCCCAGAGCTCACACCCCCTGCCACAGGCAGGGACACCAACCTCAGGCCTGGAGCTACACAAGGTTGCCCAGGGCCCCAGCCAACCTGGCCTTGAACACCCCCAGGGACGGGGCACCCCCCCCCTCTCTGGGCAGCCCCTTCCAGCCCCTCACCACTCTTTCCGTAAAAAACTTCCCCCCAATATCCAATCTAACCCTTCCCTCCTCCAGCTTTAATCCAGCCCCCTTGTCCTGCCAGTCTCTGCCCTTGAACAAGCCCATTCCCCTCCTGTTCCTGGGGTCCCTTCAGGCACTGGCAGGCTGCAATGAGGTCCCCCCACAGCCTTCTCTTCTCCAGGCTGACCCAGCCAGCTCCCTCAATGTGGCTGCCTTCGATCCAGCAGCAAGAAAGCCTCCCAGTTTCTTTGGCTCAGCTGCCTGATGAGGATGCCCTGCTCTTGGAGGCTTGCTCCTGGCCAGCAGAAGAAAGTAAACCATGAAAAAGGCAACCAGAGAGATGGAGTCTACAGACCAGAGAAGATCAGGCGCAGGAAGGTGAAGGCACCGTGTCAAAGCCAATAAACTATAGGCTTTATAGCACTATAGTGCACAGTTTGTAGTGCACTATAAACTGCAGTGACCATCTCCTGATTCAGGCAGGGATTTACAATGCCCCTGGGCACAGACCAGCTGCTGCCCACATGAAGTTAGGTGAAACTTCCACAGTGGATGATCAACCTGATGCTTTGGGGGTTTTCCTGGAAGAAGCTGATACTGGTCACTACTGGGATTTGGAGCTGGTGGGCACTAGGAGCCTGTGCTCGTGTCTCTGAGCAGCTGGGTGAGCTGTGGAATGATTTGACAGGTGGAAGGATCCCTCAGCCTTGTGCTGAGAATGAAGATGGCTCTGAACTTCTCCTTAAGCAGGAAGGAGGCTCGAAAGCTTGTTCAGGGGAGGGAGTAGAGTGTGACTTGAATGTCACCTCTTCAGGATGGCAGAGGGTCAGCAGTGGGTACCTGGGGGTGGAGGTGGGACCTGTTTCCTTCTCTGTTCCCATCCATGAGAGGCAGAAGAGTGTGTGTGAAACCTCCCAGGCTGTGGATGATGATTTGAGCAGCCACACGATGCCTCAACCCCGGGGAGCTCCAGGAGTCCCCAGGTGGCAGAGGGGCCACCAGGCAGGCACAGGGACACTGGTAGGGCAGAGCCACCCCAAGACCCCCTGCGATGCTGCTCGCTGACCTGGTGGGGACAGGAGAGGTCTGGGTGCTGATGGTGACAGCTCTGGCACCCACAACAGCAGCAAAACCGCCAAGGAAAGGTGTCAGGGAGGAGGTGGGAGCAGGGTGGGACTGTCCCCTGGGGCTCTGCTGGTCCTGCCCTGCTCCCCTCTGGCTCAGCATCGCAGGGAGGAAGTGGTGGGACTAGAGCAGGGCCAGAGCAAAGGCCCTGCAAAGCCAGACTGGGGAAGCTGGGACTGCCCATGGCTGGACAGGCTGCCCAGGGCACTGGGGAGCCCCCAGCCCAGGGGGTGTCGGGCAGCTGTGGCGCTTGGGGACGTGGCTGTGGGGGGCTTGGCAGAGCCAGCTCAGCGCTCGGGCTCAGCTTCCCAGAGCTTTCCTAACCTGAAGGACTCTGTGGCTCCCTGAGTCTCCAGCCTGGAGAAGAGGAGGCTCCAGGAGCTGCCTGGCCAAGGCTGACAGAGCTGCCCAGGGCAGCGGAGCTGGAGGAGGCAGAGCTGCTCTTCACAGCCCTGCAGCATCAGGAGGAGAGGGCTCTGGGTGGCACTGGGGCTGGGCAGGGAGGAGCAGAGGGAAGCAGCTTCTCTGTGCAGTGCCTGGAGCTCGGAGCCGGGGTGGGGGGCGGTGCTGGCACCTTCAGAGGGAGCTCAGGTGGGCCCCTGGGGAGCAGCCACACAGAGACACTAACGGGATGGAGTGGGGCCAGTCCTGCCAGCGTCCCCAGCGTGATGAGTCTGGGTGCTTGAAGGGACAAGAAGAAGGGCCCACCCAAAGTGGCTGGGCACCTGTGGTCTCCCTAATTACCAGCCTCTTGTCACGCTGATAACACAGGACTGGACTAATGACCATCAGCCTGGCCCTGTGGGACACGTCACCCACTGCCTGAGCCCTCCCAGCAAGTGGCCACGAAGCTTCATCTGTCTGTCCCAGGAGACAGTGTCCCTTCTCCCCACCAGTCCTGTTCCCTGCCCACGCTCCGAATCCATCCCTCCTGTGCACAGGCTGTCAGGTGGGGGGTATGGCTCTGGGTGAGCTCTGACCTTGTGGCTGACAAACAAGGAATATAAAACCTGAAGAGAAGCAGCAGGAGCACAGAGCAACGGGCTGGAGCTGGTGTCAGCACACTGAGCCCTGGAGGTGACTGGGGACAGCCAGGGCCACCATGGTGAGGGCTCACTGAGACTGGGCTGGGCCCTGGGGAGGCTGCAGCTGGAGTGGTGGGTGCAGTTGTGGGCCCCTCAGCATCAGAAGGACATGGGGGTCCTGGAGCGAGCCCAGAGAAGGGCAACCAGGCTGGGGAAGGGGCTGGAGAGCAGCAAAGCTTGTGAGGAGCGGCTGAGGGAGCTGGGGGTGCTGAGCCTGGAGAAGAGGAGGCTGAGGGGAGCCCTGCTCAGCCCTGCCCTGCCCTGCCAGGAGGGTGCAGAGAGGTGGGCCAGGGTCTCTTCAGCCAGGGGCCAGGAGCTGGGAGGAGGGGCAATGGGCTCAAGCTGTGCCAGGGCAGGGTCAGCTCAGCTGGGAGGGCAAAGTTCTTCCCTGGCAGAGTTGTGGGGCTGTGGCACAGGCTGCCCAGGGAGGGGGCTGAGTGCCCAGCCCTGGGGGTGTTGAACAGAGGGGAGATGAGGTGCTCAGGGCTCTGGCTCAGCACAGCACAGGGACAGTTGGACTCCAGGGGCTCAAAGGCCTTTTCCAACCTGGGGATCCTGTGGTAAGGAGCATCACACCTGATGGGGACTCAGCTGGATGCTGCATGTGCTGGGCTCTGCTGAGGTGCTGAACGCTCACACTAACACACACGTCACTGCACCAGCCCCTGAGCCAAACCCTGGGTAGTGCCCAGTAACCTGGTACCAAACACAGAACCCCCCACACCTGGGGTGTCCCCAAGCAGCTGCTCAGAGCTGGGCTCAGCTCCTCCTCTGCTCTGAAGCACAAGGAAACCTCCTCTGGGAGGAGATGCTGCCTTTGTGAGGGTCAGGGGTGCATCCATCCCTAGCACAGGACCAACAAAACATCCCCAGCTGTGGGACAGAGCAGAGCACCCGAAGCTGCCCTGCTGGGGTGTCTGACTGCTGCAGGACCATAGAGGCACCGTTGAGCTGCAGTGGGCGTGCTGGGCCCCTTGGGGCTCCTTGCTGCCCAGATGCTGTTAGCCAGGGAGAAGCAGCTTTCCAAGGGTCCTGAGGAGGGGCTGGGAGGAGCAGGCGCTGCGTGGGGCCCGTCCAAACCTCCATCACAGGTACCCACCTGCAGCATCAGCCTGAGCTGGTGACCCATCACCTGAACCACACACGTTCCAGGGATGAGGGGTTATGTGGAGGAATCTAAGCTCTCCATGGGTTTGCTCTGCTCTGGAGCTCTGTTCTGGGCAGCACCAGGAGAACATGGGCTCCATCACCCAGGATACACACAGACCCCTAGGCAGAGCTCGAGGGGCTTTGGGGGTCAGTGTTCAGCAGCAGAACCAACCCACACTGTGCATCACTGCAGAGCTCTGCCCTACGGACCCGGGACCCCCACCTTCACCCTCCCAGCATCACAAAGCCCTCACACTGGAGAAGGGCTGGAACACCATCCAGGTGCCACAGGGCTCCTTCCCAGCACCTGAGCTCTCAGCTCTCCCACCTCACCCAGGCCATCACATTCCTGGGTGTGGAAAATGTTGGGAATGGGATTTCTGACTGGTTTATCCAGGGATCTTCCACACACAGCTGAGACCTGTGGTGAGCTGTGTCCTCCCAGCCAGGCAGTGGAACCAAACACCCCCAGCAGAGCTCCTGCCCTCACCACCCCACTTTGGGACGTGGAGCAGGACGGGCTCCTTAAGCCTCAAGCCCTCCTCCAGCCCGTGGATCTGTGAGGCCCCTCCTGGCCCCACTCAGTAACGCTGGGTTCACCCTGGGTGCCAGTGCCTGACTTGCACAACGTGACACCTTGTGACCCCCCAAACTGCCCCAGAACCCCAAGTTCATACAACTCTGCACAGACATCCTGTCCACACACAGAACCTCTCTGCCACATCATCCTACACAGTCCCCAAGCATCCCCAGCGCCACCCTGGGGAAAGCTGTGTCCCCTGCTCAGTGACATTCTCCCTGGGTCAGTTCACATCCTGCATCCCACCCTCCCAGCCTGGGACGTGCCACCCTGCACGGCTGCTGGAGCAGGGCTGCTGCCCCAGGGGTGCTGCTGCCCCAGGGGTGCTGCTGCCAGCTCTCACCGTGCTCATGACAGCCCCAGTCCCTGCCAGCACGGGGTCTGCACTGCTTGGGCACTGACAGGAGAGTTGGATCAGGATCCCCAGACTAGACAAGCCCTTTGAGCCCCTGGAGTCCAACCATCCCTGTGCTGTGCTGAGCCAGAGCCCTGAGCACCTCATCTCCCCTCTGTTCAACACCCCCAGGGCTGGGCACTCAGCCCCCTCCCTGGGCAGCCTGTGCCCCAGCCCGATGACCCTTCCTCTCCATGAAGAACTTTGCCCTAAGGCCTTGCAGAAGGAACCTTGCTGGGGATGGTCCCCACACCAGCACCTTCCCCATAGCAGCTGCTTTCGGCGCCGTGACCCTGTGTGGCTTTGGGATGCTCCCAAGCCACACACACTCCCTTAATTCCACTAATGACCGGGTGAAATGGTTGTTAAGGAAGTCCAAACACTTCACAAACCCAGCCCTCACTTCCACCAGTCCCGTGATGCTGTGGAGAGAAGAGAGCAGGATTGCTTCCACCTTCCAGGGAAGCAGAGGGAACGGCCCTCACTGCATTTTCCCTCCCTGATCCCTTGCTCACTGCACTCCACATTCATTCCAAAATCATTAACTCCACATTAATTCCTTCACTCTTCTACCCAGCATCAGCACTGAGCTCCACAGGGTCCAGTCCCCTCATCACCTGCTCCCCACCTCAGACCAGCCGAGCAGCAGGAGCCCCTGACCACCCCACGGAGCCCTCAGAGAGGAGCAGAGCTCTGAGGCTCCAGCTCCTTCAGACACTCTGGGCTGTGTTATTCAAGCCTGTTAATTTGAGTATGTTTATTTTTAGCAAATACTATCTCACTTTCTCCTTGGTTACAGCTGGGAAACTTTCTGTTCCAAGCACATCATATGGATAGATACATCCTCCTGATTTGTTCCAAACCCAGAACAGAACATTTCTGCCTTTCCCCCCCCTCCCCCTGCACCAGAATATACAATTTTATCATTTACATAGAGAGACCCAGCTCTACCAGACTTTTTTTTTTTTTTTTTTTAAATTTTAATGCTCTAAATTTTCTTATTATCTTCACATACTGGCCTTTGATATTTCCTTTGGCTCCCCTTGCCAACCTCCTACACACTTTAGCTCAAATTAACCACATTTCCTTCTCCTTTCCTCTCTAACCTTTCCAGCACGAAGGGGATACGTGGCTGCAAGTCAGATTTAACTGCTCCTTCTCCATCTCGCTGAAGCAGGAGATGTCTTGCCCAGCAGATTTTTCCCCCCACCCCTGATTTCTGGGTTGAGCAGCCTGTCCTCAAATAACCCTCAGATTGTGCTAATTATGTCAAGTTTACGTTCCCAGATATCAAAAGCCCTGAGGTTTGGATTGACAGAGCCATTTCCTCACCAGGGATGTGGGCTGACACGCTGTGTGTGTGCTGAGCACAGCTGACCATCAGGCCTGCTGCCATGAGGGTGCAAGGATTGGGCCCTGGAGTTCCTGTGGGAGCTGTGCTGGAGGCAGAGGAGGTGCCAGGGGGTGTGTTCCATAGTGGGATGTCCCTGTCCCAGCAGGTTTCCACTGGGAAGAAGGGAAAGGCCACCGGTGGGGTCACCCAGCACCCAGAAGCCACCCCCATAGCTCTACCCCCACTGCTCTACCCCCACTGCTCTACCCCCACTGCTCCACTCCTCACTGCTCTGCCACTGAGACCCCAGGTCTGCTGTTAATCCAAATTTTCTTGTCTTCCAACAACACCTTTGTATGACTTTATCATGCAGATGTAATTAATGAATCACAGAGACACAGAGACCCAGGGGTGGGAAGGGCCCCCCAGAGCCCATGGGGTCCCACCCCCTGCCAAAGCAGGGTCCCTAGGACAGGGGCTGGAATCTCTCCAGAGAAGGAGACTCCACACCCCCTGGGCAGCCTGGCCCAGGGCTCCCTCACCCTCACTGGCAAGAAGTTCTTCCCCACGTTGGGGGCAACTCCCTGGGCTCCAACTTGAGCCCATCACCCCTTGTCCTGTCCCCACAGACACTGAGCAGAGGCTGCCCATGGCCCCTGGGTCCCACCCTTCAGCTATTGATCCCCAGTGATCAGATCCCCTCTCAGGCTCTTCTCTCCAGGCTGAACAGCCCCAGCTCTCTCAGCCTTTCCTCCCAGGGGAGATGCTCCAGGCCCTTCAGCATCTCCTCAGCCTCCTCTCCAGGAGATCCCTGGCTGTTTGATCCCAGGGAGCCCAGCACTGGGCTATCCACTTAATGAAGATACCCACAGATCTCTATCTGTGTCCCTAAGTCCCTTGTGCACACACACGTGTGCAGGGTGTGTGTAAAATGGAGGCCTATGTACCCAGGCTCTGCCTGCACCGCCGCCCACAGGTCCCTCCAGAGAGGATGTGAGGGATCAGAAACCTGCTGAGCCCAGAGGTGATCCCAGGCCACGCACCACAGCTTGTGCTCCTGAGCCCTGGCTGGGTCAGGTGGGGTCTGCTAAAACCCACCCCTCAGAGGCCTGATCGGGTCTCAGAGCGTGGCACCGACAGGGACAAACGCTGCCCCACTGACCCAGCAAGATGGGTGAGCACTGAGTGCACAAGTCAGAGAACCAGAGTCCCCAGGCTGGACAAGCCCTTTGAGCCCCTGGAGTCCAAGTGTCCCTGTGCTGTGCTGAGCCAGAGCCCTGAGCACCTCATCTCCCCTCTGTTCAACACCCCCAGGGCTGGGCACTCAGCCCCCTCCCTGGGCAGCCTGTGCCACAGCCCCACAGCTCTGCCAGGGAAGAACTTTGCCCTCCCAGCTGAGCTGACCCTGCCCTGGCACAGCTTGAGCCCATTGCCCCTCCTCCCAGCTCCTGGCCCCTGGCTGCAGAGACCCTGGCCCACCTCTCTGCACCCTCCTGGCAGGGCAGGGCAGGGCTGAGCAGGGCTCCCCTCAGCCTCCTCTTCTCCAGGCTCAGCACCCCCAGCTCCCTCAGCCGCTCCTCACAAGCTTTGCTGCTCTCCAGCCCCTTCCCCAGCCTGGTTGCCCTTCTCTGGGCTCGCTCCAGGACCCCCATGTCCTTCTGATGCTGAGGGGCCCACAACTGCACCCAGTGTAGTGTCTGTGTGTAGCTCCTGTGCTGGGTTCTGCAACGCCAGGACCTGGCACCCTCTGCACAGCCCCGATTCCAATCCCACATCACCCCAAGGTATCTCGACAGAGCCAAGTTCTGCACAGCCCCCAAACCTCTGCACAGCCCTCAAACCTCTGCACAGCCCCCAAACCTCTGCACAGCCCCCAAACCTCTGCACAGCCCCCAAACCTCTGCACAGCCCCCAAGCCTCTGCTCAGCCCCCAAACCTCTGCAGCTCAACCCCTCCCCTCAGGATCATGCCTGTCTCTGTGCTGCTGCAGTTCCCGAGCTGCGTGAGGCTGGCACAGCCACCTCCAGCTCCGCTGCCTCAGGATCAGGTCCCTGCACACACCCGCAGGGTGCCTGTCCCACCAGCGCTGCCAAACAGCCTGGGTGCCAGGCACAGCCCCTCTCTGCTGACCCAGGCTGGCTGAGCGCCCTGCTGAGGGGTGAAGCCCACCTATGTCACTAGGGCCACGGAGATGCTCAGGGGGCTGGAGCAGCTCCCCTCTGGAGAGAGGCTGAGGGAGCTGGGCTGGGTCAGCCTGGAGAAGAGAAGGCTGTGGGGGGACCTCACTGCAGCCTGCCAGTCCCTGAAGGGACCCCAGGAACAGGAGGGGAATGGGCTTGTTGAAGGGCAGAGCCTGGCAGGACAAGGGGGCTGGAGTGAAGCTGGAGGAGGGAAGGGGGAGAGGAGAGATTGGGGGGAAGTTGTGTGCAGAGAGAGTGGTGAGGGGCTGGAAGGGGCTGCCCAGAGAGGGGGTGGGTGCCCCGTCCCTGGGGGTGTTCCAGGCCAGGTTGGATGGGGCCCTGGGCAACCTTGTGTAGCTCCAGGCCTGAGGTTGGTGTCCCTGCCTGTGGCAGGGGGTTGGAGCTCTGGGACCCTTGGGGTCCCTCCCAACCCTGGCAGGGGGTTGGAGCTCTGGGACCCTTGGGGTCCCTCCCAACCCATGCCATTCTATGATTCTATGAAGGTCTAGGGGGACACTGATGATCTCATCCAGAGGACTGGGCACCCAGAGGCTGCCCTTGTGTGTCCAGAGTGTGGAAGCTGTGGTGGCAGGGCTGTGGTGTGGTCAGACAGTGGTGGCAGCACACTGGCACCCTAAACAACCAGGGGCTGCCTCACAAGGAATCACCAGGTTTGAGGGTCCTGACATCTGCTGGGACAGCAGCCGATCCCTGGCCAGGGAACTAGGAGGCTCCCAGTCTGCTGGGGACACAAAGGGGAGAGCTGCTAGAGGGGACCTGCTGCTCGACCTGCTGCTCCTGAGCAGTGTGTCTGGGGGGGCAGGAAGGCCAAGGACATCCTTGGTTGTGTCAGAGCCAGCGTGGCCAGTAGGTGTGGGGAGGGGATGGTGCCCCTGGGCTGGGCCCTGGGGAGGCTGCAGCTGGAGTGCTGGGTGCAGTTGTGGGCCCCTCAGCATCAGAAGGACATGGGGGTCCTGGAGCGAGCCCAGAGAAGGGCAACCAGGCTGGGGAAGGGGCTGGAGAGCAGCAAAGCTTGTGAGGAGCGGCTGAGGGAGCTGGGGGTGCTGAGCCTGGAGAAGAGGAGGCTGAGGGGAGCCCTGCTCAGCCCTGCCCTGCCCTGCCAGGAGGGTGCAGAGAGGTGGGCCAGGGTCTCTTCAGTTTGATGGTTGGATGATTCTATGAAAAATCTCTAAGGCAGAGCCCTGGCCAGGTCAGACCTCCCCTCTGCTCAGCCTGCTGAGCCACAGCTGGGGCTGGGATCCCAGTTCAGGGCAGACTGGGAGCTGCTGGGGAGAGGCCAGGGAGGGTATGAGGATGAGGAGGGGCTGGAGCATCTCTGGGGGGAGGGAAGAGAAGACTGGGAGGGGATCCCATCCACACCCACCCCTATCTAAAGGGGGGTCAGGGGAGGGCCCAGGCTCTGCCCAGTGGGGCCCAGCGACAGGACAAGGGGCACAAACTGGAGCAGGGGAAGGTCCATCCCAGCGGGAGGAAGAACTTCTCCCCTCTGCCCAGGGTGCCCGAGCCCTGGGCCCGGCTGCCCGCAGAGGGTGGGGAGTCTCCTTCCCAAGGGAGATCCCACCCCGGGGTCCTGGGCACCGTCCTGTGCTCCAGGTGACCCTGCTTGGGCAGGGGTGGGGCTGGGGGGTCTCCAGGGCTCCCTCCAGCCCCCACTGTCCTGGGGGTCTGTGAGTTAATTACTCCCTGAATTCCCAGCCAAGCCAATGGGACAGGCAGACACAAGCACCCAGCAACTGCAGCCTGAGGTGGCCTGAGTCCCACCACTGATCCCCAGCGTGTACTGGGATCACCTGTCTGTGTTGTGGCAGCTGCCCTGTTGCTGCAGGACCATGGTGGTACCCAGGACATCAGAGAGCCCTGTGGAGAGCTGGACCAGGATGCTGAGATACAGGGGACAGGGGACAGGAGAACAGGGACAGGAGAACAGGGGACAAGAGAACAGGGACAGGAGAACAGGGGACAGGAGAACAGGGACAGGAGAACAGGGGACAAGAGAACAGGGACAGGAGAACAGGGGACAGGAGAACAGGGACAGAACAGGGACAGGAGAACAGGGACAGGAGAAGACTGGACAGGAGAACAGGAGCAGGAGAACAGGAACAGGGGAAGAGGGGATAGGAGAACAGGAGAACAGGGGCAGGAGAACAGGGACAGGAGAAGAGAGGACAGGAGAAGAGAGGACAGCAGAACAGGGACAGGAGAACAGGGACAGAACAGGGGACAGAAGAGAGGACAGGAGAACAGGGACAGGAGAACAGGGACAGCAACGGGTTGGTGTTGGGCACCCCAACCAGAGAAAAGCAGCCACCTGGCCTCATGTCAGAGCTGTCCCCCCATCCCTACACTCACACCATGGCAGCACAGGGAAAGGAGGTGCTGAGCAAACACCCAGATTACTTATCCAGCTATTTCTATACATAGAAATACCGTGGGAGAGGAGAGGGCTGGTGAGATCAGCGCTGGAACATCAAGGGCAGAGCTCAGTGCCTCTGATCCTCCTGCCCCCAGCGAGCTGAAGCCCTGGGAGTTTTCTGTCCCCTCCTGCTGGTGGCACAGCCCATGTCAGCAGCACAAGAGGCTGCTCTGCCCCTGGCTGGGCACAGGTTAGTCACCAGGAGGAAGGGCAGCCTGCTCGCTGGCCATGAGCCCCAGCCCTTCCCATGGCGACTCCATGAGGAGCAATATCCCAGCTGGATGGTGCAGAGGTTTGGGCAGGAGAAGCTGCAGAGCAGGATCCTGCCCAGGGTGCTGGACCAGCAGCGGGTACAGGGGTGCTGAGCAGTTCTGCTGGGGTTTCAGCTGGACTGATCCCCTTGAAACCAGGGCTGCAGGACGCTTGGGAGGGCGTGGGGCTTTGCTGGGGAAGGGAGCAGTGAGCATGCCCCCCCCACAGCCCACCCTACAGCCCACCCAGCTCTGCCTTTGGGCCAAGGGAAGGAAAGATGGAGTCAGGGTGTATGAAGGGGTTCTCTGCCTCTGCCCTTCTATCTGCCCTGGGAAGGCCCCAGCTGGATCCTGTGTCCAGAGCTGGGGCCCAACACAAGGAAGATGTGGGGCTGTTGGAGAGGGGTCAGAGGAGCCACGGAGATGCTCAGGGGGCTGGAGCAGCTCCCCTCTGGAGAGAGGCTGAGGGAGCTGGGCTGGGTCAGCCTGGAGAAGAGAAGGCTGTGGGGGGACCTCATTGCAGCCTGCCAGTCCCTGAAGGGACCCCAGGAACAGGAGGGGAATGGGCTTGTTCAAGGGCAGAGACTGGCAGGACAATGGGGCTGGAGTGAAGCTGGAGGAGGGAAGGGGGAGAGGAGAGATTGGGGGGAAGTTCTGTGCAGAGAGAGTGGGGAGGGGCTGGAAGGGGCTGCCCAGAGAGGGGGTGGGTGCCCCGTCCCTGGGGGTGTTCCAGGCCAGGTTGGCTGGAGCCCTGGGCAACCTTGTGTAGCTCCAGGCCTGAGGTTGGTGTCCCTGCCTGTGGCAGGGGGTTGGAGCTCTGGGACCCTTGGGGTCCCTCCCAAACCTGGCAGGGGGTTGGAGCTCTGTGACCCTTGGGGTCCCTCCCAAACCTGGCAGGGGGTTGGAGCTCTGGGACCCTTGGGGTCCCTCCCAAACCTGGCAGGGGGTTGGAGCTCTGTGCCCCTTGGGGTCCCTCCCAAACCTGGCAGGGGGTGTGAGCTCTGGGACCCTTGGGGTCCCTCCCAACCCAGCCCAGTTTGGGATTCTGTGATTCTATGGGGTACAAACTCAGTCCCAGAGCGGAGCCGAGGGGTAGAATCTCCCTTTCCCAGCCCTGCTGGCCCTGCTGCTGGGGACGCAGCCCGGGATGCTTTGCATTGTGCCCTGTGCCTCCCCCATCTCACAGCCTTTTTTCTCCTCAGGCAGCTTCCCCCTGGGTCAGGACAACCCGGCCCAGCCCTCTGGCAGTTCAGAGCTTACATGTGGACGGGGGTAACATCCCAGGAGTGATCAAACCAGGGTCAGAGCCCCCACCCAAACACATGCTGCAAGCAGGGGCTGAGTAAGCACCCAAAGCAGGAGATGTGGCACTGGTGCCCCTTCCACACAGGAACACTGAAACCGTCAGGCTGGAAAAGATCACTACCACCATCACCAAGTCCAACCACAGACACGGCTTGCTGACTCCATGCACTCTGAACTGAGGAAGCTTTCATGGCCTGGAGCCCTGAGAGAGGGGCTCTGGAGCATGAGAGAGGGGCTCTGATGCATGAGGGGCTCTGGAGCATGAGAGAGGGGCTCTGGAGCATGAGAGGGGGGCTCTGGAGCATGAGAGAGGGGCTCTGATGCATGAGGGGCTCTGGAGCATGAGAGAGGGGCTCTGGAGCATGAGAGAGGGGCTCTGATGCATGAGGGGCTCTGGAGCATGAGAGAGGGGCTCTGGAGCATGAGAGAGGGGCTCTGATGCATGAGGGGCTCTGGAGCATGAGAGAGGGGCTCTGAAGCATGAGAGAGGGGCTCTGGAGCATGAGGGGCTCTGGAGCATGAGAGAGGGGCTCTGATACATGAGAGAGGGGCTCTGAAGCACCACAGAGGAGAGCAGAGCGGGCGGTGAGGGAAAGGGATGGGATCTGGCTCCTGAGGGAGAGCAGGGCTGGATATTCCAGCCCAGCACTGGGGACTCACTGGGCTACAGGCCTCAGCATGAGCTGCGAGGGTAAAATCTCAACTGTGCTTCTCCTGACGCCTGAATTCCTGCTGATAGGTGGTATTGCAGGGCTGGGGTTAGGCCTCTGCGCAGCTCCCGGCTCCCACAGCTCAGAGACACAAGCAGCTCGGAGGTGGAGGCATGGAGGGAGCTGGGTGGCCTGGCTGAGATGTAGAGGGAGCTGGGCAGCCTGGTGGAGATGTGGAGGGAGCTGGGCAGCCTGGTGGAGGCGTGGAGGGAGCTGGGTGGCCTGGTGGAGATGTGGAGGGAGCTGGGCAGCCTGGTGGAGACATGGAGGGAGCTGGGCAGCCTGGTGGAGATGTGGAGGGAGCTGGGCAGCCTGGTGGAGGCATGGAGGGAGCTGGGTGGCCTGGTGGAGACGTGGAGGGAGCTGGGCAGCCTGGTGGAGACATGGAGGGAGCTGGGCAGCCTGGTGGAGACATGGAGGGAGCTGGGTGGCCTGGCTGAGATGTGGAGGGAGCTGGGCGGCCGGGCAGCAGCCCCTCTGGGATCAGCAGGACAGACCTGCCACCATGGAGCAGCGCCCAGGCAGCGCCCGGCAGCGCAGGCCGCACGTGGGAGGACAGGGCATTACGGCCGGATTACGGGATCAAAGGCTCATCGCCACAGTCAAAAGGGAGTGGGGGTGTCAGGGGAGCACCCCGGCTCTGCTACCCCCATCAGATCACCCCCATCCACCTCCCTCTCAGGGTCTGTGCTGCCCCTGTCCAGCCACCCTCAGCCAGGCTCCGGGCGCAGGCGGCTCCGGTGGCTCCTGGCACCAGAACACACCTCGCTCCTCCTCCCTGCAAGAGCCTCACGGAGGGGCAGGAGCTGATGGGGCAGCCCCACAGCCCCAGTCCCCACAGCCTCAATCCCCACTGCCACAGCCCCACAGCCCCAGTCCCCACGGCCCCACCCCATAGCCCCAACCCCCACACACCCAGCCCCCCATGGCCCCGACCCCCACAGCCCCAGCCCCACATCCCCAGTCCTCACAGCCTCAATCCCCACAGCCCCAGCCCCCACAGCCCCAATCCCCACGGCCCCAGCCCTACAGCCCCAGTTCCCACAGCCTCAGCCCCACATGCCCAGTCCCCACAGCCCCACCCCCCAACAGCCCCAGCCCCCATGGCCCCAGCCCCACAGCCCCAGTCTCCACATCCCCACTCCCCAATAGCCCCAATCCCCACAGCCCCAGCTCCACATCCCCAGTCCCCACATCCCCAGTCCCCACAGCCCCAGCCCCCATGGCCCCGGCCCCACATCCCCAGTCCCCACAGCCCCAGCCCCCACGGCCCCTCTTGCAGCTCCCAAAGCCGATGTAACTGCTGGGTTAGCCTGAGGATGACCAGGGCAGGTCGGGCTTGCCCAGGGCTGGACCTGTCCCTGCCCCTGGTCCTTGTGTGAGAAGCCACGCTGTGAGGTCAGCTCTCAGGTGGACACTGTCACTGTCACCAAAGGCTTTGCCATCAAGCACCGCTCAGGCCTGTCCCCTGCACCATCCATCCCACTGCACTCACTGTGCCTGAGGGCACCGTACACACGTCTGGCTGCCCAGCACCCATCTCCAGCCCCAGGAAAGCTTTAAGGAGATTTACTTTTAATTTCAGCAAGAACTGGACTCAGGCTACAGGTAATGAGGCCAGAAATGAGATGTCACACATTTAGTGCCCACACAGCTTCCATCTGAACACACCACACCTCGAACCTGTACCCCTGGGGCGGGTGATGCAGATGGTCCCAGAGACCTGCAGAGAGACCCAGAGAGGCTTTGAGCTGCATCACAACATCTCCCTCCCCACAAACTGCCCTCGGGACGTGGCTCTACACTGCAGCAAAGTGGCTGTGCTCATCCTAAACCCAGCTCCAGCTTCCCTTCCCACCACAGGAGCTTGCTGCTCCTCCTGCCACTGAGTTATGGGTCCCACAGCCCTGGGGGAGTCAGCTCAGGTACCCAAAGGAAACGGCATCCTGCTAAAGGCACCTGTTCTGCAGCTGAACATCCGACCTGGGAGGGAGGGGAGAGGGCCCACGGGTCTCAGCCAGGGTGAGGATGCTCCAGTGCAGCACAGGCTGCTCCTCACACCCCCCAGGGTCTGTCCACGTTCCAGATTCTTCCTTTGTAACGTTTCTCACGCTACGAATCAGGAGGGGAAACAGCTCCCCAGCCACTCTGCTGGGTTTGTGTCTCTTGGTTCTTCCCTGCTGGTCTTTGGAGGCTGCTGAGGATGTGCTGATGCTGGCAGCAGGGTGGTTGGTCACGCAGCCTTTGCCAGCACCTCACGCAGCCCTGCAGCTCCTGGGGGATGTCCCAGCTGCAAGGACCATGACCATGCACAGGATGGACAGAGCAAGAGGCCCCAGGAGCTCCCCAGGGGGTTTGGTGGGAGCACACGGGCAAACCCAGGCCAGCCAGCAGCGGAAAGGCGAGTGGAGGAGAGGAGCTCTCTTCCCACAGGAAGAAGGCCAAGTGCAACCCTGTGCCTGTGGAGAGGCCATCCATAGAATCCTAGACTGGTCTGGACTGGGAGGGACCCCAAGGGTCCCAGAGCTCCAACCCCTGACAGGTTTGGGAGGGACCCCAAGGGTCCCAGAGCTCCAACCCCCTGCCAGGGTTGGGAGGGACCCCAAGGGTCACAGAGCTCCAACCCCCTGCCAGGTTTGGGAGGGACCCCAAGGGTCACAGAGCTCCAACCCCCTGCCACAGGCAGGGACACCAACCTCAGGCCTGGAGCTACACAAGGTTGCCCAGGGCCCCATCCAACCTGGCCTTGAACACCCCCAGGGACGGGGCACCCACCCCCTCTCTGGGCAGCCCCTTCCAGCCCCTCCCCACTCTCTCTGCACACAACTTCCCCCCAATCTCTCCTCTCCCCCTTCCCTCCTCCAGCTTCACTCCAGCCCCCTTGTCCAGCCAGGCTCTGCCCTTCAACAAGCTGATTCCCCTCCTGTTCCTGGGGTCCCTTCAGGCACTGGCAGGCTGCAGTGAGGTCCCCCCCCAGCCTTCTCTTCTCCAGGCTGACCCAGCCCAGCTCCCTCAGCCTCTCTCCACAGGGGAGCTGCTCCAGCCCCCTGAGCATCCCCGTGGCTCCTCTGACCCCTCTCCAACAGCCCCACATCTCTCTTGTGTTGGGCCCCAGCTCTGGACACAGGATCCAGCTGGGGCCTCCCCAGGGCAGAGCAGAGAGGGACAATCCCCTCCCTGTCCCTGCTGCCACCCCTCTGCTGATGGAGGCCACCCCAGCTCCGCTCCCCCCTGCTGCCGACTGCACACTCACCATCCAGCCTGAGGTCCCTGCTCCAGACAGCACTGCTGGGAAGGTCCCACAGAGAGATGGGAGCCCCAGGCTGCACCCCAGCCAAACGCAGCAGAGGTGAGGTGATGACCACCCCTGGAGAAGCTCCAGACCGCAGAGCACATGGCAGAGCTGAGCAAAGCCCCATCCCTCACTGGTGCCAGGAACATTCCCACAGCCACCACCCCTTCCCCCAGCACCCTTTCCTCAGCACCCCTTCCCCCAGCACCCTTTCCTCAGCACCCCTTCCCCCAGCACCCCTTCCCACACCCACTGCCAGGGCTGTGCAGCTCCTCACACCTTACACCACGTGCAGCCGATGCCGCCCCACCACCGCGTGGGACCAAGATGGTTTCATGTCCTGGTCACTGGGTGTGACGCCTCGTGGGTTTTACACGGGAAGATGTGAGAAGCCCAAACCCCAGGGGGTGCCAGCCCCCCTCTGACCCACAGATCACTGCCCTGAGGAGACCCCCACCAAAGCCCGACCCTGCCAGCAACCTCCGACCTTCGCTCCACGCTGCCCCCCCAGCCAGCGAGCGCTGGGCTGTGTGGCTCAGCATGGCTCAGCATGGCTCAATGTGGCCCAGTGTGGTTCAGGGTGGCCCAGTGTGGCTCAGCGTGGCGCAGCATGGCTCAGTGTGCCTCAGCGTGGCCCAGTATGCCTCAGCATGGCTCGGCATGGCTCGGCGTGGCTCGGCATGGCCCAGTGAGGCTCAGCATGGCCCAGCATGGCTCAGCATGGCTCGGCATGGCCCAGTGAGGCTCAGTGTGGCCCAGCATGGCTCAGCATGGCTCAGCATGGCTCGGCATGGCCCAGTGAGGCTCAGCGTGGCCCAGTATGCCTCAGCATGGCTCGGCATGGCCCAGTGAGGCTCAGTGTGGCCCAGCATGGCTCAGCATGGCTTGGCATGCCTCGGCATGGCTCAGCATGGCTCAACATGGCTCAGCGTGGCCCAGTGTGCCTCAGCATGGCTCAGCATGGCTCGGCATGGCTCAGCATGGCTTGGCATGGCTTGGCATGGCTCAGCATGGCTCAGCGTGGCCCAGTGTGCCTCAGCATGGCTTAACATGGCTCAGTGTGGCCCAGTGTGCCTCGGCATCGCTCGGCATGGCTCGGCATGGCTCAGCATGCCTCAGCATGCATGGAGTGTGTCGGTTCAGCTCACTGCACCCCCTCTGCCACCGCACTCCCGGGACAGGGGCAGGATCCATCCCCCCCCAGCACAGGCAGTGCATCCATCTCCATTAGAAACCAGCTCCCTGGGATCCCGCTGGGATCGGGGCACAGGAACATCCATCCTGCCTGGTGATCCACAAGCCCTTTGACCATTCCCCCAGGGCAGATCAGCCCAGCCCTCCCTGGCTTTGGGAGGTGCAGACATGGCACCCACCTGGCACCGATCCTGGACAGAATCCCAACCCTCACTGGCATGTCCCTGCAGCAGCCAGGAGAGCCCCATCAACCAATTAACACCATCCCTCTCCTCCATCACTCCTTGAACCCACCCTCTGCTGCACCAGGAGGAGCCAGAGCAGCTGACACGCCAGGACAGCTCCCTGCAGCGTGGTGGGGTGACACAGGAGCCCCACAAACTGGCTCCATCGGAGTCCCCTGGACATCCTCCAGACTCACACCCTGAGGGGTGAAGCTCTAAGACACCGGCCCCAAACGATCCCTTGGGATCCCCTCTGGAGAGAGCACCCACTCTGAAGGGAATTCCTAACACAGTTCCCTCTGGAGAGAGCACCCACTGAGTCTCCTCCCCATCGCCTGTCGCTCCCCTGAGCCAGGGGAACCTGTCAGGTCCTCTCCTGGCATGGAGCCCGTGGGTCTGCTGAGCACATGGTGCCACCAAGACCCCCGGGCAGCAGCAGAACGGGTCATGGCACAGCTCACAGAGCCCCTTGGAACGGGGTGTCCTGCAGAAGGGGATGCTGCTGGCAGCCACGGCCTGTGCCTGGGCAGCCACAGCCACCCCTCCTTGTGCCCGGGCAGCTACGGCCAACCCTCCCCATGGCCAACCCTCCCCATGCCCAGGGCAGCCACGGCCACCCCTCACCACAGCCACCCCTTGCCATGGCCACCCCTCCCCATGCCCAGGCAGCCACGGCCACCCCTGCCTGTGCCTGGGCAGCCACGGCCACCCCTCTCCATGCCTGGGCAGCCACGGCCACCCCTCCTTGTGCCCGGGCAGCTACGGCCAACCCTCACCATGGCCAACCCTCCCCGTGCCCAGGGCAGCCACGGCCACCCCTCCCAACAGCCACCCCTTGCCATGGCCACCCCTCCCCATGCCCAGGCAGCCACGGCCACCCCTGCCTGTGCCTGGGCAGCCACGGCTACCCCTCTCCATGCCCAGGCAGCCACAGCCACCCCTTGCCACAGCCACCCCTCCCCACACCTGGGCAGCTACGGACACCCCTCGCCACGGCCACCCGTCTCTGTGCCTGGACAGCCACGGCTAACCCACTCCATGCCCAGGTAGCCACAGCCACCTCTCCCTACACCTGGGCAGCCACAGCCACCCCTCGCCATGGCCACCCCTCCCCGTGCCCAGGGCAGCCACGGCCACCCCTCACCACGGCCACCCCTCACCACGGCCACCCCTCCCCATGCCGGGACAGCCACGGCCACCCCTCCCCACACCTGGGCAGCCACAGCCCCCCTTCCCACACCTGGGCAGCCACAGCCCCCCCTCGCCACGGCCACCCCTCCCCGCGCCCGGGCTCACCTCGATCAGAAAGTCCCCCGTGCGCAGCCCTGCTCTCCAAGCGACTCCCTCCACATCCACGGATTCCAGGTACTGGAGCGCTGGGAAGGCCGGGGTTGGGGTGAACTCCTCAATTGGGGTTTCGGCTGCGGAACACAGACAGAGAGGGGGGCTGAGGGGGTGAAGCAGGCAGGGCTGGGAGAGGAACGGCCTGGGGAGCTCCCGATGGCTCAGGAAGGACACACACCCCTGGGCTGCAGTGCAGGGCCCAGAGCTAAGGCCACGTGTCTGCGGCGTTCCTCAGCTTGAACCCTGGGCCACCCCAGCCTCCCGGACACGTGTGACTCCCCGCAAGAGCCACAAGGTCCCCCCAGCCTCACCCACCCCCCAGCACCACAGCAAACCCAGAGCAGCATTTGTGGATGATGCTGGGAGGGGTGGAACTGGCTCCTCCTGTGTCTATGTGGAAGTTAGTGGCCCCAGGCAGAGAAATAAAACCCCACATGGCCCATCTGCTGGTGCCACTGCAGCCAGGAGAGCAGCTTTGGGAGCCCCAGAGCTGCCTCTCTCACACCAGTCCTACAGGACATCATCATCATCATCACCTCTGGAGCTGAGGGCCACTTGCTGATGGACATCACAGCAGCCGAATGAATCCCCCTCTTCACTGCTGGGGTTTTAACTGCATTCCTGGTTGGAAAACCCCCAAGAAGAGCAGGGAAAAGTCTTTCCAGGGTGCACCCAGGCCACACACTTATGGCATCCAGCTCCAGCACATCTCACTTCACTGCCCACCCAGGATGATGGGATTTTGCCCAGGGGATGCCCAGCTCACAGCAGAGAGGAGCTCGTGTGACACGTGTGCTCCCTCGGGCTGCCGCTGTCTGGTCAGAGAGGACACTGTTGCAGCTGTTTGGAAACACCAGATCCAGCTGCTCTGCACCTCTGGCCAGGCTCTGGTCACCTGAAACTCCCTGTGGGACCTGCTGGTTGCTGCCCCACACAGAGAGCATCCCCTGGGGCTGTGCCAGGGGCTGGGCACGATTCCCTGAGGATTTTCTTTTTCCCTTCGTGTCCTGTGACTGGAGCTGCTGCCTGGGCCCTGCTCTCGTGCAGGGGGGCTTCGTGTGCTGCTGCACGGGGCCAGGGAGGACTTCATCACAGGGCCCTGTGAGCCTGGGACCAGCTGCAGCCTGAGACAGCCCCTGCTCCCATCACCGCAGCCCCGTTACCGGCTTTGCCGTGTTCCCAGACAGCCCCTGCCACCCAGGAGGAGCCAGAGTCAGAATGAATCACAGAATGTGTCAGGTTGGAAGGGACCTTTGAAGGCCACCTCATCCCACCCTGCAGTGAGCAGGGACACCTGGAGCAGGGCACTCAGAGCCCCATCCAGCCTGACCCTGGGTGTCTCCAGGGATGGGGCCTCCCCCACCTCTCTGGGCACCCTGGGCCAGTGACCCACCACCCTCAGAGGGAAGAACTTTCCCCTGATCCCCAACCTCCATCTCCCCTGGTCCAGTTTAACCCATCCCCCCTCATCCCATGGCCCCAGGCCCTGGGACCAGTTCTTCCCCAACTTCCTACAGGCCCCTCTCAGGGACTGGAAGGGGCTGTAAGGTCCCCCCAGAGCTTCTCTTCTCCAGGCTGGACCAGCCCAGCTCTCCCAGCCTGGCTTCCCAGCAGAGCTGCTGCAGCCCTTGGGTCATCTTTGTGGCTCCTCTGGATGGGCTCCAACAGCTCCATGTCCTTGTGCTGAGGGTTCCCGAGCTGGACACAGTATTCCTGTGTCCCCTGGACCTTGTTCACACAGTATCCCAGCCTACAGACCGTCCCAGCCCATCCTGCTTGGTGGCAGCCCCAGGACTAGAGGAGCCCCAGGACCGTGCCACCTCCAGTGATGTATCCAGGGATGCACCCTGGCTTTGGAGCTGTTCTCCTCCAGTAACAGCCCCGAAGGTGAAGCTGGAGGAGGAGTGCTCTGTGAGGAGGGGGGGAAGGTGCCCCCCTGGAGCTACCCATGACAGCTCCTCTCTTGTCCCTGCCTGCAGGAACAGGGATGGTGCTCTGCATCGCCCATCCCATCCCCAGCAGAGATGGGTGTTGGCACAGCAGGACCCCCAGGCGTGCTCTGACAGACCCACACTGCCCTGGGAGTGTCATCCTGGAGGATCAGTGAGTGGGTTTCACCCTCCTGTGCCCCCCTCTGCTCCTGGCTGTGATTCAGTGAAAAGTAATCATGCTGATGGATTGATATAGGTGCAGCTTAAGAGACCATTAATATAACCTTAATGTGAGAATTTTTGTTGTTTTAAGAATTAGACTGGTTTAAGAGCAAGCTGTAACTGTGTGAGCTGCTTGTGAGAGAGCAGATGCAAAACTTAGCCATAACAGTGCAACAGTCACAGCTTTGAAGATAAAGAAGAATCTGTGTGTTTTTAGGAATAGATTAGTTTGGAATTTTAGCAGAATTTGGCTGTGATCACATCAGCTGTTTCATGAAAGCGGCTGCAAAACTGAACCATAACAGTGCAACAGCCTTGAAACTGGAGGAAGTAAGAGATAGAGGAGTCATAAATAATGAGACTAACGACCAATTAAAGGACAGAGTATGTCTTGTTTTCAGTGTAAAGCTAACTAGTCGGTGCAGGTGTTTGGAGCCCAGATAAGCACGGAGAAAACCGTAAAGAGCATGGGCTGAGAGTGAGGAAGATAACCAGCCTTCATCCCTGAAGACCACCAGAAGACCCCCTGAGTGTCATTGAGCATGGTCCATCTGGGAGGAGTTAATGTAAATGGCTCCCTGGAAATAACTTGCATAACCCTGTCTTTTCTTAGAAATCACAATGAATATGTGTAATTAATCTGTATAAATATGAGAAATTTGGCTTTAAGGGGCGCACACATTTGGAGGAGCGATCGATCCCCTGTGTGCCCAGCGCTGCAATAAAGGATCCTGCTTAATGGTCACCAAGGCTGGTGAGTTTTGATAACGGCTTTCCAAGGCATCAGCTGCAGGGCCCACGTCCTGCACCCGCCAAGCAGCCGCTCTGCGGGGCCAGCGGGGAGATATGGGGCTGACCAGCCATCCTTCCACCTACCCTGTGCCACCCCAGGAGACACCAGTGCCTCACACCTGTATTCTGGTTACACACCACTGCCTCTCACACAGGGTCACTGCGGTGACACGGAGCATCACAGCACACTGCTCCACACAGGTCTCGCCAGGGAGCACAGGGACATGTGCCAGCTGAGGGGCAGGGAACCCTCTGCAGAGCTTCCTCCAGAGGGTAACGGATACAGGAGTGAGGAGAAGGGCTCACAGGATCATAGGGGTGGGAAGGGCCCTCCAGAGCCCATGGGGTCCCACCCCCTGCCAAAGCAGGGTCCCTAGGACAGGGGCTGGAATCTCTCCAGAGAAGGAGACTCCACACCCCCTGGGCAGCCTGGCCCAGGGCTCCCTCACCCTCACTGGGGAGAAGTTCTTCCCCACATTGGGGGGAACTCCCTGGGCTCCAACTTGAGCCCATCCCCCCTTGTCCTGTCCCCACAGACACTGAGCAGAGGCTGCCCATGGCCCCTGGGTCCCACCCTTCAGCTATTGATCCCCAGTGATCAGATCCCCTCTCAGGCTCTTCTCTCCAGGCTGAACAGCCCCAGCTCTCTCAGCCTTTCCTCCCAGGGGAGATGCTCCAGGCCCTTCAGCATCTCCTCAGCCTCCTCTGGACTCTCTCCAGGAGATCCCTGGCTGTTTGATCCCAGGGAGCCCAGCACTGGACACAACACTCCAGGTGGGGCCTGCCCAGGGCAGAGCAGAGGGGGAGGATCCCCTCCTGTCACCTGCTGCCCACACTCCTCCTGATGCCCCCAGGATCCCATTGTCTCTCTCAGCCCCAGGGCACACTGCTGGCTCATGGCCACCCTGTCACCCACCAGGACCCCCAGGCCATTCTCCACAGAGCTCCTCTCCAAACCAACACTGAGACCAGCACAAGAGACAACCCGAACTGGGCTGTGATGGCTCCTGCATCCTCCCCTCAGGCAGGACAGAGCAGAGCTGCTCTCCCGTGTGCAGGAGAGAAGCTGAAGCTGGTTGGTAAGGAACACACCACAAAGCTGCAGTTGTGTGGGACAGCTGGGTCTGACCTGTGCTGAGCCAGGGACTCAGGACAGGGCCACGCTCCCCCCAGCCAGGCCACGCTGGGGCCAGGTGCACTGGACGTTCTGGAGGCACCAGAGGATCCGGGATAATTTTCTAAGAAATCCAATGCCAAGTGTCTGCTTCAGTGGCTGATGCTGCTTGACCCAACCATGTGCCCCAGAGACACAGAACAAGCAAGTCAGAACCCCCCGTGGGTATTGGCTCTGACACCCCCATGACAAGGGCCGGGGCCTTCAGCTGGTCACAGAATCCCAGAGTCCCCAGGCTGGAACAGCCCTCTGAGCCCCTGGAGTCCAACCATCCCTGTGCTGTGCTGAGCCAGAGCCCTGAGCACCTCATCTCCCCTCTGTTCAACACCCCCAGGGCTGGGCACTCAGCCCCCTCCCTGGGCAGCCTGTGCCACAGCCCCACAACTCTGCCAGGGAAGAACTTTGCCCTCCCAGCTGAGCTGCCCCTGCCCTGGCACAGCTTGAGCCCATTGCCCCTCCTCCCAGCTCCTGGCCCCTGGCTGCAGAGACCCTGGCCCACCTCTCTGCACCCTCCTGGCAGGGCAGGGCAGGGCTGAGCAGGGCTCCCCTCAGCCTCCTCTTCTCCAGGCTCAGCACCCCCAGCTCCCTCAGCCGCTCCTCACAAGCTTTGCTGCTCTCCAGCCCCTTCCCCAGCCTGGTTGCCCTTCTCTGCACTCACTCCAGGACCCCCATGTCCTTCTGATGCTGAGGGGCCCACAACTGCATCCAGCACTCCAGCTGCAGCCTCCCCAGGGCCCAGCCCAGGGGCACCATCCCCTCCCCACACCTACTGGCCACGCTGGCTCTGGCACAAGCCAGGATGCCCTTGGCCTTCCTGGCCCCCCGGGCACACTGCTGGCTCCTGGGCAGGCTGAGGGCACCCAACACCCCCAGCTCCTCTCCCAGCAGCTCTCCAGCCACTCTGCCCCAGCCTGGAGCGCTGCTGGGGGCTGTTGTGTCCCATGGGCAGCACTCTGCCCTTGGCCTTGCTGAACCTCATCCCGTTGGGCTCAGCCCATCAGTCCTGGTCCCTGCGAGGACGGCGTGGGACAGAGGGCAATCACTGCCAGGAGAAGGAGCCTGCTGTGAGAAGCCCAGGTTATCACAGCAGCTCCAGATCCACCCATCCCATCAGGCTGAACCCCACGTTTCCCTGATGACAGCCCAGGGATGACAGAGGGATCCCAAAGCACAGCTCAGAGAGTCCCCTGAGGGGCAGCTCCAGGATGACTTCTTCTTCCTGGCAATAAGACACAAACTGACAGGGAATGCAGATAAAATTCACCCAGGAGGCCCAGCCCTGAGGCCAATTCCTCCCCGATTATGGTGTGATATGTGAGGACTCCAGACACACCATTCCCAGGGGCTGGAAGCCACAGAGCTACAGCACCTGCATGTGGTGACACAGGATCTGCCCAGGGCCACCAGCACCTTAAAGAGCCAGTGAGCAGTCAGGGCGTCTTAAGGTCAGAACTGCTTCCTCAGGAACCAGATGCCAGTGGGGTGATTTAATGGGGGGTGTAGGCAGAGGAAGGAACCAGTCCTGCTGCTGCCTGAAGCCCCAGCACCCAGCTGCAGGGAACAAGGAAGAAGCTCCAGCCATGGACAAGGGAACAGGAGCCAATGCACCCCCCTTCCTCATAGGGAGCAGGTCTGCAGGGCCAACTGTGCTGGCTGTCCCCATGGCCACATCAGACAAGGACAAGGAGCTGTGACCTTCAGATGTAGGTGCTCTCCAGCATCCCTGAGAGCTCCAAGCCTCTTCCCATCCCTCGAGGGGCTCCAGGAGAGCTTGAGAGGGGCTGGTGCCCAGGGCAGGGAGGGCCAGGCCCAGGGGAACGGCCTTCAGCTGCAGGAGGGGGATGGAGAGGTGCTGGGGGGTAGAAATCCTTCCTGGGGAGGGGGGAAGCCCTGGCACAGGGTGCCCAGAGAAGCTGGGGCTGCCCTGGGGTCCCTGGCAGGGCTCAAGGCTGGGTTGGATGGGGCTGGGGGCACCCTGGGCTGGGGGGATGTCCCTGCCTGTGGTAGGGGACACTGCGGGGGGCTCTGGGGTCCTTCCCACCCACACCAGCTGGGATAACTCTATGACTGCCCACCTGCCTCAGCCACCCCAGAGGCTCAGGGAACACGGGGAAATCGGGCTGCTCGCTGCAGGCGCAGAGGAGCCACCTGGTTTCACAGCTCTCCTGTACAGCTGCTTCCAGCTGTTAGTCAGTCAGATCTGTGGGGCTGTGCCCACACCCGGCCAGGAGCCAGACTGCTCGTGCTTTTCAGCACAGGACCTGCAAAGGGACCTTCACCTGCCCCACTCCTCAAGCAGAACTTCCCGGGAGGTGCCCGAAAGGCTGTGAGGCTGTAGGAGCAGCTCACCACCCCTGAGAGCACAGCCCTGCCTCGCAGGGTGAGCTGAGGGGTACCAGGCACGTCCCTTAGAAGAGAGCAGAGGTGTTGGGGTGACCGCAGCCCCACGGAGCAGGAGGGCTCCAGCCAAAGCACCAGACTCTGCAGGAGGGGCAGCAGCAGGACCCTGCCCTGGCAAACAGAAACCCCGCTGCTACGGCGCAGGGAGAAGCCCCAGATGCTGTCCCTCTGTCCCCACGGCAGTCTGTCCAGCCCACATGCCTGGTGTGGGAAGTCCATACCCCTCTGGGTCACGGAGGGGTGATGGAGCCTCTGTGGGCTGTGGTGCTGCACACGCTGCCTGAGCAGGGCCCTTACGGCACCCTGGAGCCAGTGCCAGTGCAGTGAGGTGGCGGCTCAGAGCACAGCTCAGGCACCCTGGAGCCAGTGCAGTGAGGTGGTGGCTCAGAGCACAGCTCAGGCACCCTGGAGCCAGTGCCAGCGTGGTGAGGTGGCAGCTCAGAGCACAGCTCAGGCACCCTGGAGCCAGTGCCAGCGTGGTGAGGTGGGGGCTCAGAGCACAGCTCAGGCACCCTGGAGCCAGTGCCAGCGCGGTGAGGCGGTGGCGGCTCAGAGCACAGCTCAGGAGCTCCTGCCTGCCCCTCCCCAAAATCCCCAGAGGGCAGCACTGACAGCCCTGGGGCAGGCATCAACCCAGCACAGGGATGCTCCACCTGTCTGTAGGGCTGTTCTGCTGACAGCCAGGACCAAGGGCCAGGCTGGAAGCACAGCGGATGGTGAAGCACAGAGCCTGCCCAGCAGACACCCCACCGTTACCTCATTCCTGTACCTTCGCAAGCCTTGCACCGGTTCTTCACACCCCTTTTTGCTGCCTCAGTTCCCCCCCAGCTGAACAATCTGCCTTTGGCTACATGCACCCCACTCCCCCCGGTCCTGCACCCGAGCCCGGCATTCCCAGCACCACCACCAAGGGAATCCCCGCCCTCCTGAGGGGTTACCCCAAAGGTCTCCTGTATTCCCTGTCAGTGAAGTCTGCCCCCTCCCCACCGTGCAGGGGTGAAGCCCAGCCAGGCCTCCAAAGCCCCCCCCATGACTTCTTCAGCTCCCTCACCACTGTCACACCCAACCCCTTACATCACCTCCTGTGGTTCTCTGCTCCCGGTTGATTCAGTGAAATAGAGTAAGGCTGAATAGATTGATGTAGATGTAGCTTGAGACAATTAATGCAACTTTAATTTGTGTATTTTAAGAAGAGATTTGGTTTGGATTTTAGTAGAATGTGGCTGTGCTGTGTGAGCTGTCTTGTGAAAGTGGCTACAAAACTTGGCTTAGCCCTGAAGCTCGTGAAGATGGGGAGTCATAAATAATGAGACCAATGACCAATTAAGAGACAAGAGTATATCTTGTTTTCAGTTCAAAGGCATTCCTAACTAGTCTGTGTAGGAATGTGTTTTGAGCTCAGGAATGTGTTTTGGTAACTATGGAGAAAACCCTAAAGAGCATGGGCTGAGAGAGAGGAAGACATCCAGCCTTCATCCCTGAAGACCCCAGGAGAAAACCCTAAAGAGCATGGGCTGAGAGAGTGGAAGACGTCCACTTGTAAGGTGTTGCACTTGGGTGGGAAGAATCCCAGACATAGATACAGACTGGGAGAAGAGCTTCTTGAGAGCAGCCCTGTGAGAAGGACCTGGGGATTCTGGTGGATGAGAAGCTTCCCCTGAGCCAGCAGTGTGGCTCCTGCAGCTGGGAAGGGTGATGGGATCCTGGGCTCCATCAGCAGAGGGGTGGCAGCAGGGACAGGAGGGGATTGTCCCTCTCTGCTCTGACCTGGGGAGGCCCCAGCTGGATCCTGTGTCCAGAGCTGGGGCCCAACACAAGGAAGATGTGGGGCTGTTGGAGAGGGGTCAGAGGAGCCACGGAGATGCTCAGGGGGCTGGAGCAGCTCCCTTCTGGAGAGAGGCTGAGGGAGCTGGGCTGGGTCAGCCTGGAGAAGAGAAGGCTGTGGGGGGACCTCATTGCAGCCTGCCAGTGCCTGAAGGGACCCCAGGAACAGGAGGGGAATGGGCTTGTTGAAGGGCAGAGACTGGCAGGACAAGGGGGCTGGAGTGAAGCTGGAGGAGGGAAGGGGGAGAGGAGAGATTGGGGGGAAGTTGTGTGCAGAGAGAGTGGGGAGGGGCTGGAAGGGGCTGCCCAGAGAGGGGGTGGGTGCCCCGTCCCTGGGGGTGTTCAAGGCCAGGTTGGCTGGGGCCCTGGGCAACCTTGTGTAGCTCCAGGCCTGAGGTTGGTGTCCCTGCCTGTGGCAGGGGGTTGGAGCTCTGGGACCCTTGGGGTCCTTTCCGACTCATGCCATTCTATGATTCTCTGATTCTGATTCTTCATCCCTGAAGACCACCAGAAGTCCCCCTGAGTGTCACTGAGAGTGTCCCTCTCTCCCAAGCTCTATCTGGGAGGAGTTAATGTAAATGACTTCCTGGAAATAATTTGCATAACCCTGCCTTTTCTTAGAAATCACAATGAGTATGTATAATTCATCTGCATAACTATGAGAAATTTGGCTTTAATGGGCACACACTGGGAGGAGCGATCGATCCCCTGTGTGCCCAGCGCTGTGATAAAGGATCCTGCTTCACAGCCACCAAGGCTGGTGAGGTTTGATTCCGGTTTTCCAAGGCATCACTGTTCAACCTCAGCCTCCCCCGGCCGTTCACCCCCACTGAGGCACGGAACGTTGACCAGAGCAGCTCCCCTCATCCTGAGCTGGCTGTGGACCTGGGGACAGAGGAGGGGGACACCAACGCTCCCTACAGAGCCTGGGAATCCTGACCTGCCTCTCAGAGAGGCCCAAGCAAAGGCTGAGCGCTGCAGATCAGCCCCCACAAAAGGCAGCTGGGGACCAGGCCCCCCCCAACCACCGTTCCCAGAGCAGCGCCTGTGGGAAAGCTTTCATAGAATCATAGAATGGCATGGGTTGGAAGGGACCCCAAGGGCCACAGAGCTCACACCCCCTGCCAGGTTTGGGAGGGACCCCAAGGGTCACAGAGCTCCAACCCCCTGCCAGGTTTGGGAGGGACCCCAAGGGTCACAGAGCTCCAACCCCCTGCCAGGTTTGGGAGGGACCCCAAGGGTCCCAGAGCTCCAACCCCCTGCCAGGTTTGGGAGGGACCCCAAGGGTCCCAGAGCTCCAACCCCCTGCCACAGGCAGGGACACCAACCTCAGGCCTGGAGCTACACAAGGTTGCCCAGGGCCCCAGCCAACCTGGCCTTGAACACCCCCAGGGACGGGGCACCCACCCCCTCTCTGGGCAGCCCCTTCCAGCCCCTCACCACTCTCTCCGTAAAGAACTTCCCCCTAATACCCAATCTAAACCTTCCCTCCTTTACGACAGAGGTGTGTGATTTGGGGACAATTCATCTGCAAAGTGCCTGCCCGGGAAGGCAGTGCAATCCAGGGAGGCTCGCTCATCCATCTGGCAAGGGCACAGCTACAGGAAAAGGGCTGGAATTACATTGCAGGGATTCTCGCTGGTAATGAGGTAGAATTCCCTGACAAAGAGGGCTGCTGCTCCTCGCCAGAGCTCGTGACTTTCCCCCTTGGCAGGGATGATTTGTACCTCTCACGGAACCGTCACGCCAACGCCGCAGCTCCGGCTGCGCCAAACCATCCGGCGGCCATTTCCTGGCCTGGCAAAGCCTCGGCCCAGCGTCAGCTGCTGGGGGAGACGGGTCACCGGGAAGCCCTGGGGTGGCTTGGAGAAGCCCCTCAGCACCAGAGGTCTGAGGGCAAAGGCCCTGCAGTGCCCCGATCCTGCCCTTCAGTGCAGGGGGGCTGGGTGCCAGGGGAAGGGTCCCTGAGAAGGGTCAGCTCTGCCTCTGCCATGCTGCTGGGAAGATGGCACGGCTGTCGGCACACAGCAGCATCCTGGGAAGCTGGCACGGCTGTCGGCACACAGCAGCATCCTGGGAAGCTGGCACGGCTGTCGGCACACAGCAGCATCCTCAGGGATGCCTATGCCACAGAGCTGGTCCGGTGGCACCAGCCATGGGCAGAGGCCTGCCCAGACCTGAGAGCTCTGGTGCTTCCCTGCACTGTCTGTCTCCAGGAGGAATCACAGAATCACAGGGGTTGGAAGGGATCTCAGGAAATCATGGGGTCCAACCCCCCTGCCAAAGGAGCTCCCCAGCTCATATTGCACAGGTCGGTGTCCAGATGGGGCTGGAATCTCTCCAGAGAAGGAGACTCCACACCCCCTGGGCAGCCTGTCCCAGGGCTCCCTCACCCTCACTGGGGAAAAGTTCCTCCCCATGTTGGTGCAGAACTCCCTGTGCTCCAACTTGCAGCCATTGCCCCTTGTCCTGTCCCCACTGACCACTGAAAAGGGGCTGGCCACTTCCCCCTGCAACTCATCCTGAAGATATTGATAGACATTGATTAGGTCCCCCCTTTGTCTTCTTCTCTCCAGGCTGAACAGCCCCAGCTCTCTCAGCCTTTCCTCCCAGGGGAGATGCTCCAGGCCCTTCAGCATCTCCTCAGCCTCCTCTGGACTCTCTCCAGGAGATCCCTGGCTGGTTGATCCCAGGGAGCCCAGAGCTGGACACAACACTCCCTGAGACCTGGTTCACCCCAAATCCAACTCCTGCAGCACCGCAGGCGATGGCACTTCAGGGGGAGGACTTCCTGGGACACCTTGCAGCACAGTGGGGGCAGCACCGGACCGGCAGCACCAGCCGGTGCAGAGAGGAGCCTGTCCTGCTGCGATGAGCACTGGAGCAGCCTCACCCCGACTGCCGTGGTCAGTGCAGGGCCCCACCAGTTACAACCCGAGCCAAGGCCCTCAGATGTGTTGGGAGGAGGGTGACATGGCTGGTGTGGGGCTGGAAGGCTCCAGCCCCAGAGCAAGGGAGGACTCGGGGCTTGGCTGGTCTGGAGCCACGGGGCTGAGGGACAACCTCCCAGCTCCCTGCAGCCTCCTGAACAGGGATGTGAGGGAGGTGCTGAGCTCTTCTCCCTGCGGACCAGGACAGGGTCAGCAGGTGCCTGCCTGCAGCTGGGTGGGTGGTCAGCAGGGACCAGGTACTAATGGTGTTTGGGAGCAGGGAGGAAAGGGGTGCTGTGGCAGTCATTCCAGAGGTTTTACATTCCTAAGGTGACTGGAAAAGGTGCATCCTAAGTGTCTCTTGCCATGTGCAGGCTCTGCCAGGCCTTGCTTCCACGTTCCCCTTAGATCTCCAGAGTGAAGACACCGCCGGTGACACTGCAGGTGTCAGCCTTGTGTGTGGCATAGAATCACAGACTGGTCTGGGCTGGGAGGGACCCCAAGGGTCCCAGAGCTCCAACCCCCTGCCAGGGTTGGGAGGGACCCCAAGGGTCCCAGAGCTCCAACCACAGGCAGGGACACCAACCTCAGGCCTGGAGCTACACAAGGTTGCCCAGGGCCCCAGCCAACCTGGCCTTGAACACCCCCAGACACGGGGCACCCACCCCCTCTCTGGGCAGCCCCTTCCAGCCCCTCACCACTCTCTCTGCACACAACTTCCCCCAATCTCTCCTCTCCCCCTTCCCTCCTCCAGCTTCACTCCAGCCCCCTTGTCCTGACAGGCTCTGCCCTTCAACAAGCCCATTCCCCTCCTGTTCCTGGGGTCCCTTCAGGCACTGGCAGGCTGCAATGAGGTCCCCCCACAGCCTTCTCTTCTCCAGGCTGACCCAGCCCAGCTCCCTCAGCCTCTCTCCATAGGGAGCTGCTCCAGCCCCCTGAGCATCTCCGTGGCTCCTCTGACCCCTCTCCAACAGCCCCACATCTTCCTTGTGTTGGGCCCCAGCTCTGGACACAGGATCCAGCTGGGGCCTCCCCAGGGCAGAGCAGAGAGGGACAATCCCCTCCCTGTGTCATGCTCTGTCTGAACACCTCCAGTCCCAACTTCTGTTGTCCTGAGGGCCACCAAGTGCCACAGCACCCCTCTGCACAAGAGCCGAGTTCTGAAGCCACCAGTGAGCTCCTCCATCCTGCACTGCATCCCAAACTTGCTGCAGGGCTTCAGGACAACCTCCCCTCTGCTCCAGGCCCATTGCTTGGACTGTGCTCCCCCCACTGTAGCCCTCCTCATGCCCCCAGGGCCGTGCAGGGCAGCAGCTGCGGCTCTCAGACCCCCACCAGGTCAAGAAGACCCAGACTCAGGTGCTTCACAGCACCAAGGTGGCTGGCAGAGGCTTCTGAGCCTGAGGCCTACGCTCCAAGCGCTGGGCAGGAAATGAAGCAACAACCCCCTCAAATGACCCTCTGACTGCCTCAGCTCCAGGTGCCTTCAGTGCGTGGTGCTGGACCACTGGCCCCATCCCATGGGACCACCGGCCTCACCCCACAGGACCACTGGCCCCATCCCATGGGACCACCAGCCTCACCTCAAGGGGCCACCAGCCTCACCCCACAGGACCACCAGCCTCACCCCACGGGACCACCGGCTTCATCCCATGGGACCACCAGCCTCACCCCACGGGACCACTGGCCCCATCCCACGGGATTACTGCCCTCATCCCATGGGACCACCAGCCTCACCCCACGGGACCACTGGCCCCATCCCACAGGATTACTGCCCTCATCCCATGGGACCACCAGCCTCATCCCGCAGGACCACCGGCTTCATCCCACAGGATCACTGGCCTCATCCCATGGGACCACCAGCCTCATCCCGCAGGACCACTGGCCTCATCCCACAGGATCACTGGTCTCAGCCCACGGGACCACCAGCCTCATCCCACGGGATCTGACCAGCGGGGGCAGTGCCAGTTGCTCTGTCTGGTCTTCACACAGAGACACAAACATCTGATGCTGAACATCACACTTCACCCTCCCCGCGGAGCCAATGCTGCGAAAGCCAAGTGGGAGTGTGTGAAGCAAGCAGATGGCGACCAGGCAGAGACCCCCCCCAGCCCCTCACCCCGGGCTGGCACTTTGGTCACGAGCTGCAACCTGCTGGTGTCACCATCCAACGCAGAGACCAACACCAGAGGGGCAGTGAGGGGCAGAGAGGCCATGGCAGGCAGGGGAGAGCAGGAGGCTGGGGCCTGGGGAGGCCATGGCCAGCAGAGGAGCACTGGGAGGGCCCAGGGACGCCATGCCCAGCAGATGAGCACCAGGAGCTGGCAGATGAGCACCAGTGAAGCCCAGGGACACTGTGGCTGGCAGATGAGCACCAGGAGGGCGCAGGGATGCCATGCCCGGCAGATGAGCACCAGGAGCTGGCAGATAAGCACCAGGAGGGCCCAGGGACACTGTGGCTGGCAGAAGAGCACCGGGAGGGCCCAGGGATGCCATGCCCAGCAGAGGAGCACTGGGAAGGCCCAGGGATGCCATGGCTGGCAGATGAGCACCAGGAGGGCCCAGGGACACTGTGGCTGGCAGAAGAGCACCGGGAGGGCCCAAGGATGCCATGCCCAGCAGATGAGCACCAGGAGCTGGCAGAAGAGCACCAGGAGGGCCCAGGGACACTGTGGGGAGGCCATGGTGCTGGGGCAGGCAGAGTGACGAAGGGCCCTTGCTCCAGAGAGCAGCAAGAGCTGGGAGGTGTGAGGAGCACAAACCTGGAGGGCAGGTCTGCATTCTGCATCCAGGCAGGTGCACGGGGTAAGGCTGGGGAAGGGCTCGCTTGGCTGGAGAGCTGGGGTTGGGCGGGGGAACACAACACTGATGCCTTGGGAAGCAGCGGGAGCAAACCGAGCCCCAGAGTGATCAGCACAGCATCGTCTCCCCAGCAGTGTTGGGGATCAGCTGCTTTGGGAGACACACAGATCACAGGAAGCAGCCAAATCCTCCCAGGTAACCTGGTGAATAACCTGCCCCACTGCTGGCTTTCCCCAGGCTTAGCAGGCAAAAGAAAGCTCGAACCCCAGAGCGAGGACTTAGGGCTGTTTCCTTTTCTCTTTTCAACACATCATTTGTATTATTGGCAACATCCTTTGCTACTCCTATCACCTACTCCCTTCTCCCGGAGTGAATTCCCAGGGCAGGGACTGGGTGCCCCTCTGCCACGTCCCCAGACCCCACAAGAACCTGATGGCCATGAGCATCAACTGGCT
The DNA here is from genome assembly GCA_022605575.1 of Laterallus jamaicensis coturniculus. Lineage (NCBI taxonomy): Eukaryota > Metazoa > Chordata > Aves > Gruiformes > Rallidae > Laterallus > Laterallus jamaicensis. Next base: position 317,752 of record JAKCOX010000107.1, read on the forward strand.
GGAGAACAGGATTCCTCTGCCCAGGGAGCTCGGGGTTTGCTGTGGCCACGTGAGGTGCAGCCAGAGCATCAGCTCCAGCAGCCTGAGTTTGCAGGGACGGCCCCAGGGGAGGTGTGTGAGTGTTTATGAATCACACTGCTCAACGCAGCGCCCGGGCTGTGGGCAGGTCAGCCAGGACCAGGGAGGCTGCTCCAGCCCCAGCACAGAAGGCTGGCTGAGCTCAGGGTGCTGCACCCTTCAGCACCTGAGCACAGGTCTGTGTTCCCGAGGGTGGAAGGCGAGGGTGGTTCCTCATCAGCTCATCACTTCCTGTCACAGTGCTGAGCGAAGGGGCTGCTACACCCCCTCCCACCACCCCCACCACCCCCCTGATTCTCTAAGGCAATGGCTGCAGGCGAGTCCTGTCTCTGAAAGCTGCAGCTCGTCTGCTGCAGGGTCCAGGACAAAATAACCTGTGTCCAAACACCCAGCTGGGGTGACTGGGACACCACCTCCTCTCAGGACCGGGCAGAGGTGGAGGTGAGGTGGGCTGGGATGGGATTGACTGGCTCTCCAGGGTGGTGGAGGGTGGGTTCTGCCAGGGGCAGCTCCCACGGGGCTCGGGATGGAACCGACCCTCATTGAGGCAGGCAGAGGCTGTGCAGGAGCCTCACCACCCTCTGCAGCACGAAGGGCAGTTTCTGCTGAGCATCCTCCACTCCAGCCTCATTGGGAACAGCCCCCTCCACTCCAGCCTCATTAGGAACAGCCCCCTCCCTCGGCAGGGTCTCTGCCATGCTCTGGGCTTTCCCGTTCCCAGCCCCTGACCTGCTTCACCCCATGAGACCTGAAGTGTTTGCACAGAGTGAATGAAGCGTGAGACAGAGAGTCCCAGCGTTCCCTCCAGCTTACACCCCACAAAGGAGCTCTGAGCACCGTGCCGAGCGGCTGGCAAATACGGGGGTGCCTCAGAGCCACAATGGCCACCTCTCTGTCCGGAGGATGCTGCAGAAGAGCCACCAGCACCCTGTCCCCAGCAGCAGCACCGTGCCTGCCCGGTGTGGGCTCCTGAGCCCTGCAGCCACACTGCTCAGTGCAGCAACACCTTCAGCCAGATCCACGTCCTGCACCGCCTCACGCCCACCACCCAGCCCGCTCCTGCCAGACAAAGGAGAAGACAGAGCCCACAGATGCCAGGAGGGTGAACCAGGGAAAAGGAAGGAGAGAGGAAACGGGACAGAAGGCCCCCTGTTCTCCCTCCCACAACAGCTGCCAGTCTGATCCTGCACAGAAAGGGATGCCATTTTGAGCCCTGAAGTTTCACTTCACGTTACACAGCACACGGACAGCCATGTATGTCACACGCAGGGGAAGGGGAGAGGGAAGAGACAGCAACCATATTCCGACAGGGATGCACACTCCCCCTCCCCGGGCACGCAGCCCTTGGGCAGAACAAAGGCAGTTCAGCAACCCCCATGGAATATCACACCCGAGATCAGAGCCCAAATCACACCTGAGACAAGAGCCCAAATCACAGCTGAGATCAGACCCCAAATCACAGCTAAGAGCCCAAATCACACCCGAGATCAGAGCCCAAATCACACCCGACGTCAGAGCCCAAATCACACCCGAAGTCAGAGCCCAAATCAGCACAGCCCCACGGAGTCTAGGGAAGGAGCAGCTCTACCCCGCGGGCTGGCAGCCCAGAGTGCTCATGGCAGCCCCCAGTGCCGGCAGCCCCCAGTGCCGGCAGCCCCTGGTACTGGCAGCCCCTGGTGCTCACGGCAGCCCCCGGTGCCCGCTTCCCTCCTGCATCCCACACCTTGCGTGCAGGGAGGCGATGGAAGGCTGCACCGCTGCGCTTCAGCTTCGGCAGCTGCACTGCTGAGACCCCCTCGCCTCCCCCCAGCCTCCAGCCCGGCACTGCTGGAGAGGGGACCCTCCAGCCCGATCCAACCCAAGCATGGGGCTGAAGCCCTCTCTGGACACGAGCACCTTCGTTCCCAGTCCCTGGGGACCCTCTTTTTATAGCAAAACAGTCAGTTTCTGGCAAGAGGAGCCACAGCAGGGACCTGGCTCAAGGCACTGGCTGCCTGAGCACAGGTAATCCTGGGCTACACCGGGAGCAAGCCCCAGGCATGAGCAGCGGCTGCCGGGCAGCACCGGGGCGAAGGCACGGTGGCAGAGCAGGACAGGCGTCTGTTGGTCTGTCCTCACACCAGGGCTGAGCCCCAACACAGCCAGGGCTCCCAGGAGAAGCCCCCCCAGCTCCACACGGTGCAGCCAAACACTCCAGGCATTAAGAAATAAAATCCATCAGCAGAAGCTGGGAAGACACAGGCCCTGCCCCATGGGGCTCACAGCCACCCCTGGCACGGGGCATGGGCACTTCACACCCCCAGGAGAGGGGCACAAGTGGGAACTCCGAATTCAAAGCTCTGGGTACCGGTACCGGCACCGGAGGAGCCCCCAGAACGTGCCAGTGGCAGGGTGCTGCGGAAGGCGCTGTCGGCACGCTGTGTGTAACTGGAGAGGAGCTGCACTCACACTGCCCAGGAGAACCCCCAGAGACCCCGACACGCAGGGGCTGGCAGGCAGCGTGGGGCAGCCGGGGAACCGGCCCCCCAAGCACAAGGTGAGGAGAAGGAGCTCCCCCCCTCCCAGCCCCAGGACCGAGCGGCAGAAGCAGCCCTTACCTTTGGCCCCTCGCAACACAAACCCGAATCCCTCATGCTCCCTCTTCTGCAGCACGGCCGTCTTCTCCTCAATGATGTAGTCACTGGGCAGGAAAGAGCACAAGAGAATGATGCTAGGGTTAGATTTCAGCACCATGCTGCCAGGCGGAGGTGGCCTTTGTGCCTGTGACAAGGAGACCTCTTCTCATCCACCGTCTCATCTCAGCAAGGAGTTGGGCACAATCTGCTTCCCTCCCTCCCTCGCCCAAAGTCACAGCGAGAAGACGAAAGCTACTTTCCCTCAACGTGCAGGAGGAGGAGAGCCCCGGCTGCCTGGGCCACCCTGCTGCCCACCGGTCCCCTTCGCAGTCACCTGCATACGCATGCAGGGAGCTTACTGATCCCACTCTGGGCTCCCCTTTAAATGATGCCCTCAGCGTATAACTGGCGAGCGGGGCGCCCGAGCAGAGGAGGTGTGGGGGGAGGCAGCCAGCCAGCCATCAGGGAAGCAGCTCGCTCAGACTCTCCGCTTGCCTCTCGTATGACCAAAATCAGACGCTGGACAAAAGGAGAGGTGTCTCTGTGGTGAGATCCCGGGGAGGGAGAGCGGCAGAGTTTATATCCTCATCCCGGCGCTCCGATCTTCTCTTAAAAATCCCCCCCCGCGTTGCTAGGAAACGGTCTGTCATTAGCAGAGGGGGGACGCATCGCATTGTCCTAGTTTAACAAAGATGCTCTCCCTGCCCTCCGCGGCGGCCAGGCGAGCAGAGCGGGGAGGAATCCAGCGGCGGCCGGACGGACGGACACGCAGCTCCGCACGGACCCCGGCCACCCGCCCAGCACCGCAGCACCTCTATGTGCGCCGGGAGGGGCGGGGGGCGCGCGGGGAGGGGGGACGGGAGAGGGATTCTCTCAGCAAACGGGAGCTCAAATGCAGCCCTGCAGATCCCTCCCAGCAGAGCCGCATGTCTGACATCAGAGTGGAATTAATCAGGGGCCTCGGTCCCTCTCTCTCTCTCTCTCTGGTGGGGAAGGAGCTTTGCACACCCAGCCAAAACCCAAGGGGGGTGGAGAGGGAGCGATGGTGATGGTGTGGGCCTGGCCTGGACCCGGGCACGTGCAGCCAGCGATGGGTCTGCCCAGCGGCACCGGGGAACAAAGCCCCGCGCACGCCGCACTGCTCGGGCACGCAGCGGGGAGGGAGGGTGGGAGGGAGGGAGGGAGGAGATGGCCGTGGACGGGCGCTGGCACCGCGCAGGCTGGGTTTGCACACTGCGGTATGAGGGGCCCCAACATGCGCGGTGCAGCCGCCGCAGGCAGGCACACGCCCCACCGGCACGCGCGTCGCACGCCGCGCCGAGCCCAGCCCAGCCAAGCTGAGTCCGACCGAGCCCAGATCAGCCAAACCGAGCTAAGCCCAGCCAAGCTGAGTCCGACCGAGCCCAGCCCAGCCCAACTGAGCTGAGCCCAGCCACGCTGAGTCCGAACGAGCCCAGCCCAGCCCAACCGAGCTGAGCCCAGCCAAGCTGAGCCCAGCCCAACCGAGCCCAGCCCAGCCCAACCGAGCTGATCTCAGGCAAGCTGAGCCCAACCAGAGTCCAATCGAGCCCAGGCCAGCCCAACCGAGCTGAGTCCAGCCAAGCTGAGCCCAACCGAGCTGAGCCCAACTAAACTGAGCCCAACCGAGCTGAGCCCAGCCCAACTGAGCCCAGCACAACCAAGCCAAGCCCAAGCAAGCTGAGCCCAGCCAAGCTGAGCCCAACCGAGCTGAGCTGAGCCAAGATGAGCCAAGCCCAGCACAACTGAGCCCAACTGAGTCCAGCTCAACCAACCAGAGCCCAGCCCAGCCCAGCCCAGCCCAGCCCAGCCCAGCCCTACCAAGCTGAAGCAAGCCTACCGCCTCCAGCCCCTCACTGGAGGGAAGGGGTTGCCGGACAGGGTTCGGGCTGTGCGCCCTGTGTCACCCCACATTGCCAGGCCCCTGCCGAACATAGCAGGGGTGGGGAGGGGGTGGGTGTTTCTGGACAGGAGGCGATGGGGTCTCAGGGCTGCTGTGTGACTGCCCACGCTGTGTGCGCTCTGGCAGGCACAGGCTGTGACCGACATACGCCTGCACCCCGCCCGCCAGCAGTATCCTCAGGCATCCCAACCCCTTCCCATGCTTCTGCCTTCAACACCCCACCAGCCCCCAGTTACCCACGGAACCATGAAGGTGGGAAAGGACCTCCAAGACCACCCAGTCCAACCGCCCCCCACCACACACATTCCTCACTAGACCATATCCCCAAGCACCTCATCTGACCCCTCCTTGAGCACCCCGAGGCGCAGCTCCCAGCCAGACAGATGGAAACACTCCTTTGCTTCCCAGATCCAGGGAAGGTGCCCACAGGAGCCGGTGCAGGCAGATGGAAACACTCCTTTACTTCCCAGATCCAGGGAAGGTGCCCACAGGAGCCGGTACAGGCAGATGGAAACACTCCTTTACTTCCCAGATCCAGGGAAGGTGCCCACAGGAGCTGGCACAGGCGGCAGCCGCCGGTACCGAGGCACCCGGGAGACACCTGTGGTAACTGTGGCACCACACAGACCTTGATGCCTCGTGCTTCCCTGGCAGCTCTTTGCACCACAGCTGTGGATGGGCTGAGGCATCACCCACCCAAAGAAAAAGGTGGCTAAAAACCCAGCGGCTCCACGCTCGAACCACCGAGATGTGGATAAACTTCAACAGAACTCCGAGCGCCGCTTCAAAGGGGGCGGCTGCTGTCACACAGTCATCCCTTCATGTCACATTTCCCACACCTTGCCTGTCTTTGGGAAGCAGAGCTGCTGGTGCATATGTTCCCTGGGAAGCGTGCAACGCTCTCTCCACGACGAGACCCCCCCTCCCCAGCGCAGAGCATCCTGCTGCTGACAGGTTGGTAACTGTGTGCCCGAGGAGGCTATTCTGGTGCTGTAACCCTCCCAGCCCTGGCACAGGGGTCAGCCACCCTCACACCCTGATTCCTGGGTCACAGTAGCCAGCCAGCCTCACACCTTGATTCCTGGGTGACAGGGACCAGCCAGCCTCACACCCTGATTCCTGGGTCACAGTCGCCAGCCAGCCTCACACCCTGATTCCTGGGTCACAGGAGGCAGACAGCCTCACACCCTGATTCCTGGGTCACAGTAGCCAGCCAGCCTGACACCCTGATTCCTGGGTCACAGGAGGCAGACAGCCTCACACCCTGATTCCCAGGTCACGGTGCCCCTGCTGAGCTGCTCCAGGCCAGGATGGGGCTTGGGGCACGCTGGGCTGGGGGTGTCCCTGCTTGTGGAGGGGGCTCTGGGGTCCCTGCCCACCCACACTGTCCTGGGGCTCTGTGGTAAGCCTGACATTCAGGAGCCCGACCCCATTCCTCATTCACAGGAACGTCCCCCTTTCCCAAATCACGGGTCAGCCCCTTGCAGGTGACCAGAGACAGATCCCTGCACCAAGAGCTCATCGTGCCGCCTCGTGCTGGGGCAGGAGAGGGGACAGGCAACAGCCACCTACATACAGAGCGTGGGTTGGCTTCACCCAGGGGGGACACAGTGCCCCTGAGCTCTGCTGCCACCCAGGGGGACACAGTGCTCCTGAGCCCTGCTGCCACCCAGGGGGGACAGTGCCACTGAGTCCTGCTGGCACCTAGGGGAACACAGAGCCCCTGAGCCCTGCTGCCATTCAGGGGACACAGTGCCCCTGAGCCCTGCTGCCATTCAGGGGACACAGTGTCCCTAAGCCCTGCTGGCACCCAGGGGACACAGTGCCCCTGAGCCCTGCTGGCACCCAGGGAGGACAGTGCCCCTGAGCCCTGCTGCCATTCAGGGGACACAGTGCCCCTAAGCCCTGCTGGCACCCAGGGGATGCAGTGCCCCTGAGACCTGCTGGCACTGCCCTGGCCAGGAGCAGGTGAGGGACCCGACACGGAGAACACCCCGTCCCTCCAGCTCTTCCCGTGGGGCCTCCGGGGTGGTTTCATCCACACAAGGAACTGAGGAAACTCTTGACAAAGCTGCCTGTGCTCTGCAGAAGCACAATTTCCCCCAGCCTCCCCCACCCAGCCTCAGCTGCCAAGGCTGCCTGCAAGAATCTGAGCCTTAAATAAGTCCAACCTGCTGCTTCTCTTCCCCAGAGTTATTCTGCCTTCGATTCTTTCCACTGCCGCTGAATTATTCCTCCTCCGAGGAGTAAACTGGCAAGCAGCACCTTAACTCAGCGCCTGAATTCGTCAGAAACAAGAGGAAAACTCCCCAACAGCCGTTCTGTCCCTCACAGCCCAAAAATACACGTGTGGAGCCATGTGGGATGTGCAGGAACGTTGGGCCTGCATTTGTTTTCGCTCACTCGCTTCCGATCTGCTGTCCAGAGGGATCCATGGAGTTCCACTTGCAAGTGTCAGCCCCCCACGCCCCAAAACCTGTACCACAGCGCCTGTCGCCAGGTCACATCGCCTGTTGCCAGCTCACATTGCCTGTTGCCAGCTTAAAACACCTGTGATCAGCTCACATCGCCTGTTGCCAGCTCACATCGCCGGTCGCCAGCTCACAGCGCCTGTGACCAGCTCACAGCACCTGTGACCAGCTCACATTGCTTGTCACCAGCTCCCATCACCTGTGACCAACTCACAGAGCCTGTCACCAGCTCACATTGTCTGTTGCCGGCTCACAGTGCCTGTGATCAGCTCACACCGCCTGTGACCAGCTCACATCACCTGTCTCCTGCTCACACTGCCTGTCACCCGCTCACACTGCCTGTCACCCCCTCGCTGCAGGGGCTGGACCTGTCTGGGGATCAGTTTCCCCACAGGCACAGCAGCAGCAGCCGCTGACCCAGGTGTCCTGTCCCCCCCAGACCTGAGCAGGACTCAGCCATGTCTCCAGCTCTGTGTCTGTGGACTCCTCACTGCTCCGCTTCACCAGGCCAAGGGACTACAGATCCCAGGGCGATGGGATCCTGGGCTCCAGCAGAATGGTACCATCAATGGTACCAGTGACACCATCAGTGGGACCCTGGGCTCCATCAGCAGAGGGGTGGCAGCAGGGACAGGGAGGGGATTGTCCCTCTCTGCTCTGCCCTCCCCAGCTGGATCCTGTGTCCAGAGCTGGGGCCCAACACAAGGAAGATGTGGGGCTGTTGGAGAGGGGTCAGAGGAGCCACGGAGATGCTCAGGGGGCTGGAGCAGCTCCCCTCTGGAGAGAGGCTGAGGGAGCTGGGCTGGGTCAGCCTGGAGAAGAGAAGGCTGTGGGGGGACCTCACTGCAGCCTGCCAGTGCCTGAAGGGACCCCAGGAACAGGAGGGGAATGGGCTTGTTCAAGGGCAGAGCCTGGCAGGACAAGGGGGCTGGAGTGAAGCTGGAGGAGGGAGGGGGAGAGGAGAGATTGGGGGGAAGTTGTGTGCAGAGAGAGTGGGGAGGGGCTGGAAGGGGCTGCCCAGAGAGGGGGTGGGTGCCCCGTCCCTGGGGGTGTTCAAGGCCAGGTTGGCTGGGGCCCTGGGCAACCTTGTGTAGCTCCAGGCCTGAGGTTGGTGTCCCTGCCTGTGGCAGGGGGTTGGAGCTCTGGGACCCTTGGGGTCCCTCCCAGCCCAGACCAGTTTGGGCTTCTGGGATTGCTGCTGAGCTGCTGCTCTGCCAACCAAAGCTGGGGCAGATGTAGTGGGTGTGACGTGCAGAGGGGCAGGCACAGCTCCCTGCACTGACTGCTTAGGGAACTGTAGTTTAAAAGCTCCCCAACCACGTAACCCCACAAAAGGAGGGTGAGATAGAGGTGGGAAGATTGGAAGGGGTTTGGGAACACTGTTCCCAAGGGCTTGTAGTGACAGAACAAGGGGTAACACCCTTCAGCTGCAGGAGGGGGATGGAGGGGGGCTGGGGGGTAGAAATCCTTCCTGGGGAGGGGGGAGTCCCTGGCACAGGGTGCCCAGAGAAGCTGGGGCTGCCCTGGGATCTCTGGCAGGGCTCAAGGCCGGGTTGGATGGGGCTGGGAGCACCCTGGGCTGGGGGGATGTCCCTGCCTGTGGCAGGGGGGAGTTGGAACTAGAAGATCTCTGAGATCCCTTCCATCCCAGCCCAGCCTGTGACTCCGCAGGCACCTACAAATCCTCCTGTCCCAACCCGAGCCCGTCTGGACACCTCCCCGTGTGGGCACCGCCACGCTCACTGGTTCTAGAGAGAGATGTGTATAACAAGTGACATAAAAACGTCCCTGCGTGCTGTGAGCTGGAATTGTGGGGGAGTAGAGAGACACCCGAGCTGGCACTGATGGCACTGCTGGAGCTCTGCGGGCTGGGAAGCGCGGTGCAGCCAGCCTGGGAGGGAGGGAGATGAAGCAGCGTTACCAGGGACCTGTGAGCGTGTCATACCCAAAAAATAACCCCAATTACTCACTTTTTATTTCTGCCTAAATAAAAATAGGAACTTCCAAAAAAAATGAGATGTAGTAGGGAGCTATTCTAGGGGAGCCCAGGAAGATCAAGCAAAAGAATGGTGTGGCACTGCTGCGACATCAGGGTTTAAGTCAATTTCTGATGCCCGGTGGGAAAGATCCCCTCGAGGTCACAGCCAGCTGGTGGTGCCCTACGTGTAGCTGGTAGATGGACTAACAGATGAGGTAGGGTGACGACACAGAGGAGGAGAGCACGGCTCCTCTGGATGACACAAGGTCTCCTGGAGCATCTTGCTGCTGCAGGGTTGGATGTCAGACCTTCTCCTGGTTTGTCTTCCATGGAATCACAGAATCCCACAGTCCCCAGGCTGGAACAGCCCTTTGAGCCCCTGGAGTCCAACTGTCCTGTGCTGTGCTGAGCCAGAGCCCTGAGCACCTCATCTCCCCTCTGTTCAACACCCCCAGGGCTGGGCACTCAGCCCCCTCCCTGGGCAGCCTGTGCCACAGCCCCACAACTCTGCCAGGGAAGAACTTTGCCCTCCCAGCTGAGCTGACCCTGCCCTGGCACAGCTTGAGCCCATTGCCCCTCCTCCCAGCTCCTGGCCCCTGGCTGAAGAGACCCTGGTCCACCTCTCTGCACCCTCCTGGCAGGGCAGGGCAGGGCTGAGCAGGGCTCCCCTCAGCCTCCTCTTCTCCAGGCTCAGCACCCCCAGCTCCCTCAGCCGCTCCTCACAAGCTTTGCTGCTCTCCAGCCCCTTCCCCAGCCTGGTTGCCCTTCTCTGGGCTCGCTCCAGGTCCCTCTGAAGAGCCTCCCCACCCTCAGGCAGATCCACACGTCCTCCCAGCTCAGTGTCCTCTGCAAGCTGACTGAGGGAACATTCAATCCCTTCATCCAGGTCATTGATAAAGATGCTGAACAGAACTGGAAAGCAAATTAAAGACAATTAATGGCCGTGGCGTTTGACGCGGGCGAATCCCTTTACCAGCTCTGGGGCTCTTCCGAGGGACGAACCCAATGGATCTGTGCAGTGAGGAGTTCAAACAACAGCTACAGCTGAACTGAACAGCTACTGCTGGGTCCTGGCAACACCGTCACAGTGAGGACGAGCTCTGACCGGACACGGAAACCCAGCAGGTAGGAGAACTGGAGGTTTTCCCATCGTCTGGGCCTGGGGCAACTCCCCTGAGCAGCATCTGCACTGGGATGTCCCAGGGAGCCCGTGCAGATACACAACACTGGGGAAGACCATAGAATCCCAGAATCCCAGATTGGGATGGGCTGGGAGGGACCCCAAGGGTCACAGAGCTCCAACCCCCCTGCCACAGGCAGGGACACCAACCTCAGGCCTGGAGCTACACAAGGTTGCCCAGGGCCCCAGCCAACCTGGCCTTCAACACCCCCAGGGACGGGGCACCCACCCCCTCTCTGGGCAGCCCCTTCCAGCCCCTCCCCACTCTCTCTGCACACAACTTCCCCCCAATCTCTCCTCTCCCCCTCCCTCCTCCAGCTTTAATAAGATCAGTACAAGGGATGATGCTCATCCCGAAAAACAGGGATCAGTAAGATCAAAGGATGTATAAAATGGAGCAACTCATCTTTAATTCCCAGGAAAAATCCTCTAACAAGCAACACAGCAGTTTAATAACACATCTAGAAGGGAAGAACGTGATAAACAGCAGGAGGATCTGAGGGAACTGACTGAGCTAAACGGGCTGAGCTCCTGCTTGAGCAGAATGAGCTCTGGGAGACGGGAAAGGCTGTGAAACCCATCCCAACCTCAGCAAGGATTTAGGATGCTCACCAGGCGCTGGGGAAAACCAGGGGGGAGATGTGCTGCTGCAGGGTGAGGGGCTGCTGCCTGGAAGGGAATCACAGACTCACAGAGCTGTAGGGGTTGGAAGGGACCTCGAGAGATCATCAGGTCCAACCCCCAGGGACTGTGGGTGGGAGATCTATCAAACAGGACCTCATGGGGCTCTGCCCTGGGACCAGCCCCCTGTTCTCACCCTGACAAGGGCGCAGCAGGGAGTGAACATGGTCAGCTCAGAGGAGATCCCACCTGAGAGGGCAGCAGCTTGCTGGAAGCGCGGACATGGACTCGTGTGCTGCTGTCCCTGGAGAAGCAGCCCGAAGGCAGCAGGAGAAGTGTGAGGTCCTACAGTCAGGGACTACGACAAGGGAAAGAGCAGCTGGAGGAGGCCAGGATGGGCAGCTGGCTGGTGGGGAGGCCTGAGCCCCACCCTGGACTCGGGACACCAGCAGCCGTGCTGGGAGACTGACTGGAGAGCCAGGGACAGGCTGAGACCTGGAACAGTCCTTCTGCCCCAGCCCTGGCTGCTGCCGCCTCGGGAGGCACCTGGTTAACCTGGGCATGGGGAGAACAGGCACCTAGGGGGAGTGAGCGGCTCTGGGCTCCTTTCAGACTCAATGAGAGCTGCTGGTGAAGTCAATGGAGCCGTGATTCAGCCGCAGCGGCCGCCCACGGCTGCCAGGTGATTGGCACCCCTGGCTCCAGCGACTGCACACACCTGCCCCGGCCCCGGGGTGAGCCAGGGCGATGAGCACACACCTACATGACACCCACACGGCACGACACCCACACGGCAAGACATCCCACAGCGCGGTGACGGAACCGCGTCACGGCAAGTCAGGCAACGCAACAGCTGCCCAGCACTCAGCACCACACTGCCAGAAGGGTGAGGGGCAAGAGGGGTGTCCTGAACAGGGCACCTGGGAGGTAAAAAGCCTGTGGAGGATCCTGCCCCAGGGAGGAACAACCCCCAGCACCAGTACAGGGAGGGGGGACCTGCTGGGACGCAGCGCTGCAGGGAAGGACCTGGGGGTCCTGGTGGCACCGAGCTCTCCGTGCCCAGCGCTGTGTCCTTGTGGCCAAGGGGACCTGGGGGGCTTGAGCAGAGTGTGGCTGGGGAATACAGGGGTAGGTCCATTCTCCTCCCCTCTGCTCGCCCTGCTGAGCCACAGCTGGGGCTGGACTCTCAGTTCAGGACAGACTGGGAGCTGCTGGGGAGAGGCCAGGGAGGGTATGAGGATGAGGAGGGGTTGGAGCATCTCTGGGAGGAGGGAAGGCTGAGAGAGCTGGGGCTGCTCAGCCTGGGAAAGAGAAGACTGGGAGGGGATCCCATCCACACCCACCCCTATCTAAAGGGGGGTCAGGGGAGGGGCCAGACTCTGCCCAGTGGGGCCCAGCAACAGGACAAGGGGCAAGGGGCACAAACTGGTCCAATCCTGCCCAGCTGCTGCCTGCAGAAAGCATCCTGCCCCACAGAAGGGTGATTGACAGTACTGGTGAGTACGTGGGGCACAGACCAGGCTCTGGCCCTGAGAGCACATACTGCAGCCTAAGGCTTTATGGATGAACTTGCTTCTCCCCCAAAAGACCACGTCAGCTCAGGGCAGCTCCTTCCCCTGGCTCGGGCTGGCCCTGGCCATTGGCTGGGCTTGTCCAGGAGCCTCCACGCTGGCCCAGAGCACATTCATCCCGGGAGCAGCCTGGCAGTGACACAGCCACAGGCTGGCAGGCACATCCCTTCCTGCCCCTCGTGTCACGGAGCAGATGAAGCTTCAGGGACGGAGATCACAGGTCACCCGTGGTTTGTACATCAACAGCCGAGCTTCTGGCAGGAACCAGCTGGGAAGAGGCATGTTCCAGAGGTCTGGGGTCAGCTGGGCACGTGGTGCAGGCACAGCATCCCTCGCAGCGACGGAGCCGGGAGAGAGCCAGTGGATGCGGGCAGGCTGCGGAGCCTGCTGCCACACGGTCCTGCTGCCACATGGTCCTGCTGCCACACGGTCCTGCTGCCACATGGTCCTGCTCCATGTGATCCCCACATGGTCCTGCTGCCACATGGTCCTGCTGCCACTCAGTCCTGTTGCCACTCAGTCCTGCTGCCATGCTGTCCTGGTGCCAAATGGTCCTGGTGTCACACGGTCCTGCTCCATGTGATCCCCACATGGTCCTGGTGCCATGTGATCCTGGTACCATGCCATCTTGGTGCCAAATGGTCCTGGTGCCATGCTATCCTGGTGCCACGCAGTCCTGGTGCCATGTTGTCCTGGTGCCACATGATCCTGGTGCCACATGATCCTGGTGCCATGCCATCCTGGTGCCACATGGTCCTGGTGCCATGCTGTCCTGGTGCCATGCCATCCTGGTGCCACACGGTCCTAATGCCATGTCATCCTAGTGCCATGGTTTCCTAGTGCCACATGATCCTGGTGCCATGCCATCCTGGTGCCACATGGTCCTGGTGTCATGCCATCCTGGTGCCATGCCGTCCTGGTGCCACACGGTCCTAGTGCCATGTCATCCTAGTGCCATGGTTTCCTAGTGCCACATGATCCTGGTGCCATGCCGTCCTGGTGCCACACGGTCCTAGTGCCATGCCATCCTGGTGCCACATGATCCTGGTGCCATGCCGTCCTGGTGCCATGCTGTCCTGGTGCCACATGATCCTGGTGCCATGCTGTCCTGGTGCCACACGGTCCTAGTGCCATGCCATCCTGGTGCCATGCCATCCTGGTGCCATGCTGTCCTGGTGCCACACGGTCCTAGTGCCATGTCATCCTGGTGCCATGCTTTCCTGGTGCCACACAGTCCTGGTGCCATGCCATCCTGGTGCCACGCGGTCCCCACACCGTCCTGCCTTCCTGTGGCACACTGCCAGCCCAAGCACAACACGCGGAGCAGAGGAGGGACCGCAGCGGGTCAGATCCACCGTCTCACCCCCAAAGCTTCCTGAGAGCAGCAGCCTGGAAAGGAGCAGCCCTGCCAGTCCCAGCTGGAGCCCCGCAGCCAGATTGGGAGTCAAACCGGGTCAAACTGGGACAGCCCTGTCCCACATGGGAAGTTCACCATTAAATCTCCACTGTGGATGAGGAATCCCCTGGGATGTGGGTGACAGTGGTGCCTCTGCACCAAGGATGGCTGGGACCACAGAGGGGGCTCGAAAGGAGCCAATTCCTGCCCGTGACTGTGCCTGAGGCACTGATTGCCATCACCAAGAGCTGCTGTTTAATTCAGGCAGGAGGCAGCTCATCAAGGCACTGATTATCAACTACGTCAAAGGCAAACTGACAGGTGGGAAGCAGCTGCAGCTCCAGCTCCAGCAGAAACCATCCTCCAGCTGCACACCCCCTCTGAAAGCACAGCAAGGCCCTGGGAGGATGCGCTGGTTGGGACCAGGTCCCCTCCAGCACGGGGCATTTCACACCCCAGTTAAAAACCTGAAGCCCAGGTGAAATGGAGTCTGTGAGCACCAGAGGAGTTCTGGCTGTCGGGTACTGCAGGGAGCGAGGGTGGAAGGCACTGGAAGGCAGCATCTTCCCCATTCAAACAGGGAAGGGTTCCACAGGAGGCTTCCAGCACTGGGCACGTTTCATTTAGAGTCAGTGAGCTGGCACCTCCCTGGGTGCTAACCACAGCACTGAGGCACCACAGCTCATTATGGGAACGAGAAACCCTAAGAAGTCCAAGCATGCTTTGCCCAGACCCCAAACTGGCCATGATGCTGTGGAAGCTGTTAGGACCTTGCTGTGAATGCCGAGCAGCACAGACTCTGGCTCTTTGAGGCTTCAGCAGTCACACCAAAGAAGGATGCTGTCACGAGGGGGGAAAAGCAGCCAAGCCCCTGGCATAGCCAGGGTTGTATTTACACCAGCAGAAGGATGCTGTCTGCTCAGGCTCCTCATCCTCATCCTCCCAAAGAGGCATCAGAGCCTGACAGGCACCGCCATCCAGCTCCTGCTCCCCACCAGACTGGCCAAACCTCACACCGACGGAGGCAGCGCACCACAGAGGGGTGAACAGGGTCCCTGTCCACAGGCAGAGGAGCCAGGACCATCCTTCCAGCCCCCCCTCCCCGCAGAAAATGGTGCTAAAGGGGCTCTGGTAAGAAAGGAGGCAGGGCCAGGCTCTGCTCCACGCTCAGCGCCGCCGAGTCGCTGGTATCACCGTGGGAATTCTGCTCCACAGAAGCGACTGTTCAGAGCTGCTGGGCTGTGCAGATGCACAGAGACAGACACGGTGATGCACAACAGCATCCTGAGCCTCAGGACAGCTCGTGTGTGTGCACAGAACTCCCTGCCTGTGTTTGGAGGGGAGAACAGCCACGAACGGCGTGTGGCATCAGCTGGCAGAGGTACCAGGGAGGGGCTGGTGACACCCAAAATCTCCCTTCGCTTACCAAAAGGGGGTTAAGAGTTCCTGTGCCAGCCTCACGCCCCGTACGCGCTCGGGAAGGAACTACACATGTTTCTATCAACAACAAAGTCCCAGACAATCCCAGTTCCACAACGGGGATTTGCCCTGTCCCCAGTGAGGGAGACAGATGGAGACCTGGCACAGGCACCGTGCTGCAGCCACCCTACAGATACATGCTGCAGATTAAGAAAGAGCAGGAAGAAGCTGCTGTGGCTGAACCATGGGGAAACTGAGCTCCTGAAACCCAGGAAAACATCTGTAAAGCTGAAACCGAATGAGGAGCACGGGGAGGACACAGAGCTCTCACAGGCTGAACACAACAACACGGGGTGAAGCTGAACAGCATCAGTGGAACAACCTGCAAAGGCCTCCAAGCCGACACTAAATCTGTTTCCCAGTAGTTACAGGGCAGGAAACCCCCTGAGCTGGTTGGGGAGCAGTGCCCAGAGAAGGAAAGGCTGGAGCAGGGGAAGGAATCATAGAATCAGAGAATCACAGAATGGCATGGGTTGGAAGGGAGCCCAAGGGTCACAGAGCTCCAACCCCCTGACACAGGCAGGGACACCAACCTCAGGCCTGGAGCTACACAAGGTTGCCCAGGGCCCCAGCCAACCTGGCCTTGAACACCCCCAGGGACAGGGCACCCACCCCCTCTCTGGGCAGCCCCTTCCAGCCCCTCACCACTCTCTCTGCACACAACTTCCCCCCAATCTCTCCTCTCCCCCTTCCCTCCTCCAGCTTCACTCCAGCCCCCTTGTCCTGCCAGGCTCTGCCCTTGAACAAGCCCATTCCCCTCCTGTTCCTGGGGTCCCTTCAGGCACTGGCAGGCTGCAATGAGGTCCCCCCACAGCCTTCTCTTCTCCAGGCTGACCCAGCCCAGCTCCCTCAGCCTCTCTCCACAGGGGAGCTGCTCCAGCCCCCTGAGCATCTACGTGGCTCCTCTGACCCCTCTCCAACAGCCCCACATCTTCCTTGTGTTGGGCCCCAGCTCTGGACACAGGATCCAGCTGGGGCCTCTCCAGGGCAGAGCAGAGAGGGACAATCCCCTCCTGTCCCTGCTGCCACCCCTCTGCTGATGGAGCCCAAGGAAAGGCTGGATCAGGAGCTGGACACGCTCCTGTTCCTGTGTCACAGGCGGTTCCCCCTCCAGAGCCACCTGCCTGTCAGCAGACGGCCCCGAATTGGCAGTGTCTCTACCTGTGGTTATGGAACAAGGGGAGGCAGGAGCAGGCAGCACGGAGCGAGGTGGGAACGCTGCATGGCCGGAGGGATCAGCCCGTGGGGGGAAGAGCAGAGAGCTGGTTGTTTGACCACAGAAAACGTCACTGAAGTCCACTTAGATTTAAAAAAGCACCTGACAAGGCCTCTCACTACAGCCTCCCAGGGAAGCTAAGAAGCCCTGGGATAAGAGGAAGGTTATTCCATGTTAAATTTGCTAAAAGGTTTAAAATTAAAGCAAAGGATTGGATTTCACATCAGCAGAAAGGTCAGCAGCCACCTCGCGGGGATCGGTGCCAGGCAGAGCCCTAGATGGCTTAGGAGAGGAAAGAAGAGGTTTGCTGGCAGTGCTGACTTATTCTGGATAATAAAGATGAGGGAAACTGTGAGGAGCTGGAGCCTGCAGAGGGGCTGGAGCCTGCAGAGGCGCTGGAGCCTGCAGAGGATCTGGAGCCTGCAGAGGCGCTGGAGCCTGCAGAGGGGCTGGAGCCTGCAGAGGAACCTCGCAGCCTGTGGAAGGAGCTGCTGGGTGTTCGGGCTCCCTGCTCCTCCCAAAACACCCATCCAAAAGCCCATGACCACACGTGGCCCTGCTCTGAGGCCATGAGCCCATCCCAAAACCTCAGCTGATGTGGTAACTTGCTTGAGGGTCCTCAGTTGGAACTGGTTTTCCAAAGTCTTCATCAGCGGGTGAGGCCACTGGTGAGGCATCACTTTACCCTGAGCACTGCTGCAACTCGGGATCTGACCAGTTTACTCCTAATTCTCTGAGAGCCCAACAGAGATTATCTGATGTCTCTGTGAGTCCTGGTGCCACACATGCAGGACCCCATGTTGCAGCTGCTCCCTCTCTGTCCTGGCAACACAGGGATGACTCCCAGTGCCTCTCGTCCCCAGCTGGTTCATGAGGTGACTCAGAGGGGACCTTTACCACTCCTCAGTGATGCCATGAATGGCTGTGCTTCCCCTGGGGCATGTGTCAGAGCACAACGTGCTGTGCCTGAGCTCCAATCATGGGAGTGTGTCCCTGGACAGTGCCCCCCTGACCCCAGCTCCGGGGTCAGGCTGCTCCCAGGCTGCACACATGCAGACACAGATCCAGACATCCTGCCATGTCTGCATCACGGACGACTCCTGGCATGGAGGGATGTCCGGGTCTGGTGAGACTGGGATGTCCGGGTTTGGTGTGACTGGGATGTCCGGGTTTGGTGTGACTGGGATGTCCAGGTCTGGTGTGACTGGGATGTCCAGGTTTGGTGTAACTGGGATGTCCAGGTCTGGTGTAACTGGGATGTCCAGGTTTGGTGTAACTGGGATGCCCGGGTCCGGTGTAACTGGGATGTCCAGGTTTGGTGCCCAGGTCCAGTGTAACTGGGATGCCCGGGTCTGGTGTAACTGGGATGCCCGGGTCTGATGTAACTGGGATGTCTGGGTCTGGTGTAAATGGGATGCCTGGGTCTGGTGTAACTGGGATGCCCAGGTCTGGTGTAACTGGGATGTCTGGGTCTGGTGTAACTAGGATGTCCGGGTCTGGTGTAACTGGGATGTCCAGGTCTGCTGTGACTGGGATGTTGAGTTTGGTGTAACTGGGATGTCCAGGTTTGTTGTAACTGGGATGTCCAGATTTGTTGCAACTGCGAAGTCTGGGTCTGGTGTAACTGGGATGTCCATGTCTGGTGTAAGTGGGATGCCCAGGTCTGGTGTAACTGGGATGTCGGGTCTGGTGTAACCACACCTGCCGCTGCTCCAGACTCAGCACAGGCAGTGCAGTCGCTGCTGGCCAGCACATGGCTCAGCGCCCCAGCTGCAGCCCCTGTCCCAGGATCAGTCACTCTGAGGCTCAGGGCAGCAGGAAGCACAGTGATGCTTCGTGCCCCGAGGGTGTGGTGGAACCGCTTCCTCCTGAGTCCATCCGGGTGGGAGCTGCGGCGCCTCTGGCCCGCGATGGCCCCTGACCCCGACTGAATCCTCACCTCTTGCCTGCTCAGCCAGGAGATGCTGCTGACAGCTCAGGCAGACCTAGCTCAGCCTCCTGCCCCATTGAAGGGGCAGCATCGTGCTAAGACGTACTCACCGGGTGCACACGGCATGTCTCACCGTACGGGACCAGTCCCTTGGCAGGTCCAGGTCCCCTCTGTGGTGGCCCATGCAGGGGCCCAGTGGAAGATCACAGAATCACAGAACCATAGAATGGTCTGGGTTGGGAGGGACCCCAAGGGTCACAAGAGCTCCAACCCCCTGCCACAGGCGGGGACACCAACCTCAGGCCTGGAGCTACACAAGGTTGCCCAGGGCCCCAGCCAACCTGGCCTTCAACACCCCCAGGGACGGGGCACCCACCCCCTCTCTGGGCAGCCCCTTCCAGCCCCTCACCACTCTCTCTGCACACAACTTCCCCCCAATCTCTCCTCTCCCCCTTCCCTCCTCCAGCTTCCCTCCAGCCCCCTTGTCCTGCCAGGCTCTGCCCTTCAACAAGCCCATTCCCCTCCTGTTTCTGGGGTCCCGTCAGGGACTGGCAGGCTGCAATGAGGTCCCCCCACAGCCTTCTCTTCTCCAGGCTGACCCAGCCCAGCTCCCTCAGCCTCTCTCCAGAGGGGAGCTGCTCCAGCCCTCTGAGCATCTCCCTGGCTCCTCTGACCCCTCTCCAACAGCCCCACATCTCTCTTGTGTTGGGCCCCAGCTCTGGACACAGGATCCAGCTGGGACCTCCCCAGGGCAGAGCAGAGAAGATCCCCTGGGCCACCCCTGCAGAGCAGCCTCCATCACTGTTTCCCCCTGGACTCAGGTTTCTGTGCCGTGCTCATGATATCCAATACTCTGCACAATTCTCATCCCCACACAGCAGCTGTTTCCCTTGGGCCTGACACGTCTCCTCTGTAATAATTACCAGTAACTCCTTACTGTAATTAAGGACAAGGCGGCGTGAACGCGCTCCGGCTCTCACCACATATTTTGTCATCTCTCTTTAGAACATGAACACTGGGAAACTAAACCTCTTCTTAGCTCTGCTGTGCCGGGGATCCCGCCCGTGGTGGGTGTCCAACCAGCCCAGACATGGTGTAATGAGCAGGGATTCGGCAGCCACCTCCCACAACAAAGAGCCGGTGCTGGGGCAGGTCAGGAAGGAGCATCACTGCTCCCTTGCTCTGTTGCTCCCTTGCTCCACTGCTCCCTTGCCCCACTGCTCCCTTGCTCTGTTGCTCCCTTGCTCTGTTGCTCCCTTGCTCTGTTGCTCCCTTGCTCTGTTGCTCCCTTGCTCTGTTGCTCCCTTGCTCTGTTGCTCCTTTACTCTGTTGCTCCCTTGCTCTGTTGCTCCCTTACTCTGTTGCTCCTTTACTCTGTTGCTCCCTTGCTCTGTTGCTCCCTTGCTCTGTTGCTCCACTGCTCCCTTGCTCGTTCACTCCGTGTCTGGCTGCACCGAGAAACCTCCGGCACAGGCAGCGATGGAGATGGGGGATCATCCAGAGACAGCCGCTGCCGGCACACACTGCTTTCCACACAGTACCGAGTTTCAGTCAGTCAAGGGGTCGCTTCCCTGTCCCTCCCCTGCCCGCAGACACCCCAAGTCCCTCTTTTGGGACCCACTTCCAGAAACACATCTACTCCTTCGACCTCCCTGCTGACAGTGATGCTGGCTGTCCGCAGCCCCAGGGGTTCTCCCACCTGTAGGAATCACAGAACCCCAGACTGGGCTGGGCTGGGAGGGACCGCGAGGGTCACAGAGCTCCAACCCCCCTGCCACAGGCAGGGACACCAACCTCCAGCACGAGAGCACAAGCGCAACCTCCTCGAGCACGGAGCCCATGAAAGGTGGCAAAGCTGGTGGTACCGTCACACCAGCACGTATGGGAGAAAGGGACCATCTGCCCCCAATCCAGATGTGCCCCCAATCCAGATGTGCCCCCAGAGCTCCCAGGCACGGCTGCTGCTCCAAGCAGCTGGAGAACACACGGATCTGGAACCCCGTGTTCCTGCAGCTGATGTAAAAGGGGGAAGTCAACCGACCGCCAACCAAAGCAGCAGCCCCTGCGACGCTGACCGTGCCAGCAGCCCCCAGACACCCACCCTCACCCCAACCATGGTGACTCCGCATCCCAATCACTCCTGCCCAGACCCACAGCAGAGAGGGATTCACCAGAGGCCCCTTGGGATGCCAGGGGACAGTGAGACCAATCAGCCAGCAAAACTGTGGTGGAAACTGCTCCTATTTCAAGTGAGTGGAGACACGCAGCGAACCCTGCTTGGGCTGGGGAGGTGAGATGGGGAGTCCTGGAGAGGTAAGATGGGGAGTCCTGGAGAGGTAAGATGGGGAGCCCTGCTGAGATGAGCTGGTCTCAGAGCTCGCTAGTGAGGTCACCGCATGGGTTACATGGGGCAAAATGCGTTTCAATCACAGGCTGAGCATCAAGATCCATGATTTCTCCTGAAGCATCGTCCTCCTTGGAGAGCATTTCCACTCTGCAGTGTACACCAGGGACTGCTTCAACACACAGCCTGCAGAGCTCCTACAGCCTTCAGAGCTCCCACAGCCTTCAGAGCTCTGACAGCATCACCACTGCAAGCAGGGATGGCCCCCTAGTCAGATGTGGCTCAAGCTAAGACCATCCTTGAGGTGGGTGAGACAACATGAACCGTGACCTGGGAAAGCCAGAAACACCCAGCAGATACTCTGGTGCTGAATTTGGACCAGGGAAGAGCACTGTCACCATCTACTAGAATGATGTGGGTGGCACAGAGGTCTTGTTCCCTCTACGGAGAGCTCGACCAGTGTCTGTCAGAATAAAGCTTTTCCCATCCAGAAGCCAGGAGAGCTGTAGAGACATCAGCTACAGCACGATCTCAGCCACCAGTGCCAGTACCATAGAACTTTGTGGAGCTCTCATCGGTGTGGTCAGCCTGAGCTCCATCCTTGCAGGCTTCTTGTCAAGATCCCGCTGTGACTGATGGTGGCAACCACAGGCCACCACGTACCGTGGCTTACAGGGCTGGTACCACTGCACGAGCTGACTCTAGGCACTGTGACCCTCTTGTAGGATGGATCAGCACATGGGAGGGGCACTCCCCAAAGGCCAAAAAACATGCTCAGCAGCATGCCGACACGGTGCAGGCAGCTCTCCTTGGGCAGCTCTCCCAGGGCAGCTCTCCCCAGGCAGCTGTCCCTGGGCAGCTCTCCTTGGGCAGCTGTCCCTGGGCAGCTCTCCCCAGGCAGCTCTCTTTGGGCAGCTCTCCCTGGGCAGCTCTCCTTGGGCAGCTCTCCCCAGTTCACTCCAAAGGGACCAGTGCTAACTCACACTGCAGTCTGTGGCCTGTACCAGAGTTTGGCACTGTTGGAGCCGTGTCCTGCATCGCTGCGGTCACAGGAGCCTGGCAGCAGGCCTGGGGCCACCACGTGGGTACGAGGAAACACCCCAAATACCTGCAGAGACTGGACAGGCTCCTTGAACAAGCCAAGACCAGCGTGTGGATAACGATGCTGAATCCTGGTTCAGAAACTCCAGGTACTGAGTTGGAAGTTTGAAGCGGATGCAGAGGACACCTCCAGAGCAGAGGAGCAGCTGTCATAAAACACTGAGGACAATTTCTTTTTAAATCCAGGTAAATGCAAAGTACCAACACGACAGGGTCTGTTTGTGAGGTAGGAGACAGGCTTGGAAAGTGCTGGTTCCAGAGGGACCGACGGGCACAAGAGCAGCTCTCACCGCAGTCGGGTGAGGGGGAGGCCAACTGGACAGTGGAAACCAAACACTCTTCTCTCTGTACACACAACGTTACCAGAACAGCTGCAGGAATGGTGTGAAACACCCGGGGCCACAAGGTGCTGATAGAAGGTTCCCAGGAGCAGGACAGGAGGGCTCAGCACTGCACAACTCAGCTCCATTTATTCCTGTCCAAAGGGAGGTCCAGCAGCATCCCGATCACTGCTGGGTACGTTCTGCAGACACACACTGACAGCCCTTCACAACGCTACAACAAGGCTGAGGAACCAGAGTGGGTCTCAAGATGTGACTCTGGAGCCTTGGGGGAAGGCAGAGATCCCACGGGAGATGAGAGATGGCAAAGAGCCCTGAGCACCGTGCCAAGCAAGCGGTGGAGTCCTGCTGCCCCGAACTCTGCGGGGCTGCTGGGAAGCCCTGGGTGCTTCTGTCCTGCTCATCCCAACCCCATCCTGCTCATCCCCACCCCGTTCTGCTCCCTCCTGTGGATGCTGCTTCAGGAAAAGGCCAAACACAGGTGGGAACAGGGCAAAGGGAGGGGATGGGACTCTCTGGCTCTCCATCTCTCCGAGGTCCTGTGATGATGCTTGTGTGCTCCGAGTCAAACGACACGAGACCTGAAGGGGGCAACAGATCATCCTCCAAATTAGACCGGTAAATAATCCAGGAGTTTCCACTTCCTTTTTGTCCTGTGATGCCAGGCTGTGGGAGGGCTCTGGAGGCAAAGGGCAGCTCAGTCCTGGGAACACACTGATGCTGTGGTCTACCCAGAGACTTTGGAACTGAATGCAATGCTGAGGGAAAGGTTAATGGGAACACAGGAAGCCAAGCTACATGTGACTGCCCCTTCTCACTCACAGAATCACAGAGCTGTAGGGGTTGGAAGGGCCCCCCAGAGCCCATGGGGTCCCACCCCCTGCCAAAGCAGGGTCCCTAGGACAGGGGCTGGAATCTCTCCAGAGAAGGAGACTCCACACCCCCTGGGCAACCTGGCCCAGGGCTCCCTCACCCTCACTGGCAAGAAGTTCTTCCCCACATTGGGGGGGAACTCCCTGGGCTCCAACTTGAGCCCATCACCCCTTGTCCTGTCCCCACAGACACTGAGCAGAGGCTGCCCATGGCCCCTGGGTCCCACCCTTCAGCTATTGATCCCCATTGATCAGATCTCCTTAATTGTACACTCCTATTGCATCAGAATGGAAAACATTATTGGTAATTCCTACCTATCTAATTAACTGCTGTGAGTTGAAGAAGTGCTGGAGGGAAGAACGTTTAACACTGTTCTTTAAATTTCATTGGTTTCTAATGATCTGATTATCTTCTGCCTGGAAGGGCAAGAACAGGAATTCAACTCCAACCGGAATGGAAACAGCACCAGGTTCACCAGGGAGATACTGTGAGAGGCTGCACCAGTTCCCACCTCCAGTTCCCACAGACAGTGACACAGCTCAGAGCAACGGGACCATCTCCTGCAGTGCCTGCCCTCCACTGTTTCTGGAAACCAGCACGATGAGCTGGTGCCACTACGGAAATTCCTGTGTTTCCCTTTGCTCACACCTCTTGGAGAACCAGTGCTGGGGCTTGCAGCGACACTGGAGGGCTGGAGCCCCCTGTCAGGAGTGCATCCTGGGGGATGAAGGGCACAAGAAGGAGAACAAACATCACAGACCCCCCTGCCCTGCCGGGGATGGTAACAGGGCTCATCTGGTGCAGAATCAAAACATTCCTAACACACATTTGTCTAAACTCCTCACTTTCCAGTGAGGGACCTTTAAATAACTCCCCAGGACAACCTTTTCCAGCTCCAGTCTGCCCTTGTATTAGAACTGTTCTCCCAGTGCCTAGGAGATGCTCCTGCTGCCTGGCTCCATGCTGGGAGCTGCGGTCATGGCCCCTCTCAAACCAGCACTGTGCAGGGTTTGTTCCCCACACTGTGGCACAAACGATGCAGCTCAAGACTGGTACCACGAGCTCGCTCAGCACAGCACCTCCCTGTGCCAGCTAAGCTGAGCTAAGCAGGGTGTCTGTCTGCTGGACTTGGAACCCCCCGTCACCGCAGGGTTTCACACCACGCTGCTACTGCTGAGCGATGTTCAGCTCTGCAGCCACCCCAACTTCCCACCCTCTTCTCCCTTCTTCTCTCTCCTGCATTTTGCAGCTGATTTACTTCTCTGCAGCCATGCTAATCCCAGCTTCTCCTTCCTGGGTTGCACCAGAGCATTCCCAAACAACCTATCCCTCAGGATGACTCTGAATTCCCATCCTGCCTAGAAGCACGCAGTGACTCACAGGGGGCACTGGCGATGCCTTCTGTCCTCACCACCATGGGTTCTTGCCCAGAGAAGGGGAGAGGGATGCCTGCCCCGCTGCTCGAACACTCTGGGGAGAGGAAGGTCACAGAGGTGCTGAGTGTTTCTCTTCTGCTCCTTCCCATCTCCAAGTCAGCAACCAGCAGTAACGCTGCTGCCCTGTCCCCAGAGCTGGGCAGAGGGGACCCCAGCGCAGCGAGTCTTGGTGCACGGGGAAGGTCTGGATGCAGGGGATGGGTGATGTCTTAAGGAATGGTGGGAAGTCAGGTGTGTTTTGCCATGGAAGAGATGGCTTTTCTGCACCAAGCCACCAGGTTTAACTGGGCAGTTAAATAAAGACCTTTCGTTGCCAACACCAGAGCAGGATGCACCTCACAGCGATGATGAACACATCTCCATGGATGGTTCTACTTCTGTGGTTCCCTCATAACCTACAGAGCGCTGGATGCACAATGAGGTTGTGATTCACCTGACTTAAACACCTGGTTCATGTGGAAATTGCCTGCAGCCTGCACATCCCCCTTGGCTGCCACTCGCTGTGAGGAGGACCCTGCAGATGAGGTCAGGCAGACGGGTCTGAAGCTGCTCAGGATGGGCTTCTCCACTAAGGGCAGACAACAAAAGCTTCTCCACATTCAGGAGGGGAGAAAGCCATCCCACACTGCATCCACACCTTGCTCAGAGACGCCACATGGTTGGAAGGAAAATGAAGGTTTCAAAGAACGACCGTGGAGGAAGAACCCCCAACCACAACGGCTGCCGAGCGTTCGAGGACCCGGTCCTTCATCTCTGAGGGTGGCTGAGGAGAGATCGGAAGGTTCCATGTGGTTTTGTTCTTCCACCCAGCTGAAGGAACTAGAAAATGCCCCCTCTGCAACTTGTGACTGTTGGTGGTTGGGGGTTGCTCTGCCGGGTGTTTTTGGGGCAAGCCTCGAGTGTTCAGCTGCACTCAGTGATCGGTACAGAGGGAGGGGGTGACTCCTGGCACACAACCTCCTCTCCTAAGCCAGACACAAGGACAGGGGCACTGCAGCAGACTGGGGCTTTGGTGACACCAGCATCCTCTCCGGAGCAACAGTCAGCAGCAAAGAGCAAAGCAAACGGGGTAAGAAATGTGGTACCTCTCCTTGCACGGGACAGCCGGTGCCCGCAGTCCCCACTGCCAGCCCTGAGCAGCTCACAGCCCTTCTCAGGCACAGAGCTACTCCTCAGTAACTCCATCCTCTCTCTGCAAACCCATTTATAGTTCTCCCCAGCACGCAGCAGGAATAAATCCCCCAGTTTAATCGCCCGCGGTGTGACACAGTACTTTGTCTCATTGTAATCCTATTCCAGAGGTGCCACCCCGCTCCTTTGTGCTGGGAAATCACTAGTGCTCTGTGGGCGCCTCCTCCGTGCCTACTCACTGTTTCATAAGGCTGTCAGCTCCCCCTTGGGCTCCTCTTCCCTGAGCTGAGGAGCTCCAGTCCCTGGAGCAAAGCCGTCCATGCTTGGGGCCACCCTTGCCAGCTGCCTCCCAACCCTCTGTAATTCTTCCTACTCGGATGGTTAAACTACAACTGTAAGTGGTGGTCAAACGGTGCTTGGCAGCGCAGCACAGCGCTGCTTTGAGCAGACTTTGTGTCTCCTGCCTCACACCCTGTGTGTCACCAGCTGCTGCCCAGCGGGTGCTGGCTGGGAGCTGCCCCAGGACTCCCCGGCTCCATCGCTCAGCACACGTGAGCTGCCAGGAGCTGCAGCCTGAGGGAGACAGCAGAACCAGAGAGGCTTCGGTCTCAGATGAGCTGCTGCTCAGCGACCAACAACTCTGCCTGCTGTCACCTCCTCCATGTCCCAGCCATGTCTCTGCCACTGCCTGACCAGAGCGCTCTGCAAGGACAGGACCCCCCTGGCAAATACCCCCCCCCATTTCACAGCCCCTCTGCTCCAGCATCTGCTGCAGTCACCTTGGGCATGGTGGTGACCCTGGGCACAGGGATGACCTTGGGCATGGCAGTGACCTTGGGCATGGTGGTGACCCTGGGCACAGAGGTGACCTTGGGCACAGCAGTGACCTTGGGCACAGGGATGACCTTGGGCATGGTGGTGACCCTGGGCACAGAGGTGACCTTGGGCACAGCAGTGACCTTGGGCACAGGGATGACCTTGGGCATGGTGGTGACCCTGGGCACAGTGGTGACCTTGGGCAAGGAGATGACCTTGGGCACAGGGATGACCTTGGGCATGGCACCCTCTGCTTGGCTGCAATAAGGAAGGAGAAGCCAAGGGGAAACCCCCCAACATTTCTGCACCGGGCACATAACTTCTGGACAGCCTGTTGGCACAGTGCCCCAGGCCCTGCTCCCCAAACTGCTCCCCAAGGGTCCTGAATCGCTCTTTAAGATGAGAGTGAAGGTGTTTAGCAAACAGTCCCCCTTCTGATGCTCCTTCAGCCATTCACAGCCCAAGGCTGGAGCTGTCCAGCCACACTCCCTTCCATCAGCTCATCACATCGCTCCCTGGTCCTGCTTCCCGGTCCTGCTTCCCGTATGGAAGAGGCCACAAAGGCTCCTGGAGCACCAGGCTGTCCTGCATGGGAGCCCAGTGCAGGGGCTGCAAGGGGGGCACGGCTGGGGGGTTCACTCGGTACCACGTGTCTTCCTGAAGCTCTGCACAAGAGGGGAGGGGTCCCACAGGCAGCAGAGATCCCCGCAGCCTGTTCTGAACACGCTGCATGAAAAGCAGCATCACACAGGAGCCTTTTTAAGAAGAGGTTTAATTTCCTCCCTCCTCCCTTGCGTTGCTATAGCAACAGAGGTTGCACCAGCCCTGTGAACTAGATGGGCTCACTGTAACCCCCACCTTGCTGGTAACACCCCAGGACAGACACCTTCCCAGAGGCTGCCACCCCCTGACCAACACCTCTCCATGCACAACACATCAACAGCAGCTGATGAACAAGCTGCAGGGTGGAGAAGACTCAAGGAAGGTGTCTCAGAGCTCACACTGCCACCAAGCAGCTTGAGGAGATCCAGGGCGACTCCTTGGTCTGGTCTGGAAGGATGGGAACCAGCTCTGCAGTCACCCATCCCACCACCCACACAGCCCTGGCCCCCGAGCTGCTTACAGTTGCTGGACCGCGGTCTTGAGGGGGAGCACGAGTGACAGTCACACTGCCAGGACAGATGGGCCCTGAACAGCATCAGGAGGAAACAGCCACCACGGGTCTGCAAACACGAGAGCTGCTTGACAGCGTGTCAAGATGAAGGACAAACAGCAAGTTGTTATCATGGAATCCAGTGATCATGGAATCTACTTGTGATCATGGAATCCAGTGATCATGGAATCCGGTGATCATGGAATCAAGTGATCATGGAATCAAGTGATCATGGAATACAGTGATCATGGAATCCGGTGATCATGGAATCCGGTGATCATGGAATCCAGTGACCATGGAATCCAGTTATACTGGAATCCAGTGATCATGGAATCCAGTGATCATGGAATCCAGTGATCATGGAATCCGGTGATCATGGAATCCGGTGACCATGGAATCCGGTGACCATGGAATCCAGTTATACTGGAATCCAGTGATCGTGGAAGCCAGTGATCATGGAATCCAGTGATCATGGAATCTGGTGATCATGGAATCTGGTTATCCTGGAATCCAGTGATCACGGAATCACGTTATACTGGAATCCCGTTATACTGGAATCCAGTTATACTGGAATCAAGTGATCATGGAATCCAGTTACCATGGAATCCAGTTATCATGGAATCACAGGATGGTTTTGGCTGGAAAAGACCTTCAAGATCGAGTCCAACCCCCTACCCAGCCCTGTTGGGTCCAACACCAGACCATGTCACCAAGCACAGCATCTCCTCCTCTTTGAACTCCCCCCAGGATCACAGACTCTCCAGGTTGGAAAAGACCTTTCAGCTCATCGAGTCCAAGCGTATCCATCCTCTCCTAAACCAGGGTGACCCCTCCCTGGGCAGCCTGTGCCACTCTCTGGCAGCCCTTTCAGTACACAAATTGTTCCTGACAACCATCCTCAACTTCCCCTGATGCAGCTTCCAGCTGCTTCCCTGTGTCCTGTCAGAATCAGCACTGCCCCACGATTTCCCAGGATTTCCCCAGTCACTTTTCCGACTCATCTGGCCCGAGCAGATGGGGATAAGGGGGACACAGAGGAGGAGGCACTGGGCAGCTCGGAGGAGACAGTGGACACCATCACCTGCCGCCTGTAACTGCCTCACAGGAGGCTGCACAGAGCGGTGAGATGCTTGGAGAGGCGTGGGGATGGGCCCAGGGGTGATGGGAATGCCAGTGAGCTCTGGACACACAGGCTGGGACATGGGCCCAGGGGCTGTGGGCTTTCACCCTTGGGGACAGGCAAAGCAACCTGGTACCCCCCAGCCCTGCCCCGAGCCACCGCTGTGCTGGGAACCTCCTGACACCCCCTCCCACCTCAGTGAGCCCCCAGCACTGCACAGCACCCCCCAGGGACACAGAAACCCTGCCTGGAGACCGCCTCTCTCCAGAGGGGAGCCCATCCAGATGGCTGGGCACAGGAGGGGCTGTAATCTCCCTCCCTGGTCAACTAATCCCTGGGATTGAACAATGTAAAGAGCAAATCCTGAGCTGCAGATTGCTCCCAACTCCCTCCTCCCCCAGCTGCGCCCTGCGGACACGGGCTCTCCAGAGTTCACTTCCAATCCCCTTGATCTCTTCCCTAACACAGCTCATCAGGAAGGCAGCTCCCTGGGTGCTGGCCTCTTGCTGCTGAGAACGGGCTCAGGCTTCTCCTCTGGCTGGTCTGATTCCTACCAGAGACCAGCTCAGCTTTGCTGAGCCCAGCCCCATAGGCCTGGGGAAGGCTTTGGGTACCCCTGGGTGTACCCAGCACACCTCCACTCCGCAGCAGCCGCCTGCCCTCACCTCTCTCAGTGTGGTTATGAGCTGTGATGGAGGGGTGGGGGCCCTGCCCTGCCCAGTCCACCCCACTCCACCACAGCATCCCACATCCCCCTGCTGCTGTAGGCAGAGCGCTCCTGAAGCTGCAGCCTGGGAGCGCTGCTTCCCCCAAGGCTGGTGCCACAGAATGAAGGGTTTATGCAGTGTACAGCCCAGAACCTCCCCATGCACACCCCTCCCTGCAGGAGTAGCTCTCTTTTCACTTGGTTAAGCCAGAAATGACAGACCCTGCCCAGCCCTGCAGCTCAGCCCCCTGAACGCCGTTCCCTGCTCTGCAGCTCAGGGCATCATCCATGCAGACCTGATGCTTTCCCAAAGGCTTCTCCTCCGCTCCAGAGCCACTCATGAGTGATTTGCTCAAGTGACTGTGAGCTGCTCCTCAAACACTGTCACTGTGTTAATCTGCTCCCACGCCTGGGACCTCCAGTGAGGCAGGAGTTGGTGAACGTGCTGTGCTCCCTGCTGGGGGTCACGTCCCCCCGGCTGCTGCAGTGACCCTACTGCATCCCAGACAGCTCTGTGCTCCCCTTCCCCAGCAACCACAGAGTCACAAGGATGGGAAGGGCCCCCCAGAGCCCATGGGGTCCCACCACCTGCTAAAGCAGGGTCCCTTGGACAGGACACACAGGTCAGTGTTCAGATGGGGCTGGAATCTCTCCAGAGAAGGAGACTCCACACCCCCTGGGCAGCCTGTCCCAGGGCTCCCTCACCGACTCACAGACCCATCCACAAGGCCCCCTTGGTCCAAAGCAGGAAAGAACAGTCAATTTGTGAAGAGCCTGTATGCAAAAGCCCCTATTCACCCCCCCAAAACCTGCCCCCAGGGACACAGAGCACCCCCCTGCTCCACACCCCTGGCAGCCTGCCCCAGGGCTCCCTCACCCTCACTGGCAAGAAGTTCTTCCCCACATTGGGGCGAACTCCCTGTGCTCCAACTTGAGCCCATCACCCCTTGTCCTGTCCCCACAGACACTGAGCAGAGGCTGCCCATGGCCCCTGGGTCCCACCCTTCAGCTATTGATCCCCAGTGATCAGATCCTCTCTCAGTCTCTTCTCTCCAGGCTGAACAGCCCCAGCTCACTCAGCCTTTCCTCACCTACAGGCCCAAGGGTCAGTATTTACAACATGGGGAACACCTGTGTTGTTCATCCTATTTACTGAGGTGACCCCCAACCCACCGTGTGAATCCTCCTCACTCACACTCCTGACCACCACCCCATGCCCACACACACCCGCTGCTGAGCCCCATGACACTGACAAAGACACCCTTCTATGAGGAATTTTCTGTTTAAGAAGAGGTGTGTTGGCGTGGTGGGGCTGACCCTTGGCCCCAGGGCCAGGGGCCTGGACCACCAAGCTCATGCCAAAAACGATGGAGCAAAAAATGTCTCTGGACAGCAGCACTCTGGGGCAGGGGGGTACTGGGGTGGGGGTGGGGGCTAGAGTCCTTCCCACCCAAACAAGTCAGGGGTTCTGTAACTACCCCTGGTTCACCCTTTATCACCCACTTAGGATCTGCCACCAATCCCCTTCTCCTCCAGCATCATCTCCCAGGCAATCTGGTCTCACCCCTTAGGAACCCACCCCACAGTCCTGAGCACCCAGGAGTTGTCTCTGCCAACTCTGCTCTGCTGGACACAGGGATCTTCACAGCCACATTTTGCTTTTCCTTCCTTCTCCCTTTCCTGATTCCACACATTCCCAGGCTTGGGCTGCAATCAAAGCAAGCCCCAGTCCTGCTCCTGAGCAGCAGTCAGCCCAGCACCATCACTGAGGATGCTGTACTGCTGCTGGGGTTCTCCCACATCCCTTATTTTTCGGGTTCCCTGCCCAGCTGCTGTTTCAGCTGATGCTGTTCCCCCATCCCGTGCCTGGAGCCACCAGTGTCCCTCTTCACACCCACTTTAGCTGTATTTTCTGACCTGCTCCCTGGGCTGGTGTCTGAACCCCCCAGTGCTGAAGATGTTCCCACCGTGACGTCACAGTGATGTCAGATCCCTCCTCCTACACAACTACAACGAGCTGCACGATCCTTAACGGGCAAGAGCACCTCAAGAAAAGCCTGTCTCAAAATAAATGTGCCAAAAAAACTCAACTCTACTATCAGGCTGCTTGTCAACCCAGGCTGATGCGATCCCTCCCACCCACCCTGCTTCAGCTTCACGTAATTCTGACTCATCCACAGGTTCTGACCTATTTCCCACCCTTTAAGACCAAGACCCATCAGTGACTCCAGCACAGACCCTGTGGGAGTTCTCTGAGGCATTGGACCATGGTGGAAAGGCACCGTTTCCCCTCTGTTTCCCCTCTCTGCTGCTCTGTGAGCTGCAGCAGCGTCTCCTCTGTCACCCTGCCATCAGCTAAGAACAGGATCAGCTCCAAGGGGGTGTCACAGGACTTTAGAAACCCAAACCCAGTTACAGAGGTTACTCTGGGCAGAACATGTTCAGCCCCACAGGGTGAGGGCTCAGCAGCTTGGGAAGGCAGAACACATCCCTGCTCAGTTGGGAAGTGCCAGGACTTGGGGTAACTTGGCTCCTGCCCAAAGGATCCTCACCAGTTCCTCCTGTCACACCCTGAGCAGCAACACCCATCCAGTGACCCCAGTGACTCCAGTGACCACCAGTTCTGAAGAGCACTGAAGCCTGAGTGCAAGCAGAGATCAGGTACCCCAACCTTTGCCCCCCCCAAACACAGAAACCCAGAGCCCAAAGCCCACTCCTGAACCCAGCCAGCACACCCACTCCTACAGCCCAACCTCCCACCAGCCACGTGCCCCGGGCCAAGCCCAACCCAGTAACATCAGCCCTGCTTCCATGGCTGATTCCCAGTCGGGCCTGACCATCCTCCCAAGGGTCGGTCTCCATGACAACGAGAGGATGCCCAACACCACGACCCAGAGAGCACTGGCAAACAGCCTGGTGCCGCTCCCAGCGCTGCTACGGTCCTCAGGCTGCCCCTGCACATCATCATCATCCTCCTCCTCTGTTCCACTTCAGAGTAAAGCTGCCACTTGGCATCTGCATCCAGCACCTGTCCAGCACTTCCTGCAGCACCCACAACTCCTGCAAAGCATCTGCTCCTCAGCTGAGACACGAGCCAGGCTGCCCTGCAGCTCCCAGGGCTCACCTGCCTGTGCCCCAGCCAGGACCTGGGATTTAGACTCTGACTGAACCAACCAGGGGAGTTTCCTTCCCCCCAGATTAAAGCAACAGGTGCTGCCTTGCCAGGACAAGGAGATGCTTTCTCCAGGGAGACCCAAAGCGAAGAGGCTGGTGCTGACCTGTGAGAGGTGAAGTTGTCGTAGGAGCCCACAGTGTAGTGTCGGAAGAGCCGCTTTGTTCTGTCTTCTCTGGTTTCTAGAAGAGAAAAGAAACAGGGGTCACAAGGCTGGGGGACAGAACCCTTCTCCATGTCCCTGCTCCCCTGTGCAGGCAGAGCCACCCCCACCTCCACACAGGCACTTATCGACCCTCCGTGTGCCGCTGTGACCGGCGCTGTGCATGCCCGTGTCCAGCCCCACCTGCACACAAACAGCTGCTGGGGACAGTCAGACAGACAGACTCCCACCAAACCTCTGAGCCACATCACAGAATCAGAGAATCACCAGGTTGGAAGAGACTTTGAAGATCATCCAGTCCAACCATTCCCATCCTGTGCTGACCCAGAGCCCTGAGCACCTCATCTCCCCTCTGTTCAACACCCCCAGGGATGGGCACTCAGCCCCCTCCCTGGGCAGCCTGTGCCACAGCCCCACAACTCTGCCAGGGAAGAACTTTGCCCTCCCAGCTGAGCTGACCCTGCCCTGGCACAGCTTGAGCCCATTGCCCCTCCTCCCAGCTCCTGGCCCCTGGCTGCAGAGACCCTGGCCCACCTCTCTGCACCCTCCTGGCAGGGCAGGGCAGGGCTGAGCAGGGCTCCCCTCAGCCTCCTCTTCTCCAGGCTCAGCACCCCCAGCTCCCTCAGCCGCTCCTCACAAGCTTTGCTGCTCTCCAGCCCCTTCCCCAGCCTGGTTGCCCTTCTCTGCACTCGCTCCAGGACCCCCATGTCCTTCTGATGCTGCGGGGCCCACAACTGCACCCAGCACTCGAGGTGCCCTCTGCTCCTGGGGACTCGGATGCCACAGGGGTCCCTGACAGGCTCCTCAGTCCCTGAGGTGCAGACACCCTGCTCGTGGGGCCTCATGCCCCTTCACACACAGAACTGATGATGCTGGTGAGGCTGCAGGATCAATGAACTTCACCAGAGCTCAGCAGTAACACTACCCCAGTTTGTACCCCTGAAACCAGCTTTGCTTTTGTCGCCCCGACTCTCGTTTTCCTGCTCCTCTTCCATCTTTGGCTGCTTTCACTTTCTGATTTTTTAATTTGTTCCCCCCCTTACTTTCTCAGAAGAGCTGACGAAGCCCCAGTGCCCTGACACTTGCCCCTAACCCCCCCAATAATGCCCCACAGTCCCTCCTCTCCCTCCTGCCCCATCAGCCAGCCTCCTGCGGCAGTGGTCTCCCCATGGGGCAGGACACTGGCTGGGGCACAGACAGGAAGCCTGTTTGGTACCATTAACATGCCTGTAAATACACCTGAAGCAGTGGTTTCTGTTTCTGCAGGTGCTTTAGGGTGTCCTGACATACTACAGGTGTGTAAGGTGCAAGTAAAGATACGTGTGTGGGTGCACGTGCTCAGGAACCGGTGAGACCCCACGCAGGGGACATGCAGCACCCCAGAGATCAGGGCAGGTCCTCCAGCAAGCCCCCAAAAGAAGTGAGTGCACAGCCACACCCCCCAAGCACAGGTGGACAGCAAGGACGTGGTGAGGTGCAGCCTGTGTGTGGCTCAGCCTGGGGACGTCCCCGTGCTGGGAGCAGCCCCTGGGGAGCCCAGTGCCCCCTCCAGCCTCGCCTGGCGCTGTTACCTAATCTGGAGGGTGGTTTCTTGGAGCCCAATGATGCCAGGGGGGCTGCCAGCTCCTTGTGAGTCTTCCAAGGGGGCGGCTGCCCCCCCAGCCCTGTCCCCACCAGCCTGGGAGAAGCTGTCTCAAAGAACCAAGGGATTAACCTCACTGACAGAGGGACGGACACGCTGCGCAGGGAACAGAGACATCAAGGGCCCAGCAGCACCCCCAAAGAGCTCAAGGAGGCACCCATTCACCTGGACCACCCCAGGCAGCTCCTCACCTCCCTCACCCTCCTCTGCAGAGGCAGAGGGGTCCCAGTGTCGAGCTGGGGGATGGATACTGGAGCTGCCCCCAGCAGCACAACTCATCACGCTGCAGCCATGGAGGGAAGGAGAGAAGGAGGGAAGGAGGAGAGGAGGGAAGGAGGGGAGGAGGGAAGGAGGGGAGGAGGGAAGGAGGGAAGGAGGGAAGGAGGGAAGGAGGGAAGGAGGGAAGGAGGGAAGGAGGGAAGGAGGAGAGGAGGGAAGGAGGGAAGGAGGGAAGGAGGAGAGGAGGGAAGGAGGGAAGGAGGCTCCATGTGCTCTCACAGGCCCTGATGTGCCGTGGGGAGGCACCTGCACCCCAGCTGGTTCCCTGTGGCTGTGGAGCGCCCAGGCACGTGGCAGGGAGCAGCCTCCTGCTCCGGTTCCTCCCGCACGCCCTGTGCCTGGCCAGGATCCCACAGCGCTTCCCCGGGGAGTGAGCGAGTCAGAGGAGGCCTGAGGAGTGGCTGCACTGGCAGGACAGGCGTGTGCGGCGCCTGGGGACAAGGAGGCACCCACAGCCTGACACGGGTGTACGGGGAAGGGATGGGAGGAGGGATGGGGAAAGGGATAGGAGCTGGCACAGCACAGCCCAGGAGCTCACAACAGCGGCCTCAGGCACATCCACCCTCTGCCTCACAGCGTGTGAAGAGAGCTCAGTGAGGGACACCACAACCCCACGAGCTCCTGAGAGGGAGGGAGCGTGGAGCCACAGCCGCACAGAGCACCCTGTTTGGACAGGCACCCTCTCCTGCTCACTCCTGCCCTGAGGACATCCAGGGCCCCACGCACCTCCGTCCCTTCTCCCTCTCCTGCACCCTACTCAGCCTCCTCCCCCTCCCCTGCCTCCCTCCCCACGTGCAGGGCACGAACACCCTATCTGCCAACACTGACACCCATCTCGCTCCAGATGAGCCACAGAGATTTGGGAAGGGGAGTGGGATTTATGGGCTGTCCACAGCCCCAGGGCTCCTGCTCCTCCTGACTCCTAAATACAGCTGCTGTGTTTAATGGAGCCGTCAGGAGGCACCAGGCACCGGGCTGATGGATGGAGAGCAGCGAGTCACTGGGTCTGGAGAGGGGGGCTCTAGATTTAGAGAAGGGGTAGCGAGAGGACACCAGGGCAGCCCGAAGGATGGGCTGTGCCTGGGGGCTCATCCAGCCCCACGCAGGCAGCCCCAAAGGGCAGGTGGAGCAGGGGAACAGGAGCAGGTTAACTCACAGCCCTGGAAAACCACAGCCTGGAAACCCAGAGGGGTGTGTGGAGGGGTGTGTGGAGGGGCACAGGCTGGCCTCGAGCTGCTCTGCATGCTGGTTCTTTCTAGGTAAGTGTGCCCAATACATGGGATAAACCCACTGGAATGTTAACTGCCTGTGGCTGGGTGAGCAGCCCTTGTGCCAGGGAGAAGGCTCAGGGAGAGGGGCAGCTGGCACTCTGACACACCAGCCTCAGAGTCCTGCTCCCTGGGCAGACACTCGAGTGCCTGGCCGAGCATCATCCTCCAGTGCCTGGCGTCCCACCCCCCAGGCACCAGCCTGCAAAGAGAAATAACTCTTCTGGAACATAAAAATAAACCTTTTTGGTTCTCCAGAACACAGGAACTGTACTTCTAAATACCAGTTAGAATGCCACTGAGTTCATCGTCATCTCACGAAACGAGGATTTCTGCACCTCTCGTTACTGGCAGCAATTCCCCTTCATCATCTGTTCCTGCCCAACTGCTGCATCACACCAGGCACCCAAAGCAGGATGAACACCAGGCACCCAAAGCAGGCATCCTCAGAGGGGAGGGATCCCCAGGCACCCAAAGCAGGATGATCACCAGGCATCCAAAGCAGGCATCCTCAGAGGGGAGGGATCCCCAAGCACCCAAAGCAGGATGATCACCAGGCACCCAAAGCAGGCATCCTCAGAGGGGAGGGATCACCAGGCACCCAAAGCAGGATGATCACCAGGCACCCAAAGCAGGCATCCTCAGAGGGGAGGGATCACTGAGCACCCAAAGCAGGATGATCACCAGGCACCCAAAGCAGGCATCCTCAGAGGGGAGGGATCACCAGGTACCCAAAGCAGAATGATCACCAGGCACCCAAAGCAGGCATCCTCAGAGGGGAGGGATCACCAGGCACCCAAAGCAGGATGATCACCAGGCACCAAGGCAGGCATCTTCAGAGGGGAGGGATCACTGAGCACCCAAAGCAGGATGATCACCAGGCACCAAGGCAGGCATCCTCAGAGGGGAGGGATCACCAGGTACCCAAAGCAGAATGATCACCAGGCACCCAAAGCAGGCATCCTCAGAGGGGAGGGATCACCAGGTACCCAAAGCAGAATGATCACCAGGCACCCAAAGCAGGCATCCTCAGAGGGGAGGGATCACCAGGCACCCAAAGCAGGATGATCACCAGGCACCAAGGCAGGCATCCTCAGAGGGGAGGGATGACCAGGCACCCAAAGCAGGATGATCACCAGGCACCAAGGCAGGCATCCTCAGAGGGAAGGGATCACTGAGCACCCAAAGCAGGATGATCACCAGGCACCCAAAGCAGGATGATCACCAGGCACCCAAAGCAGGAATCCTCAGAGGGGAGGGATCACCAGGCATCCTCAGCAGTGAGTGGGCAGACGCACCCCAAGGCAGGAGCCTGGGGCTGGTTCCTGTGCCCAGCACCAGCCTCTCCCATGGCACACACACACCCAGCGCAGTGCCCGCTCCCTGGCACTGGGTGAAGAGCAACAACTCATCTGGACACTGATCTCTGACCATCTGAAGCAGCAGCTGGGACGTTATGGTTGTCACTGGAGGGCTACTCAGAGCGCCCAGGGGTCAAGGGCACAGCACGTCCCAGAGCAGCAGGCAGAGAGGAGCCGGGGGAGGTGCCAGAAGGGACAGGTTTAAAATAGCTGAAAGGCCACCTGAAGCCAGCAGCACCCAGCCAGGGCACCGAGGAGGAGGCTGGGGCCCTGCTGCTGCCTTCTCAGCACAGGGTCACTTCTTGTGCCAGCGCCGCCACGGGGCAGCCCCACAGCCAGCCTGCCATGGTGCCGGAGATGCCGTACTGCTGTACCGGAGCGATGCCGTACTGGAGTGATCCTGTACCGGAGAGATGCTGTACCAGAGTGATCCTGCACTGGAGTGATCCTGTACCAGAGTGATCCCGTACTGGAGTGATGCCGTACTGGAGTGATCCTGTACTGGAGCGATCCCGTACTGGAGTGATCCCGTACTAGAGTGATTCTGTACCAGGGCGATCCTGTACTGGAGTGACCCTGTACCGGAGTGATACTGTACTGGAGTGTTGCTGTACTGGAGTGATCCCATACTGGAGTGATCCTGCACTGGAGTGATCCTGTACCAGAGTGATCCCGTACTGGAGTGATGCCGTACTGGAGTGATCCTGTACCGGAGTGATCCCGTACCGGAGCGATCCCGTGCTGGAGCGATCCCGTGCCGGAGTGATCCTGTGCCGGAGTGATCCTGTACCAGAGTGAACCTGTACCAGAGTGATCCCACACCGGAGTGATCTCGTACCCGAGTGATCCTGTACCGAAGTGATCCCGTACCGGAGTGATCCCGTACCGGAGCGATCCCATGCTGGAGCGATCCTGTGCCGGAGTGATCCCGTGCTGGAGTGATCCCGTACCGGAGTGGTCCTGTACTGGAGTGATCCCATACTGGAGTGATCCTCTACTGGAGTGATCCTGTACCGGAGTGATCCCGTACCGGAGCGATCCCATGCTGGAGCGATCCCGTGCCGGAGTGATCCTGCGCCGGAGTGATCCTGTACCAGAGTGAACCTGTACCAGAGTGATCCCACACTGGAGTGATCTCGTACCCGAGTGATCCCGTACCGAAGTGATCCCGTACCGGAGTGATCCTGTACCGGAGTGATCCCATGCTGGAGCGATCCTGTGCCGGAGTGATCCCGTGCTGGAGTGATCCTCTACTGGAGTGATCCTGTACCGGAGTGATCCCGTACCGGAGCGATCCCATGCTGGAGCGATCCTGTGCCGGAGTGATCCTGCGCCGGAGTGTTCCTGTACCAGAGTGAACCTGTACCAGAGTGATCCCACACTGGAGTGATCTCGTACCCAAGTGATCCCGTACCGAAGTGATCCCGTACCGGAGTGATCCTGTACCGGAGTGATCCTGTACTGGAGTGATCCCGTACCAGAGTGATCCTGTACCGGAGCAACCCCATACCGGAACGATCCCATACCAGAATGATCCCGTACTGGAGTGATCCTGTACCAGAGTGATCCTGTACCGGAACGATCCTTTAGCAGAGCAACCCCGTACCGGAGTGTTCCTGTACCGGAGTGTTCCTGTACTGGAGTGTTCCTGTACTGGAGTGTACCGTACTGGAGTTCCGTGTACCGGCGCGGGCACACGGAGCGCCGCTGCCCCTTTCACCCACACGTCCCACACCGCGCTCTGCGTGGGCTGACGAGCAGATGCCACCGCAATTAGAGGCTCTGCCAGGCTCTCTGCCAGGCAGCCAATCTGGCTGGGGCGGCCTCAGAGCGCCGGTGATGAGGGGCAGGGGAATGACTGCAGGAGAAATGCCAAATTATGCTGGGGGGGAGGAAGGACACACCATGCCTGAGCCCAGAGCGGCCCCGTGCCCACCCTGGGGACAGAGCCAGAGGGGGATGGAGGTTGGAGCACATCCCCTCTGTCACCAGCCACAACCCCTGCCCAGGGCAGCAGTGGGTCCTGTCTGGGCAGCCAGGAGCCTCACACCAAGCACCAGGAAGCACGGAACCCTTTGCCATACGGCCCTGCCCTTCTCCTGGGGCTGCCAGAGGGATGAACCCGTGTCCCCTGGGCAGCCTGTCCCAGGGCTCCCTCACCCTCACTGGGGAAAAGTTCCTCCCCATGTTGGTGTGGAACTCCCTGTGCTCCAATTTGCAGCCATTGCCCCTTGTCCTGTCCCCACAGACACTGAAAAGGGGCTGGCCATTCCCCCTGCACCCCATACTTAAGATATTTATAGACATTGATTAGGTCCCCCGTCAGTCCTCTTTTGTCCAGGCTGAACAGCCCCAGCTCTCTCAGCCTTTCCTCACTCCCTCTTTGTCTAACTCCATCATCACACTCTCACGACCGTGCATTTCGAATTCCCTTGGATTCTGAAGAGCAGAACATCAGCCTCAGAGTGCTGAGACAACAGCATCCTGGCTCCTCAGAGACACAGCCCGAGAGGGACAGCCGGGTGAGGGGCCCCGAGGCTGGGGAAACCTGGGTACTCGGTACCTTCCTCGATGCACCCAAGTGTGGTACCCCTGCCCTCATGGCTTTAGGGAACACGGGTGCTCCATCCATGCCCAGAGCACTCGTAGCACCTACACCCCACCACTGCACAGCTGGTGACACTGTGGTTCTCTGCAGTGCCGCCTGTTCTGGTATCGGAGACGTGAAGTGACTCTGGGAAGAATCCGGTCAAAGCTTCAGGTTCCCACTTCAGGAAGAGCAAAGAGAATCAGCAAATCCAACAGGCACCAGGACCAGCACAGCACCCTGGGGTGCTCGTAACGATGAGCCTGATTCTGGACCGTGAGGGGAAGGTGCTGGTAGAGCAGTGGATTAATTAGGACAGGAGGAAAGTTCAGGGTAAGGAAGGGATGGAGGTTAAAGGCAGCACAGTGAGGAAGCCTGAGGAAAGCAGCAATCCCAGGAGCAGGCTGGGAAGGAAGTCAGGATTTCTCAAGTGAAGCAGCCAGAGGGCTCGTTCCCATCCCTGTGTGAGGAGGGATGCTGCAGGGAGAGCGGCTCTGCTGCAAGGCTGGATGCTGTGCTGGGCCGGGGGAGATGGAGGTTACTGGAGCCCCTGGAAGATGCTTTGATTTGCAAGCTTTTCCAGGGGCAGCCTCTGGCTGTGCCAGCCAGGGCTCCATCACCTCCTGCTCTGTTGTTACTGGCTCTTCAGCTGCTTCTGCTCAGGCTCCTGCATGCTGCTGTGCTGCATGTGCAGCCACCACAGCAACAGCTGCAGGAGGCTCAGCTCACGCTCTCAGGCTGCTGATGAGGAGATAGATCCTGATTTCCCTTCCGCCAGGGAACTGTCACCTTCAGAGCGGCCCCACAGTCACCCCTCCCCAGCCAAGAGGCCGTGGCAAAGCAGACATGCTTCCTGCTGTCCGTCATTCCTCTCCCAGGTTGGACACTGGCACAGGCTCCCCAGGGAAGGGGTCACAGCCCTGGGCTGGGCTGAGCTGGATGATGCCCTCAGTGCCATCTCTGACTGGGCTGGGCTGTGTGGGGCCAGGAGTTGGGACTCAACGGTCCTTATGGGTCCCTTCTGAATCCAGAGGTTCTATGAGCATTCCCTTTCCTCAGAGAACAAGGTATGTGCCAGAAGCAACGATCAGGAAGCTCCAACGAGGTCTGTGGGTGCTTCAAGTGAACCCCTACAACCAGCGAGATCCAACCTGTACCGGTAGCCCCAGGGACACCAAGAGCATCTTGGCTGCAGGGCTACAACTCCAGGTCATGGCTCTCTGCACCCTCTGGTCACCCTGCAGATGAGGCCATGTCCCTGTCAGCTCAGCACCACCCCCCTCACTCAGGACAGAGGTCTCCCATCCAGAGGATCCCCACCGGCTGTGGAAGAGCCCGTGAAGCACCCAGAGAGCAAAGCGAAGGTGGGAGGAACAACTCGTCTCTCTGAGCAGGACACAGAGATGACACTGTGAAATGGGCCCTGTGACAAAACCAGCCGACCCCCCAAGGGCTGGGGCAGACTCCAGGGGAGGATGACCGAGTCACTGCAGGAGATTCGGGGGCTGGATTTCATTAAGGCACCGAATTCCTCCCCAGCCCTCTGCAGCCTCCGCATCGGCATCAGCAGGGCTTGGCGCTGGAGACGGGAAGAACAACAGTGCCCCCTACCCAAAGCAACAGCCAGCGGCTCCTGCAGCCTCCTGCCACCACTGGGGGCAGACATGAGTGGGGACAGACAGCCACGAGTGGGGACAGACAGCCACGAGTGGGGACAGACATGAGTGGGAACAGATGGCCCAGAGCCCTGACAGACAGCCCTGAGTGGGGACAGACAGCCATGAGCAGAGACAGACAGCGATGAGTGGGGACAGACAGCCATGAGCCCTGACAGAGATGAGCAGGGACAGACAGCCATGAGCAAGGACAGACAGCCATGAGTAAGGACAGACAGACATGAGCAGGGACAGCCATGAGTGGGGACAGACAGCCATGAGCCCTGACAGCGATGAGCGGGGACAGACAGCCATGAGCAAGGACAGACAGACATGAGCAGGGACAGACAGCGATGAGTGGGGACAGACAGCCATGAGCAAGGGCAGACAGCCATGAGTAGGGACAGACAGCCATGAGCAGGGACAGACAGCCATGAGCAGGGACAGACAGCCACGAGCCCTGACAGTGATGAGCAGGGACAGACAGCCATGAGCAAGGACAGACAGCCATGAGCAGGGACAGACAGCCATGAGCAAGGACAGACAGCCATGAGCAGGGACAGACAGCCATGAGCAGGGACAGACAGCCATGAGCAAGGACAGACAGCCATGAGCAGGGACAGACAGCCATGAGCAGGGACAGACAGCCATGAGTGGGGACAGACAGCCATGAGCCCTGACAGTGATGAGCAGGGACAGACAGTCATGAGCAAGGACAGACAGCCATGAGCAAGGACAGGCAGCCATGAGCAAGGACAGACAGCCATGAGTGGGGACAGACAGACATGAGCAAGGACAGACAGACATGAGCAGGGACAGACAGCGATGAGTGGGGACAGACAGCCATGAGCCCTGACAGCGATGAGCGGGGACAGCCATGAGTGGGGACAGATGGCCCCAGGTGGGGACAGATGGCCCTGAGTGGGGGCAGACAGCCCTGAGTGGGGACAGACAGCCCTGAGTGGGGACAGACGGCCAGGCTCTCCAAGGCAGGTGGCTTGGGCTGGCTGCGGGTGACACGGTTGTGCTCAGACGCCAGGGCCCAGCCAGCCCACCACCCGCGTCCCTGGGGCTGTGCTCTGCTGCTGCTCGGGCTGGTCACCTCCTAAATCCCACTGTTACACCACCTGCTCCTCCAACACCCCTGCTGGTGAGGGGACTGGCAATGAGGGGACAGGCGATGAGGGGACAGGCGGTGGGGGAACAGGCGGTGGGGGGAACAAGTGGTGAGGGGACCAGCGGTGAGGGGACAGGTGGTGGAGGGATAGGCGGTGAGAGGACAGGCGGTGAGAGGACAGGCAGTGAGTGGGACAGGTGGGAGAGGACAGGCGGTGGGGGGGACATGCGGTGGGGGCACAGGTGGTGGGGGGACAGGCGATGAGGGGACAGGTGGTGGGGGGACAGGCGGTGGGGGGACAGGCGGTGAGTGGGACAGGTGGTGAGGGGATAGGCGGTGGGGACAGGCGGTGGGGGGACAGGCAGTGAGGGGACCGCCCTGACAGCAGGATGCTCTTACTGTCAGGTCTGTCATTCACCTGAAGCACCCAACAGTCACTGTTCCAGTTTCCAAACGTTCCTCACCCAAGAAGCTGGTTCAATGACCCAAAGGTGGTTCAAGCCCCTCGCTCCTTCTCCAGAAAGCCCTTCCACTGCCCCCTCCCACCACCTCCTCTGCCACCCACAGGTACTGAGCACATCCCCATCACACCAGGGGGGTGAGTTCCACCCTGAATCGGTTTTCTTTTCTCAGAAGAGGAAATGCCAGACTAAACCCATGCTGGGTGGAGATGGTTTCCTGTGCCAGCAGCCTGGATGCTTCCACGATGGCAAGCAACCTGGAAACCAAAGGAAGGGGCAGACAGGGAGCAGCATGGAGAGGCCTCTGCCCTGCAGCACACACGGCTGCCTGGACACCGCTGACTCCTGTGTCCCTCCATGGGAACCAAAGCAAGGTGAAAAGAGCTGACCCAGGTACCTGTGCCATGGCTCCTGCAGCCCCAGGACCAGCTGCAGCTCTTAGTCCCAGCCTCTCACAACACCTCCACCTCCCCGCTCTGCTCGGCCCTGCTCCTGAGCCCCCCAGGGCTGAGGG
Organism: Laterallus jamaicensis coturniculus; assembly: GCA_022605575.1. Taxonomy (NCBI): domain Eukaryota; kingdom Metazoa; phylum Chordata; class Aves; order Gruiformes; family Rallidae; genus Laterallus; species Laterallus jamaicensis. Next base: position 361,448 of record JAKCOX010000107.1, read on the forward strand.
TCTGCACACCCACCTAGAACCCCAACCCGCAGAGCAGGCACCCAGCTGGGGCCCCGCAGCTGCCAGAGCATCCCGGGCCTGGGGGGCTGCAGGGGAAGGGAGGACCCCCCCCAAGGGAAGCAGCCTGGGGAAAAGCCCAAGTGCTCATCAGCCCCTCGGCTCCAGTGCAGCCTCATTAAGCTTGGACAGCCTTTTCCTGGGCTCCTCAGAGAGTTCCTCTCCAGGCAGGCAGCTCCTCTCTCCTGTGCTAGAGGAGACGGTGCCACAGCTCTGCAAACACCCCACGGAGAGGCAACTCCTGGCCAGGTGATTCCCGGCAGCCCTGGGTTCTACCGGGGCAGCTTCCAGGCTTTGCAGGGTGCCAGGAGCTCCTGCTCCACTCTCACACCTTCCCTCAGTCCTGGCTGAGCCCCTGTGACATCCCGCTCACACACACACGTGCTGGGATGCAGTTCTGCTGCACACACCCAAAGTGGGTGTCACCCCCCGAGACCGGTGAGCTCTGTACAGCAGGTGAGGTCTGTGCTGGCACTGAAACCAGCCAGGATCCAGCCAGGATCTGCCCCAGAGGATGGTTTGGCAAAACAAAGGGGAGTGAGGGTTGGGAGGGGAGGCAGGGAGGATCATGGGGTGAAGTGAGCCTGACACGGACGCTGACACCACGTTTCAAGGTGTAATAAGCGCACACACGTGTTACAGGGCCTGCAGCCTACCCCCAACAGCTGCTGTGCCTCAGCTCCAGCTCCCAACCTCTGCAACTGCAACCAAAGGTGCTGGTCCTTCTACCCCCCTCCCCTGGACCCCGGGCTCAGGGCTCCTCTGGATTAACCCAGAGAAAGGAGGAGTTGTGCACAGCTGTTCCTGTGCCAGCTTCAGCAGAACCCTGTCCAGCAGCCCCAGCAGAACCCTGTCCAGGAGCTCCAGCATCAGCAGAAGCCTGTCCAGCAGCTCCAGCTTCAGCAGAACCCTGTCCAGGAGCTCCAGCTTCAGCAGAAGCCTGTCCAGCAGCTCCAGCTTCAGCAGAACCCTGTCCAGGAGCTCCAGCTTCAGCAGAACCCTGTCCAGCAGCCCCAGCAGAACCCTGTCCAGCAGCCCCAGCTTCAGCAGAACCCTGTCCAGCAGCCCCAGCTTCAGCAGAACCCTGTCCAGGAGCTCCAGCTTCAGCAGAACCCTGTCCAGCAGCTCCAGCTTCAGCAGAACCCTGTCCAGCAGCCCCAGCAGAACCCTGTCCAGCAGCCCCAGCTTCAGCAGAACCCTGTCCAGCAGCTCCAGCTTCAGCAGAACCCTGTCCAGCAGCCCCAGCAGAACCCTGTCCAGCAGCCCCAGCTTCAGCAGAACCCTGTCCAGCAGCCCCAGCTTCAGCAGAACCCTGTCCAGCAGCCCCAGCAGAACCCTGTCCAGCAGCCCCAGCTTCAGCAGAACCCTGTCCAGCAGCCCCAGCAGAACCCTGTCCAGCAGCCCCAGCCCCAGCAGAACCCTGTCCAGCAGCTCCCCAACCAGTCCTGAGAAATCAACACTTGTACTTAATGTCCTGTATCACACATACTCCTGACAGGTGTCACTGAGATGGTGTGTGACAGCTCAGCGTGGGCAGTCCCAGCCCTCAGTCCTGCCTGAGCAGGGGTCCCACACAAAGGGTGCTCATGCTCCAAGCTCCTCTCCCTGGAGCCAGGCAGCTCCCAAAACACGGGCAGGCACCCTGGGAGCACAGGAGTGATGGGAAGGACAGCAGCTCCTCCTCTGATGCTCACCACTCCTCCTGCCCTGGCACCAACACCTCCACACGCTGGGACACCTCGTAGGGGACACCCCAGGCTCACACCTGCCTGTTCGCAGCCACATGATGCTGCAGTCACTCCACAGCCACTAACGTGCCTCCTCTCGTTGTCTCAAGCAGCAGGACGTGAGGGTGTAGCTGCTGAGGGAGCTGTGAGGCTCAAGCTCCTGCACCTCACCCCATCTCCCCTGTGCAAACCCACCCAGCTCTGAGCACCCTGCTCCTGCCTCCCGAGCAGCAGCACCCTTCGGTTTCCTCTTGGCCACAGCTGCTGGTGAGAAGATCTAATGGGTGACATCGTGACAGATGACAGATTCCCAGTGCTCCCCCACATTTCCTCCAGCTTTGCTCCTGGAACCCCAGCAAGGGGGCACAGCAGCGCTCCTCATCCTCGGCCAACGCAGCCAGCCCACCTCCTCCAGCACAGCACCATCCCCAAATGCTGCTCTGCCCTCCCCCTCTCCCATCCTGCCCATCCCTCTCTCTCCCTCCAGCATTTGCTCCAAATGCTTTTGTACTGGTGACCTTGGGGCACTGGGACTGGGCTGCCCGAGCGCCCCCACACCCCGTCACCCCCTTTCCTAACGTGCCAGCAGTTCTCCCCTATTTCTCTGAATGCTGATATTGCCTGTGGGCTGGGGGGGTGTGAGGGCAGGTTCCCCCCCCAGGGAGGTGGGACAGGAACCTTGCAGACCCCACAGCTGGCAGGGCAGCAGCCTTGCTGGCCACCCCTCGAGCAGGACAGACCCAGGGGCAGGGGCCAGGTCCAGCTCACGAGGTGGCAGCACAGCCACAGGCAGGTCTCAAGTCTTGGATGTGCAGGTCAGGGTTAAGGACAAGCCTAAGGACCACTGGGCAGGTCTGAAGGGAAGCTGGGCAACCCCTGAACGGGTCAGGGTCTGGACCAAGAGGGTCTGTGACCAGCCACAGGCAGGACTGTGCCTGGACTGGAGATCAGGACTCCTCCAACACAGACCCTTCAGATTGTAGAGTCCAAGTGCTGACCCAGCCTTGCCAAGCCCCCCATAACCATGTCCCCAGGCTCCCCATCTACAGGGCTTTGAAATCCCCCTGGGATGGGGACTCCCCCGTGCCCTGGGCAGCCTGTCCCATCCCAGTGACTGACACCCTTCTGGGGAAGAAATCTTTCCCAACATCCAACCTAAACCTCCCCTGGTGCAACTGGAGGGCGATTCTCCCAGCTGGCAGTCTCAGCCCCACCACCACCCATCCCACCCAGCACCCGTTTTGCCAGGGACTGGTTGTGGTGGGTTTGGACCTTTCTCTAATTAGCGCTGATCTCATCTCATTTGCATAGGCTAACAGCTCTACAGGGTCTCTCCTTACCCTGCTCTTTGCCCAGCTGAGGACCCTACAATCACTCCTCCAAACGTGCCCAAGGCCCAGCTCAGCTGCTGGCCAGCTGCATCCTACCCCTGTGATGGCAGAGCCCACAGCACTGGGGTTTTTTTTGCCAGTGAATCACAGACTCACAGAGTCACAGGGGTGGGAAGGGCCCCCCCAGAGCCCATGGGGTCCCACCCCCTGCCAAAGCAGGGTCCCTAGGACAGGGGCTGGAATCTCTCCAGAGAAGGAGACTCCACACCCCCTGGGCAGCCTGTCCCAGGGCTCCCTCACCCTCACTGGGAAGTTCTCCTGTGAGCTGGGACCTGCCAGGGAAGTGCTGACCCCGAGGCTCCCGCAGAGCAGAACCTGGCTCGTTCCAGCAGATCAATATGCTGCTAATGGCCTTCTCCCTCAAAGCAGGAAATTAAGGCAGGTGAAAGGAACATGCTAATGCCACCTCCAAATGTCAGCCCCAAAGCTGCTCTGCCTGAATTTCAATGAGGACCAGGATGGATTTCCTGAGCCGCTCCCATCCTCCTCCCAGTCACCTCCAGTCTGTTCCAGCAAACCCAGTGAGGTGTCCACCACACCGCCCTGCTGCTGCCCTCAGCGATGAGCACTGCTGGAGATGCCAGTGAGCCCTGTTCCCTGGCAAGGTACAGGCAGCCCAACACCTCTCCACCAGCTCCTGGGCTACAATGAAACTCGTGAGACAGACAGACAGACAGACAGACGCTTCTCTCTGAGGGTCACAAGGAGCAGCAGAGCAACACCAGGTTCTCCAGGCAAACCTCCCTGCATGCCTGTGGGGGTCTTACCCAGACCCCCTGTGCCTGGGGACTGTGCCAATGTCATCTAGAGATGGGAGAGCCAGCAAAAGCCAGAGCCAGGCTGGGGGACGTGCCAACCCCTGAGCTGCATGGGCAGCTGGGGGACCACCCACACCCCTGCCCCAGCCTCAGCGCCCACACAACACCTACTGCCCACCTTTCACTGCACAGCTGCAACGTCACCCCAGCACACAACAGGCTCCCAGGCAGCACCCAGGAGCCCCCAGGTACAGGATGGGCTCACAAACCACAGAGAATCACAGGATCACAAGGGTGGAAAAGACCTTTGGGATCATCAAGTCCAACCACAGGGTGTCTTACAACGCAGCGTCACAGAGGTCGGGCAAACAGCCCCCAGGCAGCTCCGGAGTGGAGCCCCAAGGCAGCACCCGAGGGAGGAAGGGGGGTCCCCAGTGGGAGTCCCAGCTCATTGTCCCCAATCCCCCCAGACCCTGTCGCAGTCCTGCTGGCATCAGGCATCTCCCACGCAGCTCCCCCCCCAGCGGCCCCGAGGCTGGGCAGCTCCTGTCACCCCCACACACTGACCCTGTCACCCACACACACTGACTGTGTCACCCCAAAATACTGACTGTGTCACCCCTACACACTGACCCTGTCACCCCCACACACTGTCACCCACACACACTGACCATGTCACCTCCACACACTGACTGTCACCCCCACACACTGACCCTGTCACTCACACACACTGACTGTGTCACCCCCACACATTGTCACCCTCCCACACTGACTGTGTCACCCACACACACTGACCCTGTCACCCCCACATACTGACCATGTCACACACACACACTGACTGTGTTACCCACACACACTGACCCTGTCACCCACACACACTGACTGTCACACACACACACAGACCGTGTCACCCACACACACTGACTGTCACCCCAAAATACTGTGTCACCCACACACACTGACCCTGTCCCTCCCACACACTGACCCTGTCACCTCCACACACTGACCGTGTCACCCCTACACACTGACCGTGTCACCCACACACACTGACTTTGTCACCCACACACACTGTCACCCCCCCACACTGACCATGTCACCTCCACACACTGACCCTGTCACCCCCACATACTTACCATGTCACACACACACACTGACTGTGTCACCCACACACACTGACCATGTCACCCCCACACACTGACTGTGTCACCCCAAAATACTGACTGTGTCACCCACACACACTGTCACCCCCACACACTGACTGTGTCACCTCCACATACTGACCGTGTCACACACACACTGACTGTGTCACCCACACACACTGACCCTGTCACCCCTACACACTGACTCTGTCACCCCCCCACACTGACCATGTCACCCCCCCACACTGACCACGGGTCAGTCTGCTGCTGGGCACTAACGCCCCAGGGACACACACTGGCACCGGTGTGACTCCTCACAGGCACCCATCACCGGGGTAACGAACAGGCGAACTCAGAGGCTGCCAGGGAGTCAGAGCAGGGCTGCCCTGCAGACCCCCAGCCCCAGGGGACAGCCAGCTTACCTTGCCGCGGGTCGTACTGCCGCATCTGCACCTCCTCCACACATTCTGCTGGGAACCAGCCGGTCCGGCCCTTCACGGTGCCTTCCCAAAATCCACCCTCGCCGATGCTCAGCACTGCAGGGAGAGGGAGACAGGCAGGTGAGAGTGAGGAAAGGGGGGGCAGACACCCCTCCTCGGGGTTCGTGCAGCGTGGAAGGGCAGAGCACAAATACTCCTCTGGGGTCAGGAGGGAGGAGGCGCCTCAAGAAGCCTCCAAAGCTTCTTTCATGGACACCCAGAAGAGAGACAGCGTCCTTCACAGAGTCACAGGGGTGGGAAGGGCCCCCCAGAGCCCATGGGGTCCAACCAACGGGTTGGACCATGGTGTGCCCAACTCCCCCCTCCCAGATGTCTCTGCTTCACCATCACAGGGGGGTCAGGGGAAGGCAGGAACACGGAGCTCCACTGACCACGCTGCTGCCAGCCCCCTCTGCACCATCCCACTGGCCTCCCCTACACCCCTCCCTGCACCTCCAGCAGCATCCTTTCCCTCAGGGCTGCTCTCCAGCCCATCATCTCCTGCCCTGGATGGAGAACAGGGGTTGTCCCAGCCCAGGGGCAGGACCCTGCCCTTGGCTCTGCTGACCCTCCTGAGGGTCCCCTGGGCCCCTTCTCCAGCCTGCCCAGCTCCCCCTGGATGGCACTCAGCTCCCAGCACCCCGACCTCAGCACCCAGCTTGGTGCCACCAGCGACTGGCTGAGGGTGCAGCTGGTCCCACTGCTGGTGTCACCACTGAAGAGCCCAAACAGCACCGGGCCCAGCACAGACCCCTGAGGGACCCGCTTGGCACCAGCTGCCATCTGACCTGGGGCCAGTGACCAGCACCTCCCATCCCATCCCATCCCATCCCATCCCATCCCATCCTATCCCATCCCATCCCATCCCCATCCCATCCCCATCCCCATCCCATCCCCATCCCATCCCATCCCCATCCCCATCCCCATCCCCATCCCCGTCCCATCCCATCCCCATCCCCATCCCATCCCATCCCTCCCCATCCCAGAGAGCAGGATGCTGTGGGAACCGTGCCCCAGGCCGTGCAGGGACCCAGAGGTGACATCCAGAGCTCTGCCCGTGCCCAGGGATGAGGCCCCTGCGCTGCCAAGAGCCACCTGGCTGCTCAGGCTGGACCTGCCCCAGTAAAACCACACCAGCTGTCACCAACCTCCTCCCAGTAAAGCCACACCAGCTGTCACCAACCTCCTCCCAGTAAAGTCACACCAGCTGTCACCAACCTCCTCCCTGTGCCCCATGTGCCTCAGCAGACCCCTAGGAGGATCTGTCCATGACTCCCAGGCACAGAGGGGAGGCTGACAGGGGGCAGTTCAGGGTCCCCTGCCTGCCCTTGCTGGAAATGTTCCTGATGTTTCCTCTCTCCCAGTCCCCAGGGGCTGCTCCTCAGCACCGACTTTCCAAGTACCATGGAGAGCAGCTGGGCAGCTCCATGACTTTCCAAGCACCCTGACTTTCCAAGTACCATGGAGAGCAGCCAGTTCCTTCAGGACTCTGGGATGCATCTCATCAGGTCCCAGGGACTCGTGTATGTTCAGGTTCCTCAGGTGGTCAGGAACCCTGTGTCCACTGACAGTGGGATTTTCCTTTTTCTAATTACCAGGAACCTCTCCTGAGCACCACAGCCTTTCAGAGACGATGGAGAGTGGCCTGGCCAAGCCAGCAGCCAGCTCCCTCAGCCACACATCTCACCGGGGCCACGGACTCACAGGTTTGAATGCTTCCTGACCTGGCCCTCCTCCTCCAAGGGTACGTCCACCCTGCCACAGACCATCCCCCTGGCCTCAGGGCCCCGGGGTGCTGAGCCCAGTGTTACAGGTGGGGGCTGAGGTGAGGGGGGGGCAGGTACCCCAGCCTCAGCCAGCTCAGTCGTTCCGTGCTGTAAAAACACACCATGTCCTCAGAAAGGCAGAGCCAGGATGAGCTCAGGGCTGGGCAGGGGAGCAGACGGGTGCCAGGCTGCTCCGAAGCTGCAGCCAGCCCTGCCTGGCTCACCGGACCGACAGTGGCACGCTGGACAGACAGTGGCATGCTGGACAGACAGGACAGCGGCACGCTGGATGGACAGTGGCATGACAGAGAGACAGTGGCACACTGGACAGACAGTGGCACGCTGGACAGACAGGACAGCGGCACGCTGGACAGACAGCAGCACGACAGACAGACAGTGGCACACCAGAAGGACCGCGGCGCGCCGGATGGACAGTGCTCCGAGCTGCGCCTGGGTGCAGCTGGGCTTCTGCAGGGCCCAATCCAACCATGGACGCAGTCTCTCAGCCCTTCTGCTGACCAGTGACTCCCAGAGCCAGTGTCACTCCCAGCAGGCAGCTGCCTGACACTCCCCTGCAGCAGCCCTGCAGTGCCCTGGGCCCGCAGGCAGCTCCCCTGCAGCTCCCTGGGCCCACAGGCAGCTCCCCCACAGCAGCCCTGGGCCAGCAGGCAGCACCCCTGCAGCAGCCCCACAGCACCCTGGGCCCGCAGGCAGCTCCCCTGCAGCAGCCCTGTGCCCACAGGCTGCTTCCCTGCAGCTGCCCCGCAGCGCCCTGGGCCAAAAGGCAGCTCCCCTCAGTGCCCTGGGCCCACAGGCAGCTCCCCATGCTCAGGAACGGGCAGGGAGGGAGAAGGACCTGGCCTGCAGAGGCTCAGGCCCCGCGAGCTGGGTGACTGGGGTGCACAGCCGTGGCTCTGAAGGTCACTGCTAACAAGCAGCTCCAGTCACAGCCCTCGTCAGGCCGGGACAGGCCTGAGGCGCTTCAGGCGCTCTCCAGGCACCAGCAGACAGGCTGCACTAAGAGCAGACCCCCTCAACAAGGGCAGGACCAGCTCATCCCGGCTGGATCCCAGACCCCGGCCAGTCCCACTGCTGCTTCCCAGCGCCGTGCTACCCAGCGACTGCTCCAGGGCCTGAACAGAGCAGCACAAGCCACCGCCACGGGCGCAGGAGCTGGGTCTGCCCAGGGGAGCCCTGAGCTCTGGGGGTCGGGAGGAAAGGCCCCAGGCAGCTCTGGAGTCACCCTGGTTTTCTCTCAGCCGCTCCCCAGGGTCTCTGCTGGCTCCATCTCCGCTCTCTACCCAGCACAGACACCCCTCTTTGAGGCACAGACCCACCTCTCACCGCTGCTCTGCCACAGACCTGGCCCTGCTTTCCCCCAGCCCCTTCGCAGCCCTCACTCATCCCAAGCAGACCACCCCGTGCTGCCTCCTGCACCCTCCTCCCTCGGAGGATCCGCTGTGGAACCCGTTGGCTCCTGTGGAAAATTCCCTGCTGAGCCGATGCTCGTGGACCCCAGCCAGCTGCAGATGACAAGGCAGTTGTCCTGACCAAAGACCATGATTTTTCCCGTGTCCCTTCCAGTCATTCCAACCCCGTTTAACCCTTGAGCCCCCATCTAGAACCAGCTCAGCAGCCACAGCTCTTCCAGACCAGCTCTTGGCACCCCACATCAGCACAGCTGCCTGTTCCACTCTGGACTTTGCCACAGGCCCTGCCCCTGCTGTGCTGCACAGCACAGAGCACATCTCCAACCTGCCCGACTCCAGATGCCACCCAGATGTGCCTTTCCCATGGGACACACAGGTGGCTGGGACTGCAAAGCCCCTCACTGTGTTCCTGCCCCCTCTGCCCATCTTCACTCCCATTTTCCTTGGCTTCAGGGGTTCCAAGACCAAAAGAAATGAAAAAGGGAAACCCAAGCCCCAACCCCTGGCAGCCACAGGTCTGCCCCTCCTTCAGCACCCCCCCACCTTTCCAGAGTGACCCCAGAAGCTGCCCTCTCACACAGGGATTTGCCCCACTTGATCTGTTCCTGTCTCCTCCCTATTAGAACCATCTCTCCCAGCACCCACGCTGCTCTTTTCTTCAGGAGGCTGGGCTCAGGCCAACCCTTATCTCATTCACTGCTCAAGCTGAATCTTCCTCTTCTGCTCTGTCTCACAAGGCAGCTTCCCTCTCCCACTCCATCCCTCTGGCATGTGCCGGGGCCGCAGCAGCCGCTGGCCCAGCTCCCAGGGATGAGGAACGGTGCCCATCCTCCGAGTCCCCAGGCTGGAAAAGGCCTCAGAGGCCCTGGAGTCCAACCATCCCTGTGCTGTGCTGAGCCAGAGCCCTGAGCACCTCATCTCCCCTCTGTTCAACACCCCCAGGGCTGGGCACTCAGCCCCCTCCCTGGGCAGCCTGTGCCACAGCCCCACAACTCTGCCAGGGAAGAACTTTGCCCTCCCAGCTGAGCTGACCCTGCCCTGGCACAGCTTGAGCCCATTGCCCCTCCTCCCAGCTCCTGGCCCCAGCCCAGGGGTACCCCAGCCCCAGCACAGGGGTGCCTCAGCCCAGGGGTGCCCCAGCCCAGGGGTACTCCAGTCCAGGGGTACCCCAGCCCCAGCACAGGGGTGCCTCAGCCCAGGGGTGCCCCAGCCCCAGCCCACGCCACAGGCACAGGCTGCTTCTCAAGGTCTCACTGTCTGACCCCTGGGAGTGTCTCTGAACCGGCATCTGCCCCTTCCCAGTGAACCCCACCAGCTGCACAGGCGGCTCTGGGGAGCGGCAGAGCTGGGAAGGCTCAGTCCCCAGTCAGTCCCCAGCAACCAGTTCAGTCCCCAGAAACCAGTTCAGTCCCCAGTAACCAGTTCAGTCCCCAGCAGCCAGTTCAGACCCCAGCAACCAGTTCAGTCCCAGTAACCTGTTCAGTCCCCAGCAACCAGTGCATCAAGGAAAGCCTTCTGCTCTCCACTGGGAAGTTCCATGTCTATCCCGAGGCTGGACTCTCTCCCAGCCCTTCAGATGCACAGGACTCTCCCTAAAGCACCCTACTCTCCCTAAAGCACCCTACTCCTCTCCCTAAGGCACCCTACTCTCCCTAAAGCACCCTACTCTCCCTAAAGCACCCTGCCCTTCCTCCCATGGCAGGCCCTAGCACGTCTGCTGCAGCACAGGTACCCAGGCAGGAGTTCTTGCCTCCTCCTAACCTGCTTTCCACTGCCAGAGTCCCCCTCAGCCCCTGCCCTGGGGGAGGAACCCCCTTGTGTCACCTGCACCTGGGTGGCTGTGCCACTGCTGGGTTACACCGGGACGTAAGCGCAGGTGAAGAGCCCTACAACAGACCCCAGCCACTCCCATCCCAACAGGCTTCATGTGACTGCCTGTCCATGAGGACCACTTGGCACCCTTCAGCCTCCTCCTGCCTCACAGCATCCCTCAGCCTCCTCCTGCCTCACAGCATCCTTCAGCCACCTCCTGCCTCACAGCATCCTTCAGCCACCTCCTGCCTCACAGCACCCTTCAGCCACCTCCTGCCTCACAGCACCCTTCAGCCACCTCCTGCCTCACAGCATCCTTCAGCCACCTCCTGCCTCACAGCATCCTTCAGCCACCTCCTGCCTCACAGCACCCTTCAGCCACCTCCTGCCTCACAGCACCCTTCAGCCACCTCCTGCCTCACAGCATCCTTCAGCCACAGCCAACTCCTGCCTCACAGCATCCCTCAGACTCCTCCTGCCTCACAGCATCCTTCAGCCACCTCCTGCCTCACAGCATCCTTCAGCCACCTCCTGCCTCACAGGACCCTTCAGCCACAGCCACCTCCTGCCTCACAGCATCCTTCAGCCACCTCCTGCCTCACAGCATCCTTCAGCCTCCTCCTGCCTCACAGCATCCTTCAGCCACCTCCTGCCTCACAGCACCCTTCAGCCACAGCCACCTCCTGCCTCACAGCATCCTTCAGCCACCTCCTGCCTCACAGCACCCTTCAGCCACAGCCACCTCCTGCCTCACAGCAATGAAGAATCCTCCCAGAGCAAACTGAGTGGATTTCTGTGACTCAGCAGTTCCATCCCTTCTGTATCATGTTAAAACAAGCTACTCCAGAGAAAAACCCAGCACGGAAAGCGTTGGCTGAGAAGTGAAGAGCCTTCAGATGTCCTGCCACGAGACGCCTCTCCACAGAGGAAGGAAGCCAGGGAGCTCTCCTGTCACATATTCACCTCTGTGGAGTTTGCAGCTGCTCTCTCACCAGAGGCAGGTTCATCTTGGTGCCCAGCACAGGCCTTAACCAAACCCACCAGGGAGAACAGTCGGAGCTAAAGGAGGGCTTGAGTTTATCCCTGCAGCAGAGGAACGCTTCTCCTCAAACGAAGAGGACAAATAACAAAGCCTGAGGAGAATCCCTGTCTCTTCAAACTCCTTCTTCCCTGATTCCCAGGAGGGACTAGGATGGCAACTACAAATATTCAGACTGTTCAGAAGAGACCCAAAAATCCCCTTCTGAGTCGACTCACTCCGAGTTTTAAGAGTTAAAAGGCACCTTCCAGGCAGCAGGCTTTCAGATGCTCTGAGTCCCAGGCACAGCAAGTCTCAGCACAGCACATCCCATGCCCAACATCCATCAGCCTTGGCTGCCCAAACTGCAGCCTCCAGTGATCCCGTGAGCCACTGGATGATCTATGGTTCCCAGGGGATGGAACCTGTGAGTGCTGGAGCTGGAGGGCTGCCCTGAGCCACGCTGGGTGACAAGCTGGGACACCTGTGCAGAGGATGCTCTGGAAGCATCCCCAGAGCAGCCCAGTCAGAGGACCTGGAGTTAGAGCTTAGCAGGGTCGGCAGTGATTCAGTGCCAGGTTGGGCACCCCTGAGTCAGGCAGAAAACACAAATGATCCCAAGGAGACAGGGACAAAACCAGCCCAAAACCCCAGCAAACTCAGGCCAGGGGACCTCGACCTGCCTCCTGCACAGGGAGGTGTGCCGGAGGGACTCAGAGCATCCCTGCACACACCAAGGTGACAGACATGACCTTCTTGGTGCCCCCCTGTTCTGCATCCGTGGCACTTCACTCCTAAAGCACTTTTAGAGCAGAGAAGGGTGACAAGGAGGGAAAATGCTCATTGCTGTGCCAGAAAGTGGAGGAAGAGGGGTGGGGTGTGTTTCCTCACCGTTCCTGAAGAGATCCCAGGGAGAATTTGATCCGAGGAACGGCCGAGTAGCGCTGCTACCATGCCAGCCCTGGGGACACACGGTGCTGGGCTGGGTGCTGGGGATGCTGAGGTTGTGCCTCACGCCCAGTTCTTGCTACAAGAGCAGCTCTGTCCATGAGAAGGGCAGCGGTGCCTTTGCTGGGGGCTATGTGGTGTGCCCAAAGGGCAGAAGGCACCACTCATCATGCCCCAGGGCCCAGCAAGGGCCCAGCATGCTGCCAAGCTCAGTTCAGAGGGATGCAAGGGGTCTGGCAGGGGTTTACAGGTGCTGGGTCCTCACAGCCTCACTGGACAGTCCAGGCTCAGGTCTGCCAGCACCTCTGCACCCCCAGGACCGTGACAGGGATGCTCCCCAAGCCGAGCCACTCTGCAGACTCACAGCACCAGAAACAGCTGAGCACTGGTGTCCAGCCCCAGCTCACAGCTCCTGTCCAGCCCCAGCTCACAGCTCCTGCCCACAGGCAGCACCTGACTCGGATGCTCCCAGCCAGGGACCCAGTGCTTCCCACCCAGGGCCATGAGAGATACTGCCACCAACACAGCCTGTCTCTCACAGCCTGCTGCAGAGGCCCTGAGACAAGAAGCAAACAGGGATTCTCTCAACGCCCATTCCAGCCCTGGCTTCAGCACCCCACACTTAAATACCTTCCAGCCTCTTTAAAAGTTGCCCTTGGACAGCGTGTCAAGAGTTGATGCTTCACTAAACTTGCAGCCTTCAGCTGCTCACACAGGCAGCCCTGACCCTGGCCCGACGTCTGGAGCGAGGAGCCCTGCATCGCCTCTCTGCACCCCCTGAGGTTTGGGGCTCCAGCTGCCAGAGGAACTGAGGCACAGCTGGGTGTGAGCGAGACCTGAGACGGCACAAACTGGGCGATGAGACCCTCAGAGTGAGCTGGGACAGGGCCTGAAGAACGGGCACTGAGAGGGAACTGGCACAGGGAGAGAGCTCAGCCCACTCTCGCCCGCACCATCTGTCGCCAAGGACATGGCAACTTCCCTGGCACTGTCAGATGCAGCAGGTAGAAGCAATTAATCTCGAGGCCTGGGGACCTGAGACGTCTCCAGGAGCAGATGGGATCCCCTCAAGAGCTGCTGGAAGGGAGGGGAAGGGCAGGAGCCTGCACAGCAGCGTCAGACCGGACACACGGCCCTGCGGCACGGCACATGGTCCCAGGGCAGGGGGTCTGCAGGGAGCTGTCATGCACCTTCTCCGGGGTCACTTCTGCCCTTCCTGAGCTTCATGTCCCACTCATCAGTGCTTTAGGGACACACCAAGGCTGGTCTGCAACCCGACCAACCACATCCCATGCCCAGCACTCCTCAGGGGCACAGGGAGCGAGCTGGGCACCGGGCAGCTGGGCACCCCCCACCGAACACCACAGCACCCCAGTACACCCCAATGCTGGGGGTGCAGCCACAGGCATTGCTGGGGGCAGTGCTGGCAGGCTGGGAACTGGGGAGAGGAGCAGGGGAAGCACCCCAGGCACAGGCTGGAGGTTCCATGGGCTGAGGGTTGGCAGCAGTGATGGCTGTGCACAGCCCACAGCTCACAGCCCACGGCACCACAACACGGGGCGCAGGATGCTGCTGGTGCAGAGGAGCAGGTGAGTGCTGCCACTGCCTGAGCAGGGCCTGGGGAGCCCACTCCCACCCTGGAGCAGAGAGGGGCAGAGGGCCAGGGGAGTCACAGAGTCCCCAGGCTGGAAAAGGCTTTTGAGCCCCTGGAGTCCAACCAACCCTGTGCTGTGCTGAGCCAGAGCCCTGAGCACCTCATCTCCCCTCTGTTCAACACCCCCAGGGCTGGGCACTCAGCCCCCTCCCTGGGCAGCCTGTGCCACAGCCCCACAACTCTGCCAGGGAAGAACTTTGCCCTCCCAGCTGAGCTGACCCTGCCCTGGCACAGCTTGAGCCCATTGCCCCTCCTCCCAGCTCCTGGCCCCTGGCTGCAGAGACCCTGGCCCACCTCTCTGCACCCTCCTGGCAGGGCAGGGCAGGGCTGAGCAGGGCTCCCCTCAGCCTCCTCTTCTCCAGGCTCAGCACCCCCAGCTCCCTCAGCCGCTCCTCACAAGCTTTGCTGCTCTCCAGCCCCTTCCCCAGCCTGGTTGCCCTTCTCTGGGCTCGCTCCAGGACCCCCATGTCCTTCTGATGCTGAGGGGCCCACAACTGCACCCAGCACTCCAGCTGCAGCCTCCCCAGGGCCCAGCCCAGGGGCACCATCCCCTCCCCACACCTACTGGCCACGCTGGCTCTGGCACAAGCCAGGATGCCCTTGGCCTTCCTGGCCCCCCGGGCACACTGCTGGCTCCTGGGCAGGCTGAGGGCACCCAACACCCCCAGCTCCTTTTCCCAGCAGCTCTCCAGCCGCTCTGCCCCAGCCTGGAGCGCTGCTGGGGGCTGTTGTGTCCCATGGGCAGCACTCTGCTGAATCTCATCCCGTTGGGCTCAGCCCATGGCTCCAGTCTCAGACACCATCACCTTGTGCTCGCAGCCTCCACGGCGCCGCCCCGGTCCCTGCTCTGAGCTATTCCAGCCCTGCAGCCTCCAGCTGCTAAGCTGATTTTTATAATCATCTTGCTTTTAATACAATCATTATACAGGCATTATGCCTTTAATTAAGCATTTATTGTAAAAAATAGTGCCAATCAAAGTCAGCAGGTTGGAATAGGAAAGGAAGGGAATTAACTTATTCCCAAAATGTTAATGAGGACTCTGCAGCCTCTGCAGAGCTCTGGGCTCTGGTACCCAGTAAGCAGAGACAGGAGATGCTCGAGGCTCAAGCCGAGCGGCCCTGACCCAGATGGCCAGAGCTGGAAGGCACCACTGCTGCCCTGTCCCTCCTGCACCACCCCCAGCTCACGTTTTCCCCTTTCCCTTCCCCACCTCCTGGGGACATTCATCCCCGTGCCAGGAGTGGACTCCTGTGGGCTCCGTGCCTTTTCCTTGTCCAGCACATCATCCATCCTTCAGCCAGCCTGGTGCACAGAGCCCAGCCCCACAGCCCTCCCAGCAACAGCCAGCCTGACAACTAGTCTGTGGGGACACCTCTCAGGCCTGTCACACCTTCCCTAAAGCCAAACCTGCCCTGGAACCCTCGGATGAATCACAGCACAGGTTCCTGTGCCTGGCTCCCCAGCACCCACAGCCCCAGCAGCCCCCTGTGTCTAGGGGCTTAGACCCCTTTGCTCAGGTTCCCCTGACACCGTGGGGCAGCTGGAGGGGCTCAGGCTGCTCTGCTGGGCCACCACCACCCACCACCAACACGTGCTGCTCACTGGGATAAAGGGGATGTTCCCCCAGGTCCAGCTCCTGCTGCAGACACGGAGTGGGGAGCTCCACAGCGACACGAGTGACCGTACTCTGCCTCCCTGGGCTGTGCAATGGCACAGGGACAGAGCAGCACACAGATGGAGCATGCCCAGCCTTGGGGTGTTCTCCACAGCATCCTGCTCACAGGAATGTTCACACAGCCCTGCAGCCAGCTGGGGTAGGGTGGGCTGGCACTGGGGAGACACACAGCAGAGCCCCTGACCCCTCAACCTTCTGCTCTGGCTCAGAGTAGCCCCATGGGAGTCACACTGCACCCCAATGCTCTGTGCTGCTGGGGCAGACAGAGCTCTCCCCAAAACCCCAGGCAAGGAACCAGCCAGGCCTGTGATGCCTCTGTGACACCTCAGCACATGGGCTGCTGCCAACAGCCAGGAGCAGCAGGACAGGACAGAAGGTGCTGGAAGCACCCCAGGGGTGAGGAGCCAGACCCCAGACATCACCCCCAGTGCTTGTGTGGCACCGAGTGAAGGGGTGAGAGGCTGACCACTGCAGTGGTGCCTGGGCTGAGGAACTGTGGGCACGGTGCTGGCTCTGACCTGCTGCCCCTCAGGCAGGAGGGTTTGGGTCAGATCTCCGTGTGAGACGAGCTGACTGCCACAGAATCCTGCAAGGGCTGAGGGGAAAGGGAGAGCATCCTCAATACCACGGGCAGCTCAGCTCCCTCAGCTCAGGGAGGCCTCAGCACAGCTGGGGAACAAGGACAGTACTGCCAGGGGCTATGGATGCGGGTGGAGAGCTCTGAGCATCACACGCCTCCCAACCTCATTCCCTCCTGCAGGCACCCCGGGTGTGGACAGGCTGGTGGGGCCACTCCTATTCCCAAATCCCCCCAGGTAGGTTCATGCCAAGGCCTGGCAGGATTCTCCCAAAGGAGCTCTGCAGCTCCTGGGATCTCCTCAGTGTGTGGCTGTCACAGTCAGGTCCAGCAGGCGCCGTGCCCGTGGCGCTGCCCAGGAGCGCAGGTGGGTGATGGAGACCCACAGGCAGCTGTCTCCTGCTGCTGGACCCCTGCACCGGCCCAGATGGGCTGTGGTCCAAAAGCCACAGACAGCACCTTCCCAGGGAGACCTGAGGAACTATGCCACATTCCCAGCTAAGGAGAACACAGCACTGCTGGAGGAGTCTGCTCAGGACACCTGCCCAAGAGGTGTTGTGAACCCCGGGCACGTGGAGCCTTGCAGGCACAGGAAAGCAGAACCCCCCACCCCCAAGCTTCACCAAGGACCCCCAAACGCACGCTCAGAGCAGAGTGGGGCCTCCAGACAAAAGGGCAAGCTCTGCATAAAGGCAGGTTGGAGAGAACCCATCCAAGGAAGCACCACCAGCACCCTTCACTGCAGCCTCCCTCCTACCCTGCCTCCACGGAGCACCCCCACATCCAGCCCTCCCAGCTTGCTCCCATCCCTCTCTCCATCCATCCATCTCCAGGGAAACTCCTCCTCCCCCAGAGAGATCCCACCAGCATTGACCTAAGACTCTACAGACATTTTTCCCAGTGAGTGGGTGCAGCAGGCAGCTTTCCACAAGCCTGGTGCTGTGTCTGGGCTCTCAAGCTCCTTGTGCTCAGGCCCCTTCCACGTCACAGTGCTGTGATCGGATGGAAACCCTCCGGCAGGGTCGGTGCTGCAGCTCACCCCATCCCCAGCTCACCCCATCCCCAGCTCACCCCATCCCCAGCTCATCCCATCCCCAGCTCACCCCACCCCCAGCTCACCCCATCCCCAGCTCACCCCATCCCCAGCTCACCCCATCCCCAGCTCACCCCATCCCCGCACATCCCATCCCCGCTCATCCCACCCCCAGCTCACTCCACTCCCAGCTCATCCCATCCCCAGCTCACCCCATCCCCAGCTCACCCCATCCCCAGCCCATCCCACCCCCAGCTCACCCCACCCCCAGCTCACCCCATCCCCAGCTCACCCCATCCCCATCCCATCCCACCCCCAGCTCACCCCATCCCCGCTCAGGCAGCGGCACAGAGAGGGGCAGGAGGGGAGCGCTCTGCTCCCCCGCGCTCCGAAGCTGCGTTGGGCTGGTCCCGTCCGCACCCCTCACACACCGGGAGTCGGCTCAGCTCAGCTGGAGCAACACCCCCACCTTGGAGTGACACCCCCATCTCGGAACAACACCCTCACCCTGGAGTAACACCCCCACCTCGGAGTAACACCCCCACCTCGGAGCAACACCCCCTCCTCAGGAGTGACACCCCCACCTCAGAACAACACACCCCTACCTCTGAGTGGCACCCCCACCCTGGAGCGACACCCCCACCTCAGAAAAACACACCCCTACATCTGAGTGACACCCCCACCCTGGAGCTACACCCCCACCCTGGAGTGACACCCCCACCTCAGAGAGACACCCCCACCTCGTCCCTTCCTCCCTGCACTCACCAGCACCCACCCCACAACATGGAAACGCTTCTGGGAAGGCATGGGTGGCACCTCGGAGACACCCAGAGCCAGCTGTGCGTATGGCCAGGCCAGCACGCTGTGACACGCTGCGACACGCTGTGACATGCAGCGACATGCTGTGACACACTGCCACATGCAGCTACACTCAGTGACACAATGCAACACACAGTGACACGCCGGGGCAGCTTGGGCACACTGTGACACACAGTGACACGCCGTGAAACGTTGTGACACGCCAGGGTAGCTCGGGCACACAGTGACATGCAGTGACACGCAGTGACACGCTGTGGCATGTTGTGACATGCAGTGACATGCTGTGACATGCTGTGGCATGCTGTGACACGCAGTGACCCACAGGGACAGCTCGGGCACACAGTGACACGCAGTGACACACTGTGACACGCCGTGACATGCAGTGACCCACAGGGACAGCTTGGGCACACAGTGACACGCTGTGGCATGCTGTGGCATGTTGTGACATGCAGTGACATGCTGTGACATGCTGTGGCATGCTGTGACACGCAGTGACCCACAGGGACAGCTCGGGCACACAGTGACACACAGTGACACGCTGTGGCATGCTGTGACACGCAGTGACACGCAGTGACACGCTGTGACCCGCAGGGACAGCTCGGGCACACAGTGACACGCAGTGACACACCGTGACATGCTGTGACCCACAGTGACACGCTGTGACCCGCAGTGGACAGCTAGGGCACACAGTGACCCACAGTGACACGCTGTGACACGCAGTGACACGCAGTGACAGCTTGGGCACACAGTGACACGCTGTGACACGCTGTGACCCGCAGGGACAGCTTGGGCTTGCCGTGGCCGTTCAGCAGGTGGGAAGAGCAGCGTGGTGGGGGACCCACTCGTGCAAACCCTGGCACAGGCAGCGGGCAGGCCTGGTGCCCTCTGCACCCCGACAGGCTGCATGGGCAGGCTGAGGCTGAGGGGAGCAGCCCGGGCTGGGGCACGGTGTGAGACAGCGACAGACACCCTCTGCTCACAACCGGTGACTGACGAGCGGGGCGGGGGGTACCTGTGGCTGGCGACTGATGAGCAAGGGGGGTACCTGTAGCAAGGAGGCTCAGGCATCACCCCCAGTATCAAGCTGGGGGTTGCCTGTGTCTGAGGCACAGCGAGCAGCGGGGAGGGATGCAGCTCTGTGGAGACCACTGCTCACACACACACACACACACACACACACACACACACACACCCCCTTGCCTTTCCCTTCCTCCCGTTCCAGAGGAACGACTGTGGAGCCATTCCAGGTAAAGGACAAGGAGAGAGGGGGATGCACCGTGCACCTTGTGTGACATACAACACCCCCTGTGCTCCCCATTCCCTCCTCCTGCAGCCTCACCGTTCAGTAACCGACAGCCCAACGGGGAAGCTGAGGCCTGAGGAAGAGCCGAGGCTGTGGACGTGTCCCCCTCAGAAGGATGAGCTGGAAAGCAGCCACCAACCCCTGGCCAGAACCAGCACCAAAAGCAGCAAACACAACACCCAGAAATTCTCCCGTTTCCAGCTCTTGCTGGTGCCCAGGTCTGGCAACCTGCAGCGTGCAGCCCCTGCACCCCAGAACTCCCTGCTGCTGGGAACAGCCCCACATGGACCCCGGAGCAGGTTGTGCCCCACGCTGTACGCTTCAGGCTCACCTGGCCACCCATCACTCAGTCACAAAGCCCAGCCCAGCCCAGTCCAGCCCAGTCAGCCCAGCCCCTCGTGTCTGTCCTTGGTGGTTACCAGACTGAGCCCCACTGGGGGCGGTGAGGCTCAGCTGGGAGCCCCCAGGGCAGCACTGAGAGAGGCAAAGGGCAGCCAAATCCATGCACAACCCTATGTGCTGGCACCTCCCCTCTGCCCCCAGCCTGGGGGGAGCATGGCCCAAGCCAGGCGATCCAGCTCCCTGCCTAAATAACAGGGGTTGCAGCTGGGCACCCCCCACCGAACACCACAGCACCCCAGTACACCCCAATGCTGGGGGTGCAGCCACAGGCACTGCTGGGGGCAGTGCTGGCAGGCTGGGAACTGGGGAGAGGAGCAGGGGAAGCACCCCAGGCACAGGCTGGAGGTTCCATGGGCTGAGGGTTGGCAGCAGTGATGGCTGTGCACAGCCCACAGCTCACAGCTCACAGCCCACGGCACCACAACACGGGGCACAGGATGCTGCTGGTGCAGAGGAGCAGGTGAGTGCTGCCACTGCCTGAGCAGGGCCTGGGGAGCCCACTCCCACCCTGGAGCAGAGAGGGGCAGAGGGCCAGGGGAGTCACAGAGTCCCCAGGCTGGAAAAGGCTTTTGAGCCCCTGGAGTCCAAGTGTCCCTGTGCTGTGCTGAGCCAGAGCCCTGAGCACCTCATCTCCCCTCTGTTCAACACCCCCAGGGCTGGGCACTCAGCCCCCTCCCTGGGCAGCCTGTGCCACAGCCCCACAACTCTGCCAGGGAAGAACTTTGCCCTCCCAGCTGAGCTGACCCTGCCCTGGCACAGCTTGAGCCCATTGCCCCTCCTCCCAGCTCCTGGCCCCTGGCTGAAGAGACCCTGGTCCACCTCTCTGCACCCTCCTGGCAGGGCAGGGCAGGGCTGAGCAGGGCTCCCCTCAGCCTCCTCTTCTCCAGGCTCAGCACCCCCAGCTCCCTCAGCCGCTCCTCACAAGCTTTGCTGCTCTCCAGCCCCTTCCCCAGCCTGGCTGCCCTTCTCTGGACTTGCTCCCTCAGCTGCTCCTCAGAGGATTTGCTCTCCAGGAAGGAGTGAGCTCCCATCCAACAGACCAGGACAGAACCAGTTGCCTCGGGGAGGGGGACACATCTCCCCAAATCTGTCACACGAGCTGGCCTGGACCTGAAGCAGGGGGTTTTACACACTCCTGAGGACTGTCTGTGCAGGAAAGGCATTGCTGACAGGCGTGCCGGGCGCTGGCTCCAGGCCTGAGGGATGGCAGCACACTGCCCGTGCCTTCCAGTACTGCAGAGCAGATGCTCACGGACAGCTCGCAGGGTCTGGGGCTTCGTGTGGCACTGCTGGGGTGGAGGAAGCGTCAGCACATCCCTCCCCAGCTCACAGCCAGAGCCCCACACTGCCCAGGACATCCCTCCAAGCTCACAGCCAGAGCTCCACACTGCCCAGGACATCCCTTCCAGCTCATAGCCAGATCCCACACAGCCCAGCTCACACCCAGAGCCCACAATGCCCAGCTCACACCCAGACCCCACACTGCCCAGCTCACAGCCAGACCCCATACGGCCCAGCACATCCCTGCCCAGCTCACAGCCAGATCCCCACACTGCCCAGCTCACAGCCAGACCCCACACTGCCCAGCTCACACCCAGACCCCACACTGCCCAGCTCACACCCAGATCCCACACTGCCCAGCTCACACCCAGACCCCACACTGCCCAGCTCACACCCAGACCCCACACAGCCCAGCTCACACCCAGACCCCACACAGCCCAGCTCACACACAAACCCCACACTGCCCAGCTCACACCCAGACCCCACACAGCCCAGCTCACACCCAGACCCCACACAGCCCAGCTCACACACAAACCCCACACTGCCCAGCTCGCTCCAGCCACACACGGCTGCCAGGGGAGCAGCGATCCAAGAGGCTCCCAGCCTCCATGCCAAGCTGCATCCCGCCGCTCGCTCCTCACCCCCTGCTCCTCACCCGCTGCTTCTCTGGAGGAGGAGGAGCCCTGCCAGTGCCCGGAGTTCAGGAAATCCCTTTGTCTGCTGCCTGAATCCTCTTTCCCTGAAGTGCTGTGACTGCTCTGGGTGTTCCCAGCACTCAGCTGCGTGTGGCAGGCGGGCGAGCGGCGGCTCGGGGCGCTCAGGGGCTGGTGTGATCTCTCTGAGCTGGAGGAGCCCCGCTCCAGGAACACACTATTCAGCAATCATGCTGAATAGATTGGTAAAGAAGCAGCTTAAGAGACAGTTAATATAACTGGTGAGGCCCCAGCTGGATCCTGTGTCCAGAGCTGGGGCCCAACACAAGGAAGATGTGGGGCTGTTGGAGAGGGGTCAGAGGAGCCACGGAGATGCTCAGAGGGCTGGAGCAGCTCCCTCTGGAGAGAGGCTGAGGGAGCTGGGCTGGGTCAGCCTGGAGAAGAGAAGGCTGTGGGGGGACCTCACTGCAGCCTGCCAGTCCCTGAAGGGACCCCAGGAACAGGAGGGGAATGGGCTTGTTGAAGGGCAGAGACTGGCAGGACAAGGGGGCTGGAGTGAAGCTGGAGGAGGGAAGGGGGAGAGGAGAGATTGGGGGGAAGTTGTGTGCAGAGAGAGTGGGGAGGGGCTGGAAGGGGCTGCCCAGAGAGGGGGTGGGTGCCCCGTCCCTGGGGGTGTTCAAGGCCAGGTTGGCTGGGGCCCTGGGCAGCCTTGTGTAGCTCCAGGCCTGAGGTTGGTGTCCCTGCCTGTGGCAGGGGGTTGGAGCTCTGGGACCCTTGGGGTCCCTCCCAGCCCAGACCAGTCTGTGGTTCTATGATAACTTTAATAGAAGATTTTTAATGGCTTTAAGAATAGACTGGTTTAGGAGAAAGCTGTAACTATGTGAGCTGCTTGTGAAAGCAGCTGCAAAACTCAACCATAACAGTGCAACAGGAACAGCCTTGAAGATAAAGAAGTAAGAATTTGGGTGTTTTTAGGACTAGTTTTGGATTTTAGCAGAATTTGGCTGTGATCACATCAGCTGTTTCATGAAAGCAGCTACAAAACTCAACCATAACAGTACCACAGCCTTGAAACTGGAGGCAGCAGGAGATAGAGGAGTCACTATAATGAGACGAACGACCAATTAAAAGACAGAGTATATCTTGTTTTCAGTGAATAACCAGTCAGTGCAGGTGTTGGGAGCCCAGGTAAGCGTGGAGAAGAAATGTAAAGAGCATGGGCTGAGAGAGAGGAAGACGTCCAGCCTTCATCCCTGAAGACCCCAGGAGAAAACCCTAAAGAGCATGGGCTGAGAGAGAGGAAGACATCCAGCCTTCATCCCTGAAGACCACCAGAAGACCCCCTGAGTGTCATTGAGCATGCTCCATCTGGGAGGAGTTAATGTAAATGACTCCCTGGAAATAATTTGCATAACCCTGCCTTTTCTTAGAAATCACAATGAATATGTGTAATTAATCTGTATAAATATGAGAAATTTGTCTTTAATGGGCACGCACTGGGAGGAGCGATCGATCCCCTGTGTGCCCAGCGCTGCAATAAGGGATCCTGCCTCACAGCCACCAAGGCTGGTGAGGTTTGACTCCAGCTTTCCAAGGCATCACTCAGACACACACACAGGGACTGGCAACTGCAGCTCTCACGTGCTGCTGCAGCCTGTAAGCTCAGCCTGAAGGACAGGAGCCTGAGGAATCCCCAGAGCCACTCCAGAGCCAGGAAGAGGGGAAATCCTGAAGCACAAAGCACTGGGTGGCCTCTGGGGAAGGAATCCCCACCCTGATGTGTGCCTGGAAGTGGCTTGGGAAGGAATCCCCACTCTGATGTGTGCCTGGAAGCAGCCTGGGAAGGAATCCCCACCCTGATGTGTGTCTGGAAGTGGCTTGGGAAGGAATCCCCACTCTGATGTGTATCTGGAAGCGGCTTGGGAAGGAATCCCCACCCTGATGTGTCTCTGGAAGCAGGATGGAGAGCAGAGGGACCGGGCCAGGCTCACTGCAGGGACATCCAGAGCCATCCCCGGGCTCCAAGAGCTCAGAGCGAAGGATGCTCCCCAAAATGCTCACTGCAGGACCAGGGCTCAGCCCCACTCAGCAGTCAGAGCCCTGCTGAGCCGGCTCAGCAGCGCTGCCTGCCCAGCCCAGCACAACACTCGTGTTCCTCCCTCCTGCCTCTGCACACCGCGGGCAGCCCAAAGGACAGCGACCTTCTCCTTCCTCACATTCCCCCTTGGGCTGAAAAACCCAGCCACAGAAATCAGGGCAATTCAGACCACCAGCAACTCCCCAGAAGAGAGAGGGAACCCAGGTTCCTGGCTGGAGGATGAGCTGCAGCAACACCAGCTCAGCCCTCCTGTGCCCAGCCAGAGGCTTTGGCACCCAGCACCACGACCCAGCACCCTCCTGAGGAGCAGCATGTGCTGGGCTTCCCAACACTGACCACCCAGGGGCTCTGGGGATGAGCTGACACGCTGTGCTTCCCAACACTGACCATCCAGGGGCTCTGGGGATGAGCTGACACGCTGTGCTTCCCAACACTGACCATCCAGGGGCTCTGGGGAGCCAGAGGGCACAGCAGCCACGCTGCCTGGCAGATGCTGACAAACCTGTCTCCCCAGAGAGCCCTCTCCTGGTCCTGACAGGCTGTTCAGGTCCTTGGCCTCCACCAGGCCCTGCAGCATCACATCCTGCAGCTTAACGCTGCACAGGAAGCGCTCTGCTCTCTGAGGCTGAGCCAGTGTTTCCCTGAGCATCTCCAGGCTCCCCATCCGAGGGGTTAGCAAGCAGCCTTTCTCCAAACCATTCAGGGAATTACAGGCTGCTGTCACTCACACTGCTCCCTTCCCAGGCTGAGAATTCCTGCCCTGCACAGGGGCATCTCCTTGTGCAGGGGCCATGAAGGTTGTGGCTCAGCCTGGTCACCCCCCAACAGCTCCATGCCATAGGGAGAGGAGGGCTGACTAGGGAGAGGGGGGCTTTGGCCGTCAGATGAAGCACATCATGGATTCACATGCTCACCGGCAGGTTTTCCTGCACTGTTAAGAGCTGCCCTACCAATCCCTAACTTCCCATCAGCTGGGGTGGGGTCGATCAGCCCTGGAGCACTGCTCTGATCCTGAGGAGACTCCTGCAGGTTCTCTCCATTCATAAATATCATCCACACTAAGGAGAGACTGCTACTCCACGAGCTGGTACGGAACCAGCTCCCACCACTCCTTAGGTACCTTCGGGCTGCTCTTCCCTACATGCACCATTTGCCAGGTACCAGCTCTGAGCTTGGGCAGGGGCTCTGTTCCTCACTCCCCACCAGGTCCCCTCCCCAGCGCTGGGCCCTGGGCAGGCAGGGATGCTGCGCTGCCCGCACGCAGCCAGGGCTGTTCCCTGCCGACTCCGCAGAGCAGAGCAGCTCTGCACGTGGCCCTACGTCACCTGCTCCTCCAACACTCAGAGCCATTTCACTGCTGCTTTATTTTAACAACCAAGAATTACCAGCTCATGCAGCTCATCAGCCCGCTGACACCTCTGCCGCTGCCAAGGGCTCGCTGCCGGGCTGGGAGCAGCACAGAGCCCTGCTCCTGTCCAAGGCGCCTTGCAGCATGACACTGCACTTCTGCCCACAGAACCCAGGCACTCCGACAGCAAACACCCCAAATCACAGGCTCACAGGGGTTGGGAAGGGTGCTCCAGAGCCCATGGGGTCCCACCCCCTGCCAGAGCAGGGTCCCTAGGACAGGGGCTGGAATCTCTCCAGAGAAGGAGACTCCACACCCCCTGGGCAGCCTGGCCCAGGGCTCCCTCACCCTCACTGGCAAGAAGTTCTTCCCCACATTGGGGGGGACTCCCTGGGCTCCAACTTGAGCCCTTCACCCCTTGTCCTGTCCCCACAGACACTGAGCAGAGGCTGCCCATGGCCCCTGTGAACCAACACAGGCGTGCAAAGCACAGACCTAGAGCACTGGCAGGGAACCACAGCTCCTGCTTCAGCCCTGGCATCTGCCTCCCACGATGGCAGAGCCCACAGAGCCTGGGATGGTCACACAGCCACCACACAATGCTGGTCTCTGTGCTGCCTCCTGCTCACTGGGGCCACCAGCCTCCCTGCAGTCACCAGGCACACAACACCCTGCTGCCTGTGCCAGGAGCTGAGGTGGCTGCTGCCACTGCTCCAACACCCCGTGCTGAGTGTGATCACCACCTCTGGATGCCAGCCCACAGGAGCTGCTTCACCAGCACACAACCCAATCTGCTGGAGACAAGCACTCACACCGGCCTGGACAAGGGGAGGGAGCAGAGGGAGCAGAGGGGAGGGATGATTCCCTGCTGAGGAGCAGGCACCCCCACAGCCCTCCTGCCCAGACCAGAGAGCTGTGCAGACCCCAGCCCAGGCAGCTGTGCAGAGCCAGGCACGGTGGGAGCTGTCCCTGCAGACACCACAGCCAGAGCAGCTTGTGAC
Source organism: Laterallus jamaicensis coturniculus (assembly GCA_022605575.1). NCBI lineage: Eukaryota > Metazoa > Chordata > Aves > Gruiformes > Rallidae > Laterallus > Laterallus jamaicensis. The sequence goes on from JAKCOX010000107.1 coordinate 387,818, forward strand.
TCACCTCAGCGTTTCCAACAAGGCCAAGGGCTGGCCCCACAGCTCTCAGAGACAGCAGAGAGCTTCCCAGCTCCTCCACCCACACACCACGGGCACTGTCCTGCGTGTCCCCACACATTCCCTCCCCTGCCTTCTCCTCCAGGCTCTCCCACAGCATCCCTCTGCCCCCACTGTTCCTTTTACCCTCCCCGTTTCCCACGGAAACCCTGGGTCAGCTTAGGAGGAACCCGATGCCCTGTGAACACCTGACCAAAGGCAGCTGAAAGCAGCAGAGCCCTGGAGAGCCTTGAGACCCCCATGCAGCTGCCCTGCCAGCCAAAAATCCATTCCCAAGGCAGGGAACAAAAGGTGGCACAATGCATGGGCCACCTCAGCTGCAGAATCACAGAGTTGTAGGGGTTGGAAGGGACCTGGAGAGCTCATGGGGTCCAACCCCCCTGCCAAAGCAGCTCCCCAGCTCATACTGCACAGGTCGGTGTCCAGACGGGGCTGGAATCTCTCCAGAGAAGGAGACTCCACACCCCCTGGGCAGCCTGGCCCAGGGCTCCCTCACCCTCACTGGGGAAAAGTTCCTCCCCATGTTGCTGTGGAACTCCCTGTGCTCCAATTTGCAGCCATTGCCCCTTGTCCTGTCCCCACAGACACTGAAAAGGGGCTGGCCAATTCCCCTGCACCCCATGCTTAAGATATTTATAGACATTGATCAGGTCCCCCCTCAGTCTTGTCTCCAGGCTGAACAGCCCCAGCTCTCTCAGCCTTTCCTCCCAGGGGAGATGCTCCAGGCCCTTCATCATCTTCGTAGCCCTTCTCTGGACTCTCTCCAGGAGATCCCTGTCCTTTTTATACCAGGGAGCCCAGCACTGGACACAATACTCCAGGTGGGGCCTGACCAGGGCAGAGTAGATGACATCAGGTGCAACCCTGGCCACCTCATTTCAAGAGGACTTCAGAGCCACAGACAAGCCAGAGACCAACAGTGATGTGACCAGAACCATGGAAAGGCTTTATGGGCAAGGCTGGACATCCTGGGACCTTCTAAAGAACAGAAAACAAGGGAGGAATGGTTAAAAAATGCAGTAAGGAAACTGAGGGATGCACTGGTCCCTCCTGGTGTTAAGAACCAGGCGCTCAGCACGGTGTCACCAGTGTCACACCAGCGGGTTCCCAGCAGAGCTGGGGACCCAGCAAGACATGTGCAGCAAACACCTCGTATGGCGTGTGGCTCACAGCATATGCTCCCCGTGTGGCAAGTGCTAAGAGAGAGGGAAAACCTTCCTGGGGGAAAGAAATGTGCTAATGAACAAAGCTGAGAGAGAAGTGAGAGGATCTCCTGCCTGGGAAGGAGACGGGGAGGAGAGAGGAGTCTGCTGCAGCCACGCTGCACCATGGAGCAGCTTCCCTGGCACGAAGGAAACCTGGAGACATTTAAGGAGGGTGGAAGAGAAAAAGACTCAGTTTCCACAGGAGTCCTTGAAGGACCATGGAATCACAGGACGGTTTCAGTTGGAAGAGACCCAAGATCATCCATCTATCCAGCCCTACCAGGTCCAGCACCAGACCACGTCACCAAGCACAGCATCTCCTCTCCTTTTAACCCCCCCAGGGCTGGTGACCCCATCCCCTCCCTGGGTAGCCTGTGCCAGCCCTGCCAGCCCTTTCAGTACAGAAATCACCCCTGATATCCAACCTCAACTTCCCCTGACACAGCTCCAGGCCGTTTCCCCTTGCCCTGTCACTGGCTACCAGGGAGAAGGGACCAACCCACCTCTCCTCAGCGCTGCAGAGAGCGATGGGGCCTCCCCTCAGCCTCCTCTTCCCCAGGCTGAACAACCCCAGCTCCCTCAGCTGCTCCTCATCAGACTTGCCTTCCAAACCCTTCCCCAGCCCTGCCCCCTGTCTCTGGAGATGCCCAAACACCTCAATGTCCTTCTTGTAGTGAGGGGCACAAAACTGGTCACAGCAGCCCAGGTGAGGCCTCAGCAGCCTCAGGGAAAGGATCTCAGCCCTGCTGCTGGCCATGCTGCTCCTGGGGCAGGCCAGGAGGCCACGGGCCTTGCTGGCCACCCAGGCTCACTGCTGGCTCCTGTTCAGCCGGCTGTTGATCCACACCCCGGGGTCTCTCTCCCCCAGACAGCTCTCCAGCTGCTCCTCTCCAAGCCTGCAGCTCATCACGAGGTTGTTGTGACCCAAGTGCAGGACACAGCACTTGGCCTGCTTGACCCGGATGCCGCTGGCCTCAGCCCATGGCTCCAGCCTGCCCAGGTCCCTCTGCAGAGCTGCCCAGCCCCCAGCAGATCAATGCTCCCACCAGCCCTGGTACCATCTGCAAACTTAGTGAGGAGGCTCTCACCTCCCCTCTGTGTCACTGATAAAGACACTAAACAGGACTGGCTCTGGTGCTGACCCCTGGGGAACACTGATCCCTGGGGAACACCGATCCCTGGGGAACACCACTGGTGCCCGGCCTCCCCCTGGATTTAACTCCATCCCCCACGGCCCTTTGAGCCCGGACAGCGTCCCACCCAGCAAAGCCTGTGCCCATCAAGCCCTGAGCCATGGGTTCTCCAGGAGACAACATGGAAAACAGTGTCAAAGGCCCCACCAAGGTCCAAGCAGACAACTACCCAAGCAGGATGGTTGAAAAGGACCCAAGGAAGCCAAGGATGAAGAATCACAGAATCCCCAAGTTGGAAAAGACCTTTAAGATCACCAAGTCCAACCATTCCCATCCTGAGCTAAACCAGACCCCTGAGCACCTCATCTCCCCTCTGTTCAACACCCCCAGGGCTGGGCACTCAGCCCCCTCCCTGGGCAGCCTGTGCCACAGCCCCACAGCTCTGCCAGGGAAGAACTTTGCCCTCCCAGCTGAGCTGACCCTGCCCTGGCACAGCTTGAGCCCATTGCCCCTCCTCCCAGCTCCTGGCCCCTGGCTGCAGAGACCCTGGCCCACCTCTCTGCACCCTCCTGGCAGGGCAGGGCAGGGCTGAGCAGGGCTCCCCTCAGCCTCCTCTTCTCCAGGCTCAGCACCCCCAGCTCCCTCAGCCGCTCCTCACAAGCTTTGCTGCTCTCCAGCCCCTTCCCCAGCCTGGTTGCCCTTCTCTGCACTCGCTCCAGGACCCCCAAGTCCTTCTGATGCTGAGGGGCCCACAACTGCACCCACCACTCCAGCTGCAGTCCCCCCAGTGCCCAGCCCAGGGGCACCATCCCCTCCAGCCTGGGCAGTGGGTATGGCAGAGGTACAGCATAACACAGCTCTGGCACCTGCCCCTCCTGGCCACGCTCTAACACTCTATCCTGGCACGGCAGCGTCTGAACCTGCACCAAGATGTGACATGGGGGCAGCTTCAGGCACCCCCTTCACACATGTGCCAGCCTGGGCTTTTCCTGGGGTTGGGCATTTCCTTTCCCAGTGCCCAGTAAGGCTTTGGATCTGTCCCAGGCACAGCGCTGGGACCCCAGGGACGGGTCAGTTGCTCCTGAGCAGCACCCAGGGCTGTTCTGCTCCTCACCCCTCTGGTGTGGAGCTGGGGGTGTGCAGGGGGTGGAGGGGACACGCCAGGATCCCGGTGACCAAGGGGTATTCCAGCACATAGGACATCGTGCTCTGCAATAGAAGCTGGGGAAGGAGGAGGGAGGGAGTGTTTGGAGTGACAGCATTTTGCCTTCCTCCATCCCATCCCCATCCCATGTGACAGAGCCCTGCTGTCCCGGGGTGGCTGAACGCCTGCCCATGGGAAGCAGGGAAGGAATCCCTCCCTGGGTTTGCCTTGCTTGCAGCCACAGCTGTTGCTTTACCTATTAACCTGCCTGTGCCTCAACCCACCACTTCTCTCACTTTCACCCTTCCGATTCTCTCCTCCATCCCCCTGGGGACACCGAGCGACCGGCTGTGTCAGGCTGAGCTGTCAGGGGGTCACACCAGCCCCAGGGTCTGGAGCTGCCTCATCCCTGCAGCCCAGCACCAGCAGCAGGGAGACAGGCAGCCATCCTGCAGAGATCCCTCCCCTGGGGCAGCTCAGCCCCTTCCATAGCTCCCACTGGATACCTCTGGAGTATCTTCTCAGGAGGCACGTGCGTCTCCTCCGCTGCTCCTCTGCGAAGGTCACAAGAGACGTGCAGGGACAGAGAAACCTCAGGGACTGTGGGAATCAGCAGGATGGGAAAGGTTCTCTACTCTACCCCCTAACCCACCCAGGCCAGAGAGCAGGAATCAAGGGGAAAACAAGGGAAGGCTGGACTCCAAAAGCCATCATAAACCCCCCACACAGAGGACACGGCAAGGAGAAAGGTGGAAGAGGATCAGCAGGATGGGGGAAGAAGAGAAGCAGAAATGCATAGTTACCCAGTTCACGAAGCAGCTCGTCTACTGTGGAGCATGAATGGAAATGAGAGAGAAAAAGCATGGAACACATGAACTGGCTGAGAAACACCCAGGTGAAGCAGAGGGGCTGACAGCGCAGGGACACGCCGGGGCCGTGGGCAGCTCCAGGGCACTGGCAGCCCAGCATCCCACAGCCCAGTGACAGCCCCACAGCAGCAGGTTGACCCAGACCTGGAGGGCCACACGCCTTCCCAGCACACAGCCCTCAGAGGATGAGGCTTCTCCACTCCCCTGCACCAGGGCCTCTCCTCACCGACTCACAGACCCATCCACGAGGCCCCCTTGGTCCAAAGCAGGAAAGAACAGTCAATTTGTGAAGAGCCTGTATGCAAAAGCCCCTACCCACCCCCCCAGAACCTGCCCCCAGGGACACAGAGCATCCCCCCTGCTCCACCTCTTGCCCAGACACCCACAGCCCCCTCTGTGCCTCCTCCAGGCTGCCAGCCCACCCCTCATCCAGCTCCCTGCCCTCAGCACAGCGATTCTGCCTGGACGGGTATCACAGGCTCACAGCATTGTCAGGGTTGAGAAGGGCCCCCCAGAGCCCATGGGGTCCCACCCCCTGCCAAAGCAGGGTCCCTAGGACAGGGGCTGGAATCTCTCCAGAGAAGGAGACTCCACACCCCCTGGGCAGCCTGGCCCAGGGCTCCCTCACCCTCACTGGCAAGAAGTTCTTCCCCACATTGGGGGGAACTCCCTGGGCTCCAACTTGAGCCCATCACCCCTTGTCCTGTCCCCACAGACACTGAGCAGAGGCTGCCCATGGCCCCTGGGTCCCACCCTTCAGCTATTGATCCCCATTAGTAAGATGCTGCTCACAGAGCCACCAGTCACAGGACACATGCCCAGGTCAGCCGAGTCGGACACCCATGAGACTCTGGTGCTCCCAAAAACTCAACCCAGAGAGGTGTCTCTCTGGTTTGTCCTCTGAAGTCCTCAAGAAGCACCAAGCGACTCCAGATCCAAACAGATCATCTCATCATCAAGAAACACAGCACTAAATGTCCTCCCAACCCTTGCTTCCTGAATTACCTCCCCAGGCTGGCCTGCCCGCTGAGCTCTCACCCCTCCTCCAGCCTCACCCCTTCCCAAGGGGCACGAACCTCTCTTGCTTCACCACCACAAGGGTTGTTGGAGCTCCAGGTCCTGCACTGCCCAACCAGGGTAAGGAGTGAGGAGCTGTGTGGGGAGGGCACAGCCCTCCTGGCTGCGTGGCTTGGTGCTGCAGGTCAGAGCATCCTCAGGACATGCTGGCTCCCTACCTCACCCAGCCCCTCTGCAGGGTCCTGGGTTTATGGTGCTGCCAGAGATGGGTCCCACTGCATCCACAGCAAAGCCTGCAGCCCTGAGCAGGAGGACTTGGGGGTGCTGGGGGATGAGAAGCTCAACCCAACCCACGATGCGCTGGCAGCCCCAAAAGCCCCCCGTGTCCAGGGCTGCATCCCCAGCAGTGGGACCCTGGGCTGGGAAAGGGGGATTCTGCCCCTGGGCTCTGCTCAGGGACACAGACCCCCCGGCAGCGCTGCCTCCAGCTCGGGGTGCCCAGGACAAGGGGGACACGGAGCTGTGGGAGCCAGAACCAAGGAGCCCTGGGGATGATCCAAGGGCTGGATGGAGCCCCTCTGCTCTGGAACCAGGCTGGGAGAGCTGGGCTGGTTAAGGGCAGGGCAGGGCAGAGCAGAGCAGATTAGGCTGCTTCTGGGGAGAGCTCTGAGCCCCTTCCCATCCCTCGAGGGGCTCCAGGAGAGCTGGAAAGGGGCTGGTGCCCAGGGCAGGGAGGGACAGGCCCAGAGGAACGGCCTTAAGCTGCAGGAGGGGGATGGAGAAGGGCTGGGGGGCAGAAATCCTTCCTGGGGAGGGGGGAGGCTCTGGCACAGGGTGCCCAGAGAAGCTGGGGCTGCCCTGGGATCCCTGGCAGGGCTCAAGGCCGGGTTGGATGGGACTGGGGGGCACCCTGGGCTGGGGGGGGGGGGGGGCGGTGTCCCTGCCCATGGCAGGGGGCACTCGGGGGGCTGGGGTTCCTGCCCACCTAAAACCATTCTAAACCCCAAAAAGCTCTCAGAGGATGTCACCCCAGGAGCACAGAAGGAAGCCAGAGAGAGGAGCTGGTTTGCCTTCTAGCAGCTTCCTGAACTGGAGGACTCACAGCAGCCAGCCGCTCGCGTGCCACGCTGCGAGGAGGCGTGAGCACTCCCACACACAGCTCCTGCCGTGCTCAGGACGCTGCAAACTCTGAGGATGGTAAACAAGCCTTCCTCTGGAAGCACCAGCCCCACGTCTGCCCAGGCTGCGCCCATCAGAGGGTCCCACAGCACCCCCTGCCCAGCGGGGGCTTCAGCCCCCTCGCTCCCCCGTTCCGCGCCCAGCGCTGGGACCTGGCTGAGCCAACACAAGCCCTGCTCAAGCACACACCTTGCTGCATGGGCACCCACACCCCAGGGCCCTGAGCAGGCTGAAGACCCAAGTCATGCTGCCACAGAGTCACAGGGGTTGGGAGGGCCCCCCAGAGCCCATGGGGTCCCACCCCCTGCCAAAGCAGGGTCCCTAGGACAGGGGCTGGAATCTCTCCAGAGAAGGAGACTCCACACCCCTGGGCAGCCTGTCCCAGGGCTCCCTCACCCTCACTGGCAAGAAGTTCTTCCCCACGTTGGGGGCAACTCCCTGGGCTCCAACTTGAGCCCATCACCCCTTGTTCTGTCCCCACAGACACTGAGCAGAGGCTGCCCATGGCCCCTGGGTCCCACCCTTCAGCTATTGATCCCCAGTGATCAGATCCCCTCTCAGGCTCTTCTCTCCAGGCTGAACAGCCCCAGCTCACCCAGCCTTTCCTCCCAGGGGAGATGCTCCAGGCCCTTCAGCATCTCCTCAGCCTCCTCTCTCCAGGAGATCCTGGCTGTTTCACATAGCCCTTCCAAGCCTGCTGCTGCCCTTAAACAGAGAGGGGCAAGGCACAGACCTTCTCAGGGTGCCCAAGAGTGGGGCCACATCAACAGCCCCTCAGAGAGCCCCGCAGCACACCAATGCCCCAGGCGCTGTGCTGCTGCCCTGAGCGCAGCCCCACCAGGCTGGGAGCCCAGCCCCCAGCCAGCAGAGCCCGAGCCATCCTCACACATCCCTCCTGCCCCAGCTGAAGCCTGGCTGCACCACGCCTGGCTTGTCCTGCTAAGAATAGGTCCGTGTGCCCCCCCAGCCCAAATCTGGGACAGTGCTGAGGTCGGGCTGTGGCACAGGGAGGGTTTGGCTGAATTAATGAAGCATTTTCTAATTCTGGAAGGTAAATAGGGACAGCTGCCAGCTCAGCACACACCTCAACAGGCTGGGCTTGAGCGACACCCCCAGATCACAACGGGTCACGCCTAGAGGTCACCCACACCCCACATTTTAGCCCTGGATTTGTTCCCCAGTGCTCCTGGCAGGGAGATGCATCTCTGCCGTGCCACAGCTCTGCCCATGGCCTGGGAGGGTCTAACCAGCGATGGCTGAAGCCACCCCAACACCCAGAGCACTCCCTCACCAAGGGGGACATGGGTCCCCTCTTGTTTGTGTGTGCTGGCAGGGACACCCCATCACTCTGGTAACACAGACGTCTCCCCGACGACAGAGAAGAGCCTCAAGGACCAACCCATCAGACTACACAGGCCAGGAAACATAGAAACACCCTAATTACATCTTAAAAGAAAGAGGGGGAGGTCTGTTTATCTTCTGTAACTGCAGCCAGTTCGTTATTTGTATGTCACAGAATCACAGAATCCCAAACTGGGCTGAGCTGGGAGGGACCCCAAGGGTCACAGAGCTCCAACCCCCTGCCAGGTTTGGGAGGGACCCCAAGGGTCCCAGAGCTCCAACCCCCTGCCAGGTTTGGGAGGGACCCCAAGGGTCCCAGAGCTCCAACCCCCTGCCAGGTTTGGGAGGAACCCCAAGGGGCACAGAGCTCCAACCCCCTGCCAGGTTTGGGAGGAACCCCAAGGGGCACAGAGCTCCAACCCCCTGCCAGGTTTGGGAGGGACCCCAAGGGTCACAGAGCTCCAACCCCCTGCCACAGGCAGGGACACCAACCTCAGGCCTGGAGATACACAAGGTTGCCCAGGGCCCCAGCCAACCTGGCCTGGAACACCCCCAGGGACGGGGCACCCACCCCCTCTCTGGGCAGCCCCTTCCAGCCCCTCACCACTCTCTCTGCACAGAACTTCCCCCCAATCTCTCCTCTCCCCCTTCCCTCCTCCAGCTTCACTCCAGCCCCCTTGTCCTGCCAGGCTCTGCCCTTGAACAAGCCCATTCCCCTCCTGTTCCTGGGGTCCCTCCAGGCACTGGCAGGCTGCAATGAGGTCCCCCCACAGCCTTCTCTGCTCCAGGCTGACCCAGCCCAGCTCCCTCAGTCTCTCTCCAGAGGGGAGCTGCTCCAGCCCCCTGAGCATCTCCGTGGCTCCTCTGACCCCTCTCCAACAGCCCCACATCTTCCTTGTGTTGGGCCCCAGCTCTGGACACAGGATCCAGCTGGGGGAGGGCAGAGCAGAGATGGACAATCCCCTCCCTGTCCCTGCTGCCACCCCTCTGCTGATGGAGCCAGGGTCCCATTGATGGTGTCACTGGTACCACTGATGGTACCTTTCTGATGGAGCCCAGAGGTCTGTAATTAGCAGCTCGGGGAGAGCATCAGCAGGGGTAGGCCATGAGGTGCATCCCCTTCCCTGCCACCACTCATGAGCCCATTGCAGCATCCAGGCTCTGATGTGCAAACAGATGAGTTCATTTCCATCAGTGATCTGAGCTGAAACGTGTCAGTCACAGCAGATCGTGTGTGTGAGGGGCTGCTCCTGGGCAGGATTACAGTGACTACCATTGCTTCCACTGTAATTACAGCTTTGGGAGTGAAAGGAACTGAACCAAATCACCTGTTGTAGCTGAAGTTGGAGGCCACAACAGCTTTAAGTGGGTGAACTGGTCGGTGGCAAGGGGCAGGGTGGATCAGCTCTTCTGGCTACCCCAGCTAGCCAAGCCACAGCTGGGGGATGGACCAAGCTGCTGACAAGCAGACAGTCATCCCAGCACAGCCACACTGATGCTACAGACAGTGATCAACGAGCAAACCCCACGTCCAGCAGTGACAACGATCAAACGTTGGAGCCAAACAAGTCACCGAGCTCCCAGCAGTTGATCTCAGTGCCCAGGACACAGAGCAGAGCTGAGGAGACAGGCAGAAGAAACTCACCAAGCCAAAGGCAAAGGAGAGCTGGCCCAAGGCCAGCCAGCACACAGCCTCCCCCAGCACACAGCATCACCCAGCAGCCTCCCCCAGCACCTTCTGCCCTGAGCAGCAGCCCCAGGTGGGGGAGACTGGGGATGGACACCAGCCTGACAACCACAAGCCATAAACCAAAATCCCACCTGGCCAGCTGCATGCCCCAGGCATCCATGCCAGGCTAAAGCCGGGCCCCACTCACCTCTTCCCAGCCCACGCTCAGCCCTGAAACCCCCAAGGTCAGTAGGGACCCCCGTTGTTCTCAAAGCATAAGAGCTGGCACAGAGCACTGGGCATCCCTTGAGTTACCACAGCCCAGAGCAACCACCTTGAACTGTGACTCTTGAGCGCCTGAGGAACCACAGTTACTCTCACAACTGAAACCGAACCCAACAGCATCTAGAGGTACCGCACAGGACTTGCAGCAGATCACTGTAACTGCATTACTCCCATTTTAGAAATAGGTAGGGTGGCATCTCCTTGCCAACCCCCTAAAAATCTGCTGGGGCATCCCCCTGTGCCTCCCCTCTGTGTCCTGGCATTAGCTCTTGCACTGCCGCAGAGCTGAGCTCTTCCCAAGTCCCGGGTCAGACTCCAGCCTTCCTTCCCAGAGGCTCCAACGTGACGGCACCTGGACACAGCAGCATCTCCTGCCCGGTCTGGAGGCAGCTTGTGTCAGCAGCCAGCCCAGGATTATACTCCCTTTATTCCATTTTCCCTACAAAGAGAGGCTGAGGGAGCTGGGCTGGGTCAGCCTGGAGAAGAGAAGGCTGTGGGGGGACCTCACTGCAGCCTGCCAGTCCCTGAAGGGACCCCAGGAACAGGAGGGGAATGGGCTTGTTCAAGGGCAGAGCCTGGCAGGACAAGGGGGCTGGAGTGAAGCTGGAGGAGGGAAGGGGGAGAGGAGAGATTGGGGGGAAGTTGTGTGCAGAGAGAGTGGTGAGGGGCTGGAAGGGGCTGCCCAGAGAGGGGGTGGGTGCCCCGTCCCTGGGGGTGTTCAAGGCCAGGTTGGATGGGGCCCTGGGCAACCTTGTGTAGCTCCAAGCCTGAGGTTGGTGTCCCTGCCTGTGGCAGGGGGTTGGAGCTCTGTGACCCTTGGGGTCCCTCCCAAACCTGGCAGGGGGTTGGAGCTCTGTGATCCTTGGGGTCCCTCCCAAACCTGGCAGGGGGTTGGAGCTCTGGGACCCTTGGGGTCCCTCCGAGCCCAGCCCAGTCTGATTCTAAGGATTCCATCAGCCACGAGGCCGGGGAACCACCGCTGCTGCCCAGGGACCAGAGGGAACTGGCACCACAAGCCGTGGTGTGACAGCAAGCCCTGCACCAGGAGCAGCGATTCCCATCGGAACAAGAAGCAACCCCCCCAACCCAGGATGACCCTTGGTGCCCACCAGCCCCCTCCCACCTGAAGGGGCTGTGACAGACCGTCTGGGGAGCCCACGGGCGGCAGCCCCAGCACATCCCACAGGTGTCAGACCCCAGGTCCTTATTGAACCCACAAACATGTGGCTGGATCCGAAGCAAGCTGTTCCTGTCAGGCACAGAGATGCCTGCTGGCAGGCTGCTTCCCCAAGCTGAAGATTCCGATTCCCTGGCAGCCTGTGTGCCAGCAGAGTCCCAGACAGTCGAACAACAGAGCTCCACCTTGGGAGCAAACTGCTAGAGCGCCAGCCTCACCTCCCCAGCCTGGCACAGAAACACATCTGATCTTTATGCAAGAGGCACCCGCCCGCAGGTCTGTTCTGCTGTTAATTAACTTCACCCTCAGAAGATTAAGGACGTGAAGCTGCTATTTAGATGAGGTGGAGCGTGTGAGGCAGCAGGGAACACGTGTCCCTCCTTCCCCGGGATGAGGAACGCAGCCTCAGCCCAAGGGGAGCACAGCAGCACCTCAGGGAACGTTGGGCTGGTCTGAGAGAAGAGCCAGGACTGTGGTTCACACCCCAGGGACAGGCAAGGGATGTTCAGGTTCACAACCACCCTCTGCCCTGACTGCTGGAGCAGGATGCTGAAGGCAACCACGGGGCAGCCTCTGGCTGGGACATGGATGCTGCAGCCAAACCACGCCTGGTACAGCTGCAGCAGCCCCACGAAGGGCCAGGCCAGGCTCCGGGGCTATCTATATCCCAGCCAGGCAACAGAGAAATAGCCTATTGCAGAGAGTGATTCATCAGGCTTATTTTAAATGTCTAACTGGGGAGGAGATGAATTGTGCTCTGGAAGAGCTATTTCTTGCCACCGACCAGAGGGAGTCTAGACAACTACTGCTGCGCACGCCAGCCACGGACAGACAGACACCCCTCACCCCACCAACAGCCCAGAGAGGAGATCCCCACCACTGCCCCGAGCCCCACAGCAGCTCTGAGGCGACGGGGTGTCCTGAACCCCACAGCAGCTCTGTGATGATGGGGTGCCCTGAACCCCACAGCAGCTCTATAGCAATGGGGTGCCCCAAACCCCACAGCAGCTCTGTGATGATGGGGTGCCCTGAACCCCACAGCAGCTCTATAGCAATGGGGTGCCCCAAACCCCACAGCAGCTCTGTGATGATGGGGTGCCAAAGCCCCACAGTAGCTCTGTGATGATGGGGTGCCCCAAGCCCCACAGCAGCTCTGTAGCAATGGGGTGCCCTGAACCCCACACCAGCTCTGTGGCAATGGGGTGCCCCAAACCCCACAGCAGCTCTGAAACAATAGGGTGCCCAAGCCCCACAGCAGCTCTGTGATGATGGGGTGCCCCAAGCCCCACAGCAGATCTGTGATGATGGGGTGCCCTGAACCCCACACCAGCTCTGTGGCAATGGGGTGCCCTGAACCCCACACCAGCTCTGTGGCAATGGGGTGCCCCAAGCCCCACAGCAGCTCTGTGGCAATGGGGTACCCCACAGCAGCTCTGTGGCAATGGGGTGTCCTGAACCCCACACCAGCTCTGTGGCAATGGGGTGCCCCAAACCCCACAGCAGCTCTGAGGTGATGGGGTGCCCTGAACCCCACAGCCAGTCTGCACCAGGGCCACGGCAGCCAAGGGCTCTCCCTGCTCAGGCTGCCAGATCAGACAGAGGAACCTGACAGAAAGCTGATGAGGGGCAAAACCCCCACTGAACCTCCTGCCCTGCAGAGGAACAAGGGCAAAGGACAAGGAACTTTGGAACAAAAACTTCCCGAGCTGGGGAGGGGGGAAAAGCAGTGCCTCTGTGGTGGAAAGGTGCTGTGCAAAGGGGGATGCTGGTCCCCACACATCACCCCACAGAGCCAGCTCCCACTGCGAGGGGACGAGGCAGGGGAGAGCACCCAGCTCAGCACGGTGCCTGGTCAGACCTGCCCTGGTGTGACCCACACCCTCAGGACCAGAGGAAGCCCAGCGTGACACAGGGGCACAGAAACAGTCACAGCACCCTCAGACTGGAGGCGCTGGGCACCCTGGGTGGGTGAAGGGTGTCCCAGCCCACAGCCAGGGTGGCACTGGGGGGCTCCAAGGGCCCTGCCCACCCACACCAGTCAGGGGGCTCTGATAAACTTTCTGTCATATCCTAACACAAATTTCAATCTATTTAATGGTTTTAAAGCCCCAACAGAGCCACAAGGCCATCACAGCAGAGAAGGGAAGGTCTGCTCAGCTCCAGAGCGATGGCAGGGCAGGGGTGAGCAGGGCCACCTGGTTAACACAGCCAGAGCTGCACAGGGTCCCAACAGGGATGGACTGAAGATGGGATTGAGCTAAAGGGACAGGACAAGGAGCTGTGGGCACAAATTGGAGCAGAGGAAGTTCCCCCTGAGCCTGAGGAGGAAGTTCTGTGCTGGGAGGGTGGTGGAGCCCTGGGCCAGGCTGCCCAGAGAGGTTGAGGAGTCTCCATCCATCTCTGGAGCCATCCCAACCCCGTGATCTTGGGCGCTGCCCTGTGCAGCCTGCTGGAGAGGACCCTGCTCTGGGGGGTGGGACTGGGGGGAGGGACTGGGGGGATCTCCAGAGATCCCTTCCGACCCTGAACAGCCTGGGATTCTGTCAGGGAAGAACCGTTCAATCCAGCAGCCGTGGTGCAGGGATGGCACGGGCCATGCTCACAAGGAGATGGCTTGGTAGCACCGAGCAGCATCTGCCAGGAATGTGACTGCAGGCTCTGGGCAGCTGAAGCAAACCTCGCTGTAATTTGATTTCAGCCAGAGAGGCAATGCTGGCTGTCAGTACCCACCTGTCCTGAAAGCGCTCCTGACAGATGCGGGGAGGAGAGGAGCATGTGGCGGATGAGATGAGACGTTTGTATTTGTCCTGCTCTTCCTGTGTCAACAAGCAGAAAATGCCAGGGTGCTGAGGAGAGCTCTACCTCCCTAGAAGCAGCCCGAGGAGGGAATAACCTTGGCCATTATTCTGGCAAGCACTTGGCTCAGCAGCCACTCATGCGGATGCTCTTTAAACCCGTTACGCTTCCAACGACAGCGTTTAGCAGCGCCCAAGGTGGTGACAAATTCCTCTCTGCTGTCGAATTCGGGGGCAGCAAAGCATAGGAGATGGAGAAGGACCGTCAGGAAGTTCAGGAGCATAAATCCACCCCCAACACACCTTCTGAAAAACGCTCTCAGTCTCCAATTAAGACGATGGATTTTGCTCTTTTCCCCAAGGGCTGCGTCTGCGAGCGCTGCAAGAGCATCCAGCAGATGAAGAACAAAATAAAAATAGATCACAGGGTTGACTTAATTTTAAAAAAAAAAAATAAATCAAGGGGGGGGAACACAACATTTCTTCAAAGGAGAAAGTCCATCTGAAGCAAGATGCCAGACAGACAGAGACGTTCTGAACAACCTGTTGGAAATAAAGCTAAAACCACTAAAAATAAAGCAGCATGTCTGTGCTAGTCAGTCTCCCCATGTAGGTTTTCGCTGTACTTGGCTTTGGCTACTGAGCTGATGCACACAAGCCAAGTACAAACCACCCCAGTAACATCTGCTGGGAACCTTCTGCTTCCCCACTGCGCACGGGGCTCAGGATGCGGCTGCGGATCCCGGGTCCCCGAGGAGGAGGGAGCAGGAGGAGGAGGATTCCTGCTGCAGAGGGAAGAGTTCTGATGGTATCTTGTTCTTTTGATTGTCAACAAGGTTCCCTCTCCCACGGTGAGATGCTGATAAGAATTCTCAGTGTGTCAGGGCAGATGCCAGGTTCAAGTGCTGCTGTCCTGATGTGCAGCGATCCAGCCACACGCCCGGACCCGGCGTGGTGCTGGAGTGGGACCCGATCCAGACACTGAGGAGCCTCCATGGGGTGTTCCAGAGAGATGCTGGGCAACAGCTGAATGTGCAAACACCAAGCTGTGTCACAGGAAGCATGTATTACCCTTCTCTTAACAAAAGGGGAGAAGTTGTTCCATCATGCGGGTGGATCACAGACTCACCGGGGTCAGAAGGACCCCCAGAGCCCATGGGGTCCAGACCCCTGCCAAAGCAGGGTCCCCAGGACAGGGCACACAGGTCGGTGTCCAGACGGGGCTGGAATCTCTCCAGAAAGAATGAAGAATCCCAAAGACCAGGGAAAGCACTTGCCTGGACCCAGGGGGACTCAAACCCTTTCATACATCACTGAGCACTCAAAGGCAGCAGAGTCCTGCCTGGGAAACGGGCAGGGCAGAACAGGCAGCACACCCACACCATACCCAGTAACACCATACCCAGTAACCCCATACCCACACCATACCCAGTAACACGAACTCTGTATCTCACAGGGCTGTTCCTCCAACATCCCGTTATCTCACCAGTACAGTGTTACACACACCACGAGTGTCTTTGTAGGAAACACAGAATCCCAGCCTGGTCTGGACTGGGAGGGACCCCAAGGGTCCCAGAGTTCCAACCCCCTGCCAGGTTTGGAAGGGACCCCAAGGGTAACAGAGCTCCAACACCCTGCCAGGTTTGGGAGGGACCCCAAGGGTCACAGAGCTCCAACCCCCTGCCAGGTTTGGGAGGGACCCCAAGGGTCCCAGAGCTCCAACCCCCTGCCAGGTTTGGGAGGGACCCCAAGGGTCCCAGAGCTCCAACCCCCTGCCACAGGCAGGGACACCAACCTCAGGCCTGGAGCTACACAAGGTTGCCCAGGGCCCCAGCCAACCTGGCCTTCAACACCCCCAGGGACGGGGCACCCACCCCCTCTCTGGGCAGCCCCTTCCAGCCCCTCCCCACTCTCTCTGCACACAACTCCCCCCCAATCTCTCCTCTCCCCCTTCCCTCCTCCAGCTTCACTCCAGCCCCCTTGTCCTGCCAGGCTCTGCCCTTGAACAAGCCCATTCCCCTCCTGTTCCTGGGGTCCCTTCAGGCACTGGCAGGCTGCAGTGAGGTCCCCCCACAGCCTTCTCTTCTCCAGGCTGACCCAGCCCAGCTCCCTCAGCCTCTCTCCATAGGGAGCTGCTCCAGCCCCCTGAGCATCTCCGTAGCTCCTCTGACCCCTCTCCAACAGCCCCACATCTTCCTTGTGCTGGGCCCCAGCTCTGGACACAGGATCCAGCTGGGGAGGGCAGAGCAGAGAGGGACAATCCCCTCCCTGTCCCTGCTGCCACCCCTCTGCTGATGGAGCCCAGGGTCCCACTGATGGTGTCACTGGTACCATTGATGGTACCTTTCTGATGGAGCCCAGGGTCCCATCACCCTTCCCAGCTGCAAGAGCCACTGCTGGCTCATGGGGAGTTTCTCATCCACCAGAATCTCCAAGTCCTTCTCAGCAGGGCTGCTCTCAAGGAGCTAGCACTGAAACAAGCTGAGACCTGAAGAAAGGTCCCACAGGTGTCAAGAGACTGATATTCCCTGGCAGAGGCATTTATGTGTAAGTATGAAGAAAGTACAAAGAAGTTTGATAGATTTGATCTCTCCTGAGCGAGCAGAATCTCCCCACCAGTGCTACCTGAGCAAGGAGCAAAGCTGGAGGCAAGTGAACCAGAACAGTTCAGGCCAGATTCATCCTTCCCATGTCCGGCAGAGAAAACAAGACCCTGGTTCTCTGCTGCCTGAGAGGGTCTCCAAATCCTCCCTTCCTTTGGTGCTGGTTTTCCCCCTCCCAGTTCTTACACAGAGAACTTCTCACCAATGACACCTTGACTTCCAGGAGGGTGATCTGGCCCGAGCAGGACATTCTCAGTTCAGCAGCTCCAACGGTCCAGAAACCATGCTGCTGACCTGCCACATGAGGGATCTCAGTGGAAAAATCCTGTCCTAACCTGAAGCAAAGAAATGTAGCACAGCAGAAAGCAGGACTTATGACAGACAGCAGTCCCAAGAGGTTGTATAATTCTCATACCAGGCTATGGCAACTAGCTGCATCTTGGCTTCTTCCCATCTCTTTCACAATGACCTTCCCAGTAGACAAAACAAGAAGGACCAGGAGAATTTCCTGACCCCAATAGGAAGGAAAGGCTTCACCAGTACCCCCTCGAGTCCCTCCCAGTCCTGGAGCTGTCAGAGATGCTCTGTAACCAACTCATTCACAGAAACAGAGCTGGAAGGTGAAGCTCAGGACCCTGGGGCTTTGATATCTCCTGCTGCTGGAGAGTACAAACCCTGCTCAGCCAAAGCAGGTGCTGAGCACCATCATCTGCACATACCCCAGCCCATCCAACCACCCACACAGCCCCCAGCAGCCATGCAGGGACTGGTGGCTGACATTTTCTTGGTTGGCATGACCCAGCAGTGAGCCCAGGTGGCCAAGAGCATCCTGGCTTGTGCCAGAAGCAGCGTGACCAGCAGGACCAGGGAGATCATCCCCCTGTGCTCAGATCTGGTGAGGCCACACCTCAAATCCAGGGTCCAGTTATGGGCCCCTCCGCATCAGAAGGACATGGAGGTCCTGGAGCGAGCCCAGAGAAGGGCAACCAGGCTGGGGAAGGGGCTGGAGAGCAGCAAAGCTTGTGAGGAGCGGCTGAGGGAGCTGGGGGTGCTGAGCCTGGAGAAGAGGAGGCTGAGGGGAGACGTTACTGCTCTCTCCAGCTCCCTGGAAGAAGGTTGTGGTGAGCTGGGCTCAGCCTCTCCTCACAGATAACCAGCGACAGGACCAGAGGGAACAGCTGCCAGTTGTGCCAGGAAGGCTCAGGTTAGAAATGAGGAGAAATTTCTTCTCTCAAAGAGCAGTTGGGTGTTGGAAGGGGCTGTCTGGGGAGGTGGTGGGGTCACTGTCCCTTGGGGTGTCCAAGGGAACACTGAATGAGGGACTTTGGGAAGGGGTTAGTGAGTGATAGAGGTGGTAGGGGGACAGTTGGACCAGATGATCTTGGAGGTCTTTTCCAACCTTATCCTGTGATTCAAACATGACAACTCCAGAGATTAACCCCTGATGTCCAGGGCAGCTCACCTACAGCCCCATGACCCCCAATGTCTAGGGAAGCTCACCTACAGCCCTGCAACCCCCGATGCCCAGGGCAGCTCACCTACAGCCCCATAACCCCCCATGCCTGGAGCAGCTGGGTGCATCCTGCCTGCTTCGCTCAGGGATGGGCTGGGGCTGCCTAACCCTGTCCCACCCACAGTTGGGCAGTGCCCCAGCCCTGGGGCACAGAGCTGCTCCCTTCCCAAGGAAGCCTGCTCATCCCTTCAGGTGACACTGAGGAAGCCTGAACACGCAGCCTGATCTGTGGCAAACATTAAACTTTAAACAGAGTGAGAAGATTTTAGGCCAGACCAATTTTTCCAGCTACAGTTTAGGGTTACTAAAAATAGAGTTTGCGATGCCAACTGGTGGCAGCTCTAATAACCATAGAGGGATCACTCGTTCCCTGTGTCCTCAGGGAATCTCCATCTCTTCTGTGCTCCGAAGTGGATTCTGACACTTCTTCCTGCTCACTGTCCTCATCAGATCCCACCTGACCTTCTTCATGATCCCTGACCAGCAGCAGCTCTCCAGAAAGCCAGCAAGGCTCTAACAAGCCCCTTTGCATCCTCCCAGAGCCCTAACACACGTCATGGCCTCGCAGGACCCGATGGCCATCGCTTGCCAACGCTCAGAGCCCCAGAGTCCAGCATGCCAGGGGCTGCCCAGCACAGGCAGGGATCTAGCAGACATCTGACCACCCACACCCACAGGGACAGCAGGTCCTCTGAGCCCACAGGCTCCCGCCCCGGGGTGTGGGGCCTGTCTCCGGGCTCCCGCCCCGGGGTGTGGGGCCTGTCTCCGGGCTCCCGCCCCGGGGTGTGGGGCCTGTCTCCGGGCTCCCGCCCCGGGGTGCGGGGCCTGTCTCCGGGCTCCCGCCCCGGGGTGCGGGGCCTGTCTCCGGGCCGCGCTGCTGCTGCGGGTGCAATTCAGCATCCCCACAGGCCTGGTCTGGGGGAAGAGCCTGCCCACCCAGCAGCACTTCGCTTCCCTCCGAGGCCATCCCTCCCTCGGGCCCAGGCCTGCTCCACCCTCCAGCAGGCCACACCACAGGCACCAAGCCCAGCCACCAGGAGCGGCCTGCTGTGGGACCCTGGAGCTGCCACGGAGCCGCCGGTGCTGAGCACTGGGGAGGGCGATGCCATGACTTCCCAACGTACCGCAGCCCATCAGCCCCCTCCTCAATAAACAAGGGGTACACCCGTCAGACAGTGCTGCGTGTGCAGCTGTAACACCCCAAGGAAACCCCCCGTGGAGCACGGCCACCTCCACTTGTGCCTTACACGGGCTGCTGCCCACCTTCAGCAGGTGGCTCAACGTGCAGAAGGAACGGGAGGCCCAGCATGTGCCAAACACGTATCTGATGCTCCTGAACTCTAAGAATCATAGAATCATAGGGGTTGGGAAGGGACTGCAAGAGATCATCAGGTCCAACCCCCCAAAAAGCTGATTTGCTTTGGAAAGGTAAACCCAGGCATGGAAATTCCACGTCCCCTTTATCCCCAGTCACCCACCCGAAGCAGTGTGAGAGCGGCACCGCTGCGATCGCAAAGACCTAGTTATCTGTAACAGAAACCAAGTGGGTTAGGAAAGAGCAGGAGGCTGATCAGAGCTGTAGAGACACTAAATGCAGGAGAGGATGTGAAGCATGGGGCAGATTTTCATGGCAAAGCAACACACAGGCAGACACAAGCCCGGCGAGGAACATGGTGAGCGGGACCTGAGGCAGTTCCAGGGAGCACCCACCTAGGAGCACTCTCCAGCTGAGGAGCGGCAGTTCCAGGGAGCACCATCCCAGGAGCACTCCCCAGCTGGGGAGCAGCAGTTCCAGGGAGCACCCACGTAGGAGCACTCTCCAGCTGGGGAGCAGCAGTTCCAGGGAGCACCATCCCAGGAGCACTCTCCAGCTGGGGAGCAGCAGTTCCAGGGAGCACCCACCCAGGAGCACTCTCCAGCTGAGGAGCGGCAGTTCCAAGGTAGGTGGTGAGGAACTTCCCTGCATCGGGCATCGCCAGCTGCCTTGTGACAGAGCAGGGGGCTCCGGCCCAGCACACAGGCGAGCGCAGGAGCAGCCAGGGATGGCCCAGGCATGACACAAGGAAGCCCAGGGCCCCTGCGGCCCATGGCTGAGCCACAGCTCCAAGCCCATGTCCATCTCCCCTGTGTCCTGCAGGCCCCCACGGCTCCCTGCACCCCCCTCTTCCTCCCTCACTCCCCACACAGCCCCAGTGCCTCTTCCCAGCACAGCAATCTCAGCCTTTCCCTGGTCGCTCTCTGCCCAGGCCGCAGCCGATGCCACTGTGGCTGCTGCAGAGCTTGGGTGGGCTCAGCAGCCAGGACCACCATGCGATGAGCCATCAAACAGCTGCTTCCCCACCCCAGGCTGCCACATCACAGGCAACTGGCCTTGAAACCTCCACACACAGGACCAGTTCAGTTGAAGATGTTCCAGTGCCTTGGGAGGGGCTACAGAACAACCAGGGCCGGATCACCGACCGCTCGTGTGAGGCTGCCTCAGGGAGGGTCTAAAGGAGGGACCAGGGATGATCCCACAAGGGGCAGGGACCAGCGGGATGTCTCCATGCCCAGTGACTGCCGTGTCCTTTCCTGGCATCAGCTAATCAGAGACTAATTACCATTCAGGGACAGGACACTGATTAGATCTAGGAGAGAAATTACACAAGCGCTGAGCGAGTGTCCCGCTGACCTGAGAGGGAGCAGGGCCATGCCCCGCCACCAGCACAGCCTCACTGCTGCACGGATCAGAACCGCCAACACCTCTTCTTCCAAACCACTTTCTTCCCATCCCTGAGATGTTTTCTTCTGTTTGTTTTTCATGAGCAATTCTTCTCCTCTTCCTCCTCCGTGACTCACGTTCCAAAGTTTCCAACAACAACAGGAATCGCGAATCCACATCTCCAGAAGCTTGTTATTCCTGAAAAATCTTTCACTGCTCAACACTGACCACTAGACAAACAGCCCCCAGGCCCCCACAGCCACCAACAGCCTGCCACCCAAGCAGGGTGCTTCGTGCTCGGCTCCCACTCAAGTTCAAGCCGCTCCAGGCCACGCTCACGGCAGAGCGCTGATGGTACCGCCATGGCACAGGGGCTGCACAGGAACGTACAGCAGCAGATGGGGACAGCTCTGCACTCCATCACACAATGAGGTAACAGCTCCTGCTCTCCCAAAGCCTGGCAGGATCCACACTGGTGCCCAATTAATTCAGAGGAACAGCAGGTGTCAGGGAACTGGGACAGCATCCATCCGCTCTCACGGTGCTGGGTCAAAGCCGGGTTCTTAACGCATTTCAGTCCCCAGGAGAGTTAAAGAGCTGCTCCTCAAATGGAGAGTGAGAGCCGTGGGCACCCAGAAGAGCAGAGAGCAAAAGGCCACAAGCCTGGAGTGCAGCAGGCTCTCAAGGACCCCAGCCCTGTCCAGTGCCACAGAGAATATTCCGGAGCCAGTGCCCATGGGACAGGGCAGCTGGACCGTGGAGGCAGCAAGCACCAAGAGATGCTCCACAGCATCAGGCAGGGAGCTGCTCCCACACTCAGACCCCCCCTCAGAGCCACCATGCCCTGGGCCCTGCTCAGGGCATGGGTCAGCCAGTAGCACTCGTGACCAAGTCCTCTCATTTCCTCACTAAAACCAGTCTCCTTTCCCCAAACCAGGAGCTGCCCACAGTGCCTCTGACACCTCACAGCAGCTGGCTGTGTCTAAAGGCACACCAAAAACTCAGCTAAGCCAGCTATGAACACTTCCTGCAGAAGCCTGAAGTCTGGAAGGTTCTGGAGCTGCCTCCCCACCAGGACAGCAGGATGAAAGCGTCCGTGGGGTTGGAGATGGAACGAGCTCCATCAGTTCACAGGTGGAGGGCCAAGGTCTCAGCTCACAGATCACAAGCCTCCTTCCTTCTCCCTCTCTGCTCCTGCATGGAGTGAGGCAGGGCAGCAGCCTGGCAGGGAGGCAGCTGCTTGTCACCCCTCTGCTCTAGGTTACCGCGGGCGCACGCAGCCCCGAGGGGAGTCCAAGCTCTGGCCTCACCTCCACGTCGTGAACGGTTCCATGTCCAGCCACTGATCCCAAGAGCTGCAGTCTGGGATCCCAAGGATCCCACAGCCCAGAGCCACCGGGGCACGAGGCGCTTCTCCTACCCATTTCTGGGTGGACAGAGAAAGTCCAGAGGAAACGAGCTGGCTGAGCATCAAAAAGAAACCACAAAGCCTTCCCCTAGCAAAGCCTGTCCTCCCTGCACAGCAACAACTTCATTCCCAAGTGAAACCACCCCTCTGTCTGAACACCCTCCAGCACCACCGAGAACCACAGAATAACAACTGGACACAGGAACCCAGCTCACCCCACGGAGGGCGAGACGCGTGGATGCTGCAGGGGGGATGGCAGTAGGAGCCACAGCAGCCAGCACAGCAAAGCCTACTGCAGGACCCACATGGTAACAGCTGCTGTTGAAGACCTCCTCCTGATCACCAACCAAAAGAAACCTGACTCCCAAACCAGCACCCATACAGAGTGTTCTGAATCCCTCCCTGGTTTCCAGGCTGGAGATTCAACCCCTGTCTCTGAACCGTTTCTCCCTCTCTGACCTTGTGATTTCAGTGCTGGTGACTACTGGTCCTCCCTTTGCTTGGGGCGCTCACATCTCATTTCATTTCTCATTATCAGTAGCAAGCAGATCAAGGACAGGCTCTCCTCTGCTCACATTCTCCAGCTATCTTGCAAAGGAAATAACCGTATTGATTATTGCCCTTTGTCATCCCACAGCAGCCAGGACAGCTACACTGGGCGGCCAGGACAGACACCCTAACTTCAACCGTGCCCTGGAAACCAAACAGCTCCTGCTGCAGAGGCCCCAGGAAGCCCATCACACCACACGAGGTCCAGCACAGCTCCTGCTCCAAGCCCAGCACGTGAGACCCTCAGCTGAACCTCAGGGCTCAGCGGAACCTTCACTGCAGCCTGTCTGCTCTCAACAGGGACTGCTGCCTCCCATTAACCCTGGGTGGGTGCTCACACAGCCTCAGAACTGTCCCAAGACAGCTGCAGCACGGCCACGCTTCGAGCCAGGCTGTGCACAACCTCTGCTCTGCTCTTCTCTGGATGGGAGCTGCTCACAGCCCAGCCACGGGAAGTCACTGTGTCTCGTCTCATCCAAGAGATGCCCGTCCAGTCCCCTCACTAATACACCTCACGATGAGGCACCGGCCCCAGCACAGCTTCCACACCAGCAACCTCCTGTCCCCAGCCTTCCCCCACCCAATGGAGCCTCCCCACAGAGGCACTGGTGCTCACAGACATTCCTCACCCAGACTTCCATCTTCAGACAGGCTTCTCCCTCAGCATCGTGCTCCAGAGCTCCCTCAGAGTGGGGCTCTCACCCCTGCACATCTCCCCTTGTCAGGTGATTCCCTCCAGCAAGTCCTTGACATCACTCCCCAAACCTGCACCCACAAACAGCTCATGTGCTCATAACCCTGCACCCCAAACCTGCACCCACAAACAGCTCATGTGCTCATAACCCTGCACCCCAAACCTGCACCCACAAACAGCTCATGTGCAACACTCCCTCTGACCACCACCTTCTCCCTCCAGGAGCCCCCATCCCAGGTCTTGGGTCCCTGACCAGGTGCAACATCAGGACCATCAGTCCCCACCCAGGTACAATACCCTTCTCAGGGCCCTGGTCCCATGACAAGGCACCTCTCACACACCACACTCCCCACACCTCCCACTGCCCATCCAGACACCCCAGAACCCCGACAGCTCGAAGCGGAAGTCCAGCCCCACCTTGGAGACCTTCCCTTACACCAGCATCTCCGTCCCACAACCCAGGTGCAAGAGATCTTCCCACCAGCTAAAGATCACCCCGCTCCCCATCAACAAGCCCCCCAGCCATGCCAAAGCACCATCCCTGTGCAGTCTGCCACACCGGGACCCCCTGCCCAGGACCTGCCCCTGCTCCTGCCCTCACAGCCATTCACCAGCGTCTCTGAAGCAGCGAGTAGCCCAGCGCTGCCCATCTGCACTGCCTGGACCTCTCCAAGCAGAGTCACTGAGCCTCCTCTAAGCCCTACCGACCTCTCTCAGCCACGCGCTGAGGAAGCCGGGGAGACGAGCTCCAGCTCCGAGGAGCCGTGGCCACCACAACCTGCTCTTACCCCCCACGGGACTCTCCACAACTCGCCTTCCCTCTGGGGAGGGCACGAGGAGGAGATGCAACAGGGTTCTGTTGGGGGCACTAGGGAACGGCCCCAGGGCCCCCAGCCTAATGCAGGTATCACCCAAGGGGATGCCAAAGGATGCAAAGACAGCGGGTGAAGACAAGGGATGGGGAAAAACACTTCAGACCCCAGAGTCCTGCCCGTCTGTTGGCATCCCCAGGAATAGCTCACCTCACCCTGTGCAGCTCCACACAACCAGTGCCCCCAGCTCCAGCTCCCCACTGCAGTAAAGCCCAGCCAAGGGGCTCAGCAGCACCTCACCCACTGCTCAGTCCATCCCCTCCTCTGCACCGGGGACACAAACGCTTCAGCGGGGGCAAGAGCAGGGCTGCTCAGACCACCACAGCCAAGGGCAGGCTGCCGGCACCCACAGCCCAGGGCCTGGGGGTCTCACATGCAGCACCAGCCTGGCACCATGGGATGGCAAATGTCTCCACGGGTGCACGCTACAGCTGACACAGCCACTCGGATCAGGGAGTGCTCCAGCCTGCGCTGCCAGAGGCATCGGCAGGGAAAGCACAGGCAGGAGGAGGAGGAGGAGGAGGAGAAGATTCTTAAACTTTCCGTGCCCAGCCATGGCATCAGCTGCCTGGCAGGGGAAGCTCTGCTCAGCCCTGAGCGCTGGGAACCGGCTCAGCACCCACCGCGGGGTTTACGGGGCTTCCGAGACGCCTGCCCGGCACAGCGGCCAGAGGCATCACCCCGCGGGGCCGCTCATCCCCCCCCCGGGATCGCTGTGCCGGGAGTTCTGTGGGGAAGGGCTTCCCCGCCCGCCCCCCGCCCCGCTCCCAGCCCGCACCGCCGGCGCGGGGGGCCGGCAGCCTCGCAGGTGGCCGGGACGCCGGGAGCGGCTCTCGGGGCTCCGGGATGGGGGAGAGGAGCGCTCGGAGCAGCGCCCAGCCCTGGCGGGGTCCCGCAAAGCGCGGCACCCCCTGCCCCATCCCAGCGGGCGCACGGAGCCCCTCCGCAGCGCCCCCCAGCCCCGAGGGCGGCGCAGCCCCCCGGCCCCGCGGCTCTGCCCCCCCCCTCCCAGGGCCCCCCCCGCGCCCCGCCCGCACTCACCCTTGACGGCTTCGCCCCGGTTGAGCTGGATCTCGCCCTCGCCCTGCGGCGCGTAGCTCTTCACCACGATGAACTTGCGGCCGGGCACGGCGCTGTACAGCTTCCGCTTGGGCCCGCGCAGCGGGGCGGGCGCGGCGTGCGGCGCGGGTTCGGGGCCGGGGCCGGGCCCGGGGGGCCCCGCCGGGCCGCCGGGGCTGTAAACGAAGACGTAGGTTACGGTGCTGATGCCCGGCAGCTCGCGGCTCGGCCCGCCGCGGCCCGCGGGCTGCGCCATGGCGGGGAGGGGAGCGGGGGGTGGGGGGGTTCGGGGATGAGGGGGGGAACGGGGACGGGATGGGGGGCAGGGCGGGGAGGGGAGGGGGGGGGGAGACGGGACCGGCGGGGCTCAGCGCAGCCCCGGCCGCCGCGGCGCCGCCCGGGCGCGGGCACCGGCTGCGGGTGGGGGGCCGCCGCCCGCCGCCGGCTCCATGGCGCGGCGCCGCCCGCCCCGCGCGGCGCTCCGCTCCCTCCGGCGCCGCGCCGCCGCCGCGCGCACCATGGCCCGGGGCAGGTGCCGCCGCCGGCGGCTCCTCCCCCTGCGGGCGGGGACGGCGCCGGACCGGCCGCCTCCCGCCCCCGGACGCCTCCCGCCGCCGCCGCCGCCGCCGCCCCGACCGGCCGCCGCCGCCGCTGCTGCTGCCGCGGGGCCGCGCTCCGAGCCGCCCCCTGGCGGCCAACGGGCAGCGCCGGGGCAGGCGGCGGGGGGGGACGCAGTGGGGGGGGGGGGGATGTCTGGAGGGGCGGGGGGCCGGGGATGCCCGGAGAGGGTGGGGGGTAGTGGGGGGGGGTGATGCCCGACGGGGGAGTGGGGGACCAGGGGGTTAATGGCAGGAGGGGCGGAGAACCGGGGATGCCCGGAGAGGGTGGGGGGCAGGGAGGGTGAGGGGGGGATGATGCCCGCCGGGGGAGTGCGGACCAGGGGGGTGATGCCCAGAGGGGCGGGGGGCCGGGGATGCCCGGAGAGGGTGGGGGGCAGTGGGGGGGGGGTGATGCCCGACGGGGGAGTGGGGACCAGGGGGTTGATGGCAGGAGGGGCGGAGAACCGGGGATGCCCGGAGAGGGTGGGGGGCAGGGAGGGTGAGGGGGGGATGATGCCAACCGGGGGAGTGGGGGACCAGGGGGGTGATGCCCAGAGGGGCGGGGGACCAGGGATGCCCGGAGAGGCAGTGTGTGGGGGGATGATGCCCGCTGGGGGAGTGGGGGACCAGGGGGTTGATGGCAGGAGGGGCGGGGGGTCAGGGATGCCCGGTGAGGTTGGGGGGCAGTGTGTGTGGGGGATGATGCCCACCGGGGGAGTGGGGGACGAGGGGGTTGATGCCCGGAGGGGCGGGGGACCAGGGATGCCCGGAGAGGCAGTGTGTGGGGGGATGATGCCCGCTGGGGGAGTGGGGGACCAGGGGGTTGATGGCAGGAGGGGCGGGGGGACGAGGGATGCCCGGCGGGTGAGGGAGAAGAGGAAGGACAACCGCGGAGGGGCGGCGATGCCCGGCGAGGCGGTGTGCGGGGGCGGGGGGCACACGGGAGGGGCGATGCCGGGGCCGGGTGTGTGTGCAGTAATGCGGGGGTGTGCGGGGGGTGCCCGGTTCCCGCTCCCGGGGCGGGGAGCGGTGCCTCGGGGGGGTGTGACAGCAGTGCCCTCTGAGAGTGGGAGGGGGGTCCCCTCTCTGCCCCCCGACCTGCCAGCACCACGCACTGCAGTCGCCCCACTCGCAGCCCCGCATACGCACGGGGGATGGGGGGCAGAGGGGGGCGGGCTCAGCGCTGGGTGCTCCAGCGGCTGGTCCCTCCTGCTGCCCCCCCAGCACCCTGTTTGCACCCCCTAGCTCCGTGCTTGCAGCCCCCCGGTCTGCACTCTCTGCCTCTCTTGGGGGCGGGGGGGGGGGGGGGGGCGCTGGTACGTCCTCACGCCGCAGCCCCCACGTCCCCCAGGTCCATAGGGTCGTGCCCCACACATGCCCCCGACCACCCTCCTGCTGCCTCCCCGGCCCCTGTGGAGAGGCGGGGTCTCAGCGGGGTCTCTGCCCGGTGCCGGTGCTGTCCCGGGGTGCGCCCCCCAAAAGGGCCGTACGCCGATGGGGTACGCTGCAGGGTGCAGCCGGGGGACAGGAGAGCACCCCTCAGCCCTCAGCCTGCCTCAGGCTGTGTCCCCCCAGGAGCTGACAGCGGTGTGGATGGATGCCATGGGGGAGACGGGAATGGCACCCCCACGGCAACAGCCGGGCTGACACAGGAGGCGCAGATTCCATCCTGGAATCGCCAGGCTGCCCAAACCCGGCACCCAAAACCCCCCCACGGGGGGCACAGGGCTTCGGCACAGGCACCTCTCGGCGGGGATGGGCGCTGGGCAACCCTGCGCTTCCTGCAGCCCCTCAAGGGGCGCAACACTCGGTGAGGAAGGAATCGCTGCCCTTTCCCCATTGCGCTGCTAAATGACGCTCCTGAGGCAGGGCAGAGATACTGAAGACCCGCTCCGAGGTCCCTGACACGGCCCTTCCTGGTGCCAGGGCCGCCGTGGGAAGCGCAGACACAGCGGGTACCGCAGCGGGAACAGCGGCGCACGCAGCGCCCGCGGCACCGCGGCGAGGTCATGCCAGCATGGCACTGCGGCACCGCGGCGAGGCCACGCCAGCATGGCACCATGGCAAGGTCACATCAACATGGCACTGGGCACCACAGCAAGGTCACACCAGCATGGCACCATGGCACCATGGCAAGGTCACACCAGCATGGCACCATGGCACCACAGCTGCGTGGTGAGGCCACACCAGCATGGCACTGGGCACCACAGCAAGGTCACACCAGCATGGCACCACGGCGAGGTCACACCAGCATGGCACCGCGGCACCACGGCGAGGTCATGCCAGCATGGCATCATGGCAAGGTCACACCAGCATGGCACTGCGGCACCACAGCCCCGCGGCGAGGCCATGCCAGCATGGCACTGGGCACCACAGCAAGGTCACACCAGCATGGCACCATGGCACCATGGCAAGGTCACACCAGCATGGCACCGCGGCACCATGGTGAGGTCACACCAGCATGGCACTGCGGCACCACAGCCCCGCGGCGAGGCCACGCCAGCATGGCACCATGGCACCATGGCAAGGTCACACCAGCATGACACCATGGCAAGGTCACACCAGCATGGCACCGCAGCACCACAGCCCCGCGGTGAGGCCATGCCAGCATGGCACCACGGCACCACGGCGAGGCCATGCCAGCATGGCACTGGGCACCACAGCCCCGCGGCGAGGTCACACCTGGCACCAGGCACCACGGCACCGTGGCAAGGTCACACCAGCATGGCACCACAGCACCACAGCCCTGCAGTGAGGTCACACATGGCACTGGGCACCACGACAAGGTCACACCAGCATGGCACGAGGCACCGCGGAGAGGTCATGCCAGCATGGCACTGGGCACCGTGGCACTGCGGCGAGGTCACACATGGCACAGGGCACTGCGGAGAGGTCACGCCAGCATGGCACTGGGCACCGCAGCTCTGCACCCCATGGTGAGGTCACACATGGGACCAGGCACCGCAGCTCCATGCCCTGTGGTGTGCTCACGCCTGGGGCTGGGCACCACAGCTCCACACCCCGTGGTGAGGTCACACCAGCACAGGACCAAGCACCGCAGGTCCGCACCCCACGGCATGTTCACACATGGCACCAGGCACCACAGCTCTGTGCCCCACGGCGTGCTCGTGCCTGGGACTGGGCACTACAGCCCCACGGCAGGGTCACACTGCCTGGGTCCTGGCACCGCAGCTCTGCACCCCGCAGTATGCTCACACTGGGAAGGGGCACTCGCACTTTGGGTGTGGATACACAAGCAGGGCGGCTGCAGCACCATGGCTGTCTTCCCTCTGCATCCTCCCTCTCCATCCCCCCTCTCCATCCCCCCTCTCCAGCTCTGCCAGCCGCAGTGGTGCCCACACACACCCGCCCACAAGCAGGAGCCCACCCCAGCCATAGTGCTACCGACCCCAACCTCCCCCTCAGCACTGTGCCACCGGCGCTGCTCTCCAACAACCGTGCAGCCACCGCAGAGCTCTGGGAACCACGCAGCCCCAGCGCTGAGCCCGCACCTCAGCACCCTCCGGCAGCACCGCAGCAGCTTGATGCCCCATGGCCTGGCACCAACCCTGCACCGTGTGTGGGGCGAGCTCTGACAGTGCCACTGTGGGACCCCCAGAGCCCGTCCAGGCCAGAGTGACAGGAGGATCAGTGACACGAGGATGAGACCCGTGGCCCGAGGGCTCCGCTGCTCGGGGAAGCATCACCGACACCACGCACCGTCCCACCCGCACGCTCGTTCTTGGATCGCTGAGGAGGTATGAAGCCTCCATCTACCAGAGCCCCGTCTGTAACTCTGCCTGTGTAATACCCCCACAGAACACCACCACCATCTTTGTTGGGCTCTTTTGGCAGGCTCAGTTTCAGTTAGGGGACGTTAATTAATTTAATCAGATTTCATCTTGATGCCTGCTTGATAGAGACCTGTCCTGCAGCTGCTGCGGGGTCAGGCTCTGCTCTGGGAACACTCCTACCTCTATTCCCAGCTGGAAAACGTGTGGAAAAACTGCCTGGAAGGGGGTTTCTGGTTTCCATCAGTTGGGAGCAGAGCATCTCTCTGCGTGTTTCCATGTGGGCTGACAACGTGTCTCCTCACCCCCCTTCATCCCCCCCCCCGGTGCCACGAGCACCCTGAGGCCACAGGAGCGGGTTTCGTCCCTTGCTGCGCCCAGTCTTGCTGCAGCTGATGGCTGCTGGATCCATAACTCACTGCTGAACGGCAGCCAGGAGCCTTGGACATGATGAATAAAACAAACAGCACCGCAGCAGTGTTTGCTAAGCAGCTACGGAGCTTCTTAATGTCCCCAGTGGGTAATCGTGATTGCGCTGCGTGCGATGCCCACCTCCTCCTCCTCCTCTTCCTCCTCCTCCTCCTCTCAGAGATGCACAGGCAGGCGTGCAGCGAGATGCCGGGCACCACAGAGGACTGTTCCCCATGGGGGTGTGAGGGGAGGGAGCTCAAATACCCACAGCCCTGTCTCTTCCTGCTGAGCTGCCATCCTTGGGGCTCGCAGGGCTGTTCCCTGTATGGCAGCTGTTCATCTGGAGATCATCCATCCAAACCCAGAACCCATCACAGCACCCAGAGGAGGCTCTTGTGGGTATCAACTGGAGCACACCAGCAAGAGGGACGCTATGGGACGAGGGATTCATCCTCCCAATGTCACCTGCTGCCTCTGCAACCAGCAACCTGCTCCAGAAGCCGTTCAGCTGAAACCTCTCTGGATGCCTCTCCCGGAGGCAGGAGGAGCTGGAGCAGCCGGCACTGGGTGCTGCTCCTCCCAGCCAGGTCCTGAGCGGGGCTGGGCGCAGTGCGGGTGCTCAGCTTTGGCTCTCCAGCACTGAGGGACCTGTCAGCCCCAGCATCAGCAGGCAGACCTGGTGGCACAGCCCCGTGTAACACTTCAGGGGTCTCACACTCACTCTGCCTGTTGAAGATCACTACGTGAGCTGGGTTTGATGCCTCGTGCCTCTTACAGGTATTTGGGCCCTGGAAGCATCCAGCCTCAGTGGTGCCTGGAGCCAGGGATGGAGACCCGATGACCGGACGGGATGCCTCCTTCGGAAACAGTGCCGGGTCCCAGGATGGGAGAGCCTCCTCACAGAGGCAGAACCACCTCCAGCGACCCCCTCAACCAGCCCCAGCCGTTCCTGAGGGCAGGCAGACTCCCCTTCACAGGCTGGCGGTGCGTTCAGATCACCGCAGGGGAATCAACAGACCATAATAGTCCCCACAATCACTTCAAACACACCAAGCAGTCCCAAACACCCAGACAGATGCTTTGGTTTATGCGTGCTCCCAAGGGGCTGATCAGAAGAGAATCGCTTTGCCTCAGGCCTGAGGGATTCTTGGGTGGGGTTTAAGCCACCATCCTCCTCCTCCTCACTTCTCCATGGAACTCTTGCCCACCACTGTCCCAGGGGAGCACGGGGGGGGGGGAGGGGAGGTGAGGTGAAGGCACACTGGTTTTTGGAGAGCACAGCTGATGCCTTAGGGGTGGCAGACCTGTCCCACCAGGCGATGCCAGAGGGGTGGAGTCACAGAATCACAGAATCACAGAATCTTAGGGGTTGGAAGGGACCTCAAGAGATCTTCGGGTCCAACCCCCCTGCCAAAGCAGGCTCCCTATCTCATATTACATAGATAGGCATCCAGACGAGACTTGAATATCTCCAGAGAAGGAGACTCCACCACCTCCCTGGGCAGCCTATTCCACTGCTCCGTCACCCTCACTGTGAAAAAGTTCTTCCGCATGTTGGTGCGGAACTTCCTGTACGCCAGCTTACAGCCATTGCCCCTAGTCCTGTCCCCACTGACCACTGAAAAGGGGCTGGCCAATTCCCCCTGCCACCCATGTCTAAGATACTTGTAAACACTAATTAGGTCCCCCCTAAGTCTTCTTTTTTCCAGGCTGAACAGACCCAGCTCACTCAACCTTTCCTCATAGGGGAGATGTTCCAGACCCCTAATCATCTTTGTCGCCCTTCTCTGGACTCTCTCCAGAAGGTCCCTGTCTTTTCTATACCAGGGAGCCCAGAACTGGACACAGTATTCCAGGTGGGGCCTGACCAGGGCAGAGTAGAGGGGGAGGATCACCTCCTTCGACCTGCTGGACACACTCTTCCTGATGCATCCCAGGATCCCATTGGCTCTCTTGGCCACCAGGGCACACTGCTGGCTCATAGCCAACCTGTCATCAACCAGGACCCCCAGGTCCTTCTCCATAGAGCTCTTCTCCAACAGGTCATCCCCCAGCCTGTACTGATACAGTCGGTTATTCCTCCCCAGGTGCAAGACTTTACACTTGCTTTTGTTGAATTTCATTAGATTTCTCCCTGCCCAGCTCTCCAGTCTGTCCAGGTCTCGCTGGATGGCAGCGCAGTGTTCCTGCATGTCAGCCACTCCTCCCAGTTTTGTATCATCGGCGTACTTGCTGAGGGTGGATGCTATTCCCTCATCAAGGTCGTCAATGAAGATATTAAACAGGACTGGAGATATTAAACAGTCACTGGAGCTTTGCCTTGCCACCCTTCTGTGCGTCTCCGAGCGTGCTCGGCGCCTGCCCATCACCACGAAAGCATCAGCTCCTGACCCTGTGTCTCTCCCCTGAGAGCTGAGCATCCCATTTTGGTCGCTTTAGGACACAGAGAGGTTTCTGCACGGGGAAACTGCCGCTGGTTTCAACATGTGCTGCAAACTGAACCCTCTGGGGACGGAGCACAGCCGGCAGCGTTGCGGTGACCTGTCAGCCTCTCCCAGCAGCACTACGGCTGTTAAACTGTTCCTGTCCCCAGGCACCAATCCCAAAGCACGGGGGGGTTTTCCTTTTCCTTTTTCCCAGATGTGTTGTCTCTGGTGCTGGAGCTGCCGCTCAGTTCAGCCACAGAAGGAAGAATCTGTAAGTCCAGAGAGGGGGTGGGTGCCCCGTCCCTGGGGGTGTTCAAGGCCAGGCTGGATGGGGCCCTGGGCAACCTTGTGTAGCTCCAGGCCTGAGGCTGGTGTCCCTGCCTGTGGCAGGGGGTTGGAGCTCTGGGACCCTTGGGGTCCCTCCGAAACCTGGCAGGGGGTTGGAGCTCTGGGACCCTTCGGGTCCCTCCCAAACCTGGCAGGGGGTTGGAGCTCTGGGACCCTTGGGGTCCCTCCCAAACCTGGCAGGGGGTTGGAGCTCTGGGACCCTTGGGGTCCCTCCCAACCCATGCCATTCTATGATTCTATAAGCTGCTGCTCCTGCTCTGAGAACATTCTCATCCTCTCCCAGGCAGCTCTGCACCCCTGGAATGCCTGGTGACAATCTCCCTGTCAGAGCTCGGTGGGATGAAGGGCACAAGGCATGCCTTGCCACGGGCCCTTCAGCCTTGCCCAGCAAAGTGACAGGGCTGCAGTGATCTCCTCTGAGAGCCACACATTGGGCTGCAGCTCAGAGAGACTTGCCCACCACACAAGCACGGTGACAGAGCCCACGGGGTCCTTGTAACCCGACAGGCTCAGGCAGGACCTGACTGACTTCCAGCCATGGCACCTGCTACACATCCCTGGGAAGAAACACTGTCGCTGCTCCAGTCTGGGATCGTTCCTACCAGTGTGGCAGGTACAGAAATAGACTGGGCTGGGGGGGAACTGCTTCAGCTCCAGCAGGAAAACAGCAGCTTCCCCAGGCTCACAGAACCCAACAGGCTGGTTGAGGCTGGCAGGGATCCCATCCCTTGGGGAGGGGGGTCACCCTGTCAGCGCCCTGCACAAGCCAGGACAGCCATGGCTGGTGGCCCTGGACCATCTCCAGATGACTTGTGAGTATCTCCCACGACCTCCCTGGGCAGCCTGTGCCAGCAGTCCGTCACTCACAGTGACAGTGTGTTTCCTGATGTTCAGAGGGAACCTCCCCTGCTCCAGTCTGTGCCCACCACCTCTGGTCCTGTCCCCAGGCACCCCTCAGAAGACCCTGGCTCCCTCCTCTCTCGGCATCTTCCCTCTTCCATGGGATCCCCTCACAGTCTTCTCTCCCCCAGGCTGAGCAGCCCCAGCTCCCTCAGCCTTCCCTCCCCCCCGAGATGCTCCAGCCCCTCCTCATACCCTCTCCAGTATGTCCATCTCTCCCATCCCAGGGAGCCCAGTGCTGGACCCACCACTCCAGGGGCAGCCTCACCGGCACTGAGCAGAGGGGAGAGGTTTCCCCCTCTCCCTGCAGCTATCCCAAATTCCCCCAGCCCACTGAAGATGCTTTGCCAGCAGGTGCTTTGGCAGCCCAGGACACCCTTCAGTGCCTCTGTGCCAAGGGCAGGTTGCTGGCTGGGTGTCAGCCAGGACCCCCTGCCCCTCCCTGCAAAGCCGTTTCCATCTGGGACTCGCCCAGCAGGAATTTCCCTGGCTCCCCACGAGCTGCTTCTGGAGCCATCCTGAACTCAGGAATGGGAGAAATCTTCAGGGATGCTCTGCCTAGGCTACCACCTGATCTAACGACCAGAAGACACAGGCCCTGCCCAAAATTCAGGAGGCACTTTGCCACTGGGAGCTTTATCCCTCACCAGTGGGTTCCCCCCAGCCGCAGAAGCAGAGCAGGACCCCCACCCCCTCCCCTGCTGTGCCCCCCGTGCTGGGGATCGCAGCAGACCCAGGCTGGCACCCTGGGGCCAGCAGCTCCTGCTCTGGCATGATGGGATTCTATTCCTCCCTGTTCCCAGAGCACAGCTCCTGTATCTCACTCTGCAGCCAGCTCAGAAACTTCTGGTCTCAGATATCTCTGCACAGCTACATGAGAACAGCACCGTCACTGCCTAACGAGAGCCAATTAGTGGCGGATTCCCAGGGCAGGGAGAACAGAGCTGCTCTCCTGCCCAGCTCCTCCTCAGCCAGCTGCTGGGCCAGTGCCCCAGCTCATGAGCGAGGATGTGAGGAGGGAGTCGGGGAGCCCACGGCCAGATCTCAGCATCCATGGGGCAGCGGGAGCTCGGGGGGCTGCTCTCCCACCACAGCACAGGGAGGATGGAGCAGGGTGAGGGTGGAGCAGGGTGAGGATGGAGCACGGTGAGGATGGAGCAGGGTGAGGGTGGAGCAGGGTGAGGATGGAGCAGGGTGGGGATGGAGCAGGGCGAGGATGGAGCAGGGTGGGGATGGAGCACACTGAGGATGGAGCAGGGTGGGGATGGAGCACACTGAGGATGGAGCAGGGCGAGGATGGAGCACACTGAGGATGGAGCAGGGTGAGGATGGAGCATGGTGAGGATGGAGCAGGGTGGGGATGGAGCAGGGTGGGGATGGAGCAGAGTGAGGATGGAGCAGGGTGAAGATGGAGCAGGGTAAGGATGGAGCAGGGTGGGGATGGAGCAGGGTAAGGATGGAGCATGGTGAGGATGGAGCAGGGTGGGGATGGAGCAGAGTGAGGATGGAGCAGGGTAAGGATGGAGCAGGGTGGGGATGGAGCAGGGTGGGGATGGAGCAGGGCGAGGATGGAGCACGGTGAGGATGGAGCACGGTGAGGGTGGAGCACGGTGAGGGTGGAGCACGGTGAGGATGGAGCAGGGTAAGGATGGAGCAGGGTGAGGATGGAGCCAGGCTGAGGATGGAGGAGGGTGAGGGTGGAGCAGGGTGGGGATGGAGCAGGGCGAGGATGGAGCAGAGTGAGGATGGAGCACGGTGAGGGTGGAGCACGGTGAGGATGGAGGAGGGTGAGGATGGAGCAGGGTAAGGATGGAGCAGGGTAAGGATGGAGCAGGGTGAGGATGGAGCACACTGAGGATGGAGCAGGGTGAGGATGGAGCAGGCTGAGGATGGAGGAGGGTGAGGATGGAGCTCAGCACGGGACATGTCAGCTGAACCTCAGCAGAGGAGCATCCAGCTGGGCAGCGCTGGGGGTTGTGACCCTCCAAAACCTGGAGCTGCCAAGGACACCCCGAGAGCGGCTGTGAGAGCCAGGCAGAGCTTGGAGGGAGAGCTCCTGCAGGCACCTGCTCACCGGGCAGCGACCCCACTTCACTGCACTGGTCTGGGTGCTGAACTAACCCCCCCAAGCATTAACACCTCCCCTGGGCTGCAGCTGAGCCCCACAAACACCTCTGGAGAAGACAGAGCAGGACTGGAACCCCGAGAGAGATGACTAATTAAAAGGCTTTGTCCCCCTTTATGGACCCACCCTTCAAAGCACCCCAAGTTCATCCCAGCCAGGGAAGCATCCCCAGCAGCAGCTGGATCTGTGCCTCTCCCCCCTGACAGCTGAAGTGCTTCATACCCCTGGGTCGCTCCAGAGAGCTGAGACTCCTACTGAAAAGACAAAATAGGGTTTTACCACCTGACAGAGAGGATAACGGGATCTCTCAAAATGATGCCTCTAATCCCACCTATCCTGTGAGATCAGAGTCCTCAGGAATTTGGACAACCTGTCTGATAAGCCCTGGAAACGCAGGAACAGGCAACTGACTGAGGCAACAGGCGCCTCCCTCTCTGGCTGATGCTCTTGGGGGGTGAGGGGAAGCCTGGTCCTGCTGAAGGCACACAACAGGTCAAGGGATGGGGCTGTGAGGGGGTTACCAAACCCCACACCTCCCTGGAGGAGGGGGGCAAAGGTCCAGGTGGAGCCTCACAAGCCATTGCTGACCAGGACAAGCTACTTCCCAAAGTCTGCTCTAGGAGAAGAAATGAAGAAAGAACCTTTCCACCAGTATCTCCTGGTCAGTGTTACCCAGCAGCAATGGGACATGAGCCACCTGTTGGTCCTCAAAATGCTGCTTCAACCTAAGGTACCCCCCTTGCACACCCTACAGACAGACACACAGCCCACACCACCTCTGAGAACCAGCTGGGACGATCCCGAAACTGCCTTTGTCAAGCTCAACATCCCAACTCCAGTCAGCTCATTAGAGTCAGCACAGAGATACCGGTACTTCCATCCCATCCCATCCCATCCCATCCCATCCCATCCCATCCCATCCCATCCCACCCCATCCTATTCCATGCCATCCCATTCCATCCCATCCCATCCCATCCCATTCCATGCCATCCCATTCCATCCCATCCCCATTCCATCTCATCCTGCTCCATCCCATTCCATTCCATCCCATCCCATTCCATACCGTCCCATTCCATCCCGTTCCATTCCATTCCATTCCATTCCATTCCATTCCATTCCATTCCATTCCATTCCATTCCATACCATCCTATCCCATCCCATCCTGTTCCATCCCATCCTGTTCCATCCCATCCTGTTCCATCCCATCCCATCCCATCCCATCCCCAGCCAATGCTACCCTCAGCTCCATGGGGCTGATGCCCAAGGGTCACTACCCAGATCCCTAACAGATCCCTGACATTCTCATGGATCCCAGGATCCAGCAGCATCCACTGTGATGGTGATGGGCAAGGGGAAGGCTGAGAGAGCCGGGGCTGCTCAGCCTGGGGAAGAGAAGACTGGGAGGGGATCCCATCCACACCCACCCCTATCTAAAGGGGGGGCCAGGGGAGGGCCCAGGCTCTGCCCAGTGGGGCCCAGCGACAGGACAAGGGGCACAAACTGGAGCAGGGGAAGGTCCATCCCAGCGGGAGGAAGAACTTCTCCCCTCTGCCCAGGGTGCCCGAGCCCTGGGCCCGGCTGTCCGCAGAGGGTGGGGAGTCTCCTTCCCCAGGGAGATCCCACCCCGGGGTCCTGGGCACCGTCCTGTGCTCCAGGTGACCCTGCTTGGGCTGGGGGGGGTCTCCAGGGCTCCCTCCAGCCCCCAGGGTCTGTAACCCCCACCCAGAGCTCCCTCCAGCCCCCCAGGCTCTGTAACCCCCGCCCAGGGCTCCCTCCAGCCCCCAGGGTCTGTAACCCCCACCCAGAGCTCCCTCCAGCCCCCAGGGTCTGTAACCCCGACCCAGGGCTCCCTCCAGCCCCCAGGCTCTGTAACCCCCACCCAGGGCTCCCTCCAGCCCCCAGGGTCTGTAACCCCCACCCAGGGCTCCCTCCAGCCCCCAGGGTCTGTAACCCCCACCCAGGGCTCCCTCCAGCCCCCAGGGTCTGTAACCCCCATCCAGGGCTCCCTCCAGCCCCCAGGGTCTGTAACCCCCATCCAGGGCTCCCTCCAGCCCCCAGGGTCTGTAACCCCCACCCAGGGCTCCCTCCAGCCCCCCAGACTCTGTAACCCCCACCCAGGGCTCCCTCCAGCCCCCAGGCTCTGTAACCCCCACCCAGGGCTCCCTCCATCCCCCAGGGTCTGTAACCCCCACCCAGGGCTCCCTCCAGCCCCCAGGTGGGGTCTGTGTCTGAGCTCCAGAAAGGACAGCCCTGCTCTGGGGCTGCTGCTGGGGTCAGATGCCCGTTTCACGGGGGTGGCTGCGGGGTGCTGGGGAGCAGCGTGTCCTGCCCAGCCTGCGGGACTGAGCCCCGGCCCAGCCCAGCCCCTCGCTGCTGCCAGGGGAGGGTGGGCTTGGGGAGGGGCTGCAGAGGTGCTGCGGGACCCCTGACGGCTGCTGAGGAGGAACATCCAGCACTGACACTTCCCTGGATCTGGGATTGATTTCCCCTGCTGTTGCCTTGGCAGGAAGGGGGGGTGTGTGCCAGAGCAAGGGGATTCTTCCTGTGGGAGTGTAACTGATCCCATTGCAGCCGCATCTGGAGCTCGGCAAGAGGAGCCCGGGCTGAGTCACACAGCGGGCACAGCTGCTGCAGGCAGACAGACAGACAGACAGACAGACAGGCAGGCACCCTGGGAGGGGCATGCTGCCTGCTGCAGACAGAGACAGACAGACAGACAGACAGACAGACAGACAGACACCTGGGGAGGGGCATGCTGCCTGCTGCAGACAGACAGACAGACAGACAGAGAGGCACCTGGGGAGGGGCATGCTGCCTGCTGCAGGCAGACAGACAGACAGACAGACAGACAGACACCTGGGGAGGGGCATGCTGCCTGCTCCAGACAGAGACAGACAGACAGACAGACACCTGGGGAGGAGCACGCTGCCTGCTCCAGACAGAGACAGACAGACAGACAGACACCTGGGGAGGGGCAGGCTGCCTGCTGCAGGCAGACAGACAGACAGACAGACAGACAGACACCTGGGGAGGGGCATGCTGCCTGCTGCAGGCAGACAGACAGACAGACAGACAGACACCTGGGGAGGGGCACGCTGCCTGCAGACAGACAGACAGACAGACACCTGGGGAGGGGCACACTGCCTGCTGCAGACAGACAGACAGACAGACAGGCAGACACCTGGGGAGGGGCACGCTGCCTGCTGCAGGCAGACAGACAGACAGACAGGCAGGCACTCTGGGAGGGGCAGGCTGCCTGCTGCAGACAGACAGACAGACAGACAGACAGACAGACACCTGGGGAGGGGCACGCTGCCTGCAGACAGACAGACAGACAGACACCTGGGGAGGGGCACACTGCCTGCTGCAGACAGACAGGCAGACAGACAGACAGACACCTGGGGAGGGGCACGCTGCCTGCTGCAGGCAGACAGACAGACAGACAGGCAGGCACTCTGGGAGGGGCAGGCTGCCTGCTGCAGACAGACAGACAGACAGACAGACAGACAGACACCTGGGGAGGGGCATGCTGCCTGCTGCAGACAGACAGACAGACAGGCACCTGGGGAGGGGCACGCTGCCTGCTGCAGGCAGACAGACAGACAGACAGGCAGGCACTCTGGGAGGGGCAGGCTGCCTGCTGCAGACAGACAGACAGACAGACAGACAGACAGACACCTGGGGAGGGGCATGCTGCCTGCTGCAGACAGACAGACAGACAGGCACCTGGGGAGGGGCACGCTGCCTGCTGCAGACAGACAGACAGACAGACAGACAGACAGACAGACAGACAGACACCTGGGGAGGGGCAGGCTGCCTGCTGCAGGCAGACAGACAGACAGACAGACAGACACCAGGGGAGGGGCATGCTGCCTGCTGCAGGCAGACAGACAGACAGACAGGCAGGCACCCTGGGAGGGGCATGCTGCCTGCTGCAGACAGAGACAGACAGACAGACAGACAGACACCTGGGGAGGGGCATGATGCCTGCTGCAGACAGACAGGCACCTGGGGAGGGGCACGCTGCCTGCTGCAGACAGACAGACAGACAGACAGACACCTGGGGAGGGGCAGGCTGCCTG
This sequence comes from Laterallus jamaicensis coturniculus, assembly GCA_022605575.1. Classification (NCBI taxonomy): domain Eukaryota; kingdom Metazoa; phylum Chordata; class Aves; order Gruiformes; family Rallidae; genus Laterallus; species Laterallus jamaicensis. Next base: position 427,770 of record JAKCOX010000107.1, read on the forward strand.
ATGCAGGCAGACAGACAGACAGACAGACAGACACCTGGGGAGGGGCACGCTGCCTGCTGCAGACAGACAGACAGACAGACAGACAGACACCTGGGGAGGGGCAGGCTGCCTGCTGCAGACAGACAGACAGACAGACAGACAGACAGACAGACAGACACCTGGGGAGGGGCACGCTGCCTGCTGCAGGCAGACAGACAGACAGACAGACAGACACCTGGGGAGGGGCAGGCTGCCTGCTGCAGGCAGACAGACAGACAGACAGACAGACACCTGGGGAGGGGCAGGCTGCCTGTCCCCTGCCACCACAGTCTGACTCAGGGTCCCAGCAGTGGCACAGCCCTGGCGATGTGGCAGCAGGCAGGGGGCAGGAGGCAGCAGGCAGGAGGCAGGAGGCAGGAGGCAGCGGGCAGGAGGCAGCGGGCAGGAGGCAGGGGGCAGGAGGCAGGGGGCAGGAGGCAGGGGGCAGGAGGCAGGAGGCAGGAGGCAGGGGGCAGGAGGCAGCGGGCAGGAGGCAGCGGGCAGGAGGCAGGAGGGACTCTCACTGTCCTTACAGGGGCCCATCCCCTGGCTAGGAGGTCCCTGGGCTTGCAGAGGGAGACAGGGCACTGGGACACGGGAGCTCTTTCCTCCGAGGCAGACGCCAGGGAGCAGGCACACTGGGGTCAGCTGCAGAGGACATCCCAAGGGCACAAAGAGCAGATGGAAGGACGTGTTCAGGGAAGATCAGGACTGAACTGAGACTGGGTTTGCCTTGCCAGGGGGTATGGAGAGCTCTGGCAGGCACCAGTTGAGTGTCTGACGATCCAAGCAGCTGATGAGCACCTCTCAGGAAGCTGCACCCTTGGTGGGTGCCTGATCCTTCCCTCCATCTCCTGTGCAGCTCTGTAACTGAGAGCGAGCACCTTGTCCTGGGCAACGTCCGCTCTTCACCCCAGAAGACCTCAGGCACATCAGGCCAGGAACAGAAAGCCCCAGCTCCCAGAGTCACACAGTCCCTATCAGCACCCTGATACAGCACAGCAGTCCTCATCCTGGCGTTACCAGCAGGATTTTTGGGGAGCCCACACGTCGCACAGGGGCCCTCCTGGGCCAGCTATCACCCCAGACCAGCACCCAGCAGCACCCTGCCCGCCCACCAAGTGCTCCAGGCAGAGCTCCCAGCTCCCAGGCAGCAGGAGCAGGAGCTCACATCCCTCTGGGTAAAGGCTGAGGGACTTTGGCTTCACCCCCCTGGACATTCCAGCGCCTGGGGGGGGGGGGGGGGTGAGGAGAGCAGCTGCCCTGTGCAGTTCAGTGCAGGAACTGGAGCAGAAGGCTACAGTCAATTGGGAGCGCACAGGAAAGGGAGATAAGCAGATTACAAATATACAAACTGGAATTTAACTGAGGGGATGACACTGCTTATCAGCAGCAGCAATTCTTCACACAGGTTGTCACCACAGTGTCTGTCCTTTGTCTCTGATGGAGCCTTCAGATGCTGATAACACCCTCCTGCAGCAGCTGCTTCCTCACCCAAACACTGTGATGACAAGTACGCAAATGACTTCAGCCCCAGACACCCCCTGGGCCTTTTCCCTCCACAAGGTATCCCCCCCCCCCCCCAAAATAAACCTGTGATGCTGCTGTGGAGACAGGGTCTGCACCTGAGCAGCAAAGGTGGAGCTGCTACAGGCACCATTGAGTCACCTGCCTGTGCAACCAACACCATCCGAATTCTGCCTGCACCCTGCACACAAGGTACCCAGGACACAAGGTACCCAGGAGACAAGGTACCCAGCACCCAAAGTACCCAGCACACAAGGTACCCAGCACACAAGGTACCCAGCACACAAGGTACCCAGCACCCAAAGTACCCAGCACACAAGGTACCCAGCACAGAAAGTACCCAGGACACAAGGTACCCTGCACACAAAATACCCAGCACACAAAGTACCCAGCACACAAGGTACCCAGCACCCAGAGTACCCAGCACAGAAAGTACCCAGCAACCAAAGTACCCAGAACACAAGGTACCCAGCACACAAGGGACCCAGCACCCAAGGTACCCAGCACACAAGGAACCCAGCACCCAAAGTACCCAGCACAGAAAGTACCCAGCACCCAAAGTACCCAGCACCCAAGTACCCAGCACCCAAGGTACCCAGCACACAAGGTACCCAGCACCCAAAGTACCCAGCACCCAAGGTACCCAGCACACAAAGTACCCAGCACCCAAAGTACCCAGCACACAAGGTACCCAGCACACAAAGTACCCAGCACACAAAGTACCCTGCACCCAAAGTACCCTGCACCCAAAGTACCCAGCACACAAGGTACCCAGCACCCAAAGTACCCAGCACACAAGGTACTCAGCACACAAGGTTCCCAGCACACAAGGTACCCAGCACACAAGGTACCCAGCACCCAAAGTACCCAGCACACAAGGTACCCAGCACACAAAGTACCCTGCACACAAGGTACCCAGCACACAAAATAACCAGCATAGAAAGTACCCAGCACCCAAGGTACCCAGCACCCAAGGTACCCAGCACACAAAATACCCTGCACACAAGGTACCCTGCACACAAGGTACCCAGCACACAAAGTACCCAGCACCACAGTAACTGGATTGGAGGATGTCACATCATCACCTCACTGAACCACCAGGCCTGACCCTCTGCAGGGATGGGGAAGGACCCGACGCCGCAGGCTCTGCCTGCAGCAGCCCCGTGAAGCTGGGTCTGCAGGGCACATCCGTGCCCATTTCGGGGGGAAAAGGGGCACTACAACTGCTCCTTTAAGAAGTGGGGAAGGAACAATGTAATTTAATGTATTCCAGGAATAAAAACTCCAGCTGGAGACTGGAAAGGGGTTCGGGTTGGATTTTAGAACCGGTTCTTGAAGAGGTGAATCAGATTAGGAGGAAGAGCACCTTCAGAGGTGCCACCACCGCCCCCCAACCCGGCTCTGAGCTCCAGACACTGCACAGAGAAGCTGCTTCCCTCTGCTCCTCCCTGCCCAGCCCCAGTGCCACCCAGAGCCCTCTCCTCCTGATGCTGCAGGGCTGTGAAGAGCAGCTCTGCCTCCTCCAGCTCCGCTGCCCTGGGCAGCTCTGTCAGCCTTGGCCAGGCAGCTCCTGGAGCCTCCTCTTCTCCAGGCTGGAGACTCAGGGAGCCACAGAGTCCTTCAGGTTAGGAAAGCTCTGGGAAGCTGAGCCCGAGCGCTGAGCTGGCTCTGCCAAACCCCCACAGCCACGTCCCCAAGCGCCACAGCCGCCCGACACCCCCTGGGCTGGGGGCTCCCCAGTGCCCTGGGCAGCCTGTCCAGCCATGGGCAGTCCCAGCTTCCCCAGTCTGGCTTTGCAGGGCCGTTGCTCTGGCCCTGCTCTAGTCCCACCACTTCCTCCCTGCGATGCAGAGCCAGAGGGGAGCAGGGCAGGACCAGCAGAGCCCCAGGGGACAGTCCCACCCTGCTCCCACCTCCTCCCTGACACCTTTCCTTGGCGGTTTTGCTGCTGTTGTGGGTGCCAGAGCTGTCACCATCAGCACCCAGACCTCTCCTGTCCCCACCAGGTCAGCGAGCAGCATCGCAGGGGGTCTTGGGGTGGCTCTGCCCTACCAGTGTCCCTGTGCCTGCCTGGTGGCCCCTCTGCCACCTCTGGCCCCTGGGGACTCCTGGAGCTCCCCGGGGTTGAGGCACCGTGTGGCTGCTCAAATCATCATCCACAGCCTGGGAGGTTTCACACACACTCTTCTGCCTCTCATGGATGGGAGCAGAGAAGGAAACAGGTCCCACCTCCACCCCCAGGTACCCACTGCTGACCTCTGCCATCCTGAAGAGGTGACATTCAAGTCACACTCTACTCCCTCCCCTGAACAAGCTTTCGAGCCTCCTTCCTCCTTAAGGAGAAGTTCAGAGCCATCTTCATTCTCAGCACAAGGCTGAGGGATCCTTCCACCTGTCAAATCATTCCACAGCTCACCCAGCTGCTCAGAGACACGAGCACAGGCTCCCAGTGCCCACCAGCTCCAAATCCCAGTAGCGACCAGTATCAGCTTCTTCCAGTAAAACCCCCAAAGCATCAGGTTTACATCCACTGTGGAAGTTTCACCTAACTTTATGTGGGCAGCAGCTGGTCTGTGCCCAGGGGCATTGTAAATCCCTGCCTGAATCAGTGGCTGTGCTCACCTGCACTTCCCCTCACCCTCTGGTCTGAGAGCCAGAGGGAGTCAGTGTGCCCAAGGTCACTGCTGGGGGGGGGAGTTCAGAGTCACAGGATGGTTTTGGCTGGAAAGAGCCAGGCTGGGAGAGATCAGAGCAGAAGGATTAAAACCAGCTACAAAAATTCTGCTCTCTGAGCCGCCTGGCTCAGTAGATGCCACTGGTGAGACTCCCACCCCCTGCAGAAACAACCCAGAAGTGGGAAGCAGCACAGCTTCACAGCAGCTGAGCTCGCTGCCCCGTGCCAGCAGCGCCAGGCTCCAGGCAGTGCCAGGCTCCAGGCAGGGCCAGGCTCCAGGCAGTGCCGGGCTCCAGGCAGGGCCAGGCTCCAGGCAGTGCCGGGCTCCAGGCAGTGCCAGGCTCCAGGCAGCACTGGGCTCCAGGCAGTGCCAGGGTCCAGGCAGTGCCAGGGTCCAGGCAGTGCCGGGCTCCAGGCAGTGCCAAGCTCCAGGCAGCGCCGGGCTCCAGGCAGTGCCAGCAATGGCCCGCCAAGCTGTAGAGCACAGTCTTGTCTGGGGTGCAGATAACACAGCTGGGAGCCCTGCAGAGGTGTGCAGTAAATACCCCGTCACCGGGATGGCAACAGGGACACGGCCACCGCCCGGGCACAGGGTCACTGCCTCAGCTCAGGGTCACCATCCTGGCACAGGGTCACCGCCCTGGCACAGGGTCACCGCCCTGGCACAGGGTCACCGCCTTGGCACAGGGTCACTGCCTTGGTGCAGGGTGACCATCCTGGCACAGGGTCACCACCCCGGCACAGGGTCACCGCCCTGGCACAGAGTCACTGCCTCAGCTCAGGGTCACCACCCCGGCACAGGGTCACCACCCCGGCACAGGGTCATCCCCCCGGCACAGGGTCACCCCGTACGGCTCGCACCAGGAAGCGCCAGGGCCCCGCAAGCATTTGGCAGCCTCACAGGAGCCACAGGAACGTTAAACCCCCACATAACATTCTGACAGCATCAGGTATCTGGGGCTGAGGCCCAGCCCCGTATCTGAGGCACCTCCTGACCGCTCCTGGGTGCCCCGTGAGCCCACCTGGCTCATCCCACGGGAGGCAGCGGGGATGCCCCTGAGGCACGATGGGTGCACAGAGTGCCCGTGCCCAGCTCAGGCTGGGATGGAGAGCAGGTGGCTGCTCCTGCCCTGGAGCAGCAGGCGGTCCCAGGAAGCTGCAGCCTTGTCCTGGAGGTGTGACCCTCCCAAAACAGCATGTCATCCAAGCAACAGCACTGTCCAAACCAGGGCCCAACCCTGCCAAACCAGGGCTGCTCTCCAGGCAGGGGGATGAGAGTTGTAACCCAAAATGAGACGACAGAGGAGGAGGAGGAGAAGGAGGAGGAGGAGGAGAAGGAGGTGCTTCATCATCCTGGCCCCGCTTTAGGGCACTTGTTTGGCAAGAAAGGGATGATGGACTGGCCATCCAGATTTAATGTGTATTGCAAAGTTGGCTGTCTTCAGGTAAAACTAAAAGCTGTGCTGGAGCCCGAATCCCCACTGACTGGGGGGCATGAGCACTGCTCCCTCCTCTCCCCCTGCCCTCGTGCCCACATGCACAGCACTCAGGGTGCTCCAGCCTGTACCAGCCACACAGCATTAGGGCTCCTGAGTCCTTCCTGCGCTCAGGAAAACCCCTGGCATGGGTGTCTGCTTCCTGCTCCGAGGCTTTGGTGATGCAGGGTGTGAGCTGAAGGTGATCACGGCTCCTGTGACAACAGTGAAGCAGAGCAGCGAGGCACGCTGCAGGCATACGGGTGCCCTGTGAACTCTGGTATGTGCAGCTCAGCTGAGTGTGAGCACACAGGACCCCTCTGCCCATCACAGCCCAAGCCCCCTCTCCCTGCAGCTGCCCACACTGGTACTGGACCAGAGCAGCAGGAGCAGAGCTGGGGGGCTCCTGTCGCTGCACAGAGCTCTGGGACTCAGCACTGAGCCTGCAGCAGAGCTCTGGGGAGTCCTCCCAGAACAGAGCCATGGGGCAGCATGGGGAGCCCGGCCCCACTGCTGGCACAGCCACAGCGTGGAGAGCAGCAGCCCCAGCCACTCACCGATGGCAAACCAACCTAAACAGCATATGGAGTATGACCCCAGAAGGGCAGTTTGAACTGAGGACTAAAGTCCAGCCTGCCCGGTCACCAGCACAGGCAGGGTTAATTCAGAAGGCAGGAGGTGTAGAAAGCCAGGAATAACGTGGCCCTACACAAGCAGTTTTCTACCCCCACAACACCTGACAGGAGCTGTAGTAGCCCTGCTGTAACTCCTGTGAGCAGCTGCCCTCACGCCTTGGCCAGAAGCATCACTCCCCTGCGTCTCCCTGGGCTCGTGTGCCCGCAGAGGCTCGTTACCTGATGGGCAGTAATGACTTCCTTTACAGGCCAGCATTCCACTCTTCAGTCCCTGCTTCTGTTTGCTGTGAGTCAGCCCTGCAGCCAACCCCAGTTTAAACACTCTGGACAGGCCAAACAGAACCCATCCACTGGTTCCCTGCTCTCCAGCATCCTCGTGCCTCACCAGGGCGCCCGGCTCAGCGGCATCCGGGGCAGAGCGCTGCCTGTGGAGGAGTGTATTGACCATCAGGATTGACCAGCTCTGCCTGCCTGCCTGCCTGCTCATCCAGCACCTATAAATGAACATGGACCTGCTCACATCTGCAGAGGCAGTGACGCTGAGAGCAACGTGAGCACAGCACTATGGAGAGGGCATCCTCAGGGATTGGGTGTCCCCACCCTGCTCAGAACAGAGCTAAAACAGCTCCTCCAAACCAACCGTGCCGTTAAACCACATCCTCCTCCTTTGATCCCATTCTTTCCAGCACCTCTGCATAAAGGATGCATCTCCAGGTCCCCACTAACTCTCAGCGCTCGTCTCTGCCTTCGCCCCACACTGCTCAATACTCAGACTAGACCGTGGCACTGATGGATGCAAAGGCACCAGGAGCTGCTACTCGCTGTGCTGCCTCTCACACTGCCAAGCTGCCTGGTTTAGTTCTGCAGGGCCTGCACAGCAGGCAGAGCCTCCTTCGAGGTGGCTGCCACAACACCTCGGCTCCTGCCAGCACATCTCAGCTCCAGCTCAGCACTCACAGCAGCAGCACTGGGAAGCGGCGCTGGACCGGCACAGCGATGGTGCAGAGCACGGTGGGCAGCACAGGAGGGAGGTACACAGAGACAGGCAGCAGGAGGCTGAGGGTGAAGAAGGTCTGGCAGCAGGGCCGAGGGACTTCGCGTCCTCAGAGCGGGGACCAAAGCACAGCAACTCTGCTGTCTCCTGTAGCTCCAGGACTGGTCAGGAGCACTAACTCACTCCCTGATGGGACGTGCCTGGAGATCCCAGCTGGATGATGCTCGAGAGGACAGAAACTTGTTTTACTGATGGATTTGGGAAAAGCAGCTGAAAACCAGCACACAGAGAACATGTAGACAGCCACAAGCTGAGGGTTGTGACACATCAGTACCTGGGAATACACCGCTGGAACCAGCCCAGCAAGCACTGGGGCACCGCAAGAGAGAAGACAACCATGACCACCTACCACAATGGAGAAGACAACCATGACCATCTACCACAACACAGTCTCCTTCCTGGCAAACCCTCCCTCAGGACAGCATCGCCTGCCTGTTTGACCCGTCCCCATGTCTGTCTGCTCCCCAGGTCCCTGTCAGGAGGTGTGGGCTGTGCACCCACAGAGCCTCACAATGCTCATCCATGTGCTGAGTGCTGCCTTCGCTCCCACTCCCTGCTCCAAGCCACACAGCTGCTCACGTCCTGCCAGGAACGCCCGCTGATGCCAGAACCCACCCTGGGTCCTCTGGGGACATCCCCTCCCCGAAGCTGCAAGGGGACAGAGGAAGGGCCAAGCGCACCCCACGGGCACGGGGAGAGGAGCAGCCACTGTCCTGAAACGGGACACGCAAGCGGTGAGGGAGGGACAAGGAACTCACACCGAGACCCTGCCTCTGAGGGTAGGCACCCCTTGAGAAGGTTAAAGAATTAAGGGAGGAAAAAAAGAGCCCTGAGCAGAGATATTCTGTGGATTCAAAAGCCTGTCCAGGAGAGCAATATCACAGCGATGGGCCAGGAGAGATGCTGGTGGTCCACTGGCAGCCAGGACATCCACAGGACTCACCTGCCCATGGGCTGGCACAGGAAACACAAGGACACCTTGGCTCACCCCTGCCATGTACCCCTGGACACCCCGGGGAGGCCCATGGGGGTGAGAAAACATCCTGCTTGCCAGCACGCTGATGGTTAAAGGGCAAGTGAGGTCACCAGAGTCCATCTCAGCAAGCACTGCCCGCAGCGCAGTGCACTCGTGAGGAATGAGCCATGGGAGCTGCACCCAGCTGGGTGCAAAGGAGAACGCGTTCCCTTCCGTGGCTTTCCACGTCCCCTCAATTTCACTGGTGATGCCCCTCCTCCAGGCAAACCCCTCACTGCTGCACCTGCAGACCCCTCCTCACAGCCCGCCCCGAGGAGCTGCTCAGGTGTCCTCAGCTCACCTGGGGCGAGCAGGCTGCACCCCAGCTAGGAACTGGCACCCACCGAGTGACAGAACAGCATCGTCATGCTGCTGACATTAATTTCCATCTCATTTTATACATTGTGATGTTTTGTTCTGTGTTTTAATGAATGAGCCCTCGTAGCAAAGCGGAGATCCTCCGCGGCGGCGCTGACGAGGGAGCCTGTGGGACTGCAGCTGATTTAAAATCCAGCACAACGTGGAAGCTGTCTGGATTTCCTCCTTGCGGCACGCACTGCCTGTATTTATCAACAAACTCCATCAGCCTTTGAAGTCTCACGGTTTCCTCTAGTACAAAATAACTAAGCCAGGGACCAGCAATGCAGAGAAGCGGAGCGAGGGAGGCACCCAGACCAGCTCTGGAGGCTTTTTGGGGGCCCCGAGCCCAAGGCTGTCCTGAATTAGGGTTCTGGAAGCCACACATAGCTTTTGCCCAGTGGGATCGCTCCTGTCTGGTCAGAGGCTGCCTGTCAGCCCCGGGGCAGCGGCTCTGCCTCCCTCCAAGCCCGTGCAGGGCAGGAATTGGGAGCCAATGCCTCAGGGTTGCAGTGCCGCTGTCACTGCAGCGCTCGTTTTTCAGGTGGAGAATTTCCTCTCACTTCAATGGAGTCCCTGGCACAGCCCTAAGGGCCTGGTGTCCACATAACCTCACCTGAGGGGAACCTCACAAAAGCTCTCAGAACCCTCGAGCATCAGCTCCTGTCAGGGCTCTGCATCACCCACCCTCTCTGGTTCCCCACTCCTGCCTCCCAGCTGGGCATTGCTCTTCATCTCCATCACCCATCCTGCTGCTCCCAGCCCTGCACTATCACAAAGATCAAACCACTGTACAGGTAGATAAACCCCACTCTGATGTGTTATTTGTGCATCTCCATAGCAGCATTTATAAGGTCAAGTTTTCATGTTTTGGCCTGGTGAACCTGGAACTCCCCACTAACAAACCTGGGGGCAGGTTAAGCCCCTCTCCCCACCCTCTGTGTGACACCACTGATGCCTGTGACCACAGAACTCTGCTAGGGGACAGTGTGTCTCACCCCACCTGCCTGCCCTGCCAGCTCAGGAGAGGGGGCTGCGAAGGAATCCTCCTTCAGGACACTGTCCTGCCTGTGGTACTGGGACCTCCACTGAGCCCGAGGCATCAGACCCCAGCAGCACCCACAGAAGTTCCCCCTCTGAAGGCAGCTTCGTGCTGCTCTTGGCCCCAAGCCCAGGCTCCCTTTGCTCTTGGACTGTCTCCCAGTCCAGCTCCGCTGCCTTACCAGTCATCTCCTCTCCCGAGGGTCTGGCTTTCCAGGCTCTGCCCGGATCACCCGGCCCCTACCGCATCGCCCAACACTCACTGTCACTGCTGCTGCTTTTCCAGGCCTTTCTGCTGAAGTTCTGCTCTCTCTGAAATCCCTCTTCAGAAGCGGGCAGGGGAAGGGTCTTCAGCACCACCAGCCCTGAGCCCAGCAAAGCTGCTGCCATCAGTGCCGCACGCCTGCTGAAGGGCAGCTGCTCCTGGGGCTCTGTGCACAGGCAGCGCGGCTCCGCTCCGCTGCCCTCCACAAGCAGAGGTGCTCGAGGGACTGTGGGCACTGCTCCTGGCCTGGGACATGGGGCCCTCAACGTTAATCCCTTCCCCACCAACGAGCCACCCCACCATTGGGCTCGGGCAGCCCCCCGGTCACACACCCCCAGGCTCTGGGGTTTGACTCCACAGCAGCTTGGAGCATGTCAGACATTCAAACTCCAGCTCCTCAGACCTTCCCAAATCCTGCCCCAGCCATCCCAGACCTAATCTCCTCTTCCACGTGTCAGATCAGGTTTAACTCTAGAGCACATTGTGTCCCCTCACTCTACCACCATGCCAAGACCTCCCTCCTCTGCCAGGCACTCCAGAGCAGAACAGCTCCCCGGGAGAGTCCTGCAACCTCCACCACACCCCAGAAATCCTGCAGCATAGTTCTCAGAGACAAAATCCAGCGTTTCAACCAACAGAATACATGAAAAGCTGTCAAAATGCCCTGCTACTCATTCAAGTGGCGAGCTGTAGTTATTGCAGCGGAACCACTGCGGATTTTTGTCTGTATTCCGTGAGGAGGCCCTGGCCCAAAGCTGGGCCTGTGGTGGCGAGGGGTGGCCCTGGGCATCCCTGGGCAGGGCAGGCATCAGCACCCCAGCACAGAGAGCTCTGCTCGGCCTCTCCACTCCTCCGCTTCAGCCCCATTTCGGTTTGCACAACTAAAACACTCCCGAAACCTCGCTGGTATCCCACGCTGACAGGAGCTGATGGAGACACAACCCCCCTGGCAGGGAGGGAATCACACCTGAACGTTGCTCTGACTCCCCACAGCCCCGCAGCGATGCCGGGCCAGCCCCACAGCGATGCAGGCCAGCCCCACAGCGATGCTGGGCCAGCCTCACAGCGATGCCAGGCAAGCACTGGGCACGAGGTGGGTGCCAGAGCCATCAGGCACTGGTGCCCCACGGCACAGCTCCAGCCCAGCTATGATGCCCTGGGCTCAGAGGCAGCCCCTGGCCCAGGCACTGACCCCACGAGGCTTCCCACACCCTCCCTGAGCCCCATCCCTGAGCCCGGACAGCTGGAGCCCTGGGTGAGGGGCCAGTGAGGCCCTTCCTGCTGCCCCCATGAGCTGTTGGGGCTGGCCTTTCTCCTTTAGACATGAAGGGCTGGCTCAGGTGTCCTCTGAGGTCCCTTCCAACTTCCACTACTCCACAATCCCAATCCCCTCTGCAAACACCCCCACTTCTTGCACTGGTCTCCAGCCCGACGACTGGGGCTCAGTCTCCTCACCTCGTGTTTCCCTGCAGAGCACTGCCTAACTAATCCTCACCAGTGGAGCCCTCCCGGATGACAGCATCACACCAGTAGCCAGAGACCCCCCCACCCACGCTCCCTACTATCCTCCCCCATCAGGCTCCCCAGTACCACCCAGGGATTTATTCTGGGGAGACTAAGGCTGCAGCTGAGACACAGAGGGGATGCCAGTCAGCTGCTCGTGCCAAGGAGCAGAGGAGAGAACGAAACAAATTGTGGTAATTTCTTCTCAAATCCCCGGTGCAGGTAGAACAAATCAAACGGATCCAACCCCTTCAAGAGCCAGGGAAGGAAAACAAATCGTCTGAGGCCTTTAATAAATAAATAAATAATCCAGTTACTTAGTACTCAGGGCAAAGATCTCATTCACACTGCTGAGGAATAAAAGGGCTGGGGAATAGCGAATCAGTCCAGATTGTTAAAAGTAATAATATGAAGAAAGAGATCAGGACAAGGCATTTATTTTATTAAACCCCCCAAGGAGAGGTCAAGAATATTAGAAATAAAGTCCCCAGGTTCCAGTTGATGCAATAACTGCAGCTCTAGCAATTTCAGAAGAAGGATGTTTGCTGAGGGTGGCATTGTGCCAAGCCCCTTCGGGGAGGTGCTAGGAAAGGATGCTGCCTGGATCTATGTGCTGCTGAAGAGCACCAAGCTCAGTGCAGTTCTCAGGGCCACCAGCTGCCCGAGCAGGACTCTACCAGAGATGCTCATGGGCTCCTGTGGAGCTGCTCTGGGGTAGGACCACAGGAGAAGGTCGCTCAGGGATGGGGGCATCACCCCTGGTCTCCTAGCACGCATCCTGCTCTACAGGCACATGCCAGGGCTGGGCAGCAGGAGAGACAGCGGGCTTGGCAGGTACACATCCCAATCCAGCACAGCTTACCCCATGCTCCCCCACGCCAGCCTATGGACAGCCTTAGGGGTACCAGGGGATTGCACTGACCCAGAGGTCTGATTCCAGCAGGACTCCTGGACCCCGTTGTTTTCACAGAGCAGGTGCAGAGAGCAGCCACAGCAGCTCTGAACACTTCGGTCCCGTCTGGCAGGGGGGAGGCTGGCAGGAACTGCCACGGGACTGGAAGTGTTCAGCACTTCTTGGGAAGAAAGCAAGAAAGGCCATCAGAACACCAGCACTTTGAGACCAACCTCTGCACCTTCTGGAACACAGGAGACAAGGCTCCATGGAGGGACCGCCCAGGGTGGGACAGGTGGGCCCCAGAGGCCCCTCCTAACACCAGGGATTAGATGATCCCATGAGGGGGAAGGTGAAGGAGAACAGGACTTCAGACCCAGCCCCAACACAGAGGATGCTGTATGCTGCCAAGTAAGAGACTGGGTAAATCACAAGACAATCACTGACTTCAAAAACATGACATCAACTGGGAAACAGGAGCAACTCCTGTAGACAGGAGTGAAGGGAACGCACAAACCAAGAGGGGCAGGCATCAAGCAGCACAAGTGGAAACCTGCCCTGGAGAGAAGCAGGTTCTCACCCTGTAAATACACCCAGGGCAAGAGAAGGATCGCAGGAACTGCTGGGAATCGCTGGTGCTCCTTTGGTCAGCAGAGAGGGAAAGCTTTGGATGGATGGAAGTGAGAAGACCAAAGTGCTTAATACCTGTTAGTCTCCAAGACGGGGAGCAGTGTGAGATTTCAGAGAGTGAAGATCCTGCCTGGAAACCAGAAGCAGGAATTAACTAAGAATATTTGGATTTGCCTGACTACACATCTGGGAGGAAGGTTTAAGAAGAGGATGAAGCAATCTAAGAGCACCTAAGGTGACCTCTGAAGGCTCATGTTAGGTAGAGTATGCCCAAGAGTGGGAAATGGCCAAAAAGGGGGAAAAGGAATCTAAAGAAATCCCAACACTTCCCATCCTGGAAAAGCATTGGAACACTGCAGTGCCTAGATGGAAGCAAGGCAGTAACCATCAGGAGGGATTTGTCAGGGACAGGTGGTGAGAGGAGCTGGCCAACAGCCATCACACCTCTCAGCCTTCGCTGGTCTCCTCACAGCTGCCCCAAGACCAACCCACTGCAGGACAGGAGAAGAACCCTCCTGTGCCTCCCTGTCCCAGCACAGAGGTACCTAGGGCTGAGTGTCTCTGTTAGCAAAACCAGTGACAGACTGGGGAAGCTCCTTGCCAAACCCACAGGCGGTGCAAGGGGAGCCCAACACACTCCAAAGCCCTGGACCAGGTGTAAATACATCCTGATAAACTGAAGGCACCAACTCCACCCAGCAGGATTGTGACTGGGAAGCGCTGGCTGTGTAGTGGGTTTTGAGGGGGAAAACCGTGGAGGCTATCACACGCTGGCTGTGAGTCACACATCACACCACTCCACGAGGCACAACGGGATGAGCCATCACACTACAGCCTGGGGAACACACACCAGGCTGCTGTCAGGCTCCTCTGCGGCTGTGTGCCTGCCCCGGGCACGGGAGGGACAGGGAAGCTGGGCAGGAGCCTGGCAGGAGCAACAGGGACCTTTGGGGAGGGAAAGGCAGCGGGAGCTAACGGCCAACCCGTGTGCATGAGACTGCTGTGGGGGGAAGGGAGCAAGATCCTCACTGTACCTGCCCAGAGCGGACACGTGGAGCAAACGAGAGGGAGAAGCACCTGGCCCAGACACTAGAAAACCTCTCTGGTGAGGCCAGAGGGAGGAGAACACCAGGGCACGTCCATCACTGGGGTTTCTGGGCAGGATGAGCACAGTTGGTGCCCCACAGTGAGACCCTTCCACTGGTCCTCCAAGGACCCCTGTGATCTGCAACATGACTGGAGGTTCAGAGCCACCCCAGCACAGCTCACCAGAGCCTTACTGGGGTGGATTAACCTCCAGCCTCACCCAGGTCATTTGCAGCTCTGCTGGTCCTGTGTGGAAGATGCTCCTGGCCACAGTCCATCCCTTGCTGCAGGGATGGTCCATGTCGGGCTCACACCCACTTCATCCCTGCTCCAGGGCCAGACCTGGGCTGCCACCCTCAGCCTCCCCACACAGGACCTCCACTCAGCCTCTGTGGAGGTCACAGAATCACAGACTCACAGGGGTGGGCAGGGCCCCCCAGAGCCCATGGGGTCCACCTCCTGCCAAAGCAGGGTCCCTAGGATAGGGGCTGGAATCTCTCCAGAGAAGGAGACTCCACACCCCCTGGGCAGCCTGGCCCAGGGCTCCCACCCTCAATGGGAAAAAGTTCCTCCCCATGTTGGTGTGGAACTTCCTATGCTCTAACTTGCAGCCATTGCCCCTTGTCCTGTCCCCACAGACACTGAGAAGGGGCTGGCCATTCCCCCTGCATCCCATCCTTCAGATATTGATAAACATTGATTAGGTCCCCCCTCAGTCTTTTCTCCAGGCTGAACAGCCCCAGCTCTCTCAGCCTTTCCTCCCAGGGGAGATGCTCCAGGCCCTTCAGCATCTCCTCAGCCTCCTCTGGACTCTCTCCTGGAGATCCCTGGCTGTTTGATCCCAGGAAGCCCAGCACTGGACACAACACTCCAGCTGGGGCCTGAGCAGGGCAGAGCAGAGGGGGAGGATCCCCTCCTGTGACCTGCTGCCCACACTCCTCCTGATGCCCCCAGGATCCCATTGTCTCTCTCAGCCCCAGGGCACACTGCTGGCTCATGGCCACCCTGTCACCCCCCAGCACCCCCAGGTCCTTCTCCACAGAGCTCCTCTCCAGCAGCTCACCCCCAGCCTGTCCTGATTCCAGCAGTTATTCCTCCCCAGGTGCCAGACTCTCCACTTGCTGTTGTTGAACCCCATCTGGTCTCTCCCTGCCCAGCTCTCCAGCCTGGCCAGGGCTCTGGATGGCAGCGCAGTGTCCTGCCTGTCAGCCACCCCTCCCAGCTCTGGATCACTGGCACTTGCTGAGGGTGGGTGCTGTTCCCTCATCAGGGTCGTCCATGAAGATATTGACCAGGACTGGACCCCACACTGAGCCCTGGGTCGGAGAGCTGCAGCCCACAGCAGGGCTCAGCCACAGACCCACTGTCCTGAGGGCAGCACAGACAGACACCTGCTCCCACCCCAGGTACAGCCAGACACCAGCACCGAGGCACCTGCCAGGCAGCCCACGGGTGCACGAGGAGCTGCTGGAGAAAACAACACTCTGAAGCTAAAGCAGGTTTCATCTGACTTGCCTTTGCCATCACTAATATAGCTTGAAAATGACCCAAAATTCACTGGGGTTTTTTGACCTCAAAATACAGAACTTTGGGGCAACACTGCAGACACCAAGGGGTCTGACACAACTGATACAACCTGACCCGGAATCGGGTTTTCTGCAGGACTTTCCAAGGAAGATGTGTGTGAGGGCTCCAGGTGTTTACAGACACCCTGTCCCTCACCACAAAGAGAAGGGTTTCTTGTTCCAAAAGATCCCTGGGAAGGGAGAGTGCAGATGGGAGAGGGATCACTGCACTGCCCCTCCCCAGTCCTGGAGGAGAGAAGAGCTCTGCCAGGCCAGGCCAGCCCCACAGGCTGGGAACCCACCCTGACATGCTGGGAACCCACCCCACACGCTGGGACCCACCAGACATGCTGGGACCCACCCCACACGCTGGGATCCCACTCTGACAAGCTGGGAACCCACCCCACACGCTGGGTCCCACCCCACACACTGGGAACCCACCCCACACACTGGGAACCACCAGACATGCTTGGGTCCCACCCCACACACTGGGAACCCACCCCACACTCTGGGAACCACCAGACATGCTTGGGTCCCACCCCACATGCGGGGAACCCACCCTGACACGCTGGGAACCCACCCCACAGGCTGCGAACCCACCCTGACACGCTGGGAACTACCCTGCTGAGACCCACTGCAGCATGGTCAGGGCAGACACTGGGTGGAAGGAACCTCGGCTCCAACACGCACCGTTCGTTAGCGGCCCCAAGCACTCGTTAGCACAGGGTGTTGTGCTGAGCACAGCGCTGCCTTGCGTACACCCCTGTACACCCCATACACTCCATACACCCCTGGACACCCTGTACACCCCTGCACACCCCGTACACCCCTGCACACCCCTGCAATTTAAAAGAGCATCAGCCCAGGTGACTCGGGGAGCAGCACCCACCCGGCACCACCGGCCATCATGGGGTGGTGGTGACACAGGGACAACCATGGGAAGGACTGGCAGCACCGACAGCTTCCCCAGGCACCACCAGCAGCCCCTGCAGCTGTGCTGGGGGGAGCAGCAGGCAGGAGACCCTCTGGGCTCTCAATGCTCCCATGAGGCTCATCCCTGCTGTCCCAGGGGCACTGCACAGGGACACACCGCCAGCCCTGGGAACATCTGCCTGTGCCACCCCACTCCCCCTGTGACAGGAGGGGTCAGGGGATGGTGACTCCCAGCCCGAACCCCTCTGCCTGATCAGCAGCCTTTGCCTTCCCTCCCCTCCGACTTACGGGGCACCAAGACCACCCCGGGCACCCGAGAGCTCTGAACCTGTCTGTCCCAGCTGCTGAGCAGGCCGGCTGCTGCACGTGCCTGTCACCTGCCCCAGGCTCAGCGTGAGCCCCCCATCCCTGCAGAGACACACACACGCCAGGAGACCCCAGAGCGCACGCCTGTGGATGCCTTTTATAAACACACATGGCTGGGATAATGAAGCCTCCTCCAGCCATCCCTCAGGAGTTCACACAAGCAGGAGGCAGAACAGGGGGCCGATGCTCGCTCTGCTGCAGGGTGAAGAGGCAGGTCCTTCCCCTGCCCCTCCTGGGTACTTGCTGAGCTACAACGGACGGCACAGGGAGCAGCATCCCACTGGCCTCCACACCGAGCTGGCCAGCCCAGCCAGCAGCATCCCACTGGCCTCCACACCGAGCTGGCCAGCCCAGATGGTGTCTCCAAGGTCAGCACACCCAGGCAGAGAAGAGCCCGAGCCCAGAGCAGCCTCTGGGCAGGGGGTGTGGGGCTGGCACACGAGGTGGCAGCCGCCCAGGTCAGAGCCAGTGGCACAGCACACCAGCTCCTGAGCCCTGCCTCGTGCTGTGGCACTGGAGACTCACTCTGCCCTGCTGCCCATGGCAGACCCCCAAATCCCCCGGGGCCCCCCAGGCTCAGCTGTGCCCTCGCCTCACCAGGAACTGCCCAGCCTGGTAAAGCTCATCCTCCCCAGCTCCTCTCCTCCTGCCTGTGCTCCCGGTGATGTCAAGAACGCTGCCAAAACTTTATTGATCACAAGAGCCCACAGCGCTGGGCTTCCTTACCCACAGCGCTGGGCTTCCTTACCCACAGCGCTGGGCTTCCTTACCCACACCAACCTGCTTTCCCAATCACACCGTGCCTCTGGCTGCAGCACGCTCCCGAGGCCACGAGCTCCTGAGCTGGCTGCAGGGTGGAGAGGAGCCCCAGCTTCGAGCTGGCTCTGAGCACACTTGCCATGAACTCCCCCACACGCTCCCTTCTCCCGGCGCTGTGGAGCAGGCAGAGGTTTCCTACTGCCCTCTGATCAGCCATTCAGCATTTTCAATATTTTTAACATATTCCCTCCTATTCATCTCGTTTCTAAGGTAACGATCCCGCTCTTCTAAACCTCTCTTCAAAGCAGAGGTATTTTTTCCCTCGTTCCTCATCATTTTCACTGCATTCTGGAGCCCTTTTCCCTCAGGCTGCTCATGCTGACTGGTGGTGCCCAGCCAGGTCCGCAGCATGCAGGAAGAGTCGGCGTTCATTACCACCAAGGCATTAATTACACTCTTCTCCAGTAATCACCCACTGCTGCTGGGCCATCCAATACCACAGCATCTGGCACTGGAGTTGCACATTGAACAGCAGCTGCCTCGAGCTGTTTAGAAAACATCCCACAACTTTTCAGGAGTTCAGAATCCTGGCAGGTATCACTGGAATAGTTCAATTTCCCCCCTTGGCAGCAATTTTGCATTTATTCTCATTTTTTATTCGCTGACGTGCTGCTTTTCCCCAAATTCTTTAGACTGGCTCAGAGCTGTTTCTGCCATGGTTTTAACCATGGGAACAAACAGCTCCCATCACAGACTGGTCCTTCACCCTCACCTCTGCTTCTCGGTCCCCAGGGAGCAGAGCTGCAGCCCAGACCTGGTCCCGCTCCTCCAAGCCCTGCCCTGGCCTCGTGGCCCCAGAACATCTCTTCAGCCCCTCCTGAGCAGACACTGCTTTACCTGGGGCATGGTCACTGCTGCCCCTCTGCTAACTCTGAACACAAACCCTGACCCCAGGGTCACCAAAGGGGCGCTTGGTCACTGAGGCTGGGGACACAGCAGCCATCCTGGTGCATCACAGTGAGCTCCCACTCCCGGCTTCCAGCCAGACACAAGCCCCAGCAGCACCCAGCAGCACCCAGCAGCGCCAGAGCCCCCGTTCGCGTTGCACATGGCCTGCAGTGACGGGGAACAGCGAGGGAACACGGGCTCAGTGTCACTCCCTGTCACTCCCTGTCACTCCCTGTCACTCCCGTGCCTTGGGCCATGGAGAGCAGGCGCAGCAGCAGGACCATGGCACCCCTGTGCCACCCAGCCCTCGGGTGAGTGCATCCCTCCGCCCCGGCAGGTCCAGCAGAGCCACAGCCCCACCTGTGCACACAGACTGAATACCGGTAACGGCAATACTGGTGATACTCACACAGCCCGCTGGCTGGTCAGGACACGTTAGGTGTTGACTTATCTGCAACGTGCAGCCTCGAAGTATTAGTTTTCAAGATGCATTCGTTGTCATGGCAACTAAAAGCCCAACGCGGCGGTGGTGCACCTACCGTGTTTCTGAGACACGAGATTTGACCAAGGGCCGGGGAGCCGATGGGGGGAAAGGCCCCCCAGCACCCGCCCCACGCCCCAGCCAGCCCTGCTCCCCACGACGCCTGGACAGGGGGACACGAAGCGGCACCAGGCTCCGCCAGCCACCCCCCTGCTGGGACCCCAGGGTGCCCGGCACCACGCAGACCGAAGCACACACCGGCCATGGCACGGGGCAGCCTCATCCTGCCTCCCCCCCAGCCCCTTACCTGGCTTTGCCACGGCTGCTCCTCCGGAGCGTGGGCAGGTCGGCCTCCTTCTCCTCCTGCACCCGCTGGAGGGACGGGGAGCGGCTGTGGGCGCTGCGGGAGCTGGCCAGGCTGCCGTCCCCTGCCCCGGCCCCCGCCGCCTCCTGCATCTGTGCCAGCAGCTGCGGGGGCAGGCTGCGGAGCGAGGGCACGGGTGAGTAGGACGCTCGGCTCTCCGCCTTCAGGTTGTTGTCGCTGGCCGAGCGCTGCAGCATGCGCGGGGACGCGAGGCCGCCGGCGCCCAGGATCCGTCTCCGCTTCGTGTAGCTGGGGGTTTCTCTGAAAGGCACTGCAAGAGAGCCGGGAAAGCGGCGTTAGATACCAGGAGCAGAGCGCAAGGCCGGCACCGGCCAGCCTGGCCACACGGGAAGATGGCAGCAGAGCCAGGGGGATGGGGAAGCACATGGAGCTGGGCCTCGAGGGCAGGCACAGCCAGGGCCCAGGGGGATGCAACCACATGTATCAGGACAGGCTGGGGGTGACCTGCTGGAGAAGAGCTCTGTGGAGAAGGAGCTGGGGGTGCTGGGGGGTGACAGGTTGGCCATGAGCCAGCAGTGTGCCCTGGGGCTGAGAGAGACAATGGGATCCTGGGGGCATCCGGAGGAGTGTGGGCAGCAGGTCACAGGAGGGGATCCTCCCCCTCTGCTCTGCCCTGGTCAGGCCCCACCTGGAGTATTGTGTCCAGTGCTGGGCTCCTTGGTGTAAAAAGGACAG
The DNA here is from genome assembly GCA_022605575.1 of Laterallus jamaicensis coturniculus. Lineage (NCBI taxonomy): Eukaryota > Metazoa > Chordata > Aves > Gruiformes > Rallidae > Laterallus > Laterallus jamaicensis. Next base: position 448,054 of record JAKCOX010000107.1, read on the forward strand.
GGATCTCCTAGAGAGAGTCCAGAGAAGGGCTACGAAGATGATTAGGGGCCTGGAGCATCTTCCCTGGGAGGAAAGGCTGAGTAAGTTGGGACTCTTCAGCCTTGAGAAGAGAAGACTAAGGGGGGGACCTAATTAAAGTCTATAATTATCTTAAGCAAGGGATGCAGGGGAAATGGCCAGCCCCTTTTCAGTGTCTGTGGGGACAGGACAAGGGGCAATGGCTGCAAATTGGAGCACAGGGAGTTCTGCACCAACATGGGGAAGAACTTTTCCCCAGTGAGGGTGATAGAGTCCTGGGACAGGCTGCCCAGGGAGGTGGTGGAGTCTCCTTCTCTGGAGATATTCAAGACTCATCTGGACGCCTATCTGAGTGATATGTCCTAGGGAGCTGCTTTGGCAGGGGGGTTGGACCCGATCATAGAATTGTAGGGGTTGGAAGGGACCTCAAGAGATCATCGGGTCCAACCCCCCTCTCTCGAGGTCCCTTCCAACCCCTACAGTTCTATGATTCTATGCAGCTCCTCTCCCTGCACTGCACCATGGGAACCACCCAGGGAGCACGAGGAGCAAGCAAGCCTGACCAGGGCGCACTGCTTGGAGAGGATTTGGAGGGGGCATCTCCAAAGGAGGGATACTGGATGGGAAAGGGAGGAGCAGCGCCAGCAAGGACATGGGGGAAACCGGCAGGACCCCCCCAGCCCATCCCCAGCTGCCACCCCGGTTCAGACATGGTGACACGTGCACTGGACATGGACACCAACAGTGACACCAGCCCCGCTCGCTCCTGTTCCCATGCACCACATCTGGAGCCTGGGGATGGTGACAAGTGTGAGCACGCTAAAGGGCACGGGCACGGTGAGGGACAGTGGCCCCTGGCCTGCACCCGGCACAGCCACGGGCAGATGCGAACTCCTGCTGCTGCTGGCAGCTCTGCAGAGGGATCATAGAATCATAGGAGCTGGCAGGGAAACTCCAGAGCCCATGGGATCCAACCCCCTGCCAAAGCAGGGTCCCTAGGACAGGGCACACAGGTCGGTGTCCAGACGGGGCTGGAATCTCTCCAGAGAAGGAGACTCCACACCCCCTGGGCAGCCTGTCCCAGGGCTCCCTCACCCTTACTGGCAAGAGGTTCTTCCCCTCACTGCGGGGGAACTCCCTGTGCTCCAACTTGAGCCCATCACCCCTTGTCCTGTCCCCACAGGCTCTGAGAAGAGGCTGCCCATGGCCCCTGTGTCCCACCCTTCAGCTATTGATCCCCATTGATCAGATCCCCTCTCAGGCTCTTCTCTCCAGGCTGAACAGCCCCAGCTCACCCAGCCTTTCCTTGGTTGGTCCTCAGGAAGAACCAAATTCCATTTAACAAACCCTGTCCCATCCTGAAGCTTTAACAAGCGTTAGGTCTGTCTGGTGTATGGCAACATCCACCTGCAAACCCAGAGTGACAACGTCCAGCCCCTTCCTGGTGCAAACGAGGGGGCAAGAGCAAGGGGATGGTGGAGCAGGCAGGGCTCCTGCCCAAAGACATGCTCAGGAGCCAGGGGACCGACCCCCCTCCCAGCATCACCCTTCCCACTCCTCCCACCACAACCTGCACAGACAGGATGAGTCCTGAACAGCTCCAACACCTGGGAGGGGCTGCAGGGCACCGGAGTGGCCAGGGGCCTGGGCAGGATGCTGCCGGGCACTGACACGCCTCAGACCGGCCTCATCCACGACCAAACACCATCAGGCGCTTCCCAGCTGCGCTGGGAGGCCACACTCGGAATATTTTAGGTTCAAAGTACAAGAATTTCGGGCTCCTGGAGATCTTCCCATTGCCATGGCGACGCGATGCATTTGTTCTCCCATGAGTTTCAACCACGTGGTGGGGGAATTTCTGCCGGCAGCATCCCTGCTCCCGCCCAGGTCCCCATCCTCCTGCTGCCAGCCAACCCGTCCACAGCCCCAGTGCTGCCAGCGCCCCCAAGCCAGGACACCCTGACTGGAGAAACGGGCCAGAACAGTCACCCAGAGGCTGTGGGCAAGAGAGGCGCCAGGTGCCTGGGGTGAAATGCACTGCACATCCCGTGTCTGGGGGGTCACAGGACACTGACACATGGCCGGTCTCACCAGCTCTGGGCCTCCTGGGATCAAACAGCCAGGGATCTCCTGGAGAGAGCCCAGAGGAGGCCGAGGAGATGATGAAGGGCCTGGAGCATCTCCCCTGGGAGGAAAGGCTGAGTGAGCTGGGGCTGTTCAGCCTGGAGAGAAGAGACTGAGAGGGGATCTCATCAATGGGGATCAATAGCTGAAGGGTGGGACCCAGGGGCCATGGGCAGCCTCTGCTCAGTGTCTGTGGGGACAGGACAAGGGGTGAGGGGCTCAAGTTGGAGCACAGGGAGTTCCCCCGCAATGTGGGGAAGAACTTTTCCCCAGTGAGGGTGAGGGAGCCCTGGGACAGGCTGCCCAGGGGGTGTGGAGTCTCCTTCTCTGGAGAGATTCCAGCCCCTGTCCTAGGGACCCTGCTTTGGCAGGGGGTGGGACCCCATGGGCTCTGGGGATGTGAGCCTGTGATTCTGTGACACCAGGCTCAGGGCTGCCTCCAGCTGTCCCACCAGCACTGCCCAGCAGGTCTGCTGCCAACCCGGGCTCCTGCATCATCCAGATATGGGGCAGATCTCCGGGAGCCACTTAATTTGCACCACAACACCTCTAGAAAAGCCCTTTAAACAACCAGAGCAGAAGATATCCAACGGACCTGTGCCACCCTCACCACCGATACGAGCACCATCAGCCTCTGAACAACAGTCCCCGGAATCCCATGGAAGCTTCTTGCTGGGCTCCCAGCGCTGTGCTCACACCGAGCCCAGGCAGCATCCTCACAGGGGCTCTTGGAAAAGCAGAGGATGAAAAAGAAGTGAAGGTGCCAAAGGCTGCCAGGCATGCTTGTGAGGAGCAACGCCATGGGTGACACTGCAGTGCGACAGGCTGGGGGAGAGCAGCTGGAGAGCTGTCAGGCAGAAAAGAACCTGGGGGTGTTGGGTGACCTCAGCCTGACCAGGAGCCAGCAGTGTGCCCAGGGGGCCAGGAAGGCCAAGGGCATCCTGGCTTGTGCCAGAGCCAGCGTGGCCAGTAGGTGTGGGGAGGGGATGGTGCCCCTGGGCTGGGCACTGGGGAGGCTGCAGCTGGAGTGCTGGGTGCAGTTGTGGGCCCCTCAGCATCAGAAGGACATGGGGGTCCTGGAGCGAGTGCAGAGAAGGGCAACCAGGCTGGGGAAGGGGCTGGAGAGCAGCAAAGCTTGTGAGGAGCGGCTGAGGGAGCTGGGGGTGCTGAGCCTGGAGAAGAGGAGGCTGAGGGGAGCCCTGCTCAGCCCTGCCCTGCCCTGCCAGGAGGGTGCAGAGAGGTAGGCCAGGGTCTCTTCAGCCAGGGGCCAGGAGCTGGGAGGAGGGGCAATGGGCTCAAGCTGTGCCAGGGCAGGGTCAGTTCAGCTGGGAGGGCAAAGTTCTTCCCTGGCTGAGCTGTTGGGCTGTGCCACAGGCTGCCCAGGGAGGGGGCTGAGTGCCCAGCCCTGGGGGTGTTGAACAGAGGGGAGATGAGGTGCTCAGGGCTCTGGTTTAGCTTAGGATTGGAATGGTTGGACTGGATGATCTTAAAGGTCTTTTCCAACCTGGTGATTCTGTGATGCCAAGTGACCACGGGGATGCAGCCTCAGGATGGCTGTGAGCTTGTAGCATCAGTCAGCTGAACACAGGCTCAGCACTGTTCTGCCAGAACACCCTGAACCTGATGGGCAGAAGCTGGGCACAGCGGTGCCCCAGAGCAGTGGTCTCAGCAGTGCCCCATCCGTGCCCACCTCACAGCTGGAGAACCACCAGGTTTGGATAGGAGAACTCTGGGAAACGGGAAATACTCAGCAAGAAAAAACTGACCACCTAGAAACACCTGCCTGGACCATTCCTCCCAGCCCTGGGGGAAGCCAGGAGCTGCAGCCAGGGCCTTGCAGGGGACTGGTGCCACCCACACTCGCTCCAGCCGCTCGGGCAGAGCTCGTGCTGCGCTCCCCTCACACACACCCAGCACTGAGGAGCCAGAAAGGGCTCAGGGCTCCCCAACTGCAGCCAGACCCTCGCCCAGGAACCAGCCTGGTCATCGCTCTTCGTGCCTGGATGGGCTCAGCATCGCTGGTCTGGGCACCAAACCATGAGAGGACACAAGAGAGAGGCAGGAGCACAGCGATGGAGGAGCTGGCCTGCACTTGCTTTAGTGGGTTTATAAAGTCATTATTACTTATTGAATCAATTGCTTAGAAGGAAACCAACTCTAAGTTGAACTGGACCCACACAAAGTTCCTGTAAAGTCATCACACAACAAGGAGCTGTTGGTGAGCTGCTTCACCGAGTCAACAAAGAGAAGGGAAAAGCATGAAAAACAAGTGAGGGGTTCCTGTACCAGGGACAAGAGCAGCACAGCAGGCAGGAGACCCTTCCAGAACGTGCTGGCCCCTCTGCTCCGGGCTGCCTTAGCCTGCCTGTCCCAGTCCCTGCCCGCCCCACTGCCACCAGCTTCAGCCAGGGGGTGTCCAAGGGGTCAGGGTCAGGCTGGGATGGGGTAACCGACACCATTTGTGCCCAGACATTCCCAGCACACACCCATTACCAGGCAATGGGGCCCTGAGGGGCTGTGCAAGGACCCAGGCAATGGGACCCTGAGGGGCTGTGCAAGGACCCAGGGGCACAGGGACGGTACCTTTTAACTCCTGACATGGGTCAGGGCAAGTGTTTTAACTCAAATAAATCCCCTGCTCACCCGTTTCCATGCTCTACACAGGATCAGCCATCGCTGTATCTAGTCAGAGTGCTCCCCCCTAACACCCAAGTCACAGCATCCACCTCAAAGCCAAAGACAAACCCCACCTCTGCCTCAGAGTCACAGAATCCCAGAATCCCAAGGTTGGAAAAGCCCTTTAAGATCACTGAGTCTCCCTGTTCCTGTTCCATGCTAAACCACATCCCTGAGCACCTCATCCCATCAGAGAGGAGCATCCAGGCCACACAACCAGTTGCAAAGCCCAAGTTTCAGGGGCATTTTGTTCCAGCATGTCAGAGGCTGGCATTCTAGCCACAGGAGCAGCTCTGGAAGCCAGGACGTACCCACTGTGGGGTGATTTCAGGGGTGCACAGTGGGTGGGGTGCAGACAGCTCGTGTCATTGGCCATTGTGGGGTTTAGGGGCAAGGGAGCCACAGAGATGAGGGAGGAAAATTGCTGTCCAGCACTGTGAGAGGAGCAGACACTTCCAGACCCTTAGATTGCCGAGTGCCCCCAGCTCTCAGGTGCCCAAAGATGCTCCTGCCCCAACCAGCTGTGGCCAAGGACACGGGGTGTGCACCCTGGCAGGCAGAGGAGAGCTCAGGGGCACTCAGCAAAGCCCCCGGGACCCTTGGAGCAGAGGCAGAGGTGATGGAAACCTCACCAGCCCCAGCCTCTTGGCTTCTGGCACATGGGCTGCCCTGGGGACAACCTCAGGGCACTGTGCAGCCACAAAGGCATCTGGACCCAGATCAGATGTTCCTACAGGGAGGCTGGAGGTGTAGGAATGACAGCACATGCCCAGGGAAGCCTGGCTTCCATGGAAAGCCCCGGTGAGCAGGCATCCAGGCAGCTTCAGGGGGAGGGAAGAGGAGCACAGCCCCTGCCTGTGTGAGCACTACAGGGTTTCTCCCTCCAGGTGGAGCAGACCCTCAGACACCAAACTGAGGAGTGGCCAACACGCTGCACTGCCAGTGAGTGAGGCCTGGGCAGGCTGGAGAACCCAAGGAGATTCACCATAGAATGGGCTGGGCTGGAAGGGGCCTTAGAGATCACCTTGCTCCAAACCCCCTGCTATGGACAAGGACACCCCCTGCCAGACCTGGCTGCTCAAGGCCCCATCCAGGCTGGCACTGAACACTGCTGGGGAGGGGGCATCTGGACTTCCCTGGGTACCCTGTGCCAGGGCCTCACCACCCTCAGAGGGAAGAATTTCTTCCTTATATCCAGTCTCAATCTGTCCTTTGCCAGGTTACAGCCCTGGGCCCAGCTGCCCAGAGAGGTTGGGGAGTCTCCTTCTCCAGGGAGATCCCACCCCATGGTCCTGGGTGACCCTGCTTTGGCAGGGGTCAGGCTGGCGGGGGTCTCCAGAGGCTCTCCAACCCCTGCTGTCCTGTGATTCCCCAGTGCACACACTTGTGTCCAGCCAGTCCAGAGGCTCTACCATGCAGAGACAGCACAAGCCTGGGTCCTTCTGTGCAGAAATTAGGTACAATGAGAGAGACAACCCTGTTCCTGGCCCTGATACACAAGAAGACAGCAAGGGAGATGAAATGTGTGGAAGAGAAGATCACCTGTGCCACAGCCTGATGGCAAAGGGACAGGAGAGATGCCCACCCTGCGTGGGACGTGGGCTGGGCATGGCTCTAACAGACCCTGAAGCAGAAGAGGAGCCAGTGGAAGCAGGGTGATGCTGAGAGGTGCTGAGGGTGCCTGTTTTCACATGGGAAGGTCTGGGAGGACTCCTTGCAGGGGGCTCACAGGTGCTCTGGTACCTCTGAGGCCCCAAAGCACCTTAGGATGCTCTGAAGAACCTTATGAGCCCCAGGGTGCCCAGGGGCCAGTCCCCGGGCTGCCCAGCCAGCTCCTCCCTGCTCCTCACCCCCCTGACCTGGCAATAACCATGAAAACAAGGTGCTGAGCCTGCTCCCCAGCCGAGCCTGCTCCCCAGCCACCAGGAGCAGGACGGCTTCGGGCTGCTGCCAAACAGCCAAACCTGCGGCAGGCTGCCCCTCCCCATCCCCCAGACCCACCGTCCCCAGCGGGGAACGGGAGGGAGGTGAGAGCAATAAAGACAAACTTTGTGCAGTTCCTACAATCAGCTTTGAAGATGCTTTCCCATGCCTTCTCCAGAGTTTAATCAAAGTGTGTTTACTGGGCATCTCGCAGCAAAATGAATCACCAGTTACCATGACAGCGCTGCTCCAGGCAGCAGCACCACGGGTGCCCCAGCCAGCCTGGTCCACCCCACGCTCCCGCCTTCCCTTCCTGCCCCCCAGAAGGGGGAACACGCCGCTCGGCAGGACAACCTCTCCCTGCTCCAGCACAGGGGGAGCGGGGGGCAGCCGGGGCTCCCCGAGGGCTCCCCGGCCCCGAGATGCTGTACGGGCACCTGGGCAGCACCTGGACCCTGCTCCCAGCAACCCCGAGCTGCAGCCTAATGAACCCAAGTGTAATCAACACTTGGAGGTTATTTACATTTCCTGGCTCGGTGTTAAATATTCATGTAAGAGAGCGGAAAAGCGCAGGGAGTGCAAATGTCTCCACAGCTCCGAGCTGAGAGGCCACATTTACATTTTAATAGTGGAAAATTACAAAGCAAACTGGAGAAGGCACACAGCATCCCCCCTGCACAGCATCCCCCTGTACAGCAACCCCCTGCACAGCATCTCCCCTGCACAGCATCCCCCTCCCTGCACAGCAACCCCCTGCACAGCATCTCCCCTGCACAGCATCCCCCTCCCTGCACAGCAACCCCCTGCACAGCATCCCCCCTGCACAGCATCCCCCCTGCACAGCATCCCCCCTGCACAGCAACCCCCTGCACAGCATCCCCCTCCCTGCACAGCAACCCCCTGCACAGCATCCCCCCTGCACAGCAACCCCCTGCACAGCAACCCCCCTGCACAGCATCCCCCTCCCTGCACAGCATCCCCCTCCCTGCACAGCATCCCCCCTGCACAGCATCCCCCCTGCACAGCAACACCCCTGCACAGCAACACCCCTGCACAGCATCCCCCCTGCACAGCATCTCCCCTGCACAGCATCTCCCCTGCACAGCATCCCCCTCCCTGCACAGCATCCCCCCTGCACAGCATCCCCCTGCACAGCATCCCCCCTGCACAGCATCCCCCTGCACAGCAACCCCCCTGCACAGCAACACCCCTGCACAGCATCCCCCCTGCACAGCATCTCCCCTGCACAGCAACCCCCTGCACAGCAACCCCCCTGCACAGCAACACCCCTGCACAGCATCCCCCCTGCACAGCAACCCCCTGCACAGCATCCCCCCTGCACAGCATCTCCCCTGCACAGCATCCCCCTCCCTGCACAGCATGGTCCTCAGGCATCCCCCCCCCCCATCCCCGCACAGCATCCTCCCACCCTGCACAGCATCCCCCTGCACACAGGGCACACTATGCCCAGCTTCCTCCCAGGCAGGAGGCAGAGGCTGCTCCCAGAGCCCTTCCCGGGATGTTTTTTTCTAGGAAGGAAAGCCAAAGGAAAAGGAGAAGAGGATGAGGCAGAGCAGAACTTCCAGCCCCAGAGAGGGAGCTGGTAATTTACCTTGGTACTGAGCAGTACTCCACTGAAATGAATTATAGCCTCGTTATAGATTTTAATTAAAAAAAAGAGTCATCATCCACTTCTCCAGGTCAGACCCCGACCTGCCCCCTCCAGCACAGCCCCTCAGAGCCCCCCCATGCAGGACTCTCTCCTGGCCCTGCTCAGCACCAGCCCTGCACAGCTGGAAACAGGTTTTACTGGGCATTTGTGAACTTCAATTGCAACTGCTAAAAATACATCTTAATTAATCCTGCTGCCTCTCCCTCACAAGCCATCCCCAGGTGTGCTGGGGGTCCACCTGTGAGCAGTACTGCGGTCTCCAGCCCTTCTCTCTGGTTAAAACCCACCAGCTGGAGCGTTTCGACTCTGAAATGTCTCCAGATGTGTGATGTGGGTGTGACACACACACATTCACCTCGGTTCACTCAGCACCAGGAGGATGCTGCAGGGACAGGGGGGCCGTGGCCACCCCAGAGAAGCGCTGCCCCGGGGGGGGAGCGGGCAGCTCACAGCCCAGTGAACAGTGATGGCAACAAGGTCAGGAGAGACTCACCCACCTCTGGCCTGTCTCTGAACGTCACCCCCACATGTACCTCTGTGCTGGCAAAAACACTGCACCCAGGACTGAAATGGATCATCTAGAACTTCCCCTGCGATTCCCAGGGCCCCAGTAACAGCCCCTCACCCAGTTACACACGGTCCCATCATCAGCTCAACAGCTCCTGCAGCAAAGTGGGTGTGGGGAGGGGATGGTGCCCCTGGGCTGGGCACTGGGGGGGCTGCAGCTGGAGTGCTGGGTGCAGTTGTGGGCCCCTCAGCATCAGAAGGACATGGGGGTCCTGGAGCGAGCCCAGAGAAGGGCAACCAGGCTGGGGAAGGGGCTGGAGAGCAGCAAAGCTTGTGAGGAGCGGCTGAGGGAGCTGGGGGTGCTGAGCCTGGAGAAGAGGAGGCTGAGGGGAGCCCTGCTCAGCCCTGCCCTGCCCTGCCAGGAGGGTGCAGAGAGGTGGGCCAGGGTCTCTGCAGCCAGGGGCCAGGAGCTGGGAGGAGGGGCAATGGGCTCAAGCTGCCCCAGGGCAGGGTCAGCTCAGCTGGGAGAGCAAAGTTTTTCCCTGGCAGCCCTGGGGGTGTCCAAGGCCAGGTTGGCTGGGGCCCTGGGCAACTTTGTGTAGCTCCAGGCCTGGAGGTTGGTGTCCCTGCCTGTGTCAGGGGGTTGGAGCTCTGTGCTCCTTGGGGTCCCTCCCAGCCCAGCCCAGTCTGGGATTCTAGGCTCACAGCACCTGGGAAATGAAGGATCAACAACTGCCACAGATAAACAAATCTCCTGTCTGAGCCCACAGGCATCCCTCCTCTCCAGAGAGGGGGAACCACCACATGAGGAGCTGCTGTTCCCATGACCAATATGCAAACAGACCCTGAGGATCCCAGTTACCCAGCCTGGATTTTGACTCAGTTTCCAAACACTGGCTGCCACCAAACCCAACACCTTCCCTGCCAGGAGGGATCTTCTGCAGCAGATCCATGTTCTGTGACCATCCTGTGACGTCTGCTGTGGGACACCCCCAGCAGGAGACCCACCTCTACCCTGCTGGGACTGGAGAGACACCTCTGATGGGACCCAGGAGCTGGTCCAGTTCTCCCACCATATTTCACTGCACCTTTCCCAGAGAACCATACCCTGCCTTAGGAACTGCCGCACTGGTCAGACCACAGCCTCACACAGCTTAACGTCCCGTTGGACCACAGTGAGCACAAAAAGCCTTTGCAGGAAACACACAAGAAGGAAGGAGCTACGTTCTCCATCCTATTTCCTGGCCACAGCTTACAGATTTCCAACTGTCCTTACAAAGACAGAATCACAGAATCACAGGGTTGGAAAAGACCTTTGAAGATCATCCAGTCCAACCATTCCCATCCTAAGCTAAACCAGAGCCCTGAGCACCTCATCTCCCCTCTGTTCAACACCCCCAGGGCTGGGCACTCAGCCCCCTCCCTGGGCAGCCTGTGCCACAGCCCCACAACTCTGCCAGGGAAGAACTTTGCCCTCCCAGCTGAGCTGACCCTGCCCTGGCACAGCTTGAGCCCATTGCCCCTCCTCCCAGCTCCTGGCCCCTGGCTGCAGAGACCCTGGCCCACCTCTCTGCACCCTCCTGGCAGGGCAGGGCAGGGCTGAGCAGGGCTCCCCTCAGCCTCCTCTTCTCCAGGCTCAGCACCCCCAGCTCCCTCAGCCGCTCCTCACAAGCTTTGCTGCTCTCCAGCCCCTTCCCCAGCCTGGTTGCCCTTCTCTGCACTCGCTCCAGGACCCCCATGTCCTTCTGATGCTGAGGGGCCCACAACTGCACCCAGCACTCCAGCTGCAGCCTCCCCAGGGCCCAGCCCAGGGGCACCATCCCCTCCCCACACCTACTGGCCACGCTGGCTCTGGCACAAGCCAGGATGCCCTTGGCCTTCCTGCCCCCCCGGGCACACTGCTGGCTCATATTCAGTCTGTGTCACCCAACACCCCCAGGTTCCTGACAGCTCAGAGTCAGTTCAACAAGAACTGTGGATGTTCAACAGGAACATCCTCATCTGCTTCACATTCCAGGACAGTGGACACAAACAGACACAAGACAGAAAGCTTCCCATCTAGAAGGTCTTTTCCAGCCTGTGATCCTGTTAATGAAGCTTCCCATCTAGAAGTCACTTGTGGCTTTCAAACAGTTTTTCAGCATCTACCTCATTTAGCACTTCCCAAAAGTGTCTCTGAGAAGGGATGAAGGGGAAAGGCTGGAGAGGAAGAGAAAGTGTCATCATCTCTACTTTCACTCATGACACATGTCTGTCTGAGATGCTCTGTGCCATTCTACAGCGTAGCTCCAAGAAAAAGCTCCCTCTGAGCTTGGCAGTGGTCAGAAACGTTATTCAAACAGAGGACACCACTACCAAAGTACAGAGAGCAGAGCAGAGCTCCTCATGCCACTGTAGAAACCCCCCATCTCAAAAAAATGCAGCGTAGAGCCAGAAGCTGTTCTGACCAGGGCAACAGGGATGGTCAAAGGTCCCCAATGACACCACGCTTCCCTCATGCAATAAACCCTTCACCAATGGTGAGTATCATGAACAAGCTGTTGGCTCTGAGCATCAAGAGACATGAAGCTCTAGTGTCCTGAGGAAGCAGCATGCTGCCTTTTCAATCCCTTGTGATGGATTTCTCCTGTTCACAGGGCAGAGTTTGCAGAGCTGTAAGCTGGTAGATCTTTAACACTGGGTCGTTCCAGACTGGGCTCCCAGACAGTTCCTCACAGGGAGCTGTGGGGCACACAGACATACCTGGGACAAGTTTCAGACAAGGAGGGCACCTGAAGGACAAGGACCTTGGCTGCCAAGACACCCTCATTACTAAGAGACACCTTACTGCTTGGTTTGAGCTATAAAATGTCACAGAGCTGAGCTTTCTCAGTGAGAATGAGCAACCCAGGGCCCAACGTCTTGTGTCATCTTCCCAAGATGTCACACTCTAATTAGCACCTCAGCTGGCAGCTCAGGCAGAGAAGGGTCCAGGGAAGAGTCCCAACTGCATCTCAACATGCACTTGGCTCTCTTCCCATGGGGGACAGCCACCTCATGAGGAGTTGGGTGACTGGGTCATTTTCTGCTGTATCCAACCTGTGTCTTCATTTTCCTAAATGCCTTGAAACAACCCCACCCCCGAGCAGCAGCAGAGAGGAAGGTGCCTGTACAGAGCTAGTGGCATGCCAGTACCTTGAGCAGACATGGGCCAAGAGGCAAACATGTCCCAAAAGCAGGGACACCACAGGGTCACCAGGGTGTGAGTGACTCCCAGGCACCCTGCCTGCATGGCAGAGAACAACCAGCGGTGTTACAGTGTCCTTCAGCTCGAAAGCTACATGCTGGTGGCCTCACTCCCCATGAAAAGGTGTTCCACACAACATGGGGTAACTGGGGCTCATTGTGACTGATGATGAGTTAATTCCTCTGACTGGAAGTTTGTGTCTGCTTAGTGACCAGGGATCGTGACACGGTGACATTCAGCACCGGGAGAGGGAAGACAGGCAGACCCAGCCAGTGTGGGCACTTGGAGCACTAAAGGTTGATCCTGTTGGAGAGGGGTCAGAGGAGCCACGGAGATGCTCAGGGGGCTGGAGCAGCTCCCCTCTGGAGAGAGGCTGAGGGAGCTGGGCTGGGTCAGCCTGGAGAAGAGAAGGCTGTGGGGGGACCTCATTGCAGCCTGCCAGTGCCTGAAGGGACCCCAGGAACAGGAGGGGAATGGGCTTGTTCAAGGGCAGAGACTGGCAGGACAAGGGGGGTGGAGTGAAGCTGGAGGAGGGAAGGGGGAGAGGAGAGACTGGGGGGAAGTTGTGTGCAGAGAGAGTGGTGAGGGGCTGGAAGGGGCTGCCCAGAGAGGGGGTGGGTGCCCCGTCCCTGGGGGTGTCCAAGGCCAGGTTGGCTGGGGCCCTGGGCAACCTTGTGTAGCTCCAGGCCTGAGGTTGGTGTCCCTGCCTGTGGCAGGGGGTTGGAGCTCTGTGATCCTTGGGGTCCCTCCCAACCCTGGCATGGGGTTGGAGCTCTGTGACTCTTGGGGTCCCTCCCAAACCTGGCAGGGGGTTGGAGCTCTGTGACCCTTGGGGTCCCTTCTAACCCATGCCATTCTATGATTCTATGATCCCTCAGGACTGAACCAACATCATGTTATTCCTCCAGAGCCTCTGTCACAGAGGGGGGGAGAACATGAATGGAAATCAGGAGGGGCTTGAAACATCAGCAAAGAAAAGTCCTAAAACCACCATTCTGAACTGAAGCAACTCTGGCTCAACGCCTGTTCGGACAAGGTGTCAGCTGTCACTTCAGGATACATCCATTCTGTAACTGGGGAAAACAACTGAAATCAGTATGAAGCCACAACACAACCCCAGTCAGTGAGGGGAGCTAAAAACATCAGAGAAAAACAAGCAGCTTGTGGAAAGAAGGAAACTTCACAGCAGCTTTGGGGCTGCTCTGTAAATGCTGAAGCCTGTTCCAGGAGAGGCAGGAAGAGGCATTTGTGTCACTGTGATGACAAAGCAGAGACAGCTGCTAATCAGCTGAAACAGGGACTTTACAACTCACAGGCTACGAAACCTCACTGAGGAGATGGATGATGGGAATTGCTGAGCAGCTGGGATGAGATCCAACCAGTAACGAGCAGACCGGTAATGAGCCGGCAGCACCACACGTCTCTCCAAGGAGAACAGGTAAGGTGCATGTCACCTCTCACCGAGTGTTTGAGTGTGGAGCGGAGTTAAGAGCTGAACACCAACAGGACAAGCCAGCAGCCTTGAGGAGGCCCAGAGGTTCAGGCACCAGCCCCCAGCGTTTCCCACTGACCAGCTCCTGGTGCCCCTGCTCCACACGCAGCCTCCTTCCAGCACCAACTCCAGGAGCTGTGCTGGGATCCAGACACAGCTCAACATCACCTCAGAGCGAGCTCTCCTCTTACAGCCCCTGCAAGCCAATTCAAGTTAGTACCTACTACTCTAGTTGTAGGTATTTCTCCAAGGCATCACCAGTAACTGTCCCCAAATCATAGAATCCCAGACTGGTCTGGGTTGGGAGGGACCCCAAGGGTCACAGAGCTCCAACCCCCTGCCACAGGCAGGGACACCAGCCTCCAGGCCTGGAGCTACACAAGGTTGCCCAGGGCCCCAGCCAACCTGGCCTTGAACACCCCCAGGGACGGGGCACCCACCCCCTCTCTGGACAGCCCCTTCCAGCCCCTCACCACTCTCTCTGCACACAACTTCCCCCCAATCTCTCCTCTCCCCCTTCCCTCCTCCAGCTTCACTCCAGCCCCCTTGTCCTGCCAGGCTCTGCCCTTGAACAAGCCCATTCCCCTCCTGTTCCTGGGGTCCCTTCAGGCACTGGCAGGCTGCAATGAGGTCCCCCCACAGCCTTCTCTTCTCCAGGCTGACCCAGCCCAGCTCCATCAGCCTCTCTCCAGAGGGGAGCTGCTCCAGCCCCCTGAGTATCTCTGTGGCTCCTCTGACCCCTCTCCAACAGCCCCACATCTTCCTTGTGCTGGGCCCCAGCTCCGGACACAGGATCCAGCTGGGGCCTCCCCAGGGCAGAGCAGATATGGACAATCCCCACCCTGTCCCTGCTGCCACCCCTCTGCTGAATCTGCCTGGAGCAGTTGGGGACAGGTCGCCGTACCCCAGGAGACCCTCCTACCCCTTAGGAAGGGAGTGAGGGCTGCCCTGGCTGCTCCACAGAAACCTTCCCATATGGCTGCTCCAACCACACAGCACTGGGACATGCCCCAGAGGATCTGCAGTGGCACTGACAAGTCCCCGTGACACAACCTCCCAGGTCCAACCAAGAACATAAAGCACAGCCATCGGCACCCGTGGCATCCTCCACCTGCAGAGAGCACCTGAGTAAGGAAGAAGCCAGAAAGGCTGGAGCAGCCCAATTCCAGGGCCTCTGCAAACATTCTGCCCATGTAAGAACATGTCCTCCCTCCCCAGATGTGCAGCCTGCCACTCCCACCTCTGTTCAGCCAGCGCTGGAGGCTGTGATGAGCTGGCTGAGGGGACAGGAGGGGACGCAGACCCCAGCGCAGGGACCCTGCTGAAGCTGCATGCAGCGTCCTGCGACCCCAGGGGCTGCAGGAGCCGGTGCTGAGCACCCAGCACCCACGGCAGGCACCCCAGCTGGAGCTGGGCTCGCCCAGCAGCCCCGTGGGCTGAGCACCCCTCAGCACACTGAGCACATCAGGTGTGGCGACCGGCAGAGAGCAACAGGCAATTTGATATGAATTTTAGGTGAAGCCATTTTATTGTGTGAAGTCACCCAGATTCTAGACCTTTTTTACTGCAAACGTGGCAAGCTAAACCACTGCTCATTGGTTACACACACTGCTCACACCGTATCGATTGGTTAGTGATTGTAACGAGTTGTGATAAGCCTATCTTATAGGTAAACATCCTTAGTTTACCTTTAATACCTACAAGCATCCACACACCTGCTGTTTTGACCCTCTTGTTATGGCTGGTTCCTAACATGTTCTGTTACTCCCAAATACCTTCCCATAACTGCTTCTTGGTTTAGGGCAGCCTGTACCCCTATCAACAAGGCCGCTGTGTTTTGAGAATGTGATTATTGGGATCCTCTCAGCATGAGGAACTTCTCCTCTCTCATGGGAATAGGAGAATATTGTCAGGGCCTGTGTCTTGGGAGCGGAGAGCTAGGCCGCGGGCAGGCCTGCTGCCTGCCCCGACAGGCAGGTGCTTCCCTGAACAGTGTTGGGTTCTTTTCACCTGCCGGACGCTGGGTTCTCCCCCCAGGGCTCGTTCTGCTGCGTCAGGTGAAGCACAGCCGGGGGGACAGCCTGCTCCACGCAAAGGGGCGATCCAGACCCAGGCAGAACCGGCACCGGGTGCTCCCAGACCCAGACAGAACCAGCACTGGGTGCTCTCAAGAGCCTGGCAGAAGCGGCACTGGGTGCTCCTAACCCAGGCAGAACCGGCAGCGGGTGCTCCCAGACCCAGACAGAACCAGCACTGGGTGCTCTCAAGAGCCTGGCAGAACCGGCACCGGATGCTCTCAGAGCCTGGCAGAACCAGCACCGGGTGCTCCTAACCCAGACAGGACCAGCACCGGGTGCTCTCAGAGCCTGGCAGAAGCGGCACTGGGTGCTCCTAACCCAGGCAGAACCGGCAGCGGGTGCTCCCAGATCCAGACAGAACTGGCACCGGGTGCTCTCAGAGCCTGGCAGAACCGACACCGGGTGCTCCCAGATCCAGACAGAACCGGCACCGGGTGCTCTCACAGCCTGGCAGAGCCGGCACCGGGTGCTCCCAGAGCCTGGCAGACCCGACACCGGGTGCTCCCAGACCCAGACAGAACCAGCACCGGGTGCTCTCAGAGCCTGGCAGAACCGGCACCGGGTGCTCCCAGACCCAGACAGAACCGGCACCGGGTGCTCTCAGACCCAGACAGAACCGGCACCGGGTGCTCTCAGACCCAGACAGAACCGGCACCGGGTGCTCCCAGACCCAGACAGAACCGCCATGTGCTACGGGCTGCTCTGCAGAACGTCGCAGGAGCCACCACTGACCATCCTCCCTCACCCAGCCCTAAGACAGCAGGTCCCTTCTGAGTATTTCTGATGGTGGGGGCCACCAGTTCCTCACAGCCCAACTAGCACAGCCTTACACTGGGAACTCAGAGGATCCTTCCAAGGGCTATCCCTTGCAATCCCGCTCCATGCTCCTTGGACTCAGGATTTCTGATGGAAGCACCAAAGAAATGGCCATTCCAAGCCCTGCCCTGTCCTCACCCCAGTAAAACCAGTCTGCTCTCCTCCGGTCAGATACTCCTGTCTCTCACTTCCAAATGAACTTGAAAACCCAGTTTCTCCTTGCTCAGGCAGCTCCCTGCCAGGTCCCTTGACCCCAGGAGGATGGACACCATCTGGACCTGCTGGTTTGCCCCTGAGTCGTTTGCAACTGTTACCTGACCTATTTTATATAAACAGCCCCGACTGCAGCACAGACAGTTCGTTCTGACATGTTTCCAGGCCCTTTTTCCTTACATTTTTCAATAAAAATATGAGACAGATTGGGATTCGATCACAGAGGAGTTCAGGCTGGAAGGACCTTTGGAGGTCAGGCAGCCCAACACCCCTCTCTCCACAGTCCCCTTCCCCTTGACTCGAAGGGGTGGCTTTCCTGCTCACAGCCATACTGAGAAGGAATTTCCAGGCTTCCCCATGTCCTTTCTGACTCACATCTGCCCATGAACTCCCAGCAGCTGCCTGCAGCTGTCAGCAATGGCTGGCTGAGAAAAGACGTGGGAAAGGGCACCCTGGGGCCCCAGGTTTCCAGGTTCACAGCCACCCCAAGAACCAAGCCCAGTACGTGGTGTTTGTTTCAACCTCCACAACTCTTTTTGCAGCTGCTGCTCTGGTGATTGCACCTTCTGTAGAGGCACACACGTGGAGAATGAGCTCTCCACACTGGTTCCTCCCTCAGTCCTGAGAGCTCTGGACCAGTAAACTTCTCAGAATAAGAAAACTCAGTAACAAGTGTTGACTGATTTTATCCCTCAGCTTTGCACAGCACATAATAACATAATGCAGGACACCACCTGCACCACAGGACAGAAGAGACGCTGCAAGGAAAAAGGCTGACCAAGGGATCCAAAACATCCCTCCACAAAGAAGCAAGCACCACCACAGCACCTGCTGCTTCGCTGCTTTTACTCACAGGAGTAATCATGGTAAATAGCCATTATTTCTGCTAAGACAGGGGGCACCTCCCCCTTCACCAAGCCCACCACCTTCAGAGAGGATCTGTAGTACCGAACGGCCTTGAGGATGCAAAGAGGGAGGGGAAGGGAAGGGACTCCACAGAAAGCTGCTTTGCAGAGCTGCTCCAGACTGTTTGCTGATTCTTTAGCTTGGCAACCTCAGAAGTCATGAGCAAATGCTGTGCTGAGCAAAGAGGCTGATGGCCCAGGACCAAAGCAGATCTGCCCTACCACTCCCAGGACCCGGGACGAGCCGCAGCTCCCACCAGCCAAGCAGGACCAGCAAGCACCAGTTACCAGACCCCCAGGGACAGAGCAGGACAGGTTACACAGGGAAAAAAGGGGGAAGCAGAAAGATCAGACTCACCAACATCGGACTCTTTGTGGGTTTTGATGATTTCAGCCAACTCAAAGTTTCCTGCAATGATGGCCACCTGCAAAGAGAGGGAGGGGAGAGAGTTGAGCAGCTCTGAGCACACAGACCCTGCGCTCGCCGGCACCGGCTACGCCATATGGACTGACAACAGCTGCTTTCCATGGGGGGACACGGAGCCAACGATTGTTCTGCCTCAGCTCACCCAGCCAGGAACCCCTGAGGTGGAAACACACTCCCAGCTCCGCGGGGAGAGCGTCTGTCGAGGGCTTGAGCAAGGAGAGGGGGGCAAGGAGCTCGGGGACAGCCGCTCCCCTCTCCTCGGGGTCTGATGGTGATGTGTCCTACACCAGCTGGGAGTTGATCTGAGGGCTCTGTGGGTGTTGGCAGGAGGTTCTCCAGCCAAGAGCTTCTCAGAGAACCCCAGTTAGCTGACAGACCAGCCACCGAGCTCCCTGTGCCTCTCAACAGCCCACGGGACAAACTCATCCTCACTCCAGGCTGCACTGGCTGAGGAGCCACTTTGACCTGGAAAACTGCAGCAGCAGCAGCTCACCCCAGTAAAGCTGCATCTTTTTAGACCAACATTGAACACTGCTTTGCCCATCACACACCCCGTGGCTTCTCTCCACGGGAAGAATGGTAGAGAACTCAAAAACAAGGCAAAAGGGGAAACTAATGTGGATCTGCCAGCAAAATGCAGACAGAACTGGTCTGCTTTACGCTGGGACCTTCTTCTGTAGATGCTCACACCCTGGGGAGCTGCAGGACAGCAGCAGCCTACACCAAGGTAGGTTAACAGGTAAGAGGAGAGAGACTGAAGCATTGCTCTCCTGAAGCAAGACTTCAACCAACTAGTGACATACCTTAAACTCTCTGCTGGTTACTTGTGTATCTGAGGAAAAACCCCACAAACAGCACCACATCCCAGCTACTGCAGCACAAGAATCCAGCATGGTCAGAACAAGGTCCTAAAGCCTTCAAGCTTCTCATGAAAGAACCGCAGCGAGGTAGGTAGGAGCACCTGAAACCCATCACTGTCCTCAGGAAACAAAGCTGGAAGACCAGACCTGGACTGAGCCTGTTGTGTCCAACAGCCCCATGAACCACAGCCTGCCCAGCCCTCTCATCTCACCAGGAGCTCTCAGGTCACTGCCCTCAGCAGCACCTGCAGCTGATCCAGGGATGAGAAACAGGTGGATCAAGTTGATTCCTCATGAGGTTCAACAAGAACAAGTGTAAGGTCCTGCACCTGAGTTGGAGCAACCATCATCACCAGTACAGGCTGGGAGATGACGTGCTAGAGCCCAGCCCTGCAGAGAAGGACCTGGGGTGATGGGGGATGAGAAGCTCGACATGAACTGACAGTGTGTGCTTGCACTGGCCCAGAAGGCCAACCGTGCCCTGGGCTGCATCCCAAGGAGTGTGGCCAGCAGGTTGAGGGGGGGATTCTGCCCCCTGCTCTGCTCTTGTGAGACCCCACCTGCAGTGCTGTGTCCAGCTCTGGGGTCCCCGACATAAGAAGGACATGGAGCTGTTGGAGCAGGGCCAGAGGAGGCCATGAGGATGATCAGAGGGCTGGAGCACCTCTCCTGTGAAACCTGGCTGGGAAGAGTTGGAGTTGGAGAAGAGAACACTCCAGGGAGATCTAATAGGCATTCCAGTCCTTAAAGGGGCTACAGGAAAGCTGGGGAGAGACTTTGTAGATGGGCCTGGAGGGGTAGGACGAGGGGAATGCGTTTAAATTGGAAGGGGGTAGATTTAGATTGGGTATTAGGAAGAAATTTTTCCCTCTGAGGGTGGTGAGGCCCTGGCACAGGGTGCCCAGGGAGGGAAGTGGTGGCTGCCCCCTCCCTGTGCCGGGTTGGATGGGGCCTTGAGCAGCCTGGGCTGGTGAGAGGTGTCCCTGCCTGTGGCAGGGGGGTTAGGACCTGATCTTTGAGGTCCCTCTCAGCCCAAAGGGTTCTGTGATTGTATGGTTCTGGGTGAAACCAAAGTGCTGCTGCTCAGAGCATGGAAACACGTTGGAAGAGGCCGGGGTGCAGCTGCTGGATTTGCCTGTCTGTGCCAGGACCATCACCCCCTTTTTCCTCTCTGATGGGGGTGGGTGTTGGAGACCAAGGCCCTTGGTCAGGCAGGCAGAACCCAAACCCTCCTGAGAGCAGCAGAGTCAGGAGCAGAACCGGAGGCTCCAGCTGCTCAGCGTTTCCCTGCCCTCCCACCAGAGCAGCTTTTAGAAATACGAGGTTCATTTGCATTTCACCACCAACTTGTGATGAAGGGATATATTTAACGCCATGACTCAGTACAGCATGCACACCTCTCTACTATGATCCTTTATCAGCAGAAATAGTCTTACTATCCTCAGCTCAACAATGTTTATGGGAGGTTTTTTTCATCTTCTGAGGCCCAGAACTCGTGCTCTGCTCCTCAGCCAGAGCTGGAAGTGAGCAGCGATGGCTGGGAGAGAGGGACCTTCCTTCAGCATTTGGGAAATTAGGCCACTGTAGCAGAGAAAAATCAAGTAATAAGCTCTGATTCCCCCCCAAGCTTGCTTCAAATTGCAATCCTTCCCTGCCTCTCCTCACATATACATGCACATTTGTCAGGCTGCTCTCCCACAGGTCACATTCTTTGAGCAGGCTCAGAAAGCTTCTGTACAGAACAGCAAATAACCCAGATCTGGGAAAATCTGAAACAGAAATAACCAAACTCAAAGGCTGGAAAGGTGCATTCAGAAACAGCACTGGGACCCAAAGTTCCTCACACAGACAGTTAACAGCCTGGTCCACATCTCTGTGAGAAACACAAGTTCAAGGCACAAACTGGGAGTCTCAGTAGATGAACTGCCTCGGAAGGAGTCACTCCTCAAACACTCAGTGAAAGCCTGTGGAGTGGTCCTGCTGCCACATGCACCCTGGGTGTCCCTCCTGGGCTGGCACCCTGGAAGAGGAGGTCTTCCAGGGTGCAGAGAAGGACTTGGGGGTGCTGGTGGATGAGAAGCTCGACTGAACTGACAATGTGTGCTCGCACTGGCCCACGTGGTCAACTGTATCCTGGGCTCCATCAAAAGGCAGGGTGCAGGGTGCAGAACCTGGCACCCTGGAAGAGGAAGGCTCCCCCATCACCCACACCCCTCTGCAGCTCTTGGTGCCAGGAGGGCTGATGCTGCTGCAACAGAAGCTGCCCCTCTCCTGCCTGGAAGCGTTACGGCTTCCAGCGAGGGGAGAGGAAACATGAGGGTAAGAGGTCTGGTAAGAATCTCATCTCACCTGGATCCCTGGGAAGGGAGAAGAGCCCTAACAGATACAGAAGGGTTTCATGGCCTGTCCTGTCACCTCAGCCCGTGCCCCGTGGCACAGGGGCTGTGAGATGAGCCGCATCCTTCGAGGGGCTGCACCACGCACCGCACCGGTGAACCCCTCCAAGAGAACAGCAACAGCTGCTGGGGACAGGTACACAAGAAAATGGAGTCTCCAGGATGGAAACTCCTGCAGGGATATATTGTTTCTTAAAAGCATTTCACAGCTACCAATTTTAGTGCTTCTACACCCAAGTGGGAGGAACTGGTGACTATCAGAAGTCCCCACAGAAGAGGAATGATCTAATTCCGAGCAATAAGCCAGACTGCCCACACAGGAATGCCTTCCTCACAGGAGAGCCAAGCTTCTCCTGCTGGGATGTCACAGGGACAGCAGGCCTCACGCAAAGGGTGTTTCTCATCGAGTGTCACCCCGATGCTACAAATGGAGAGCGAGTGTCCTCCTGCACAGCACAGCCAGAGCAGCCAGAGCCCGTGCCCAGGCCGCAGGAGACACAGGGCCCTGTGGTGGCTCTGGCACTGGGCTATTTCTGAAACACAGTGGCACCTTGAGTCACTCCACGGCGTGACAGCGCAGTGACAACGCCTGTTAATCCAACAGCCATTCCACTATTTTTATCCTCTCAGGCAAACTCAGTCAGAGAGGAGGAGGAGGGACGTCTGGATGGGCTGCGCAGCACGGAAGGGCCGTGTGCTTGTGAGGCCTCAGAAGCACCTGATCCACAGCAGAAGGGCCATTTAAAGATCCCTGGAAGGAGTCAAAGCTCTTGAGGTGTGACCCAGGTTCTGTGGAGAACAATACTGTGAAACCATTCTTAAAAACCCAACCCCAAAACCCAGCTCACAGCACTGCACAGCACCAGGAGAACCCCCAGCCCCCCCCCAACCCTCCTGGGGACACGGGCTGGCCCAGAGCTCGACTAAACCAACAAGGATGCACCACGAACGCAGCAAGGCCGCAGCAAGGCACCAGAGTTCAGAGAATCCCAGAGTCCCCAGGCTGGAAAAGGCCTTTGAGCCCCTGGAGTCCAACCATCCCTGTGCTGTGCTGAGCCAGAGCCCTGAGCACCTCATCTCCCCTCTGTTCAACACCCCCAGCGCTGGGCACTCAGCCCCCTCCCTGGGCAGCCTGTGCCACAGCCCCACAACTCTGCCAGGGAAGAACTTTGCCCTCCCAGCTGAGCTGACCCTGCCCTGGCACAGCTTGAGCCCATTGCCCCTCCTCCCAGCTCCTGGCCCCTGGCTGAAGGGACCATCATCCAGATGCTTCTTGCCCTAAGCCCAGCTCAGGGCTGTGACCCCTTCCCTGGGGAGCCTGTGCCAGTGCCTGACCCCCCTCTCAGGACAGAGCCTCTTCCTGACACCCAGCCTAACCCTCCCCTGTGCAGCTTCACATCGTTCCATTGGGTTCTATCCCTGCTCCCCAAAGAGAGGAGAGAGATCAGCACTGCCCCCTCGCTCCCCTCAGCAGGAACCCACAGACCCCCATGAGGTCTCCCCTCAGCCTCCTCTTCTCCAGGCTGAAAAGCCCCAGAGCCTTCAACCTCTCCTCATGAGCCTTCCCCTCCAGACCTTCCCCATCCTTGGTGCCTCCTCTGGACACTCACCAATAGATTTATGTCCCTCTTGTCCTGTGGTGCCCAAACCTGCCCCAGGACTGGAGGTGAGGCTGCCCCAGGACTGGAGGTGAGGCCACCCAGGACTGGAGGTGAGGTCGCCCCAAGACTGGAGGTGAGGCCACCCAGGACTGGAGGTGAGGCCACCCCAGTGCAGGACAGAGCAGGACAATCTCCCCCTGGACCGGCTGGCCGTGCCGTGCATGATGCACCCCAGGACACTGTTGGCCTCATGGCTGCCTGGGAGATCAGGCTGATGTTTGTTATGATACTTTCACCAGAGAGTTACCTGGGTGAAGGTCAGAAGACCGCTGAGCAGATGCCAGAGTGGCTCTGGAATCCCTGGTATTCTCATGTATTACCCATCCACTGCCACCTCTAGTTTGAGCAGTGAACGAAACCAACCGCTGACCCAAACCAGTGCCCGTGCTGGCTGCTCTATGCCACACGCTCAGAGGTGTCTCTCCTTTGCAGACTGACACCATTAGAGAAGCCCAGAGCATCACTGTTATCACCCCACCAGCACAAAGGGCATCAGGAGCAGTGATGGGTGATGGCTGTGGGGCACAAAGGCAGCAGCAGGGCCGTGAGGGAGGGACATGAGATCAGCAGCAGCTCCTGGAGATGATGGGGTGAGGAGGGAGCAGTCAGCAGTGCTGCTGTGCAAGAAGGGAACAGAGCTTCTATGGAAGAGGAATGCCCAGGGGGGTAGGAGGTAGGGTGCAGGCAGCCCAGTTAGTGCCACGACACATTCAAGCTGCTCCACTCTCCTCAGCCCTGAGACATGTCTCCCAAAACGCCAGACACAGTTGTCAACTCCTTTTGCATCACTCACCTGAGACTTCCCCAGCTGCTGCAGCTGCCCATGGCTGGTGGTTACTGCCTCCTCATTACCCCAGAGAACAGAGAGCAGGAGGAGTGTTTTTAACCACCAGGCTCCATCTAACCGGGTGGGACTGCTCACACATGGACTCTCTCTAAGCCTGTCTGCCTCTCCTGGGCCAGGCAGGCTCCAGGCACGTCCTATATTTGTTCTAGATCTCCAGAAACCTGGCAGCCCCACTAGGTGGGTCCTACTGCTCGCAGATGGCAGCTCCATCTGGGCTGCCATACGAGCCCAGGCTCCGGCTCCGTGCGCCGCAGCGTGTGCTGCCAGGGACCACACAGACACAGCGTGTCTGGTGCTGCTGGGGTGTCGCTGGGGTGTCACTGGGGTGTCACCGGGGTCAGGCACCGCACGGCGACGCTCTAGACCCAACACTTCCCAGAAGCAACAGACAGAGCTGCTGTGAGAGACAGGCCTCCTGCACGATCCAACATGTCTGGAACACCCTGTGCGCTCGCAAGCCAGACCTGCACCGTGCCTGATCCCACAGCCTGCACAGCCAGGCTGCCTTTACTGGTCCCTGTGGGCCACACACTGAGCCCCTGAGTGAGAAGCAGCAGCTCAATGAACAGTCTGAGGAACACAAGAAGCAGAAACCAAAGCTGCAAGCCGCCAGCTCTGGGCTGAGCCAGACAGAGAACTCACCTGGTGTCTTCAGGTGAGGCACGTGGAGCTACGTTTCCCTAAAGGGACAGAACTGTCCCCAGGAGAGGGAGATGCTGCTGTGATTTCCTCCCTCAAGGGCTGCAGCGTTTCTGGGAAGCAGGAACAAACCCTGGAGTCACTGTGCTCCAGAAGCCTTTGAGCTGGGGGAGATGGAGAAACGTGGACTCTGAGGGGTGAATCTCACCTCTGCCAGGACTGAGGGTCCCACAGCATGGCTGGTCTCCATCAGCAAAGGCTCTAAGAGTGGCACCTTGTCCAAGATGTACTGGTATGGCCATTCCCTGCAGCCTGGGCGCAGGGCTGTTGCCTCCCCTACACCCTGCCCCAACACACGCAGCGCCATGTCCCAGAGACCACATCTTCCATGAGTCACTGTGCTGCAGAAAGGCTCTGGAAATGAGCTACAGCTCCCTGCACAGCCCAGAGGTGGGCTGGTGGCATCTACTGGAAGCTCAGAAAAAGATTCTGTAAGGGAATGACACCAGATTTGGCCAGAGCCTGAATGGCATCTGCACAGAGACCTCCCAGAGCCACCAAGAATGCCTTAAGAAAACCAGACACTGATGGGAGCTGCCCCAGAGCTGCCCCAACCCACAGCACAGCAGCAGATCTTGGTGCATGGGGAGTGCCCAGATGGAAACACCCCTGATGAGAGCCAGCAGCTCTGGCAGGAGGTGCTGATGGGACCTGGGCTTTGCTAGAGCTGCCCGACAGCCAGCAGGAACCACCAGTAGAGCTGGACCAGAGTGGGAAAACAGGGCCCAGCCCAGGAGCTGGTGCCTCTTCCAGGGAGGGACGTGCCACTGGCCCAAGGGGACACTTGAAGCACAGCCCAGCAACCAGGCACCATGCTGTCCAGGGCAAGGGCATCCAGCCTACTGACCCTCGGGGCAGCACGGTGGGGGCCTGTCTGAGAGCAGGGAAGGAGAGAGAGGGATGGAGAGATGGAGGGATGGAGGGAGGGATGGAGAGCAGGCCTGAGGAGAAGGGCTTGGGGGTGACAGGGAAGGAGAAGTTCAACATGACCCAGCCATGTGTGCTGGCAGCCCAGCAAGTTGCCTGAGTCCTGGGCTGCATCCCCAGCAGCGGGACCAGCAGGTCACAGGAGGAGATTCTGCCCCTCTACCCCACTGTGGTGAGACCCCACCTGGAACACTGCACCCAGCTCTGGGGCCCCCAGGGCAAGAAGGACATGGAGCTGTTGGAGGGAATACAGGAGGTCATGGAGATGATCCAAGGGCTGGAGGACCTCTGCTATGAAGACAGGCTGAGAATGTTGGGGGACACCAGGGGAACGGCCTTCAGCTGCAGGAGGGGGCTGGAGAGGGGCTGGGGGGCAGAAATCCTTCCTGGGGAGGGGGGAGGCCCTGGCACAGAGTGCCCAGAGAAGCTGGGGCTGCCTCAGGGTCCCTGGCAGGGCTCAAGACCGGGTTGGATGGGGCTGGGGGCACCCTGGGCTGGAGGGGTTTCCCTGCTTATGTCAGGGGAGCACTGGGGGGCTGGGGTCCCTGCCCACCCACAGCATCCACAGGGGGCTACTGAACAGAAGGTCCATGGGTGGTCAGTGCCTGGGAAGACAGTTCCTCAGACACAGCAGAGAGAGGTAGACATATCAAGGACAGTATTTCCTGGCTGCATAGTTCAGATGGACTCATGTGGATGGTGCTACCCAGAGCAGGCAGAGGACAGGACAGCTCTCATGGGGAGGAGCTGGTCAGCCTGATCTCTGCTGCAGCCAGCACTGAAGGATGCTCTCAAGGGACAGGACAGTGTACAGATCTGTGTCCAGCACCATCCTTACCACCAGAGTGAGAGATGGGTTTGATGGACCTTCTCAGAGCTACCAGCCTCAGCCTGAAGGATGGAGAAAGGCAGGGCAAAAGCAGAGAGACTCCTGTGACACCTGCAGCTGGGGTGTGAGTGCAGCGTGTCGGGGAGACTTCAAGTCAGCAACATCATCTGGGTAATCAAAGCTGAGATGGCATCTGACTCAGAACTGGATCAGTCCAACGCCGAGCACCGTGGGAGGAGTGGGAGGGAGCCAGGAGGCCAGAAACCTGATCAATTTTACAAGACAAACTTGAAATGAAAGGAGAGAGAAGACAAAGCAAATAAATGAGGACAAGGAGAAAGCCTGGAGAGAGCAGGTAGATAAACCCTGGGCTGTTCACTGGGCAGCTGAAAGCTGCTCCTCAGCAGCAGGATGCCCACAGCAGCCACCCAATGCCCTCAGAGGTGGCTCGTGGCAGAGGGGACACACGTCCCACACAGGTGACAAGGCTGGTTGGTGTGCCTCTCATTGGGCACCTGCGTGCCCCCTGTGAGCCTGGGGCCTGGCTTCGGGCAGGATGGAGTGAATGGTGCTGGGGAGCTGGGGTGGGAGCAGTGCCGGTAGCACAGGGATGGGTTCAGCTGCTGCCCAGCAGTCAGGGGCTTCCCAGTTCTTCATCCTGCCCTGATAACGAGGGGGGGTGGGCACCCAGGGAGCTGGGGGGACACAGCCAGGACCAGTGACCCAAGCTGCCCAAAAGGCCAGTGACGTGATGCTCAGCATGAAGGGGGCTGAGGGGAGGAACACTCAGCTCCAGGATGCTCAGTCTGGGGGACAGGCTGGTGTCAGGGCAGCTCTGAGCTGTGCAGCTCAGTGAGACACCACATCGTGTGTCACCAGTCTCATGTGTTTTGCTATAAAGTCCTGTTACTGTTACATCTCTCTCTGCCATCCCAGTAAACTGTCCTTGTTCCAACCCACGAGGTTTAGGGGGTTTTTGAGTTCCTTTTGCCTCCCCTTCCCCCCCAGCTCCCCCCCAACTTAGGGAGCGAGGGTTGCGTGGTGCTCAGCTCTCAGCTGGGGCAAACCCACAGAGCCTGCCCAGCTCAGCCACCCAAAAAAACAGCTCCCAGCCTATTACATGAGGACAGAAGATCACCCATGGCCAGAGAGTCTCCTCAGGACCTGCAATCCTGCACTCCAGCGATAGGAAGCCCAGAGTTCAGCTACAGCATGATAAGAGAAGCTCAATAAACCAATGATCTGCCAGGAGAAAGTGTTTTTAATCCACCACAGAGAGGAAGAGACACAGGTCTGTCCTGGGTCCATCCCAGGCACAGGAGACACAACATCAGACAGCAGGGCAGAGGATGTGGGCAGCAGGAGCTCAGCAGGGACAGGGGGATGTGTCCTTCCCATGGGATGTGGCATGGGGAGCAGAGAGCTCCCAGCTGTACCAAGGGAGATGGCAGACAGCCCTTGCTGAACACAACTCCTGTTCCAGCAGGAAAGTCCTGGCACGTTACAGAACCTCTGGAAGAACCAAGGGAGGCACTTCCTCTGAAACACCTTGTCTTGGAAAATCAGAGGAATCCCAGGAACAACATCAGTAGCTCAAACTTCCCAGGAACAGCATCAGTTCTTCTAAAACCTTAAAACTCTCAGGCACACTGACCTCAGAAACCAGGGCTGAGCTGCCCAGCATCAGCCCCAGCCTTACCAGCACACACAAGATCCACTTTGTGCTGTACAATCTCCACAGAGGCCACATATGGTGCATCTGAGAATCCTGATATATATTTAGCATTTAGAATGCTGTGCTGCATTATTTTCCCCTCATACCTTATGCCAGTTTTGACACCACAGACTAATTAGATTTTACTCCTGTTTTGCTGATAATTTCCCTGGTTTCAGGGAAGTAAATCTCGTTACAAGAAGCAGCATAATGCACAGTGTTTGACTGACAGGTTTCTGAGCCTGGCTGACAGAGGCAAGGATGTCCAAAATCAGGGAGAGATGAGACCTGTGAGGTCTGGACAGACCTGGAACAGGGAGACAAAGCACAGGGTGAAGACGGGGTGGGGGGTGACCACGTGGCAACAGCAGCACCACCGACCTGAGCACAGGTCAAGGAGCTGGGGCACTGCAGGAAGATTAATGAATGAGATGGTGAAGACCCACCTGCACCCACATGTCCAGTTTTGGGACACGAAGCAGGTGAACAACTGGAAGCAGGAGGCTGGAAAAGGCACTTGAAGTCTCAGCCACCCAGGAAAGGCTGACAGAGGTGGGTGTGCTCACCTTAGAACAGCACCAGAAAGACACTGGTGATGGCATCCCACCAGTCCACTGCTGGAAGGAGAAGTCCACTCACTTAGGGGCAGAATACATTCAAACCCAAGAGCAGATCTCTGGTTTTGCCAGCACAGAGGAGCGCTGAGAGAAACCGACTGCCTGGACACAGGGTGCCCTGGAGCTGCTGTGACAGACGTGCCCAGGGCCAGTCCCCTGCTCAGAGCCACCAGGAACAGCAGCACCCTGACCTCCCTTCAAGACATCTGTGCTCAGAGGTGTACGATACGACACATTCACCTCCAGACTGGGTCCAGGGGATAGATACAGAGATAGAGAGTGGTGAGGGGCTGGAAGGGGCTGCCCAGAGAGGGGGTGGGTGCCCCATCCCTGGGGGTGTTCAAGGCCAGGTTGGATGGGGCCCTGGGCAACCTTGTGTAGCTCCAGGCCTGGAGATTGGTGTCCCTGCCTGTGGCAGGGGGGTTGGAGCTTGGTGACCCTTGGGGTCCCTCCCAGCCCAGCCCAGGCTGGGATTCTGTGATTCTATGATAGGGATGCGTGTGCACATGGTGTGTGATGTACCATTTACCTTGCTCAAGCTGTACCTGCTAACACAGAGCAGGACATTACTGCACACTATCACCCAGGTTCTTGGTCCCAGCCTTCACTAGCAATGACCACTGAGCCCCAGGTACAGAGCTGAGGGTAAACAGGAGGTGCATAAAGCCTGGTGAGGTAACAGGCCAGCGCTGCAGCCAGGCCATGAGTGAGGGCACAGCATGCTGCTGCAGGAGGTGGAACCATCCCAGAGAGCAGGGAAAAGCCTGGCAGAAACTCTCAGAGTGACACCTGTGGCTGTGACAGCTCATCAAGAGGATACAGGAGAGGTGAGTGAGTTTGGGGGATGAGCTCTGCAGGGCGCAGCAGCAGCGGGACTGGGGGGGACATACCGGGTAACCCCTGGAGCCATGGTCAGGGTGAACACAGGAGCAGAGGAAGAAGATCCATGTGATGGACACAAAAGGGGGCCAGTAGCTGTAAAAGCCATTAAAATGTGAATACTGTAGGAGATCAGATTATCCTTCTCAATGGAGATGGGCAGGTGCTGGGGACCAAGGATGAAGCCCAACGGCAACACGAGCACTAGAGCAGGACAACTGGACTGGGCAGAGGCATGAGGGTCCTTCTAGCAGGGGGGTAATTAAACAGCTTATGGAGAGAGGCACAGTCTGCACCGTGCGTGTGTGAGGGGCAGGGGCTGGAAGCCCAGTGAGCCCAAGGAGCTGTGTACCCCAGCACAGGGGGCGGGTTTGCCTGCACTCACCTTGGTGCCCTGAGCCCCCCAGGTCCAGCCCCGAATCCAGACCCAGTTTGCACTCCAGAGAGTTAACAAATCTCTGGTTTCAGAGGGAAGAGGAGGAGGCTGCTGTGCCTCTGGGTCCCAGTGCCTGCCTGGGTCGGAAAGCAAGAGGAGTCACCGCGCACAAGCCAAGTGTGTCACAGGGACACTGAGCAGGGACAACACCTCTGCTACACCTGGAGACATGGCACGGTGGTGGGGACAGTCACCTCCGAGCCCAGCCAGACCCACAAGCCAGAGGCACCCATCACCTGTGGGAAACACCATCCACACAGGGCACTGCAAGCCCTAACAGCTCCTTTCCCCTGCAAACTATGCCTCTAAAACCTGGGTTATGAACCAGCCCTTAATGAGAACAGTCACTAGGAGCTGGGTTACTGTGCTCATTAAGGACATTTAATGGCACAAAGCTGTGCCAGGACAGGGTCAGTTCAGCTGGGAGGGCAAAGTTCTTCCCTGACAGAGTTGTGGGGCTGTGGCACAGGCTGCCCAGGGAGGGGGCTGAGTCCCCAGCCCTGGGGTGTTGAACAGAGGGGAGATGAGGTGCTCAGGGCTCTGGCTCAGCACAGCACAGGGACGGTTGGACTCCAGGGGCTCAAAGAGCTTTTCCAGCCTGGGGACTCTGGGATTCTGTGACAACAGAACCTAAGTACCAATAATTCAGTTCTGAGAGGTCCCAGACTTCAATTAGTTGCTCTTTTAAGAGTTAACAAACGTATTTTTAAATGCCCAAACTAAACAGAAAACGTCTTCCCCCTCAGCTATCACATGCAGCAAGTTTGAGGAAGATGTGTTGCATTTCAATACATAACAGGTTGAATAACCACTGCAAGTGCCAACAGGAACTCCACACCTCCATAAATTATTGTAATTTCCACTACAGTAGAGCTGGAGAGCAGAATCAGCAGGCTCTGTGCACTGACAAAAACCCACAGCCCTTACTCTCTGAACGCTGGGCAGGAGAGAACAGATGGAGGAGGACAAGGTTACTGCTGTAGAGGCTACAAGAAGAATATGGAGCTGATTAATCCAAGTAATGCTATAGAGGTTCTCACAGTTCCTGGCGTTAGTCAGGCCTGAGCCTTCAGAGCTCCTCAAGCAGCAGATGTTGATTCTGCATCTTACACAAGGAGGAACAATGGCAGCCAGCTAGCACAGGCTTAGGGCTAAGCCAGCCCTGCTGCAGAACACCCAGCAGCCTCTCCTCCTCCCTCAGCACCGAGCACTCCTCACCCACCTCAGCAGAACCGAATTCATTTATTAATTTCTGTGACACCACGAGGCACGATGTCTTGGCAAGTCAGAAACCCAAACACTGCCAGCTAAGATTTCAGTTAAATGAGAGAGACCAGTTAACTGAAGCCAGGCTTAACAAAGCCCCTCCGAGTCAGAGTGTTCGGTTGCCTGGGCAACCTGACTGCAAATTGCGGCGTTCAGCCCCTGATGTCTATTTTAAAGCAACAAGATACAAATCTCTGAAGAAAATACATCTAACAACCTGTTTGCATTGTGCCAGGAAGCAGTGGCAGGCCAGATAAAAGCACAAGCCTTTCAGGGTGTAAGGAGAACCATTCCCAGTGTTGTAAGGCCCAATTATGCGTGTGACAGATGCAGAAGAGATTGAGAAGGGTCAAGGTAGAAGATGGGACACAACCAGCAAGGGGGAGAAGGGCAGGAGGGTGGGAAAGCCGATCCCACACACCGGCGGCGCAGGAAACCTCCAGCACCAGGAACGTTCCCTGCCTCTTGCTGGAGCTTTGTGCTCCACAACCGGCTGTGGGCACACACAGACTGTCACCAGAGCAGCAGGGTGGTTGGGCCCCGCAGTGTTTGGGGCATCACCTGCCTCTGTGCCTGGCTCTGCCATGGATTTATACATCACCTGTTACTCCTCACGCAGCGCTGGAGATCTGCAGAGCTCCAGCTGAGCCGCGCTGCCCAAGGGCTGCCAGAGCCACCGCGGGCACAAGCGGTGACTCCCCAGCGCTCAGGAGCCTGGAGAGAGGAGAAGCTACACCAAGCTCTGAGCACACCATGACAGGGGAGGAATGCTGCCAATATTTCTCAGTGATGGCCAGCGACAGGACGAGGGGCAATGGGTGCAAGCTGGAGCAGAGGAAGTTCTATGTGAATGTCAGGAGGAACTTTTTCACTGTGAGGGTGGCAGAGCCCTGGCACAGGCTGTCCAAAGAGGCTGTGGAGTCTCCTTCTCTGGAGACATTCAAACCTGCCAGGACAGATTCCTGTGTGATTTAGTCTGGGTGATCCTGCTCTGACAGAAGGGTTGGACTAGATGATCTTTCAAGGTCCCTTCCAACTCCTAATGTTCTGTGATTCTATACACGAGGCAACCTGAGTGTCCAGAAGAGCGCTGGGGAAAGCACTTTGGAAGCTGAGATGACCAACAGGAGTGATTCCCAAAGCAGAGTGAAGGGATCCAAGCTGCTCCTACCAGAGGGCAGCACGCCAGGCTCTGCCATGAGCGAGGGAACCGGAGCCATCACAGAGCTGCCTTCTGCAAAAGTGCTGACTGACAGCCTTGTGTGACAGCCTCAGGAACAACAGAAACCAAACCGAGCTGGAACTCCTGCCAAGTGATGAAAAACTCACCAAAAAAAAACGAATCCAGGACTAACTGTCAGACTAAAAATGTTCATGAAATGGATTTCACAGGACCCTGCCCCAGGTTCAGGAGGGTTCAGGTTCCCATCAGCAGCCTGGACGATGCAGTGCGGAACACGATGACTGAACTCCCAGATGAGAGCAGGCTGCAGGAGATGCAAAGTCATCAGGGAATTAGAACTGAAAGGATTGTTGGAAACCCAGGAGATGGTGGGGAAGGAGATGATACTGTGTCCAGAGCTGGGGCCCAACACAAGGAAGAAGTGGGGCTGTTGGAGAGGGGTCAGAGGAGCCACGGAGATGCTCAGGGGGCTGGAGCAGCTCCCTATGGAGAGAGGCTGAGGGAGCTGGGCTGGGTCAGCCTGGAGAGGAGAAGGCTGTGGGGGGACCTCACTGCAGCCTGCCAGTCCCTGAAGGGACCCCAGGAACAGGAGGGGAATGGGCTTGTTCAAGGGCAGAGACTGGCAGGACAAGGGGGCTGGAGTGAAGCTGGAGGAGGGAGGGGGGAGAGGAGAGATTGGGGGGAAGTTGTGTGCAGAGAGAGTGGGCAGGGGCTGGAAGGGGCTGCCCAGAGAGGGGGTGGGTGCCCCGTCCCTGGGGGTGTTGAAGGCCAGGTTGGCTGGGGCCCTGGGCAACCTTGTGTAGCTCCAGGCCTGGAGGTTGGTGTCCCTGCCTGTGGCAGGGGGTTGGAGCTCTGTGACCCTTGGAGTCCCTCCCAACCCTGGCAGGGGGTTGGAGCTCTATGACCCTTGGGGTCCCTCCCAAACCTGGCAGGGGGTTGGAGCTCTGGGACCCTTGGGGTCCCTCCCAGCCCAGACCAGGCTGGGATTCTGTGATTCTATGTAGTCAGAACTGACAAAGTAACGACAGTTCCTGTACAGGGGGGGAGCCGGACCCTTCCCCAGGGTGCACAGAGACCGGCCCAGGGGCACAGGGTGCAGAGGGGACGTTTGGTCTGGGTTCTTTACCCAGGTTTGGGAACAGGCCCTGGGGTGGGAGTGCTCCAGGCGTGGGGGCTTCCCAAGCCTGGCCAGGTAGGGTCCTGAGCACCCTCAGCAGCTGTGGGGCTGGAGGACAAACATCCCTGCATCCCCCCAGTCCTGATGGCTCAGCGAGTCCAGGCACAAAGGCTGGCAGGAGACAGCAGGCAGCAGTCCTGCTGAAGAAGATCTGAGGGCTGCAGGATCACAAGCTGAAAATGAGTCAACAAAGTCACACTGTGACAGAAAAAGGAAAACCAGACCGGGCTCTGCAATTAGCAGCCTCACCTCTAACACGTGGATGTAACCCCTCCGCTCCTGCGGAACAGGCTGGAGTTCAGCTGGAGGCAGCTGCTTTCAGGAGTGAAACAAAAGATGGGGGAGAACCCAGAGTCAGCCAACAGCAGCCATCGGATTGTGCTCTCAGGGCCCCTGTGGGAGAGCCTGTGAGCTCAGGGAGATTCAGCCCAGAGGACAGGGAGTGGGGTGGGGAAGGGATGATCTGACTGCGGGAACAGAAGGAAGCCAGCTGCACCCAGGACAAAAATAAACTGCTCTCCACACCCATGGCAAAGCAGCAGGCTTCAAATTCAACAGGAAAGGTTCGGATGAGAGGTTGGAGCTGTCTTTTGGGGAGCACAGGAGCAGCCCAAACAGGAGGCTGCAGCCAGCACCCAGCACGTGGGGGCTCACAGGCAGCTCTGCCAGACAAACAGCTTTTGGACATAGCTGCCCCTCACCGGGGGGTAGGGGAGCCCAAAAACCCTCACAGGCTCCTTCACAGCTTTCTGTGGCCAAGGGGAGGGTGGGGACCACAGGAAGGGTTCCAGCCCTGGTCCTGGGGGGGGGGTGTTCAGCATGGTCCCTGTTGCAAACCAGGGCAGCATGGTCTGGGTGACGGGGGGGGTGTAAAGCCCCTGGACCAGCAGCCTCGAAGGGCAGCGATGGGCCCTACAGAAGGTAGGGGGGGACCCTACCCAATGGCCAGTGATGGTGGAGCATCACAGAGGTCATCATCTTTGTGGGTAACACCAAACTAGGAGGAATGGGCCACGAATAAGATTAGAGGACTGGAGCAGCTGCCCTACAAGGAGAGGCTGAGGGAGCTGGGCTGGGTCAGCCTGGAGAAGAGAAGGCTGTGGGGGGACCTCATTGCAGCCTGCCAGTCCCTGAAGGGAGATTATAAACAGGAGGGGAATCAGCTTTTAAAAAGGGCAGACAATGGCAGGACAAGGGGGGGATGGAGTGAAGCTGAAGGAGGGAAGGGTTAGATTGGATATTAGGGGGAAGTTTTTTACAGAGAGAGTGGGGAGGGGCTGGAAGGGGCTGCCCAGAGAGGGGGTGGGTGCCCCGTCCCTGGGGGTGTTGAAGGCCAGGTTGGATGGGGCCCTGGGCAACCTTGTGTAGCTCCAGGCCTGAGGTTGGTGTCCCTGCCTGTGGCAGGGGGTTGGAGCTCTGGGACCCTTGGGGTCCCTTCCAACCCATGCCATTCTATGATTCTATGAATGGTCAGTATCCACAAGGTTTGGGAGGCCAACCAGAGGGACAGCCTGGAGGAAGGGCCAGTGGGACCCCCAGGAAACTCAGACAGGACAAATCCAGGGTCCTGTGCCTGGGGAAGCGGCAGCTTTGGCCTCTCCTTTCCTCTCACACACTTGTCAATGAAACCTCAACAGTCAAACCACTTATCAGCAGCGGGATGGCAAACCCCAGGGTGACAGGGAAGGCTGTTTCATGACACCAGGGGTAGACCATGGTTCTCATGTTCAGCTTGCAGAGGTAAGCCATTTCATTTCACAGCCACATCATGCGATCACGCTCAGACAGGCACCATCACTCACAGAACCTGAGAGGTCTTCTCTTTAGCAATCACTCTGTCAACCTGACATTAGGGGAAGGAGAAACCCAAAATACCTCAGTTGAACAACAGTTGGCATTTAACACTTTCATAAAAACCACAAGAAACTGTAGACAGGCTGACCTGGAGGACTTTGAGCTACCAACAGTCTCATGCAAGAAAGACTGAAGGAGTGAGGGTGGGTAACCTGATCATGATACTACAAAAAGCCCCTCCTGAGGCATAGAGACAAATCTTCACCCTTGAAGAGACAAAACGTTGCCTAGTGCTGCCATCCTGAATTTAACTGCTGAATACAGGGATTCAGCTCCCTGGGATCCAGCACCAATCACCAGTGACTCAGCCACCACTGATGGAGTTTGCACAACTACCTGTCAGCAAGCCCATCCACACGTCCCAGCCCTCACTGGGTGTTCCTGCTGTAGGAATGGGGGTTCACCACACCACCACCAGCAACTGCTGGCTTCCACAATCCCAGCTCAAGAGCCTGTGCTTCCCATCACATCCCACTGGTGGCATGCTCTGTGGCCAAGCACCTCAAGGTCCATGGAGGGCTGAGACACAACCAGAGCTCTGGCAGCTCTTTTGTTTATGATATTGCTAATGCAGCTGGAAGGTAAAAAATAAACTCCAAAAAATCACCCCAACTTTCTTTACTCAGAGTATTTGAGTGTGCAATATCCTGCCTGAGAAGTGTCGTCTCCATCCTCCTGGGATAAGAACCATTGGATGAGGATGGGGAG
The DNA here is from genome assembly GCA_022605575.1 of Laterallus jamaicensis coturniculus. Classification (NCBI taxonomy): domain Eukaryota; kingdom Metazoa; phylum Chordata; class Aves; order Gruiformes; family Rallidae; genus Laterallus; species Laterallus jamaicensis. Next base: position 484,184 of record JAKCOX010000107.1, read on the forward strand.
CTGTGGGAAGGATGTGTCTGCACAGGGGCCTCTCAGACAGTTTATGGGTGAAGCCGGCTCAGAGCAACTGAAGGGAGATGAAGGTACAAACCTGGCTCAGGAAAACAGACCTGAGATTGCCAGAAGCAATGGGAAGATACTCTGGGAAAACTCTCACCCTAAATCCACCCCAATCTTGCACCACTACCAGCCACAGCAAGGTGAGACCACCCCTGGCACTCCTGATCCATGCACCAGCTCGGCCCCTCAGCCAGGAGCCACAGCAAGAGGCAGGGAGCCACCTCAGGCAGGGAGTCACCCTAGGCAGGGAGCTACCCAGGGAGTCATCTCAGGAAGGAGCCACCCCAGGCAGAGAGCGTGTCACCTTCCTCAGGGAAGATAACCAAGCAGATTACAACTCCTAAACCCTCTAAATTACTCACTGCTATCTGGAGTCATCTGGGGCCACTGACACCGAGCTATCTGATTAACAGCAGAGTCAAATTAACAGAGGTGTGTGCAGAAGGTGCTGACGTGAGCTCCCAGCAGCCACGGAGCTGCTGGGGCAGCACACGCTCCCTTGCACTGGGAGCTGGACCCCCATCGCTGAGGGGCAGCACCCCACTGCCACAGCCCCACACAGGGACAGTGACTTCATGACACACTGAAGTCTTGATCCCAGCAGGGAGCTGAAAGCTGCCCTTTGAGAGCTGGGAACTGAGGCAGGTACCACTAAGAACTGGGCAGAAAGGCAGCTCCAGGTTCAAGACCTTCACAGAAGAAGGGCAGAGCAGCCCTGCATGGGAAGAGCCCTCCCCAAAACTGCTGCCTCCAGACAGACGCTTCCATGATCTGCAGATGTAGGGAAGGAGTTGCACTGCAGTGACCCCGTTCCCCTTCCCCCCATGGTACCCAGGTATTCAACAGAAAACCATCCCAGCCTTCCTCCCCTCTTGCAGCTGGGGGTCTTTGAACTTGTGATTTCAGGTTATTACTGGGGAGTTTAGCTGCATTCATTTCTGAGGGAACACCACCCTTTATTTCCAAGGATCCTGCTCCTTCCCTGACATTTCCTGCAGCGTTTCTCCAGCAGCCATGACTCCTTCCCACCCCCATCACATGTGGCCAGACGCTCCTTCAGCCTCCCACCCCAAGACACGACCTCCCCAGCCCTCCCCACGTGCTCCACACACTCTCTCCTCCCCCCTGCCCCAGCCGAGCGGGTGTCGGGACAGAGACCCCGAATGGGTGGGTCTGTTCCCCAGAGGTGCCCCAGGCCCCGAGGCAGAGGCTGGCAGGGCAGGGGGGTGCTGTGGGAGGGCTGGGGTCGCTGCCTCACCTGGAAGGCTGTCTGGCTGTTGTAGTTGCGGATCTCTTTGCTCGCCCCGCGGAAGAGCAGAACCCGAGCGCAGCTCTCCTGCAAGTGGGAAAGGGGGAGAGACCCGTTAGCACTGCAGGCTGCTGAGCACCAGGCACAAAACACACAGTCTCACTGCCTTAGAAAGGCTCCTCAAAGCTCACACCAACCAGCCCGCCAACCTGGCCGAGCCTCCCCCCCTGCCTGCAGCTCTGGGGCCCTGGCAGCACAGCCCAAACATCAGCCCAGGAGCTCCAGGCACAGCGCCCACCACGCACCCCCCAGGGGCTGCTGTCTCCTAAAGCCTTGTGCCATTCTTGGTGTGAAAGCTGTGTGTAATCCCACGTGCTTGTGAGCCCCTTCAGGGCCCAGGGGACAGGAGTCCCTGACCTGCACAACATTCCTGCCACCAAACAAGCCACAAGTCAGCCTCAGTGTACCACTGTCTACTGCAAAACACAATATTCCGTTTCCAAAGCACAAACACCTCAAAAACTGAAAATCCCCTTTATAATCAGAACACACAATGTATAAAATCTCAAGGAAGAAACAAAACCTACAGGACAAATCCTGGGGTATTGACCTCCACACCTCAGAAAGAGAACAGTGGAGGTGCCAGATCAGAGAGGAGCCTCTTCCACCACCCCTGAGCTCTCCTGAACTGAGGTTAGTGACCACACAGACTAAAACAGAAACGGTGCCCTGCAGTGCCTGGACAGCCTTCTTCAAAATGCAGAGATTAGTAGAAGACCTCAGGGCCATTTGGGAGGACATGACCCAGCCCACATGGCTTCCCCAGAGCAGGATCAAGGCTGCAGGATATGCCCAACAAGCCCAATGCAGCCACCAGCCCACTTCAAACTGGATGTGAGCACCTGGGCCAGGGCAGCAGTGTCACCCAGGCAAACTGGTCCCTCCCAACCAGTAATGGGGCTTTGCTAGGAGCCAGAGGAAAATGACAGACCCTGTTAGGCAGTAAATCAGCAAAACCACCTGGGGAATGGGAACAGATTAAACCATGGACTCTTCTCTGGCCCCTTGCCTCTTGAGAAATCCAAAGTCAGGCTGGTGCTACAGACAGAAGCCATCTCATCCCAGGGCAGAGTGTGAATACAATTCAGAAGCGCCTTTCTGGGTGTGGGAACAGTAACAGCAATGGGAAGGGGCCCATCCCAAAGTTGGGGTCTCTCTCTCTCTCTCTGGCAGGCTGGTGCCCCATCTACACTTCCTGGTTGTCATGCCCCAAGTCCCAGTGTACCTGGTTGTAGAGAGCACAGATGTGAAGGGCGGTGTTTCCTGAGGCATTCTGTGCAGTCATATCAGCTCCGTAGAAGAGAAGATGCTCCAGGTGCTGCACATGGCCATAGCGACATGCCTGCTCACACAGCAAGGGGGGGGAAGGAACAGGAGATGAAGGAGCAGCAGGAAGAGGACAGGTCCCATCACACCCTGCACTGGACACACCCCTGCTGGGTGCGCTGAATCGGGCTGGACCCGTAACCCATCAGGCTGTGCACACACCCTGCTGCTCCTCACAGCCTCAGACACCTGGACACCCACCACACCAATCACTGCTACACCAACTGCCAGTGTGGGACCAGCACCACACCGGTACCAGGGCCTCCTCCAGCCTGCCTGCTACCTCAGAGCAAGGCTCCAGTGAAAAGGAGCCCTGAAGCAGGCAAAGAGGAGGGCAGCAGCTAAACCCACAGTTAGCTGGTGTGCGATTTTCCTCTATGTTTGGCCCATCCTGGGACCAGCAAAGACCCACCCAGGCAAGGCAGGGTGGAGGCAGGAGGCAGACAGTCACACACAGTAAATCCAGACCACAAACACACAGCTCCTGTTGTCTCATTCTCCTGTGCTCGTCCTTAGCTGTGCCAGCACTCATCTGCTATGCAGGGGGCTGATATCTGGGTGCTTCAGGAACTCCCTGGCCCACAGACAACCTGCCCTCCCGATGGTCCAGGACAGGGGAGCTCTGGGCAGAGCAGCACATCCTCCCTTCTCTCAGGGACTCTCAGTCATGAAGCACAAAGCCAGCTCAGATCCGCAGCCCCTAGCCCATGTCTTGTCTGTGCCAAATCCCCCTATCAATGCATAAAGCAGGGACAGACACCACTATGGTTTTACCCAGGAAGCTCCAGGATGAGATCCCAAAGCACCATCCTAAGAGCAAGTCTGGGGAGGGTCACAGGCACTACTGACTGAGGCCAGAACAGAACAGCCAGAGCACCGACCTGGGATGGGAGCCAGAGCCAGCACACTGTGCACAAGCCCCCCACAGAGACACCCAGACCCTGTGCTGGCCACCCCTCTGAGCAGCACCTCTGCTGCCAGCCAGGACACTGCGGCACCCGAGGGCACAGGACAAGGAAGCAGGGCAGTGGTCAGCGTGTCTGGGTCCTGTCCTGCTGTCTGTCCCACCTGGTGGATCTCCTGCCAGCCGTTCTCGTCCACGCAGCCCAGCCGGGCGTAGTCGTGCAGCAGGAGCTCGCAGCAGTAGGGGTCCCCCCCCACCATGGCACTGTGGTACAGGGGCGTCAGCCCCCGGCTGTCCTTGTAGTCTGGGGAGGCACCCAGGTCCAGCAGCGTCTGCAAGAGAGGAGCCTGCCTCGCTCTGCAGCTTCGGGCAGTGGGGAAACTGCTGCACACAGGGTCTGGAGATGTTGCAGCACTCACCCCATCTTCCCCACAGGGACCGCACTCTGGTAACGGGCTGTGCTCCCTGATACCAGCGCGAGGTGCCCAGGGAGGGCAGAGCCCTGCCAACAGCCTGGACAGGGCAGGAGGAGCTGCCAGTGCTGGGGCAAGGGACAGAGGGGAGGGGAGGGAGAAGAGAGACAGAGGAGGAGAGGGAGAGGGAGAGGGAGAGGGAGAGGGAGAGGGAGAGGGAGAGGGAGAGGGAGAGGGAGAGGGAGAGGGAGAGGGAGAGGGAGAGGGAGAGGGAGAGGGAGAGGGAGAGGGAGAGGGAGAGGGAGAGGGAGGGGAGAAGAGGGAGGGGAGAAGAGGGAGGGGAAGGGGAAGGGGAAAGGGAAGGGGAAGGGGAAGGGGAAGGAGAAGGGGAAGGAGGAGGAGGAGGAGGAGGAGGAGGAGAAGGAGAAGGAGAAGGAGAAGGAGAAGGAGAAGGAGAAGGAGAAGGAGAAGGAGAAGGAGAAGGAGAAGGAGAAGGAGAAGGAGAAGGAGAAGGAGAAGGAGAAGGAGAAGGAGAAGGAGAAGGAGAAGGAGAAGGAGAAGGAGAAGGAGAAGGAGAAGGAGAAGGAGAAGGAGAAGGAGAAGGAGAAGGAGGAGCCCCCTGACTCACCAGCAGCGCGGCGTGGTTGCGGCAGCGGACGGCCTTGTGCAGGGCTGTCATTCCCTCCCGCGTGCGGAAGTCCAGGTGCGCCCCTCCGTTGCGCAGGGCCTTGATCATCTCGGTGCTGAGCTCCAGCTGCGCCGCCGCCGTCAGGGGACACTCTGCAGAGCCCCAGAGAGACGGGTGAGACCCCCGGGGGCACCCACCCACCACAGGCACCGCCAGCCTCTCACGTGGGCTCGTCCCCTGCCTGGGCCCAGCAGCACAGGGGGTCCCTGCTCCCCTCCAAGGAGCTGCCCCAAGCCCACATCCGTGCCCAGCCCCACTCAGGCACCCGCAGCATTCCCAAATGCTGTGCCTGCATGATCCAAGTGGCCAGAGCATGATGGCTGCTTCTTCTGGTGATGTGAGCCCGTGGAACCCATGGAGCCCGTGGAGCTCATGGAGCCCATGAAGCCCATGGAGCCCATGGAGCTCATCATGCCCATGGAGCTCATCATGCCCATGAAGCCCATGGAGCCCATGGAGCTCATCATGCCCATGGAGCTCATCATGCCCATGGAGCCCATGGAGTTCATGGAGCCCATGGAGCTCATGATGCCCATGGAACCCATGGAGCCTGTGGAGCCCATGGAGCTCATGGACCCCGTGGAGCCCGTGGAGCCCATGGAGCAGAGCGGGCAGGGAAGTGCCAGCCTTTGGACGAAGAGAAACAGCAGAAAGGCCATCGCTGGCTCCTGCTCACGTCTGGGCACAGTGGGTGTGGAGAGTGGAGAAGGAAGGGGCCATCTGAAGATGTCCCTGCTAGCTGCAGGGTGGGACTAGGTGGCCTCTAAAGGTCCCTTCTGACCTGACACACCCGATGACTCTCTGGAAACCCCATGTCCTCACTCGGTTTCTGCTGGCAGCAAGGCAAAGAGAAGGGGCTGCTGTCTCAGGGGGGAGGCACAGCTCCACACCCCAGCACCACCACCAGCACCCCCAGAGCTGCCCTGAGCTGCTCCGCAGGCAGCTGTCCCACAGCTGACCCTCACCACCTCACGTCACCCAGCTCCAGGCGTGAAGCACCCCAAAGCAGGGGGACACCTCTCCCCTCTGAGGAGCCTGGCTCCGAGCTGGACCAGTCCTGACTCCCAGGGCCACTCAAGGCGTACAACTCACTCCACTTTGGGATACAATTTGAGCAGGCATCGGGGGAACCAAAACCCCGTCCAGAGGTGCTCCCTCCCCAAGTGCACCCTCACCAGCCTCCCTCAGCTTCTGCCTTTCAGGGAGTGCAGGAGCCCCAGTGCTCCTCTCTTGCCCTCGATGGGCACATGCAGCCCCCAAATGCGGACAGGCACCTCTGTGCCGGACCGACAGAGCCCCTTCTGCCAGGAGCTGCTGCACCCTTCCCCCAAACACAGTGCCCCACTGCTGGCCAGACACACGGACAGGCATGGGGGACCCCTCCTTGGGCAGGGGATAACCGAGGATGGGGCTTGTGCCCTGCCCTGATGGCACCAGGAGAGCCGAGCAGCGAGGACCGTGCTCACCCAGCCGCAGCCTGATGTGATCACAGCCAGGAAAGAAAAATGCCCTTTGATGTGCAACGAGCAACATCTCCTTAAGACTCAGGATCTTTTCCTGAATGCTTTGCTTATAATTAAAAGAACGTTGCTTTCTTCAGAGTGCAATAGTAAAAAACCCCAAAGAAAACCCCATGCACCTTCTTTCTCAAGCTGCTCCCCCTGCCCGCAGCGCAGCACCAGGGACACCAGCTGGAGTAAGATGCCATCAGCTATTCAGCCAGTTGGGTGTTTCTTAGAAAGGTACCTAATTTGCAAATAAATTAAAATCTCTCTGTTGAGTAGAAATGACTGTTTAAATGAGAATTAAAAAATAGTTTGAGATACAAATAAAAAAAAATAAGAATCATAATTTTAGGGCATCTTTAACGAGATACATAGAGGTCAGACAAGTTGGGCTTTGCTGCAACTCCTGGGTTTGTGCTGTAAGATGAAATATGAAAGAAATAAAGGTTACTGACAGCTGCTGCCAAGGGGATTAAGGATGGGAGCACCAGTATGAGGAATCCCCGACAAGGATAGGCTGGAAGAACTGGGGATGTTCAGCCTCTAGAAAAGAAGCCTGAGAGGGGATCTGATCAATGCTTATCAATAGCTGAAGGGTGGGACACAGGGGGACATGGGCAGCCTCTTCTCAGAGTCTGTGGGGACAGGACAAGGGGCGATGGGCTCAAGTTGGAGCCCAGGGAGTTCCCCCCAATGTGGGGAAGAACTTCTTCCCAGTAAGGGTGAGGGAGCCCTTTGCCAGGCTGCCCAGGGGGTGTGGAGTCTCCTTCTCTGGAGAGATTCCAGCCCCTGTCCTAGGGACCCTGCTTTGGCAGGGGGTGGGACCCCATGGGCTCTGGGGGGCCCTGACAAACCCTGTGACTCTGTGAGTCTGTCCATCACCAGTGAATGGGAATGTTTCAGCTGGGTCTCCTAAGGACCCCTCCTCAACTCACCACTGCCAATCATTTTGAATCACCTCCTGGAAGAAGATGGGAAGCAAGCTCTAGGAAGCTTCACACTCACTCACACCGTGTCGGTGCATATGGCAAAGCCCAGGTACAGTGACTAAACGGCTTCATGCACTCACTGCCCAATGCTGAACCTCAGCAGAGAGCAGGGGAGTGTTTTGCAACTTGGAATTTTAAGCATGAGGGTATGTACCATGGTAACAACACAGGAATTACATGGGAAGGTGCCCACACAGCTAGCATCACCACTCAGGAAGGAGCAGAGGAAACAATCCCTTAGCTCAGCCTTTTGTCAGTATCTCTGTTTAAATGAGACAAACTTTTCAAAAAGGCAAAAGACACAGACAACAATCCAATCTTCCTTTACGCTCAGTTATCAATGTCAGATTCTGCTGAGAGATCCATCGTGTTACCCTGCATCCCTAAGACCAAGGCTGGTCCAAGTGGGGCATTTCCAGAGTGCCCCAATGAGCTGCAGCTAGTGATTCGTTTGCTGAATCTAATCCAATCGCCACCTAATCCAGGATTTTAGTGATTACACTCTGCTAATTCTTGGAAACGTGTGTATCCAAATATATGCTTAAAGTAATTAACTAATAAGTGCACAAGGTCCGCTGCAGCAATGAGGCCCAGTGAGGCAGCACACGTGGCACAGCGTAAGGACCCGAGTGACGGTCGTAAAGAGCTGGAGGTTGGGCTCTACCTTTGAGGGTCTGACACCCGTGCCCCCCACGATGCTCACTGAACGCTCCCTGTGACGTGCTCCCCACGATGCTCACTGAACACTCCCATGACGTGCTCCCCATGATGCTCACTGAACGCTCCCTGTGACGTGCTCCCCACGATGCTCACTGAACGCTCCCATGACATGCTCCCCACGATGCTCACTGAACGCTCCCTGTGACGTGCTCCCCATGATGCTCACTGAACACTCCCATGACGTGCTCCCCACGATGCTCACTGAACACTCCCATGACGTGCTCCCCACGATGTTCACTGAACGCTCCCTGTGACGTGCTCCCCATGATGCTCACTGAACACTCCCTGTGACGTGCTCCCCACGATGCTCACTGAACACTCCCATGACGTGCTCCCCACGATGCTCACTGAACACTCCCATGACGTGCTCCCCATGATGCTCACTGAACACTCCCGTGACGTGCTCCCCACGATGCTCACTGAATGCTCCCTGCAATGTGCTCCCTGTGACGTGCTCCCAGTGCTCGCTGAGCTGCTCCATTGCTGGCACAGCCAGCACCCAGTGCACATGCAGACTGCTCCAGTGCACCTGACCCCTGACTGGGGTGGGACTTGATTCTGCAGCCTAAATCTGCAACAGCCCCCCAGGGCCAGCAGATGAGAGCTGAACCTTAGACTCTACCGATGCTCAGTGGAGCAGGAACCTGGGCAGGAGCAGGTCTGGGTCTGAAAGGCTGCTGGTGCCACCATTCCTTCAACCAGAAATGGTGGGGAAGCAGAGGTGGGGACTGCAACAGCTCCTCGGGGGATTTCCCTGTGCCAAGGGTGCCCTGCAATCCATCAGCTGGACTGGCGAGAGCAGCACAGGACCAGGCACCAAGCCAGGAGCACCTGGCTCTGGCAGCTGCAGCACGGAGCCAGCACCACTCCAGGACAGCTCTCCAAAGTGCATCTCTACTCTGCTTAAAGGAGCATTTTCTCCAAGTTTTTGTCTTATAAATGCATCTTGTCATCATTCTGCTCAGGATGAAAAGCCTCGCTGATGTTTCAGTGGCACCCCTCAGGCTGGTCACTTCTGTAAAAGCAATGAACCCAAACAAGGCTGGGCTGCAGAGTGACAGGTCTGAGCTCCCTCCTGCACCCCAGGTCCCTGCTCCTGCCCACTGCAGCTGTCTCTGCCCAGGAGCAGGGGTTACACACACACCCCATAAGCCAGCAGCCAAGGGACAACCGTCAAGGACAGCCACCGTGTCACACGCTGGGGATGCTCCTTTACAGCCTCGCAGAAGAAACACACTCGGGGTGTCACCAGAACTGGAATTCATGTGGCAAGGGAAGGTGAGAAACCCCAGAGTGCTCCAACATGGCAGGAACAACCACTCCACTCTGACACCAGAAAATAAAACCAACCCAAAAACACACCGAGAGAGACGTAAAAATGTCTGTTACTCCCAGCCTGAATGTACCGCCTAGGGGAAGGGAAGATCTCTGTGCCAGTCAAGATGACAGCATGCCTGATGTGGAAGTTCTCATGCAGGAGAGGAAGGTTACTGTCTGCAGTGCTCCTGTACAGACACACACACCCATAGCACCCAGGACCAGAGAATACCTGCCTGTGACAAGTAGCACCCACAGGGAGAAATCCGTGGTGGTGTTTCCCAGTGGTAGGTGAAACCATGGCAGGATGACTGTGACCCTTCATCTCAAGCTCAGTGGCATGAAACACAGGAGTTCTCATTAACCTCCAGTGGCATGTTTGAGTCATAGAGCTGCCACTGGCTGGCTTGATAAAAAGGTCTAAACCAGCTCAAAGAACAGATTTTGAACAGGGAAGGAAGGCAACTTTAGAAGCTGTTGGATTTCTACCTGGTGTGATCCCCATCTAACCACAACAGGCTGAACCAGCACTTCCAGCTGTAACTTTCTGCTACTGAAAGTGAAGCAACAGAAAGCCCCACATGCACGTGAGTTACTCAGGTAATTAATGAAGTCACCATGGGTGTGTACCCTGAATGCACCACACCACAGCTAGCACCAGCCTGAACAGAGTGGGAGAGGAGAGGAGAGGAGAGGAGAGGAGAGGAGAGGAGAGGAGAGGAGAGGAGAGGAGAGGAGAGGAGAGGAGAGGAGAGGAGAGGAGAGGAGAGGAGAGGAGAGCAGAGCAGAGCAGAGCAGAGCAGAGCAGAGCAGAGCAGAGCAGAGCTCCCAGTGCTCGGGCAGAGGGTTTCATCCCTGCCAGCAAGCAGAGGCTGGGAAAGCACAGCGAGACACAGCAAGCATTAAGCAATTCCTTGTTCCTGCTGCTGTCTGTCCTCACAGCGTATCGGGGCCACAGGCACAGTGCTGCACAGCCAGGAGCAGGGCTCTGGGAAGGAATGATCCCTGCACAGCCACGAGCAGGGCTCTGGGAAGGAATGATCCCTGCACAGCCAGGAGCAGGGCTCTGGGAAGGGATGATCCCTGCACAGCCAGGAGCAGGGCTCTGGGAAGGGATGATCCCTGCACAGCCAGGAGCAGGGCTCTGGGAAGGAATGATCCCTGCACAGCCAGGAGCAGGGCTCTGGGAAGGAATGATCCCTGCACAGCCAGGAGCAGGGCTCTGGGAAGGAATGATCCCTGCACAGCCAGGAGCAGGGCTCTGGGAAGGAATGATCCCCTCCCCTCTCCTGCTGCTGCCCTATGTCAAACCCTGAGGATTGCCTTTCCCTCTTCACACACTGAACCAGCACTCAGGCTTGGGTCTAATTTTAGAATAACAGTAACTTCTCAAGTGGTTTTTTTACACCCTTAAAATGTACCTACGGGAAACAACTGTGAAATTTTCCTTTTCATCTCTTTCAAAGACCATTTATCATTCCTAGAACATCTTCCCAGCAACCCTGTGGCACTGAAACGTGTGTGATGGCAAATCGGGCTGGGATGGTTTAAGACACAGCTCTTCTCTGCCCTCTTACCCCAGCAGTCAGGGGAAGGGGAACACGTGCTGGACTCCAGCTGCCCCCGCACAGCTTAGAACCCTCCCAAAAGCTGCTTAAATGAAGATACTGGGCTTTGCACTGAGGAGGCTGGGCAGCTGCTGCATCTTCCCGCTGGCTCCGCTCCGAGGATGGCACCACAGAGCACAGAACACTTCACGGTGCTGCCAGAGATACCCGAGGTCCATTAACCAGATTTAACTCTGCAGGAGAGAATTCTCCAAGCAGGGAAGTCCAGCCTGCCTCAGGAGCTCCCCACGCTGCAGGCAAGGGAGCCGCTCCAATCAGCATGGGAGAAGCACTGGAGAGGGGTGAGGGGATCCTCGTGTGAGGGGGCTGTGAACCCCTGTGCCCCCAGAAAAGCTAGCATGGACGTTAGGAATACAAATGGGCTGTGTGAAGGGCAGAGGAAAGGAGACGTTTCCCTCCTCACAGGGACAATGTGGATGAGGCCAAGTCCCAGCACGTGGCTGCTGCGTGTCCTAGAAAGAGCAGCACGTGCTGGCAAGAGAGATCAGGAGTAAGCAGGGCTGCTTGGTGGCCCAAATGAACTGGGCAAACAAGCATCAACCTTCTCATCTACAACATAGATACATCCCCTTCCGAACCTCCACAACACAGATACACCCCCTTCCGAACCTCCACAACGCAGATACAGCCCCTTCCGAACCTCCACAACACAGATACACCCCCTTCCAAACCTCTACAACACAGATACATCCCCTTCCGAACCTCCACAACACAGATACATCCCCTTCCGAACCTCCACAACACAGATACATCCCCTTCCGAACCATCACAACACAGATACATCCCCTTCCCAAGGCAGGATGGTAGGACTTGTCTCCTTTAAAATAAACAGAGCCCAAGCAAGGGCAGACCTCAGCTTTCCAGAAAACTTGGCAGGCTGCAGATAAGACTATTAATTTCCCTGTGTTGAACAGGATCATGGATAATGACCCACAAATAATTTCTGCAGGGATAACTTTTCCCCCAGGTCAGGAGAAGTAGAAGAAAAGGTTGCGGAATGAAGAGGAGGATGAATCATTTTTATTATGGTTCTGTGCTGCAAAGGCTTTGAGACGGTAATACCACCTCAAAACTCAGCAGAGCATTTACACACTGCCTTCAGACAGGGATGCAGAAACACTTGTGTGGCACAGGAGTAGTTAAAGAAGAAAGCTTCAGAGCCAAAGGCCTGGAGGGTCTGGGGTCCCCCCCCCCACTTTTGTCTGAGGCAGGAGAATAAACGGTGTTTGTAATTATCCGAGCTGCTGAAGACCTGGCCACACAGAGAGGAGCATCTGGTGTCAGAGCCTATTTGCAATATCCCTGGCAGACTCATCCCGAGGGACACGGTGGATAAAAGAGCATTGCTAACAGCAGTGCTGCTCTGCCTAACAGGAGAGTAGATTTACTACAGCAGCTCTGTAAAGGGTGGCTGAGAAGTTAAGAATAGCACTTGTGCACTGCAGCTTCTTCTGTCTTTGCTAAATACCATCGTTTATTTATTCCTCAGCTGGGCACCTGCCCACGGTGCTACCAATAAACCTGGAAGTCCTGAGCTAAATATTCAGTACAGAGGCATTCCTGGCCAAGGGAAGGCTGAGGTTCTCAATGCCCCTGGGAGAGCAGAGGCTCAACCTGGCAGCACAGGGGCCTTCCCACTCCCCAGACACTGCACCCCACACAGAGCAGCTGGTAAGAAGACTCCATGGCCTTTGGGCAAGAGAGTGTCCCATCTCTCTTTCACTCCAGGCCTTCCCAGATTCCCACACCTGAGAGTCCTGGGTGATGGGCCAGGTGGGCATCTCCTGGCAAAGAGCGAGAGGAGCACCGTGTCGGGAGGACCTGGGGCAAGGAAGGCCCTGGGAGGCTGAAGGGCAAAACCAAAAAGCAAAACTGGAAGATCCAGAAGATCTGGGGATCCTGGAGCTGGCTCCTGAATAGAGAAGATTTATGGAAGGTTGGGGCTTGGTCAGCTGGAGGGAACGTGGGGTCCCAGGGGCAATTCCCAGGCACCCTAGGTTGATGGATGGCTTTGGATGCAATAATGGGATGGAAGGCTTCCCTGCAGGCTGCAGAAGCAACGTAAGGGAAAAGGCAGCTCCTGCAGACCCAGAAGCCAGTTGTTGAACTAGCTCAGCCTTGGCTTAATCAAGGTCCACATCACCAATAACAGTAATATCCTCATCCTGGAAGAGGATAACCATTAAATTAATGCTCTCCTTTCTACACCCTTTCTCCAGTTCCACGGGGACTGGCAAGGAGATCATGTCCTGGGATGAGACTGCCCTGGCTTTGTCCTCAGCAACTCCTCCTCCTTCCTGGTCTCCTGCGTCAGGCAAGTCCCAGTGCCCATCCCAGCCTGGACAAGCCAGGGGCCTCCTCCTCTGATTAACCATGGGGCCTGCACGCTCCTTGCAGGCTGAGACTTGGTCAAGCCCCTATATACAAAACCACAAGAGAAAAGGTCCTTCCACCTGTTGCCCTTGGGTAGCAAACACAGAGTCAGAGCAGGTAGGAGGCAGAACCAGGATGGTTTTTACCTCACCATTCCCCACAAGAAAAGCCTCTCCTGCACATCTGTCTATCTCTTTTCTCCCAGGGCAAGATGGTACAGAAGAGGATCCCCACTGACACTGCTTAGCAGTGAAGGGCAGTGTGAGAGCTTGTACCAGAAAACAAATGATCTCAGGAAAACAATTCGCCCTCTCTCTGCCCCGCACCCCGAAGTTCAGATAAAAACACAGTGACTGGGCTTTTCCCAACAGCCCAAACGCCTTGACAGGAGGGGGACACACCACAGGGACACAGTGCCTGCACCACTGCTGGGTTTTCAATGCCAAGCTGACTTCTTGTACCCATCAGCATCACAAAACAGGCACCGCTGATGGTACCCAGACCTTCACCAGGAGGCACAGCCAATTGTTCTTTCCAATCTTGCTGCTCCTCGTGGGTTTGCACACAGATCTCTGACCCCAGGCGCCGTTCCTACGCGCTGCCACCGTACAGATGTTTGCTTTACAAGAAGAAAACCGAAGAAAAATCGCCCAAAGATATTTCCTCTTATAAAAGAGCCATTTGTTAAGCCGCCTCCAAACCAACATTAAGGTTTTAGTGTCTCTGCTGCTCCGTGAAGCCTTCAGTGTTGGTGCCATAAAGGGAACCAGTGTGATTTTCCACAGGCACGCTCCAGGCTTGTCACAACATCCCCTTCCAGCTGCAGTTGTGCTGGCGCATGAGGCTGCCTCCCCCAGCCCTGCTCCTGTGTGCCCACCACCCCACATGCAGAAGGTCTCCAGCCCCACACACTGGCTCAGCTCTTCACAGGACTCTCCCCTACCATTTCACCATAAAAAATGAGGCTCTTTTTTCTCCCCACAACTTGGGTTAATCGAATGATTAGGTCCTTGAGATAACGAATTTTTCTTCTTGCAGAGGAACAGAAGGCAGGCAAGCTGGAAGCAGGAGTCCATGACAAATTCCAGAAACTTCTCCTTGATGGGAACTGCTCTGCGTCTCCTGTTTGCTCACAGCACAATGCCAGGAGGTTGGATAACAAGAAGAGGATATGGACTGCTTTCACTGCTCCTAAGAGCTGTGGTCTGTCTGTCAGGGCTGAGACCTGCAGACAGTGACACTGGGGATGCTCCTGCTTGCTACAGGAATGAGAAAGTGCTGAGCTGGCAAGGAGGACCAAAGGAAAAGTTAACATGCAAATCCCATCGTCTGTGACATGACCACCGACTTTTCAGGGCAGGACTTGGAGTGCCTGTGGATTAGTGACTGATAAAAGGTGCTTCCTAAGATTTTGCTGCAGGCTGATAACTAAAAACCCCAAAGTTTAACTTCTAAGTGTTCATCCCCAGCTGTACAGATTAACACTCACACTACCATCGGGGCATCTTCAACCTGAAGGAGAGTGCTGACGATCAAATATCATTTTAATTTTCTAAAAGGAGAAAACTGTCCACTTCTCTATAGATCCTGTTTCGCTCCAACGTAAGGGGGTGCTCCTTTGGATCTCAGGGTGATCAACAAAAACCTGCTAAATACTCAACCCCATCTAGTCAAGATGACAGTCCCAGCTAACCAGGTGATGCTTCCTAAGGGAAAGGCAATTAGATGAGGTAATGGATCATAGGAGTCATGGGAGGTTTAAAATTAAAAAGCAAAAGGTGAATGGGAAGTCTTGAAGACCAACTTCTGTGTGGCCATGAGCTCTGAGTCCATGAGTCAGGGGGGAACCCACACCCCCCCTGCTCAGCGCCGAAGCGACGGCAGCACTTAGAGAAACATCTCTAACAGACACATCTCTGACAGGACGTGCTGACAAACAGCCTCAGCATGAACTGAAAATCAGAAAATGAAGAATACCAAGAAGAAATGGCAGAGGAGTACAGAAATCCCCACTTGTCTGGGCCAAGGATGATCAGAGAGGGGTCTGGCTGGTGGTGTTTAATGTGATGACACCGCAGTGACTTCCCAGCCCCTGTGCAGCCAGTCAGTCCCTGGACAGACACTGTATAAAGTGTATAAAGACAGCAAAACAGCCAACCTCTTATGTTTCACCTTGCTGCTGTGGAAACACATTATTTCCCTCCCCATTACCAAGTGAGGGGTTTTGGCATGAGCTACCCAAGACTGAACAAATGGTTTAACATCAAGTGAAGGTTGTAGAACATCCTCCTTCTCCTCCCTAAAGATCTTCCCAGTCCAAAAGTAGTTAATACATTTGGAAATATTGGGACATTCAAAAAGATCAGGAGAAAAAGCAGCGTCCAGTGTTCAAAAAGGGGCAAACGAAACAATTAATGAAACTACCAGTGAGGAAAATAACACTGATGCTGGGGAAATGGGTGTGGAATGTAGCTGACAGAGGATTAAAGAATACCTGTTATTGATGAGACTCAAAGAATCACAGGGTTGGAAAAGACCTTTAAGATCATCAAGTCCAACCAATCCCATCCTGAGCTAAACCAGAGCCCTGAGCACCTCATCTCCCCTCTGTTAAACACCCCCAGGGCTGGGCACTCAGCCCCCTCCCTGGGCAGCCTGTGCCACAGCCCCACAACTCTGCCAGGGAAGAACTTTGCCCTCCCAGCTGAGCTGACCCTGCCCTGGCACAGCTTGAGCCCATTGCCCCTCCTCCCAGCTCCTGGCCCCTGGCTGAAGAGACCCTGGCCCACCTCTCTGCACCCTCCTGGCAGGGCAGGGCAGGGCTGAGCAGGGCTCCCCTCAGCCTCCTCTTCTCCAGGCTCAGCACCCCCAGCTCCCTCAGCCGCTCCTCACAAGCTTTGCTGCTCTCCAGCCCCTTCCCCAGCCTGGTTGCCCTTCTCTGCACTCGCTCCAGGACCCCCATGTCCTTCTGATGCTGAGGGGCCCACAACTGCACCCAGCACTCCAGCTGCAGCCTCCCCAGGGCCCAGCCCAGGGGCACAATCCCCTCCCCACACCTACTGGCCACGCTGGCTCTGGCACAAGCCAGGATGCCCTTGGCTTTCCTGGCCAGAAGTTTTACTGTAAATAGGTCTTCCTACTCAAACTCAGTTCCTTCCCGTGGTAAATTACAAGTCTGATAATGCAGATCACTGCCCCAATGTGGGACTCAGCTGAGTCCTACATGGCATTAAAGAGGAGTGGTAGGAGATGTCAGCCAGGTGTGTTCCAGATGAAGAGAGACCCAGCTGAAGAGCAGTGGGGAGAGCGGTCACTGGGCTCTCCAGGGTGTCGGGCTCAGCTCCATCCTAGAGCCTCAATTCTCCTGAAGTAAATGCAGATCTCTGGATCTGTAGATGCTGCAAAGCTTGGGAGAGCACTGGGAGCAATCGGGGCTGGGAGTCCCAGAACCAGGAACAACAGGCATGGAAACCATGCAGGGTGGTGCATTTGAGAGGCCACACGCTGGGATGGGGAGGAGATGTGCTGCACCCCACGGCCACGACTCAGAGAGATGCCCAGAGGTCCATGCCAGACCTCCCCATTCACGCTGGGGTGGTCAGCAGCCCAAGGAGACATCACAGCCCCACTGTGCTCCTGCATCACACAGCCCAGGTTGCATGGGATGGCAACGGGAAGGAAAACAACGTCCTGAAATCAAACGGTGGTCCCAGGCAAGGAAGTGTTCAGTGGTTCCACTTCATTCAGCCAACATGGGCCAAGAAACACCAGGCTCAGGCAGGCACAGGGCCAGCGCAGGATGAGGGAAGGGGAAGGGGAAGGGGGGAAGGGGAAAGGAGAAAGGGAAGGGGGGAAGGGGAAGGGGAAGGAGGGAAGGGCAAGGGGGAGGGGGGAAGGGGAAGAGAAAGGGGGAAGGGGGAAGGGGGAGGAGGGAAGGGGAAGAGAAAGGGGGAAGGGGGAAGGGGGAGGGGGGAAGGAAGAAGGGGGAATGGGGAAGGGGAGGGAAACCCACCCCCCCCCCAGTCCCTCTGCATAGCAGAACTTATCCCACAGGCGCGGGATCATCCCCATCTTCCCAAACGTGGCCCCAGGATGCTGGAGAGCAGAGACCTGCTCTGCCAGGCTGTCTGCCACCCACGTCCTTCAACATCTCCTAAAATGGAGTCGTGACACATGAGCCACAAAAATGACAGGAAAAATGGAGAAAATACCTTCATCTGAAAGACTGGAGGAGTTTGGCCTCTCTTTAATTAAGGAAAGGAAGATTGAATGTTGACTTGATTACCGTGTATAAATACTTGCATGTGAAGGCAGACCAGGTACTAAAGCGCCCTTTAATCTAGAAGATAAAGTATAACGACAGCTGGAAGCTGAAGCATACAAATTTAAATGAGAGATGAATTTTAAGCAGTGAAGGTGATTAACCAAATAACGAAGGAAAGGCACGGCTCTTCTGTTCCCTGAATCAAGATTGATGACTTTCTGGAAAACATGTTTAAGCTTTCCTCAGTGCACACACACACACACAGAGAGTGAAGAGCAGCCTGTGAGATGCAGGAGGTCAGGTCGGATGGTACAACAGCTCCATCTGGTCCTAAATTTCAGGAGACCACGGATAGTGAATGGCAGGTTTATGTCATTCTTTCCTGCAGCAGACTGTAAAGCAAGCAGTGCCCAAGTGCTTTTGCAGACAAATCAGGACTCGAGATGTGAGGTGCCCAAGGCTGCCTCTGCCCAACAGTCTGGTTTCACATCTCCTAGCATCCGCTCCAGGTTCGCCCTCAGCTCTAAACCAGATCCAAAGGATGATTTGTGTCAGGTGTTTTCCCTTCCTTCCCCTCCAAACAACCTTCCTGGTGCTCCTGTGAGCCTCTGCTCTTTGTGAAACATCCAGGCTCCAACCGTATCAGAGCCAAAGCTCTCACAGCATCCCTTCCAGCAGCACACTGCACCCCACAGTATCACACGCTCTGGAATGCTGAATCCCCTCCAGAAAGGCAGAGGACTTTGTAAGGGAAGATCCCCAAATGCCTGTAAGGTCCTGGGCAGCCACAGAACCCAGGTGGAACAGAGCTGTTTGGGCAGTGATGGTGCTGCTGGGCTGTCAGCCACTGTTCATCATCATCAGTTGTTCCTCAGGATGCTCAGGCAGGTTCAGAGCAGCGACACCAGCAAATCCAACAGCACAAACATTCCTGGCACTGCCCAAATGGGTCTTGGCAGACTTTGGCTGCACCGGCTTCCAGCTCCCCAGGTGAGGAGCTGGCAGAGGCCATTCCCAAAGGGCAGTGCCAGGCAGTGTCATCAGAGAGGACAGGACAGGGGGGTGGCACTGTGCTCTGACACCTGATGCCTGTGCTGAAAACTGGTCTGGGCACATGAGGTTTCTGAGGACAGAGGTGCCCAGTGTTCCAGAAACAACCTGAAACCCCTCCAACTGAACCACAAACACAGAACATTAATCATCAGGTTGGAGTCTGCTCATGGGTTGGAAACATGCCCACGGCTCACACACTGAAAAGCCTAAATCTGCAATAAATACCAGTGCTGGTACTACACGACTTCAGAACTGCACTGTCAGCCCCACTCGCCCTTCACACAGACAGGAGCCTGCAGACAGCCCAAGAGCTGCTCCAGCGACCAGACTTCTCAGGGGTGAATCTTGCTCACATAGATAGGGAAAATAGAATAAGTGATGGCCTCATGAATTGGTCCCTGGGCAGCAGCCAGCATCTGGCCAACTTGCCAGCCCCAGAGACGGCCTCATCCTCCCCAGAGTCCCACTGAAAGGTGCACAGCCCCACAGCTCTCCAGTTTTATGCTGTGTTCTCAGAATCCCATCTTTCACACACACACAGACCACCTTCTCCCAGGAGCCTTCCGGAACTTCGTGCTCCCAGACCCAAGAGCCACCAGAAGACATACTACTGAGAAGTTCATCTCACATCCCTCTGTTCCAAACCCTGCATTTCAGACATTTGCTACGCCCCTCCCCCCATCCTTGAAAACAACCACTCCCCAAAGTCCCACTGTGCCCCCCAACACCTCCTCCCCCAACCACATCCTGCCATTCTCCTCTCTCTGGAGAAGCCAGCCTCACCTCCAGTATCCGGATCATGAAAGTTGGGGTCCAGTCCCTTCTCCAGCAGTCTGCAGACCTTCTCTGCATTCAGCATCTGGACATACTCCATGAACTTCTTCAGATTCGCCTGCAGCCGTGACACCCCAGGAAAACACAATGCACAGTTAGCACCCGGATGTGAAGAAAGAAGCCACCAGAGAAATAAAATACCCCCATTCAGGAGACTCGAGGCAACCATCCAGAGTAGTGGGGTAGCACCCACCAAAAGCCAGGACACATGGGGATATGCCACGAACCTCCAGGGAACATGGCCCTTCCGCCCCTCTGCCAAGACTGGGATTGCTGGGTCACCCCACAGAAACTGTCAGGGGGACCCCACCACCCCCCCTGCTCCCACCACATGTTCCCCACTGTCGGTACACACACGAGGATGCACGCTTGTGACACGGGCACATTAACATGCCAGCTGAGCAGCGTCCCAGTGAGCGCGAAACGTGCTGCCGGGGTTCCACCCACGTCCCACCGCAGCATCGTGTGTCCCAAACTCATTTTAGGGGTGGTACCCCCCGTCTGCCTGCTGAACTTAGAACCCTTTGGGGGAACAGCGAAGCTGCTCAAACATGAGACTTGCTGTGTGGCACCATGGGCAGGGCTGCCACCCCGCCGTGACACCACGCGCTGCTCTCGGTGACAGGTTCTGTCTCTGGCCAAAGACTAAATCCTGTCCTCTGAGGAGACCCAGTGCCCTGAAGACTACCCCTTAAGTCTGCCTGGTTGGCTGTGGGCTATTGGTTTTCCTCCCCATTTTCTCATTCGGACAGCTACACTTGAGGAATACATTAATTTATAGAATTCCTAGACTTGTGGAATTGCTGCCCTGCCAGGGAAGGCAGCGCTCAGGCAGACCACAGTGTGCAAACACCCATCTCATCTCTCACATTTCCAGGCTGGATTTCCAGACCTTTCACCGCAGGTTGGCTGGGTTTTGAGTTCATTTTTAACCAAACCTGGCAGTAGCCAGCATTTGGAAAGACACTCTAGGGAGCGTCTGACACAGCAGAAATACCAAGCACTCAGCTGAGGGAATTCTTTGGGAAGAGCTCTGACCAACTGCCCGAGCTGCGGCCTGCGGTCAGGGCCTGGCTCTCGCTCCTGCGACCCTCTGCACAGCTGCCTGAGTGTGTCTCAGCAAAGCAGGTTCCTCACCCAGTGAAAAGACTCAAGGTTCAAGACTTCCTCCTAATTTTGTACAGAAAAAAATATATCATTTATGAAGCAAAACAAATTCCAAAGCGCTTTGCTTCAGATTTCATTCTGATGATTTCCAGTTGGGGAAATAAAAAACCCCTCTGAAAGCACGAAACAGGAGCAGAAACAGGTCTGGCTCCTTTCAGAGGCTTCCTGAACAAAATTTCATCATGTTATTTTGCATAATGTTTAGATTTTGCCAAAATTTAATTTTCTGTGGGGAAAATTTAATGCTTTTAGAACCAGTTCTGGAGAGGACCCTGCAAATCCCAAACAGCGGGACCCACAGGCTCATCTGCGCAACTCCTCTGACGTGCCAGGAGGCTGCAGTAAGAGGCCAGACAGAAAATCACACCAAGACGAACCCTTCAAAGACGAGTTAATGCTGGGCTGTGAACCTGGTTTAAACCAAACTCAGTCTCTGTGCAGTTAGTCTGCAGAACCAAGTCCAGAACACAGTACATTCCTTTCTGAAACCAGCCCATGGAGCCAGGCCGTGAAGGAGCCAGGCCGTGAAGGAGCCAGGCCATGAGTTACAGTGACACAGTCATTTAAGTGCACTCCCCCTGCAATGCGAGTCCATCTCAGCAGAGCTCATTAGCTCTGGCAAAACCCTACAGTAAAGCAGCTCCGCTGCCCGTGCCGGGGCCTGCCCTTGCCCGCTCTGGCTGCCTGCAGACACATGTGGGGATGCCAACGCACAGCAAGGCAAACACACCATCCAGCTATGAAGTTCGCTCCCCACAGTGACCCAGGGACAGCAGCGCAGTGAGGTAAGACCCAGGAAGAGCAGGAATTCACCAGGATGGCAGGTCCACAGCCCTGCTCCCCATCCTGCCTATCCCCGGGTGCTCCCCTGCGCCCCTCAATACAGCCCAAGCCCAGGCAGGGCTGCCAGGACAGACCCAAGGCAACTGCAGGACAGTGTGCATGAGCAAGGAGAAACCCCTCGGAGGGTAAAAAGCAGTTGGCAGACCTGCACCGGGAGGTGCCAGGAATGGCTCCATGCAGCATACACAATGCCCACAGCACCTGCAGCCTTCTCATGAGCATGGAGAGAGGGAACTGGCATCAACCGCAGCAGGCACAAGCACTGCCTCCTCGGGTGGCGAGCCGTTCCCTCGGCCCTCACTTCTCAGCTTCTCCCCCAGGTCCCCTCTCACCCCACAAGTAACCGAAAGCGAAATCCATCCACCTCCTGCTCCGTATCCCTTCAGCTACCACACAGTACAGAAACACTGAAGGAAATCACAGCTGCCTGCCAGCAATAGCAGACGGGACTTGACAACTCCAGCAACCGCCTCCAGGATGCCATCCCAAAATGCCTCTTCCCAACCATCACCCAAATGCGCAGATTTAACCCTGTTCCTTCCACTCCCATTCGTCCATACACCTCTCCTCCTCCCTAACCCAACAGATGATGCTCCTCCACGCGTGGCCCCACTAAGCCCACAGTCAAGACTGGCACTACCAGACCCACCAAAAACCACGCTGGTGATTGTGGGACACATGGAGGGGACCCAACCATGCAGCCCACCCCCTGGACACTGGCAGGCTCTGTCCAGGCAGGCCCCTGCCCCAGCAGCCTTCCTGGGACATCCCAGGACAGAGGCACTGATTTCTGTGTGCTCCCTGCAAAGGCCAACACCATAGCTCTGCATATGTGACAGGAGCCCACAGCAGCTTCACTTCTGTGCTGCCTCCAGGCACATCCCAGGCACTGACCTGAGTGCTGCTCCCCAGGCTCTGCCAGCGACTCCCATCTGCAGCCCCAGCAGTGAGTCCTGCCCAGGCCATCGGCGCCCAGCAGCATGCTCGTTTGTGTCTCTGGTACTCTTTACATTTAGAAAGGAAACTGAAGCGAGTGCATCACAGAATCACAGAAGTGTAGGGGTTGGAAAGGACCTCCAGAGATCGAGTCCAACTCCCCTGCCAACACAGGTTCCTTTGCATGCGCAAAAGGAGGATGCAGAGAAGGCACCCTCCATTCTGGGATACGCATTCTGCTGCTCTAGATGTTTGATCATCATCATGGACCTGTGCACCACGCAGGCATGATGCACACACGGGTCCACACACAGAGTTTCCCTTTCAGGGAAGTCAGTTGCTAAATTCCCAGATGAGGAACAAACGGGGTTGATCTTTCCAAGCTCTCGGACCAAATCCACAGCAAAGCCTCAAATTAATTTATAAAGTCCAGCGGCGTAACCTGTTCATTTTCACATTAAAAAATAAATCCCTTCCCATCAGTTTGCAGCTGCCTACCTGCTCTGCAGCACACAACAGGCGTGTACCTCAGGGCCCACGTTAAGGGGCTGCTGCCATTCACAGGCTCAGTGCCACAGGGAGAGGGCAGGACAGCAGCAGAGGGATTTCTGACCCTCCCAGCCCAGATCCCTCCTCCAGTTTGGTCCTACACCCTTGGGAACAATGAAAATGCCTAAGAAAACCTAAGAAAACTGGGAACATAGATAACAACAAAGACTGCTCACCCGAGGCTCAACGCTACAGGAGCTCGTGTGACCACCTTGCTCCACAGGCAAACCAACCGGAATTAAGGCGTAACAAGGAGGGAGACCC
Organism: Laterallus jamaicensis coturniculus; assembly: GCA_022605575.1. Classification (NCBI taxonomy): domain Eukaryota; kingdom Metazoa; phylum Chordata; class Aves; order Gruiformes; family Rallidae; genus Laterallus; species Laterallus jamaicensis. The sequence continues at coordinate 507,326 of JAKCOX010000107.1, forward strand.
AAAAAAGGGAACAGTAAGAAGATCGCAGCCTCGATGGCGTCGCTGGACAGGGCTGCACCCAGCCTTACCAAGAGCTGCAGCCCTGCCCTACCAGAGGCTGTGCTTGCACCGTGGAGGCAGTGAGCTGTGGTGGGAGATGTGGCTGAGCTGGGAGCAGCGTCACCAGACACATTTCACTGCTGAAAGTTTGGATCCATGTTGGGGTAAAGGCGGTGACCGGAGCCACCACAGCGACCGGGAGCAGCAGCAAGTGTGAGAGAGCGGCCCAACACCTCCTGTTACCAGAGATTTCTGTTTCTTACTCTTCACCAACAGAGGAGGATGCAAATAGCTCAATTAAGCTGTTTTCCAGAATAAAGTTAGAAAAAGCATTCTTTAATTCCGGTTTGGTATTTCTATGGCCAAACAGCACCCACCACATCCACATGCAGATGCTGGGGAAGCCCAGGCAGCTCCATGGCACCACGTCCCCAGCCAGATTTGGGAACCAACAGAAACCAGACCTGAGAAAAGAACAGGAACCGGCCAGCTCAGGTGTCCTGGTCACTGTATGCTTGAGACCACCGCATCGAGACCCAGGAACTCCCTTCCTTGGAGGCCTCACACACATCTGCCTTTGCAGCCCAATGACCAGACCCCACCAAGCTCCACTGCCCCACAGCACCTCCCCAGCATCCTTCAGGCTTCCTGGCAAGAAACTATGTCAGGTCTGGGGACCCTTTGCAGAAGAACCCCAGCTCTGCCAAGGCATCTGCTGATGGGGGGTTCATGATGGCCCCTGCACAGCCTGTGGACATACACCCGCAGCCCCCCAGTGCCGCAGCAGCTGGCATCCAGCGAGCCAGTGCTCCCAGACCCGAGGCACCCAACGTGTGAAGAGGAACCCAAGCACGGCACAGGCCTGACCCAAGAACTTAACTGGAACCAGACCAGTGCTGCACCCATGCTGCATCCATCTCCACCAGCCCCTCCTCGCAGCAGGGACACAGAGACCCTCAGGGAGCTGCCCACCCCCCCCCAGGCATGACCATGGGCACCACAGAAGCCCTGGAGCTGCGGCATGCAGAGCGGCACCACGCCAACCACAGCACGGTCCTGGCTTTAATATTTTCACTTGCTTAAGATTTCCGTTGCACCAAAGGTCTGTCCCACCTCCAAAGGCACTCCCTCCCTCCAAAGGCACCCCCCACCTCTAAAGGTATCCCCCACCTCCAAAGGCACCTGTGTGACCCCAGTTTGTGTCACGGCAGCTGCTGCAGGGCTCTGCATTCACAAGCACTTACACAACTGCCCCAGTGTTTCAGCCCTTCTGCCAACAGCCATGGTACAAGCGTGATTTTTTCACCCAGACCAGCAGCACAACATCCTCAGCTTCTGAAATGGACTCAAACACCACAAATACACCACAGCTGCATCCCTTGCCGGGCACATCATCCCCACTGTTCACAGCGGAGCAAAGCCTGGGATTTACATCCTTCCCTGTCCCTGTTTCAGCTGATGCTGCACAGAAAAGCTTTCCCATCTGATTGTTTTCCATTTCAATTTAGCTAGAAACACAGAATATTCCCCTTATTATTTGGACTGATTCACTCAAGGCTGAAAGGAGATTTGAGAGCTGAGAAAGTGAGGAAGCCTGTTTTCCTCCCCCAGCCTACGAATAAAACCCTGGTGGGAACGGAATGAGCTCTCATTATTCGATGAACGTGAGGGATTGGGGGCCAGGTTTTCACATGCATTAAGGTGCCTAGACATGAAGAGAGAGAGCAAATGTCAGACGCCCTCTGAAATCAGGGGGGACTCAGCAGATGCCTAAACTGCTTAGGCAGTTCTGAGATCTCACTAGATACTTGCTGATTTCCTGGCACTTAAACACCTTTGAGAATCTGTGATGAGAACCCCTTGTAGGAACCAAACCTTCCTTTGTTTAAAAGATCAGTCAGCTTTACATACAAAAGGTACACACTGATAAATTTACCCTTCTGTGTCCAGTGCATTCAAGCAACATTTTTTTAAGTGATAAAGACACAAAAAATGTTATTTTGCTTTAATTGTAATTGAATTCCAGCTCTCACCCAAATAAATTTGACAGAAATCAAAAGAATAAAATAATAATCTGCAGCCCATAATGGCATGGCACCCCATCTCCTATGTGCAAAAATTAAAACTCAAATATACAGCTATCCAACTGCTTACACAAACACTCGTGATGGATCTTCCACCACATTCAGTGAGAAGACTAATGTGATTCACAAATCAATGCCTGTGGATGGCTACGGCAGGCAGCACAAAGCAAGCCTCCTCTGGGGAGGCAAAACCCCACGGCCCAGCAAAACCTCATGCAAATAAAACCAGAGCTCCCAGTACGGCCCCACCGTGTGTTTTTGGGGTCAGCTTTAAGTCTCCTGTTTCTGCAATCAGCAGTCGGGGAGGCAGGGGTCTGGGGTGCAGGCAGGTGGGACCCTGGGATGTGGCACCCCAGGGAGTGGGCAGGCAGGAGCCCTCTTGCCCTGCACCACAACCAATGAGGTCTGTAATGAAACCACGACAGTGCTGAGCTCACACCTCCTGTGTCTCCCACCCACTACCTGGAAACCCTTTGGGAAGCAACCCCTGTCTTTGGATCTGCTTCTCATGGGCAGGGCTGCACTGCTCCCAGAGGAGAAGGATCCCTGTAAGGAGCGACAGGAACTGAGGCCTGCGTCTGCCATTGGCCTGGAGCACTGGGGCTGCGGCCCGAGCCTTGGCCCAGGTGCTTTGGCTCCACCATGGACAGTCCCCAGGAAGGCCTGCCTCAGCCCATGACTCCTGAACGAGCCAGAGGCACTTTCGTTTGGTCACAGGAGTGAGCAGGAGGTTCGGGCTTGGGGACGGGGCGCAGCTCCAGCCACCCAGCTGGCAGCCACCAAGCCGCAGTCCATTATCCTCCCCTAGCACCAAACCGCAAGAAAAATCAACACCCTGCAGAAAAGAAAAGCTCATTGAGAGCAGACTGGTGCAAGGGAACAAGCTTCTCTCTCTTGAATCGCAATGAAAGAAAATAAATGAGATATTCTTCTCGCAGAGAAATTATTCTGCCACTTGCTATTCACTGCGGGCTGGGTGCTGGGGGAAGCCAACTGCAGGCACCCAGCTCGGGTGCTCTGCGAGAGCGGAGAGACAACACATCCCCTTCACACCGAGCACATGCTGATGTTCCCAGCAGTTTCAGCCTCAAGGAAAGACTAATCTTTACTCAGGGGCTGGTTTGCCCCAAACAGCAGCTGGAATTGCGACAAACCAGCTGCTCTCCAGGGCCCAGCAGCTGCCATGGGGTCACCAACCCAGGAAGAGCCTGAAGAAGACTGACCTTGCTCATTCCAGCTGTGTGACAAGCTCTCACACTGGCCGTTGGGCAGCAGCAGATAGAAACATCAAATAATGGGCTTCATGGCACAGCACAGTGTTTAACGGCTGCTTGGCAGCCAGCTCGGCATGTCTCCACCCCCATGGGAATACCCCTGCCAAGGACCAGGGGCAGCCCCCACCATTCTGCCTGCATCCCCTCCCCAGCAGGGACACTCCCTCTGCACCAGACGCTGGACCATCTTCTGCTGGGAGAGAGCTACACCTCTTCATGGTGCCCAGTAAGGGCTTTGGATCTGTGCCAGGCACAGCGCTGGGACCCCAGGGATGGGTCAGTTGCTCCTGAGCAGCACCCAGGGCTGTTCTGCTCCTCACCCCTCTGGCATGGAGCTGGGGGTGCACAGGGGGTGGAGGGGACACACCAGGACCCCGGTGACCAAGGGGTATTCCAGCACATAGGACATTGTGCTCTGCAATAAAATCTGTGGAAGGAGGGGGGGAGGAGGCGTTTGGAGTGACAGCATTTTGCCTTCCCCCATCCCCATCCCATGTGACAGAGCCCTGCTGTCCCGGGGTGAACGCCTGCCCATGGGAAGCAGGGAAGAAATCCATCCCTGGGTTTGCTTCGCTTGTGGCCGTTGAACAGTCTTTATCTCAGCCCACAGCCGCCGTTCTGTGCCTGTACAGTTTGTGCACGAGAGGATCGCTGCCTGCAGCCAGCTCCCGGATCGTGGCTGGTGTCAGTCACCCACACCAGGAGCAGCAGACATGCTCCCAATAATTACCTGAGGTGTGTTTTTAAGTGTCTTGCTGCGAGGCGGTAACATCCCAAGTCTCTTGGTAGCACAATGTCCTTTGTGGACGTTCTGGTAAATGCCACGAGCCCTCTGCACAGGTTTTCGTTTAGAAGCACAATGGGATTGCCCTTTTCCAACACGCAGGGTTTTGTACTTCCACTTCTAAATAGTCTACTGCAATTCTTTGGGGAAAATACCTGAGAAATGTCACCGCCAGCAGATCCCAAGGGGCGCAAGGGACTGAGGCTGATTGACTGATGCTACCAAGGCACTTCGGCAATACAAAGGAAATCCCATCCCCTCTTCTTAGAGCAAGTCCACTGGCACTCAAAAGAGGAGTTATTTTTCTTGTTTCTCTTTCTTAAGGGCAGTTAAGCATTATGTTTCAAGATCATTAAAAGCTTTAAGTGGTGTATTCTGCCACTGAAAGTCAGACCCTAACCTCCGAACACCTCTGTACTTCATTAGTATCCTGGAGAGACCATTAGCCACAGCCCTAAAAATTCTGCACATACCACAGCCTCAGGAGCAGCCCCACCACCCCGTTAGACCCAGCTCTCACCCTTCACAGCCCTTTAAATTACCAGAGCTCAGAAAGAATCAGCATTTCACTGCCCAAGCGATTAAGCATCACTACAAATACAGGGAAGCCTCACACCTCGAGCAACACACCGTCTGCAGCGCAGAGGCATCGCTGCCGTGCCTCTGCTTCCCAGAAGGAGCTGCCGACCCCTCGATGCATAGAGAGAAGCAGAAACCACTGCAGCAGCCAACCCAACGCGTTTGCCTCTACAAGCACACAGAGACCCCTCACTGCGCCTGTGACATGGGAATGACCCCTCCACCCCGTCCTGCCCCACCACCAGCCCCTGCAGCACCCCTCAGTGGGGTCAGGGGCACAGCAGGAGGACTGTTCCCCACGTGCCCTCGCTCAGCGGTGCCTGGCGCAGCTGTAGCAGAGGCAGCACAGCAGTCAGGGCAGAAGCAGGCAGTACCGTGCTCTTTGCTGGGGGTCGGCCGTCCCCAGCAGCTCGCTGGTCTCCTCTCTGCTCAGCCAGCCACCGTCCCAGAGAGGAGCCCATGTCCCGCTGCTCTCCGTGCCCCTCTCACCCCAGGCCAGCTGCTGGGAGGCTGCACACACACGCTCCTCTCTGCTCTCACCCTCTCCCAGCGGCACAGCATCGGTCTGTGCGGGGCAGGCAAGTCACACTGGCACCAGCCCTCAGCGCCAGCATCGCTCCTAGGAGAGGCCAGCACGAGCACACCTCCTGCTCCCAGCCCTCCTGCCACCTCCCCCATGCCACAGCCCTGCAGAGGCAGCCCTGGGGCAGGACGAGGGGTCATAGAACCATAGAATGGCCTGGGTTGGAAGGGACCCCAAGGGTCCCAGAGCTCCAACCCCCCTGCCACAGGCAGGGACACCAACCTCAGGCCTGGAGCTACACAAGGTTGCCCAGGGACCCATCCAACCTGGCCTTGAACACTTCCAGGGACGGGGCATCCACTACTTCTCTGGGCAGCCTGTGGGCTTCTCTGGGTCCTCCTGTGCCCCCACAAGCCCTGCAGCCCAGGGTGCCCACGGGTTTGAGGGGAACACTAGCCAAAGGAAGCACCCATCAGCACCCCCTTGATGGAGGCCAGAGGGATCCAAGAGGCAGGGTCTCGCGCAGATGCTCTGCATTTGTCTGCAAGGGGTGGTTCACCAATAAAGAAACAACATGAGGGAAATGTGGTTGTTAAGTGGAAACGAAAGCTTGGAGATGCATTTTTAAAAGTACAGTTTAAAAAGTGCATTTATGGCTACTACAGCCTTGCAGGGGAAGTCCTCGGATGCGGCTGCTCGGGTCTCCCCGTGGCAGATGCTTCCAGCCCTCCATCCAGCAGGCACAGTCTCTCACTGGCATGGCTTAGGAGGACCATGATTCATGCTTCCTGGCGCCAGGAAGATGCCGAGAGCTTTCCAGATTTGCTGCCTGGATATTCTTATGCCACCAGACAGAAGCCTCGTGACTTCACTCCTCGTGAGTCAAACCTGAGCCCTAACAGTGTTTTGTTTCTTGCTTCTGCAGCTCTGCAAACTGAAGACAGAGGATCTGCTGCTTGTAAAAGGCACAGAGGACCTGCTTCTTCCCAGTTTTCACTTTTGGGGTAGGTCAAAGTCTTTCGGGAGGTGTCTTCCTCCCAGCTTTACCTCTGTGGCCACACCTAGCTCAGCCCTTGCTGTTTCACCTGTCAACTGAAAGAAGCCCTGACAGCCTGCCTCTTGCAGTGCAGGTGTGACCAGAACCACCCTGCAGACCCCTGGCAGGAGCCACGTGCTGGCCCCAGCACCCACTGATGATGCCAGGAGGCTGAGGAGGAGGCCGAGGGCCTGGCTGCGCCCCAGCAGCCATCCAGCCCAGGCACCTCCCGCCCATGTCTGGCACCGCTGTCTGTCTGGCGGGAGCGGCTGAGAAGGCTCAAGGCAGACAAGGCAGGCATCTCCTCTCATTGTAGGGCAGAAGGAAGAGGGCCCAGAGGCTGCCCAGCCCTGGTGGGAAGCAGTGGCTCTGAGCAGTGGGCTGCTGAGGGGACACGCAGCACAGCAGCAGCCCTGCAGGCCCAGCCAGCCCCACATGCTTCCTCAGCGAGAACCCCAAGGCCTCTCCTCACAGTGTCTCCACACAGGGCCATCCCTGAGCACTTCCCCAGGCCACGCTCCCTGCTCCAGTTCTTCCCACTAATGAGTTACTGGGGGTGTCCTCACAGCACCCAGCAGTTCTGTGCTGCCAGCTGTGCACCCACCCGGCTGTGCTGTCGGAGCCCAGCTCCTTCCTCCTGTCTGCAGCTCCACACGCCACTGTTCCTGGCCTCCCCAGAGCCATCCAAGTCCCCACAGGGCCACAGGCCTCCTCAAAGCACAACTGCGAGCCACAGCAGCCATCTTCCAGCAGTCCCAGGCCTCTCACAATTATTGGTGTTAACTTCTTGGACAAGAAGAGACATCGTGGCACTACCGCAGCTGTTCAGGGGCAGAGCAGTGTGAGAGGGCATCCAGCCAACCAGTGCCCAAGGCCTGGTCACCACCCCCATGCCCGACCCTCCAGCTGGGGCCTCCCTGCCTGCACAGCCCAGTAGTTCTGTTGGAATCTCTCCTCCCAGAAACACCCGTGCACACAGAAGCACCGCTCCTGCCATTGTCCCTGTTCTCCAAACAACCAGACGTCCAGTTTATTACCTGCACCTCCCATCTTGACACACGCCTTGACCACTGCTCGTGGCACGGGGGCTGCAGCAGACCGAGAGTGCTTCCCACTTCACACATGGATCCTACCAGCAAAACCCTGACCAAACACATGGGTTAAACAGAGAGACAAGGCAACAAACCCATGTGCAAGGTGGAGGCGCGCTGCAGCCTCTGGCTGGGGGGAGGGAATGAGCTCCTCAATGCACACCATTGTGCTCTCCAGGCATTCAGCAACTCCTCCATGCCAGAGAATAAAGCCTCCCTTCAGCCTGCCCATCATGTGCTCCTCTGCCTCACCACCCCATGGAAAGGTGACCCCACGCTCTCCCACAGACCCCACGCCAACCATACACCTTCTTGCAAGTACACATCCACAGTGCAAGTCCATCCCTGTGTGGGCACCCTACCGTGGCTCGATGGGGGTCCTGCAGCTTGCTTACACCCCCACCTAAACCACCCTGGGCTCCAGCAAGCACCACCCATTCCTTGGGAGCGCTTTGCAGCCTGGCAGGAAGGGAAGCCTTAACCACCCCAAAACCTGGTGTTCTCTCTGTGGTAGGCTGCAATCAGTGCTGAGTACGTCCCAGGGCTTTGAGCTTGCCAGCTAGACTCCAGCCTTACCTTTGTATGGAGCTTGGCAAACTGCTTGTCATCCAGCAAAGTCTGGGTGTACACACGCCTTTTGTACCGGAACTGCAAGAGGGAAGAATGTCAGATGAGAGACGGACAAAACCCACCCAGCACCACACCGAGCAGCTCTGCTAATGTCACCTTGCCTGGTGACACTCTGTGCCTGAAAACACCGCGTACAGAACAGACTTCCTTCACAATTAGCCATAGCAGTTAATTGCTTTCCTTGCTAAGAAATCCTGAACGTTTTTAACATGAATCTGCCTGGCTTCCAGATGGCGTGGGCTTTGTTCTGCTTCTTCCCAGGGAATTAGGGATCTCTCTCTCACAGAGTGGTTTTCCCAGGACAATTCTCACACAGGCAGTCTGGAGCTGCCTCCCCTGTGCACAGCCTGAGCTCAGAACCTCTCTTGGAGGGGTGTCCTCTGCTGTCCTCAGATCACTGCTGCGGATCGTTTCTGTGCCATAGCCCTTTCCAGTGTCCCTTCACATACACTGACTGTCACCCACACGCTGCTCCAATACCAACCACTTCCAACCCAACCACTCCTGAAGCCAGCTCACTACATGCCAGGGTATGTGGAAGGATTACAGGGTCACCTTGTGCCACAGCATCACCCCGGGAACTACCGAGGTTCCTTGACCAAAAGGCTCATACGACTTGTTGAGAACCTTTTGCTCCGCTCCCTCTGCGAGCGCTCCTCGTCCCTGCCTGCCTGTCACTTGGCTGACTTACAGTGTACTTCAATGGGACCCCCACTTACCAAATGACCGGGGCAGCGCAGGCAACACCATTATATTCTCTGCCAAACTCTGTGTAATCAGACTCTACCAGCAGTGATTTTGCGCTGACACCCAGATCCCTGGGGTAACCACATCAAGCTTCACGCTGGTCCCTAAGAAACCTCACCAGAAACACGTCTACACAGCGATGATCGCAGTGACAACTGCTTCTCATCACAGATTAGTTTGCCAGCAGCACTTGTCCCACTGACGATTTATAGTGCTAATCCTGAACCTGAGCATCACGTAGAACAAAATCAAGTACCCCCGAGTGGCTGCTACCTCTGTACAGTTATCTTTATCAAGCAGAATTACAATTTCCTTAAAGAACGAAATTGGATTTGTTTGACTAGATCTCCTTTCAATGCATGAATTGTATTCTGAGATTTTGAATCACTATGAACTTAATCCTCCATCAACATTTCATTATTTCAGCTGGAACTGACACTAAGTTATCTTTGGACTGCAGTTACTAAGCTCATCCCACTTACTTCTCAATGCTGGCAAAATATTAGCACATTTTCAGTCTATCACAAACTGCTGCTTGGCAGATGTTTTCTCACACAACTTCTTTTTTTGTTTTAAATCATTTCAAGGTAAAAACTGTCTGGCCCACTGCTTTACAGGTGTTGGTCCTTTGTAGCTGCTGCCAGCATCAGGGATCCCCTGTGCATCCTTCAGCAGCTCCTCTTCAGCCCCAGCACCCTGTCAGAGGGTCTGCAAACGAGCTCTGCTCCCAGCCTCATCCTCCAAACCCTGGGCAGCACTGGCTGAGCCAGGGCAGTGCTGCTCTGCAGGCTGCTCCAACGTGCCAGCTCAGGTGGGCTCACCCGCTGCTGCCTGCCAGTGGGTGAGGGAAGGGTCCAGCAGCAGGTGGGGAAGGGTCTGGCAGGGCTCCTGCTGCCCTGTGCTGTGTGGGCAGGGGCTGGGGCAGCGCATCAGTGAGGCAGAGCTGAGAAGAGTGAGCCGGGCTACACTGGCTTTGATACAAGAGCAATGCCTATTGCAAGGCAAATCATCAGCTGGGAAGAGTTGAAGCTGCTCCAAAGGGAGCAGAGAGAGTTCTGGAGAGCCCCTGGAGTGGGACCCTAAGCCCAGCGGTTTGGCTCCCACAGACCCCACCTGTGCAGGGAGGACGTATTGAAAGGAGCATTTCCAAGTCTTGTTCAAATGTACAAGAGGTGTGAACTGAATGTGTGATAATTAATAGTGTGTTTGGCACACAGAAATAAACTACTACCTCGTTAAGGACACAGTGAGCTTCTGACTGGAGACAGCCACCAGTGAGGTAACATGGGGTACAGTCAAAAAAACCCCAAATGCCCCTGAGGGTCACTCGGTGCCAGTAGATGGGCAGGGAAAGCCCAGTGCCCCTTGCCGGCTCCCCAACACACGTGTTGCAGCTGGTGTTTTATCCCAACCAAGGAATCTGGAGCACCTACAGCTCTCCCTGGCACTGAGCAGAGCCACCCTCACCTCTCCAGGGTCACAGGGCAGATACCTGCCCTGCAGTGTCACCTGCCTGCCAGGGGGCACAAAACCCCTCCATTTCCTGATCACCTTCCTATGCCACCCTGAGGGATAGTTATTTTTTGGGAGAGTTCAGGAAACCTCAGTGGTATCCGCACAGGATTGATGCCTTGAGAATGGACTGGGGATCGCTGGTTTTCCAGTAGGATTCGCCATGCTCAGCTGCCATTCTCACCGAGTTATGAAGAATCAGAATGACACACAACAAACAGCACGTCGAGTCTGTGTGCAGATGTGTGTGCCAAGACATTAGGTGTGGACATTATGCCAAATTATACAAAACCAAAGTGTTAAAGCCTATGTAAGGAACATTAAAGAATTCACTACCTCCCTCCCAGGTTTATTTGCAAGCATTTTTAATGTTGCTCCAAATGTTTTTGTCTACAGCAAATGTTAGTTTGCTGAGAAATTGTGCTGCACTTTCTTCCCAAATTAGTCAGGATTAGTTCTAATGGCAGCATCCACGCTGCATCTGTAAGTGCCTGTGCAGCTTAAGCATGTAATGCTTTCTAAATAGACTTTGTGGGTAAAATATAGCACGAGATTCCTAAATTTAGAAACCCCCGTGCAGGTCACTGGAGTCCCACTGCAGCCAGGGGGGATGTTCACAGTGACAAATCAGGAGCCTGAGAAATGCTACAGGCCACCTCAAAACAAACACCTGAACCCCAGCCCAAGGCAAAACCTGCAGTGAACGTAAATTCAGAGTTAATTCAGTCAATTTCTGCTCTAGTTAATTTTGGGAGGCAGAAAATGGCATAGGTTATCCTTCACGCTCATCACACAAGTGAGGCCCAGACAGGGATGGTCAGTTGCTGACAAAGCACAGTGTTGTGTTCCAGTCTCCATCGGATTTGTAAATTAAATTAAATATCACACTCACATCCTCTGTCCTCCTGTTCCAAGACCTCCCTACGATCCTCCTGCCATACCTAGGAGCCTTTCGCTTCCCCTCCGCTCCTGCCAGTTCCCACGACAGTTGAACAGCGCCAGAAGAAAAGGCACTTTGATGAACGTGGCCAGGAAGCAGGGAAGCTGTTCCACGGGGCTGTGACAGGTGTGATGGGGCCCTCAAGCAGACAGAGTCACCAGCAACTCGAGCTCAGAGGCGTTTGCCTGGGCTTTCCCTCAATGAATCCTCCGTGAGTAAACAAACCCCCACACAAACCTCTGCGCTCTCACTCCAGGGAGGGCAATGGGGAGAAACGGGGAGGGGGACAGGGGCCATGACTGTCCGTGGTGCCTACAGAGGCTTCAGGGGAAGGGATCGTAGAAGTCAGCTACCTCCAAGTAGGGGACAGGAGTGTCTGGATTCAGGGGGTACTCCCTCAGCAGGCGCTCCTCATCCAGAAACTTCCCAGCCCTGCCGTTGAAGGCCGGCTGGAAGAGCCCGTAGTTCAGAACATCCTTCAGGCTGTGGTTCAAAGTGCAGAGGATGCGCTGCTTGGAAACCCACACGGGAACATCGGGATTCAACCGTAGACACTTCTGTGGAGAGACACAGAGGGCGGTTAGAGCCGAGCGTCACCAAGGCCCTGCACCCCAGAGCTGCACCCAGCAACAGTCACAGCAAGAGCCTGGGAAAGCCACACCTGCCCCGTGTCGGTGGGGAGGCAGGAGGAGAAAAGACTTGGAGAAGAATGAGACTTAGCAGATCCCACCTCAGGCATTCCATGGGCTCAGGGCCGGCTCAAACCCTATACATCACAGCACCCTGAAGGGTATCAGAAGGGTCAAAGAGTATTTTATGGCCTAGTAACTGTGTCATAGCAAAATTTCACTTCAGGTTCCCCCACCAGAGGATTCTGGCAGCATCAAGAGTGTTGAGTTCTCTGCCATGGAGCTCATAGGTGTGCGAACAGTGGCACAGTGAGTCTGGCACCGTGGGCCCTGGCAGGGACCAGAGCACAGTGGAGAGGAGAGGAGAGGGAGAGGGAGAGGGAGAGGGAGAGGGAGAGGGAGAGGGAGAGGGAGAGGGAGAGGGAGAGGGAGAGGGAGAGGGAGAGGGAGAGGGAGAGGGAGAGGGAGAGGGAGAGGGAGAGGGAGAGGGAGAGGGAGAGGGAGAGGAGACCACAGCCTGGTCTCACTGCAGCCAACGCTTCCCCTCCCGAGCCCCTGCGTTAGCATTTTCCTCATCCCCATCATTCTGTTCTCCTCTGTGTGTCCGTCCCCCCACGCTTTTGGCAGCAGAGGACAGCGTTTAGTCTTGTTCCAGCATTTCCTTTCAAAGCCCCAGCCTGTCAGCCCCCTTTAACGCTCCTGATTTCTGCCCCAGAAAGCAAAGCGAACCACCACCCTCCCTGCCCCTGCAGAGCTCCCACAGCCACTGCCTTCCCCGGCTGAGTCCTGCTCCACTCATCACATGGAGGCACTCTGCGCTTCTGCTCACCCTTGCTGGTCCCAGATCGCATCCCCACCCTTGCAACGGGAGACAGGAGGTGCCCGCTGCATCCAAGGGATAGTGCAGATCCCGTGTGGATGAGGAAGTGCTGAGGAGCTGAAGCCTGGACACTGGCAGCTGTTGGGATTGCCGAGCAGACAGACAGACCCTATCCCCACCTCCTTCTCGTGCTCAGCAGCTGCGATGGGCTCGTGGTGCCACAGCTCCTGCCACCGCTGCTCTGCATCCCCACCACACCAGGACACCCACCCTGGGCACCAAAAGTACCTGCACGTTCTCACTCACCCCTTCAGCCCCACTCCCAACCTCGAAATTTAACCCCAGGGCCCGTGTTGGTCCCTTTTCCCCTTAATCCCATCGTCTGGGTCCTGTGAGTGAAGCAGGCAGTGTCCCAAAGGCTGGGACAGCCTTGTGCTGCCCTGCACGGTGCCACCCTGCCCCCCCCCTACATGTCACCCCCTGAACAGCCCCCGTGTGAGGCAGAAAGCCACGGGATGATGTTGCAGCTCATCTTTCTCAGGCACTTGGCAGCGTGCACCTGCACTGCACACAGAGGTCAGTGTTATCTATCCCATCCCTGACTGCATCAGCACGTCAGCCCATCACCAGCCTCAGCTCATCCTGCCACAGGGACTGAGGAAGGGGCGGCTGGTGAGAGAAACTGGAGTTCAGCCCTTTGGGAAACGCCAGTTCTGTTCTCCTTCTGCCCTCAAGGAGAAGTAGAACACGCATCACTCTCTCAGGGAGCCCATAAATCAAAAATGAATGTTGCCTGTACCTTCCTACATGCTTACTTGGCTTCTGGGACTCTTCCTGGCTGACAGATTGTGCTGTTTGGGATTAAATACGTGGCACTGCCAGGCGTGCCACGCGCACACACACAAGCACTGGCTGGAGGAAGGTCCCAGCATAAAACCCAGTGAATTTTATACCCAACTCACACTGCAGAGACATGGGGAGCTCCAACGCTTCATGTGTGGGAGAGAAAACAGCCCCCACCTCGCGGTGAGTCTGTCTTTGACCTGCATCAGAACCCAGAGGGGAGAAAACGCCTCCTCCAGCGTGAGGGCTGAACCCCACACAGACCTCTGAGAGCACAATCCAGCTGCCTGAATGTCTCACGACTCCGTTTCTCCAGGCACCATCATGTGTACTAACCACTGCTCACCCCCGAGATCCTGCGACTCAGCTTGTGCACACCACGCTGTGACGCAGCACAGCCCCCCAACAAGCCCAAACCCCCCAACAAGCCCTGCCAGAGGGGCTGAGAGGGACCTTTCTGTACAGCCTGCAGGGAGCAGCCAGGGAAAGCTGCTCTGTGCATGGGGGGCCCGGGCTCGCCTTACGCCAGGGACCACCACAGCAGTGAGGGCTCCTCGCTTCCTGTCGCGCGGGGGGGCACGCTGCACCCCCCCATCCTCCCCCCATCCTCCCATGCCGCAGGGACAGCCCTGCCAGCTCCCACACCAGCACCGGGCTGAGCCCAGGCAGGGCAGGACTCTGCCTGAGCTGCGGATGCCATGCAGGCGCTGACCCCATCCATCCCCATGAGCAGTGAGGGCTGAGCTCAGACACCTGCCACCACTGCACCAGGACACCCGGCCCAGAGACAGCACTTCACAGCAGCTCACAGGAGGCAGGACGAGCTTCCAGCCCAGAGGGTTTAAAAGGAACCAAACTGTCCTGCACAGTCCCGAACCCGCAGCAGAAAGGAAGGTCTCTTCCTTTTGATGCTCTCCTGAAAGGAGAGGCTCAGCACCGGTCCTGGAGCCAGCCCCCAGCAGCCCCAGGATGCACCCAGGAAGCCCAAGGAGGCAGCTCCCTGGGAGCCTGTGTGCCCACCAGCACAGCACAGCACCCACAGAGCCACCCCGCAGCCAGGGAAGGGCAGGGGTGGGAGCTGCTTTCAGAACAAGCCGCTCACTTTGTTTTGCAGTTACAAGCGATAATTTCTTCCATGCAATTACAGGCTCTGATCACAACAATCAAAGCCTTAGGAACAACTCCTGAAAGAACATGGTACAGCTCCTCAACTTTTAGACAGCACGGGCGGCTCCTTCCCGAAGGAAGAAAGAGCTCAGAGCTCCAGATTCAATCCCCAGCAACACATGGGATGACAGACAAGATCTATTCAGGGGCCACCCCGCAATAATGACAATAAAGAACTTACACTCAATAATCCCTTAAGAGCAAAAGAGACAGGAATTCTTCATCGAGGAGCACACAAATGAGAAAGAGTTGAAAGGAAATTAAAAGGAGCAGCTGAAAAGGTAATGTGCTTGCAGGCAGCGGGGAGTGTATTTCATAATATCACATTAGAGGCTCTGAGCAAGTGTATGACAGGAATGAAAAAAACAGCCTCTGAGAAGCCCCTGCAGAAGGATGGAGCAGCCAAACCTGCAGAGCAGAGGAATCATCAAAAGATTTCCTTCAGAAAATGGGAGCTGTGTCCGAACGGGAACAGAAGAGAGCACAATCCTGCCACACCATGTCCAAAGGACAATGGCACTGAGGCCATGAAAACCAGCAAACAGAGGAGGAGGAGAGGCCAGCAAGCAACCGAGGCAAGAGTCGCCCCAGGAGGAGTCCCAGAGCTCTTCCCAGGAGGAGTCCCAGAGCTCTTCCCAGGAGGACTGGCTGCAGGACAGGCTCCTCGCCCGTCACTGTCACAACAGATGCCAACGCCAAGGGTCTCACACACTGGGAATCAAAGCTCCCCAGTAGAGCCACAAGCACAGCAGACTGGAGAACACAGCAGTGAGCAGCTGCAGCGCTGGCTGTGCCCTGCGACACCCTGTGCAGCCCTCGGCAGAGGGGGAGCAGAGAGCACGGGCAGGAGACACGGATACCCAGGAGTGGCTCCACAAATGGGCTGTGCTCAGGGCCACAAGGCCTGGCCTCTGTCCTGGGAACACATCCAGGAACTGTGACCAGCACTTACAGTGCAGAAAAGTCTGTTTATTTCTGTGGAGTCATGCCTTGCTCCTAGAAGCAGGGTCTGAGTAAGGCTGGGCTGCTTACCAGGACACACATGTGCTTCCAAAACGCATCCCGCAAGGCCCCTTGCCACCATAAACTAAAGTGCCAGACGCAAGAACACCTCCCTTGGGTCCCTACCCAACAAAGACACCAGTAAACAAAGGTGAAGGCCAGCCAGGCAGGTTTCCTGACACTGGGGCTCACCAGCAGAGCCACGAGGGCTGCACTGGGATCTGGGCTGAAGGGATGTGGAGAGGGACGCTGTGATTCTGGGAACTGGCAGCACACCCAGATCTCCTACATCACGAGCAGGTCTTGTGGCCCTGTCCTTCAGGAAACAACAGAAACAGGAAGAAGGTAAAGGGAAAGAAGACAAAGGTGACCAGAGACACCGCGCGGGCTCCATCTGAACCCGGAGCTGGAGCAGAGCATCCCAGCACAGCATGCAGAGCTGCAGCATCAGGTCAGGGGCCTGCCCCAAGCGAACACCAGGGCTGGGGCAGTGACAGGCCCACAGGGTCCTCTGACCTCACTCACACCAGCAGTAGAAGGGGTCAGTCCCTGTGCAGGACATAGGGAATTCCCCCCCAATGTGGGGAAGAGCTTCTTCCCAGTGAGGGTGAGGGAGCCCTGGGACAGGCTGCCCAGGGGGTGTGGAGTCTCCTTCTCTGGAGAGATTCCAGCCCCATCTGGACGCCGACCTGTGTGCCCTGTCCTAGGGACCCTGCTTTGGCAGGGGGTGGGACCCCATGGGCTCTGGAGGCCCTTCCCACCCCTGTGAGTCTGTGATTCTGTGACTCTCCCAGAGCACTCCCACCAGCAACATCCCAACCCACCCCCTTGCTGTGGGGCAGAGGCTGGGCAGCAAGCAGCAGCCCCCAAGTGCAGACAGCCCCAGGCCAGGGACTATGGGACAGTCTGAACATCACCGTGGGACAGCCTGAACGTCACCACTGTGGCTTTGTTTCCCCTCAGGACCGTGGTCCAAGGCAGGAGCTGGGCTCTGCAGGGACCACGGCAGAGCAATCTGCACTTCAGCAGATGAGAGAAGGACCCAGCACAAGCTTTTCTGCATCCTGGATGCTGGTGAAAGGCAAACTGGGACCAGCGGGGAGAGCAAGTTGTATGTGCTGGCAAGACAACAGGAATTTCTGGGCTTAGATCACCTCCTGAGGAAAGCTCTGGCCCTGCCATCCGCTGTGCTAAACACCACGCTGGGAGAAGCTGCCTCCACCAAAAGGAAACAAGATAAAGAGCAGGAGGGAGGTTCTCAGCTCCCAGCAGGAACCAGCCCCTCTCCAGCCTTACATGCTGCAGATAACAAAGCACTCTGGCTCTACAGGTTTTCCAGCAAAAGGCTTTCTGCTTGTGAGCCAGCCTGGAAGGATGTTTCTCATTGTTATGTCATCCCCTGCCTGCAACAGGAAAACACCCAGTTACTTCTGCTTAAAAGCCAGGAGCCCAAGAGCCCCTTATGACACCCCTTTGGCAGCACCCACAGCGACCACCAGCCCCATCCCGCAGCCCCACCGAGCCACCGGTGCTCTCAGGGGAGCAGCTGCCCCGACACGAGCACAGCTTGGGATGAATGTTTAAGAGACTCAGCTCCTGATTAACTCCAAGCCAGAGGTGCAGGCAAAGCCTCCCTCACACACAGAGCTACCACAGCTTCACTGTCAGGGCTGCTGAGGAGCAAAGTCGTCAGCCAGCTTCATCCACCTGCTGTACTTCCCGTGCAGAAGGGACAGCACAGGGGGAACTGCAAAGCATTGGACCTGTAACTCAAGCTCAGCCCACCCAGAGCCCAAGAGAGGTTAGAGATATGACTATGATCTTCAGTGCCCTGGAATGTTTCCCCTTTGGCTCACTGCAATGCCACAACCACACAAAAAAAACCATCATCCCCCTCCTAAAAAAGCCCAAAACACCTTTGTGTCTAACTCGTAATCCGTAGGGAAAGGAGGACCTAGGAAAGGAGGACCTGGGAACTTCCAGCCCTGCACAGGGCTGACAAAAGCTGTGCAGTGCAAAGCTGCTTCTGGAGAAGAGGGAGTGAGATCTTCTCCTCCTCCAGCATCAAGTCTGAGACATGTTAGTTGGACATGTAGGTCCTAAAAAACACATGCAAAAGAGATACAGAACTTCTCAGCACAAGGGAGTAAACTGAACCAAGTCTGACTAGAGAATGGAAGAAACCAGTGCAAAGAGCATGCTGTAGCTGCCTGCCTTCCTAGCACATGTTCAGCATGCACTCTGATTCGGGGAATCCGAAGCCAGGAGGGCCCTAAGATCATCTCACCTGAGGAGCTTATCACTGCCCTGTGAGTTCAGCCAATACCCCCCATAAAGAAACAACTTACTTGACCGTGGCAAACAGTTCCCTGACAGGCACCCAGGTCTAAAAACATCATGATGGAAACCATGCTCCCTCCTGGGATAAATTACTAAGCAAATACTCATCCTCAGTGAAAAAAGGTGTATCTCACGTCTTGTTTCTGTCATTTAAACTGCCAGAACAATCGTTCTTACTCATTACACCCTTCTCTGTGGTACTGAAAGCTCTTTAGCTGCACTGGTGGCCCCACGTAACACCGTCATGGTCGGGATGCGCAGGAGAGGCTGATGTTCATGAAGAGTGTGTTTCCTCCAGATCTCAAATTATTTCTGTTGCTCTTTTCAGCACCCTCTTTAATTTTAAATACACTCCTTAAAGCGCAGAATTCAAGAGCCAGAGGCAATATTCCAGCATCTGTCTCCCAGCTGTCCTCACCTCAGCTCACAGTCCCCCGGCTTCCGCCCCGGCATCACGCTAGTGCCTTTCACCAAGGCACGTGGCAGGCTGGGTTCAGGCTGTCTGGACCATTCAGTTACTCTCAGAAGCCCAAACCCCACA
Source organism: Laterallus jamaicensis coturniculus (assembly GCA_022605575.1). Taxonomy (NCBI): domain Eukaryota; kingdom Metazoa; phylum Chordata; class Aves; order Gruiformes; family Rallidae; genus Laterallus; species Laterallus jamaicensis. The sequence goes on from JAKCOX010000107.1 coordinate 525,907, forward strand.
CCCTGCCCAGCATACACTCCCTTCTTTGCTAGATGGGGCAGCAGTCATCAGTATTTTGCATATGAGTTAATTAAAAGATCATTTGTTTCGATGGGCCCAGGTCTAATTTACATGTGTGTTTTTTAAAAAAAGTGAGAGAAATGGGGATTCAGCCTGTAACAACCCCAAACCAGGAGCTGTGGGACTGGAGGAGCACGGGGGGAATGGGGCACAGACCCAGCTCAGCCTCTGTGCATGCTGCTGGAGATGGGTGCTGAGTCAGACAGCGATGGTGTGGCCAGTGGGGCTTCTTTGTGCTCTCAGTTATGGCACCTGTACTCACTTCTTTACTCCTAACTCCACTACTGCTTGTAGTCACATGGAAGCATTGCCAATGGAGGTAATTCAGCTGCTCCTGGGTTGTGTTGTCACACTTCCCATACTGCCAAACAGTCCTTTCTAACATTGTGTGACAGCCTGAGCCCTACAGATCTTATGGATCAATCCATAAGGCTGGAAATCCCAGAATCCCAGACTGGGCTGGGCTGGGAGGGACCCCAAGGGTCACAGAACTTCAACCCCCCTGCCACACCAACCTCCAGGCCTGAAGCTACACAAGGTTGCCCAGGGCCCCATCCAACCTGTCCCTGAACACCCCCAGGGATGGGGCATTACATGTAAGACCTCAGGGGTCCATGTTTAGGTCCTTATGGATCTTTATGGTCCTTATGATCCAAAAGGAACTGTATTTCTTACATTAAGCCCTGAGTTCCGCTCTGGTGTTGAGACACTGGGTTTAGCCTATTCCACAGGCATTATGGAGTTCATGTTTCTTTTGCATCGTCAACACTGGTCCTTGTCCTTTGTGGTTTTATGCCTGTTATTGATTAGATCCCACTGAGCTGCCTCTGAGCTTGGGACTGTTGCAGATTCTCTCTGTGCACCCGAGCAGCTCTCTGGAGGAGAGGGAAGGGTCTCCCCTGCCCAGGAGCTGAGCAAGAGACGTGCCACGAGGGACAGGCAGGCACAGAAGAGAAGGCTGCTGAGTCCCCTCCTGGCCCTCAAGGGGCTCCAGGAGAGCTGGAAAGGGGCTGGTGCCCAGGGCAGGGAGGGCCAGGCCCAGGGGAACGGCCTTCAGCTGCAGGAGGGGGATGGAGAGGGGCTGGGGGGCAGAAATCCTTCCTGGGGAGGGGGGAGGCTCTGGCACAGGGTGCCCAGAGAAGCTGGGGCTGCCCAGGGGTCCCTGGCAGGGCTCAAGGACGGGTTGGATGGGGCTGGGGGCACCCTGGGCTGAGGGGAGTGTCCCTGGCCATGGTGGGGGTGGGACTATATGATCTTTAAAGGTCCCTTCCAACCCAAACCAGTTGGGGGTTCTGTGATTCCACGATTTATAACAGAGCACCACACGATTCGTGCCAATGTCTCTGCCAGACCTGGGTCTGGGATGGTCTGGGAGGGGGAGGCGAACTGTGAGCCAACAATCACGGTACCTGGCATAGTAAAACTGAGCCCCAACCACAAAACCCAGCAGAAGGACAGAGCCAACGGCCAAAGAAGAGAGCAAGATCAACCCCAGGCAGGGAAAAGGCCGTTGATGACGGGCTCTGAGCTGGCTGTTGACTGGCTGTGGCTGGCAGCCCTGCCACCCCACCAAGCGATGCCCAGCAGGTCCCCACACAGCGCAGGGACGACCGAAGGAACAGACAGTCCCACCACAAGCCCCTGGCTGCAGCCCCAGCTCCCCTTTCAGAAAGGCCATGCCAGGAGTGGGAACGTTGTGGACGAGGGAGAAGAGATCAACGTCTGGGAGTGGAGTCCACATGAGACTCAACTACACAGACAGGACGTTCAGCCTGGGAAGGAGAAGACTGAGGAGGAACATGACAAAATCAAAGTGGCACAGGAAAGATAAACAGGCGTTATCTCCTTGGGAACTGATGCAAACACCACCAGGCAAGGTGACAGACAGGACATCTTCATTAGACACACTCGCGCTGAGCTGCTCAGCAGCATGCCGCTGGGCTCTGGCAGTCGGCTCCAAATTGGTCTCCCAGGTACCTTCCCTTGCATAGTCACAGCCACAAATCAGCCCAGTGTGCAGCACTGGGCAGTTGGCTTGGCCCAGTCAGAACACCCTGCCCAGACCAGGCTCTAATTTCAGTAATAACTCTTGGGTTACAGTTCACTACCACTCCTCTCCTCTAAGCTTCTCCCGTCTTACGTTACCTTGTGCCTCCCCACCCTGAGGTCTCACCAACCAGCCTAATTCTGTGGCTCGACCCTTTTTCAGACTTGAGACCCCAAGATTTTGCACACAGACCCCTGCTTGCTACAATCAGACCCCTCCTATTAAATTACACCAACTCCCACGTACCAGCAGTAGAGGCTCTTTCAGAAAACTCAGGAGGGAATTGAGACTGGAAGAGTCCAAAGCAGGACCAAGAGCTGCTGTTCCTTTACAACCTGGCATGTGCTCGTGGTGGAGCTCCACACCACAAGTCAGAGATTCACACTGGGGGAAAGGTCCTGCAGAAAGCTGGTCTGGCTTGGAGCAGGATGCTGCTCAGGGCTGTGGCTGGGCGGCACTGACCATCTCCGGGGACCTCCACCAGGGACCTGGTGTAAAGCCAGCTTTACACCCCCTTGTCACCCAGACCCTCCTGCCCTGGTTTGCAGTAAGGAGGTGAGAGAAGAGCACGCTGAGCCCCTCCACAGGACCAGGGCTGGAACTTTTCCTGCACGAGTTCCCTGCAGCTGCCTTTCCCCCACCCCTGATACCAGCACTAAGAGCTGACATGCATTCAAAGCTACAGCTTCCTGGAGAAGACATGGGCTGGGGGTTATCAGGTATCCCTGTGGCTAGGGAGCCCCTAATCCAGCTGCTGGGCTGGGCTGGATGGGGTTCCTTGGGCAGGCATCACTGTCCCTTGTGTCACCCCCTGGGATCTGTCCTCACCTCCCCAGGAGCCGGTGTCCCGCTGGTCGCTCCAGGCAGGATGCCGGTGGACCCTCACAGTCTGACCCAGTGTCATCCACTCCCCTCTGCCTGCTCGCTACATTCCTCCTCCAGTTATTAGTACTCTGTGGGTGTTCTCCCTCCTGCTCTTCATCACCCTGGAAAACGCTCCTGGAGAGAAGAACCCACCGTTCCTTCAGGCCTTCCAGTGCCCATCTGTGTGCCCGGCACTCGGTGCCCCCCGGCTCCTCCGCTCCTGCAGCCCATCCACACACGTTCTGAGGTCTGATAGATCCCACCAGGCAGCTCTCCTACATGCATCCCCTCTCATTAAAGAATTAGAATAGACTGGGGAGACACAGTCTTCTGACAAGGCCATGGCTACATCTCATCAGGAATTATTTTCCAGCCGATACTTCTGATTTCCCTCAGCACTGTGACTCCTCTGCCCCTCACAAGTTCAGGGGTCTTTAGCTCTCCACACTGACACTAAGGCTCGTGCTAACGATGGCTTCAACAGCTCCTCCTTGCTGATCTCTCTTCCTGGATATAATAACTGTTTTGAGTGAAAAGAAAACGCACATTATTACTACCTACTCATCTGCTCCACACTTAAAATTTCTCCAGTAATTACCCACTGTTTTGTTTTTTTAAATCAGTTTTCCTCAGCACTCACCCGCTGATCCATCCTCCTGTGGAACCTCCCAGACACTCTGCAGGTTAATTCGGATTGGTTCTTCACCTCACCCTCCTCCTGTGGCTCTGGCCAAGCTCTGGATGCTCAGAAGGGCCCGGTGCTCAGGCTGGCCCCTGGCTGCTCTCTACCATCACTGCGGCCCCAGGGAGGGGCTGTGGTGGCCGGGGGTCCCGGCACTGGTGACCGTGCAGGTGCTGTCACATCCCCAGCTGCGCTGCCAGGGGGCTGCCCCCTGAAACCCCTTCCCACCCCCTCCCCAAGACAGACCCGACAGCCAGGCTGGCAGCCAGCAAGCTGAGGGCTGGGAGAGGCATGCTCCCCTACTCACTGGCTTTAATTAAAAAATAACTATCATGGCACCATTGATAAGTGTATTAACCACTCCTCTCCTGATCAATCCAGCCAGTACTTGTCCAACACGAGAAGCCCTGGCAGCCTCCCAACACCAGCCCGAAAGCTGGGCTGCTCCCGGGCAGCCTCCAGGTTCACACCACCCAACCACCCAGCATCACGATGCTCTGTGCTAGAACTGCCCTGCAAAGGGGTGTCAGGCTGTCAAAGGCAACTACTGAGTTAAACAGCATCAGGAGGGCTGATCCGCACTGCCTGACCTCCAGCCTCACTGCCTGACCTCCAGCCTCACTGCCTGACCTTCATCCTCACTGCCTGACCTCCACCCTCACTGCCTGACCTCCACCCTCACTGCCTGATGTCCAGCCTCACTGCCTGACCTCCAGCCTCACTGCCTGACCTTCATCCTCACTGCCTGACCTCCACCCTCACTGCCTGACCTTCACCCTCACTGCCTGACCGCCAGCCTCACTGCCTGACGCCCATCCTCACTGCCTGATGTCCATCCTCACTGCCTGACCTCCAGCCTCACTGCCTGACCTCCATCCCCACTGCCTGATGTCCAGCCTCACTGCCTGACCTCCATCCTCACTGCCTGACTTCCAGCCTCACTGCCTGACCTCCATCCTCACTGCCTGACCTCCACCCTCACTGCCTGACCTCCTCCCTCACTGCCTGACCTCCATCCTCACTGCCTGATGTCCAGCCTCACTGCCTGACCTCCAGCCTCACTGCCTGACCTTCATCCTCACTGCCTGACCTCCACCCTCACTGCCTGACCTTCACCCTCACTGCCTGACCGCCAGCCTCACTGCCTGACGCCCATCCTCACTGCCTGATGTCCATCCTCACTGCCTGACCTCCAGCCTCACTGCCTGACCTCCATCCCCACTGCCTGATGTCCAGCCTCACTGCCTGACCTCCATCCTCACTGCCTGACTTCCAGCCTCACTGCCTGACCTCCATCCTCACTGCCTGACCTCCACCCTCACTGCCTGACCTCCTCCCTCACTGCCTGACCTCCATCCTCACTGCCTGACCTCCATCCTCACTGCCTGATGTCCAGCCTCACTGCCTGACTTCCAGCCTCACTGCCTGACCTCCATCCTCACTGCCTGACCTCCTCCCTCACTGCCTGACCTCCATCCTCACTGCCTGACCTCCATCCTCACTGCCTGACCTCCATGCTCTACCCAGTTTTTTAAAAATTAGCATTTTCCTTCCACAGAGTTTGCAGACTGCTGCATTTAAATACCACGAGCTCCTTTGGGATTCCTATTGGAATTTCTATTACGCTTCCCTCAGAAAACAAAGGCTTTGAGGTAGGGTGCAATTCCTTTGGTCAGCACAAGAAGTAGGGAAAAACTCTAAGCCGAGCCAGTGCTGGAAAAGACAACTAGACATGTCTGTGCAACAAGGATCTGGGGAAAATGGTCTAACAACCATATCAAAATTACAACTTCTTGGCCCCAAGAAAGGCTTCTCAGCAAGAAAAAAAACAGTCACTAAGTCTTATCCACACATTCTCTCTGGTCTAATGCCAACTAAAACAAGGACACCAATTAAGCAAACACTGCTGAAATTCTAAGAGGATGCAGAGCTTTTGTCAACATCACTAAGAAGGGAAAGGAGGGTTTCAGCAGAGTATGAACATTAACAAATGCAGAGAAAGAACATACTCAAAGGATGCATCTTAATTCCTAAGTTACCTAATTCAAGGCCAGGTTGGACGGGGCTTTGAGCAGCCTGACCTAGCGACAGACATCCCTGCTCACTGCAGGGGCTGGACCCATGACCTTTACAGGTCCCTTCCAACTCAAACCTGCCTGGGTTCTACATAAAGCGCTTCACAAGTCACCCTACATTGCTGCAACCACCTGATCTGCAAGTCCACCCAAAGCACATGCCTCAGCTCCAGTTACCCAGGACATAGGAGCAGTTGGCAGCCCCAGCCCACGAGCCAGCCCAGGAGATCATAGAATCGTAGAATCATAGACTCGCATGGGTTGGGAGGGACCCCAAGGGTCACAGAACTTCAACCCCCCTGCCACACCAACCTCAGGCCTGGAGCTACACAAGGTTGCCCAGGGCCCCAGCCAACGTGGCCCTGAACACCCCCAGGGACGGGGCACCTACCCCCTCTCTGGGCAGCCCCTTCCAGCCCCTCACCACTCTCTCTGCACACAACTTCCCCCCAATCTCTCCTCTCCCCCTTCCCTCCTCCAGCTTCACTCCAGCCCCCTTGTCCTGCCAGGCTCTGCCCTTGAACAAGCCCATTCCCCTCCTGTTCCTGGGGTCCCTTCAGGGACTGGCAGGCTGCAATGAGGTCCCCCCACAGCCTTCTCTTCTCCAGGCTGACCCAGCCCAGCTCCCTCAGCCTCTCTCCACAGGGGAGCTGCTCCAGCCCCCTGAGCATCTCCGTGGCTCCTCTGACTCCTCTCCAACAGCCCCACATCTTCCTTGTGTTGGGCCCCAGCTCTGGACACAGGATCCAGCTGGGGCCTCCCCAGGGCAGAGCAGAGATGGACAATCCCCACCCTGTCCCTGCTGCCACCCCTCTGCTGATGGAGCCCAGGATACCATTGAGATAACGGTTTAGTGAGGCTCCTACAGATCTGGGGGGTAGCAGGGGTACGTGTGCTCTCCAAAAGAGGTGACTGGAGCTTCTACCATCACACTTACCACCTGCACCTCGCTCCCGCTGTGCCAGAGCAGCCCCGACAAGCGCCACCAGCACAGTGCCCAGACCCCCCCAAGCACCAGCACTGCTTGGGACTACAGGGACTGTGCCTTCCCTGCAGCAGCTACTCCACCTCCTGAGGCAGAAAAGGAACACAGACACTGCTGAGGGAAGAGAAGGAGAATGCTGCTGCTTGACTGAGGCTCCAACAGCTCTGAGCTCTCTCACCCATCAGCAGACACTGCGCCCGCTCCCTCGGGTGCTCCCTTGCCCACATCACCTCTGAGTGTGCTTCGGCTCCCCCCGCCCAGCAGCCTCCACAGCTTGTAGCCCACCCTGAGCACACACTGATCCTGAGCACATGCTGATCCCGAGCATGCACTGCTGCACATCCCACACACATGCTGCTGCCCATCCCAAGCACACACTGCTCCTGAGCACACACTGGTGCCCATCCCAAACACACACTCGTCCAGAGCACATGCTGCTGCCCGTCCTGAGCACATGCTGGTCCTGAGCACACGCTGCTGCCTGTCCCAAGCATGTGCTGCTGCCCAGCACTTGCTGCTTCCCCCAGCCACTGCTCGAGGCTTCCTCTGCTCCAAGGGCTCCTTGCTCGTTACTGGAGTCAATTTTGTAAACAATGGGTATTTTTAAAAAAAAAAAAAACCAAACTATCTGTTGATGCCCAGTACCAACAAAAAGCCAATCAGGAGCAGCGAGGAGGAATTCGTTAGGTTAGCTGGCTGCTTCATTAATCAACGAAGACTTTAACGATGGCAATGACCTGTGAATGTCAGGACACAGTTAGAGGAACCATGGTCTGCAGCAAAACTGAGCTGTAAGCCCAAAGCGGTTGTGGGCTGTTTAATTAAAACCAGCATCAGCAGGAAGAGCACAACTCCTAACAGGCTGACTGAAGTTTTATTTCTACTGAGAACTGTAAACTCACCGAGCCGTGAGCGCGGGCTCCGTGCCATGTCTTGGAGGCAGTGTTTGATACTGCTCCCTGACAGCTGGTCTGCATGAGTTGAGTCACAGCTGTCATGGATGTGCTCCCATCCTACCGGCTGAGGGGTGAAGGGACACCGAGTGGCAGCAGTAATGGCAAGGAGCTGGATGGAGGAATGAGGCTGGATGGCAGGAAGGAGGTAAGAGGACGCGAAGTTTGCATCCTGAACAGGCAGGGTGGTGTCATCACATATGTACTGCCACACCTTACATCACAACATGCAATGTGCTTCTAGACAACGAGATGAGACTCAGCAGAAACTACTCCTGTGGTGTAGAGCTTCCCCCACACCTACTCAGCAGGGGAGAGAAACTACACGAGCTGCAGCTCCTGGCAATGACCTACACAAGAGACAGCAGATTAGAAACATGTTTGCCAGCAATAAGGAGGGGGAGAGAAAAGGAAATGTGGAAAATACGCCCTGTAGATCAGATCAGAGTGAAATGACACCCATACAGCTCCAGTTCAGCTCCATTTGGAGCATCAGTCCCTAAATTACCCTGTGCCTTGGTAAATAACCACCAGCAGTAGGAGGAAACACAGCTTAGCTGTGGCTGCTGGGGGATACCTGCAGTATCTCGGGGATACTCCCAGTGTCTGGGGGATACCCACAGTGCTCTGCAAGAAACACCCAGTGAGCCCAAGCAGCTGGCTCAGGCCCAGGCAAGGCCAACACCGAGGTGAAAGGTTCAGGATGAAGCGCTGCCACAGATCCCAGTTCATCATTCCCTGGGAGAAACCCCCAGCAGAAAGGGCAGCACAGCTCCTCCCCTCCCACAGCACCACGCTTGCTGCTGGCACCACACAGCAACACACAGACTCTGCCCGGAGCATCCCAGCACCAGGGTGCTGCCAAGGGTCCACAGCAGCTCTGCAGTCCTGGGACATGCTCCGTGCTGCCTGAAGGAGAGGCAGCCTCCCCAGGGAAGGCCCAGCAGAGAGGTACAGTAACCTGCAGCATCTGGCCCAGCACCATCCCAGAAGGGGCATTTCCAAGTGCCCTGCTCCCTCTTTGTCCCAGAGCAGGGGTGCAGGGCACACCTCCAGCTCTGCCAAAGAGGCCTCAGGTGCTCAGGAACGCAGCACAGCAGAGAGACACGTCTCTAAATACACAGCCCCAACCTTCCCAGGAAGCACACCACACTACACTACACTAGTTACAGGGAACTGTAACTAGCTCCAAGTCGGGTCCAGCCCTTGCAGCTCAGGATGGCTGAGCTTGCTCTGTGCTGCTTTCCTGCTCTGTGCTGAGGTGCATGTCCAGGCTGCTCAAGCTTGTGTTCCCTGGCTCTGGATAGCAAGGCAGCCTCCGGAGCGGGGAGGTGGCAGGGAGCCCCTTCCCTCCTCACTTCCCAGCTCCTTCTGCTCTGTTGGTTTCCCTCAAGCAGCACAGCCTGGCATCCCTACTGCCCAGGCACGAGGACAGGGACAGCTCTGCCCAGCAACGCTGCAGGTAGTGTCCAGAGGAATCACTGGAGATGGAGACAGCTCCCTTGTGCAGCAGCATCCCTGAGGGTGTTGTGGCAGTGCGCAGCAAGGCTCCTCAGAGCACTGTGAGAGCAGCACTGGCTTGAGCAGCTCTCCTGGGACAGCTCTGGGACAGCGGAGGGACAGCCAAGGGATGGATGTGGGACAGCCGTGAGACAGCTGAGGGACAGCCGAGGGATGGCTGTGGGACAGCCGAGGGATGGATGTGGGACAGACGAGGGACAGACGAGGGATGGCTGTGGGACAGCCGTGAGACAGCCGAAGGACAGCCGAGGGACAGCCAAGGGATGGCTGTGGGACAGCTGAGGGATGGCTGTGGGACAGCCGAGGGACAGCTGAGGGACAGCCATCTGCAGCACAAGCCCCTGGCCCGCTGGGGACCAGCCATGGGACAGCAGACCCAGTGCCCACAGTGCCAGCAGCGCAGTAAGAGGGCTGTCAGGCTCTTTGGGGTCATCCTGAGACAGGACAGAAGCTGGACAGAGATCCGAACCCAGCTCCATCAGGCCTCATGCCCTCTGATGAATGAAGGTGGCTTCTGTGCAGAGCTGGAACCACACTGCCCAGACCCCAGAGCTGCTCCACAGCCAGCGCCCGCGTTGGGGGACACTGTGCACCCCCCACTGCACCAACGTCCTTACTAACACAGCACTAAAACCCACACAGAGAGAGCAGAGGATGAGGGAAAGGCAGCATGAGAAATCATCTCCCCGCAGGCAGGGGCAGTAAACCACAGAAGCAATAAACTGCTTCCTTGGGATGTCTGGGGTGAAGAGCAGGCATCACAGTGACGTTAGGCTGGGAAACTACTGCATCCTTTAGTTGCTTTGGTTCTTGGATTTGGAGCTACGTTGCAAAGGCATCAGACCACGGGACTGAAGTAAATGCACTTTAGAACTCACATGAATGTTGGTATGCTTCAGTCCCAGGGGAGTGCCGAAAGGAGAAAAGGAATTCAGAGAACAGCTCCTACCTGTCAGCTAATCCAGAGTGACCGATGGAAGGAAAGATTAGTAAAACAAACATTAAAACACAATTACTTTAATGGGTCAGACCCACGTTGTACCGTTACAGAGACAAATAATCTGTGGTTATTAGCAAACCTCAATTAACACTCCTGCACTCCCTTCTTTATGCAACACGTGAACTGGGAAGAGAACCAACAGTGAATTCTAACTTCAAGCTGGAACACAGTAATAGAAACAAGAACATCTGCAGGCTGGGAAATGGGATTTGTTTGTGTTTGTAACACCCAGAAAACTGATGCTGAGCTACAAACAAGAACCCGGGTGCAGCCCTGAGTCTGTACCCCAACAATCAGGAGCCCCTGAGCCAGGGTGACCAATTACAGTCGCTGTGGAGCTACAGGAAACATGAGCAAGGACCCTTGGACACAGTTACCAGCAGTGAGTGAGTGCTCTTCAGCCCCGTACCCCACTCGCTCCCGGAGCACCATTAGCTCTGTCCCCCTGCCAGGGAAGCCCAGCACCACGCTGGATCCGCAGCACTCCAGACAAGACCACCCACACCGACCACACACAGCCCACTCCCAAAGACACCTGATAGCCCAAATCCTGTTCAGCTCCCCACGGAGCACAGACATGAGCCAGCAGCAGGGACTGAGAAGCAGGCAGCCCTATACCCAAGCCTCTTCCTGAGGGCTGCAGAGACCCATCAGCTTTCCTCCACCACAGGATTCCCCTGCTGCTGCCGGTGAGCAGCTCAGGTGAGCTGCACCCCTCCCTCCAGCCCCACCTTGCCAGCCCCACCTCCCAGCCCAGCCACCACCACGGGGTCAGGGCAGCCCCATCCCTCATCCTGCAGCAATGGATTGACCCAACCCAGTGGAAGGAAAGGCAGAATTTCAGTCTGTGAGTGGCTGGATACTGCCCTGAGGCAACGCTCGGGTGGGCTCCATCCCTGGGATCAGGAGCACGCTGCTATCTGTACACCCAAATCTTCTTAAATGGCTGTAAACCAAAAGTAAAACTGAAAACAACACCAAAAACCTACATAGTTTGCCAAATCTCAGTCTCTGGATCGAATTCCATTGGCTTTTTGGAAGAAGAAATGAACAGGCTGGGGATGAAGCAGGAGCATCTCTCGTACCAGAGATGCCTTTTCTCAGACATGCTTACACATTCTGCTGAGCTCCTCTTCAAAAGGAGACCAGCACCTAAACACATGGTCCCAGTCCCACAGGGTCCCAGTCCCACAGGGTCCCAGTCCCACAGGGTCCCAGCGCTGGCAGAGCGCAGGGCGTGGGTGGTGGGATCACAGAATCACAGAATCTCAGGGGTTGGAAGGGACCTCAAGAGGTCATCGGGTCGAACCCCCCATGAGGATGAGCTTTGGAATTGTGTGTACGTCAGGTAACTTGGAAATAAGTGTGTAAAGTGGAAATCAAGGTTCCTGCATCAGAAGGTGGTCCAAATGAGTAGCTCAGGTGCAGAACCCTGCCAGGCAGAAAGCTCAGCCCCCTGAAGCTGAAAGGGAAAACCTGTCAATGCAAGATACATTGTCCCCCTGCGCCCCATCACCCCCTCTGGAACAGCACTGCCCACTGTCATCTGGGGTTTAACCTTCCCCAGAGCAAAGCTTATGTTGTCACTCAGAGCTTGTTTACCCTGTAAAGAGGATTTGGGTCAACCAGAACCACGCTGCTCTTTCATCAGTGGTGATGCCCACAAGCCGTGTTAGGAACAAATCCTCTGGGAACCAGGGAGTAACAGTGGCCAAGGCACAGAGACCACCCCAGCTGGCCCACGGGCTGCCTGTGTCAGCAGTGGTGTGGCCAGCAGGACCAGGGCAGGGACTCTGTGTCCCCAGCTCCTTTCTCAAGCTGGGAGAGCTTTGTCTGCTTTTCCAGGCGTTAGGATGTTGACCATGGCCAGCAACAAGCCCTCGTGGCCCAGAAGGCTGATGGCATCCTGGGGTGTGTTAGAAGGGGGGTGGTTAGTCCCCTGACTCTGCTCTGCCCTGGTGAGACTACACCTGGTTCTGGGGACCCTCAGTTCAAGAAGGACAGGGAGCTACTGGAACAAGCCCAGTGCAGGGCCAGAAGGTGATGGAGCAGAACCCCTTATGAGGAGAGGCTGAGGGAGCTGGGCCTCTCCAGCCTGGAGAAGAGGAGACTGAGGGGTGACCTCACCAATGTCTGTAAATACATAAAGGGTGAGAGTCAGGAGGATGGAGCCAGGCTCTGCTCAGGGATGGCAGTGACAGGACAAGGGGCAGAGGATGCAGCTGGAGAACAGAAGGTTCCATGTGAACATAAGGAGAAGCTTTTTCAGTACGAGGGTGGCAGAGCTCTGGGACAGGCTGGGGAGTCTCCATCTCTGGAGACACTCACACCCCTCCTGGACACCGTCCCGTGCAGCCTGCTCCAGGGGATCCTGCTGTAGTGAGGGGGGTTTGCCCCGATGATCTGCTGAGGTCCCTTCCAAGCCCTAACACTGTGACTCTGTGTGAAGGGTGGTGCTGCTCCACAACCCTCTCCTGCCTCTAACAAGAAACAGACAGTAGCCCAGCAGCCCAAAGCTCTAGAAAAAAAGCCTGTGTTGCCATAAAAATATGTGGGACAAGATGTAATGGCAGATGGGAAGGCAGGAGACAGTCCACCACAGGACCAGCTTCTACGGGATGTTTGGTGAGCCCAAGTCTGAACATCTTCAGGTCTGCAATGACTTACACTGACTGCCAAGCTCTCCCCTGTGAGGGAATCTCACCCTCTCCGGCAAGAAGGACCTTCCCCAGTCCATCCATCCATCCACATACCCAGCACAACACTGTGAGTTTCTAAAACCATACTCTCTGAACGCAGGAGAAGGTTCCTGACACAGCCAGAGACCGTTGGAGGCAGCAAGCTCATCTCCAGAGCTGCACCCAACACACCCTCCAGTTCCTCCCTCCTAAGGCCTTGTTCTGTTAACTTCTTGTGCCAAGCTTGGTCCCTGCATGACACTAAGAAGGAAATAATTCCAATTATGTTTCCTCAGCACTTGTGTAGATGCTAATTTTTCAGGTCTATGATTCACAGACTCTAAGCACTGGGAACTGCTGGGGACAGCAAACACCAACCCAAAGCCAGAGGTGGGTGCTGAATAGCACGGCAGGGTGGCAGACCCAGCCCAGGCCCACGGGCAGCCCCTCTCCATGTGCTGTGGTCCCAGCCCTCCTCCCAAACCCAGGGAGGAACCGCGGTGAGTCACCTCAGCCCTGTCTGTGAAGCTGCAGCCTGGCAGAGCAGCACAGCACGCTGTCATGTATCGCACAGAGCTGCTGCAGAACGTGGGCAACAAAGAGCTCTAACAGCGTGTACTTGATGAAAGGTTACCTCCTCAGTTGATTATTCCCGACCAATTAACTTCCCGAGGGAGGGGATGAACAGACAGAAGGAGCTGAGGCTGTGCTGCAGCTGAGCCATCCCCCCCCCTCCTGTGAGAGCAGCTCTGCAGACGATGAGTGGGATGGGGGAACTCGTCCAGCAGTAAGGAGCCCCAGAGCCCCCAGCACTCCAGACAGGCTCAGATAAACCCAGAAGTGATCCGTTAGCACATCAGATCCAGTCATCAACAGCCACGGCCAAACCATTAGCAGAGAGAAGCCCTGCGTGTGCAAGTGCCCTGGGAAAATTTCGGAGGCAATTAAAGAACTCCAGGGACACTCCTGAGGTCCCTGCAGGCACCACGGAGCCCCAGCCATGCCAGAGCACACGTCAGCTCTCAGCCAGGCAAGGCTGGAGCCCCAGCCATTGCTCCAGTGTGTGACTGGGATGGGAGCACAGTGTCCCCAGGTGCTGCTGGGTGTCTGCGCCCGTGGTTCGGGTGCAGCTGCTGGCTCCTCCTGAGAGCCACCAGAACGACACAGCACAGAGCCAGCACCCTGATGGGTGTAAGCCTCCATCCTGGCCAGACATGGGCAAGGACAGAAGACACGGTCACCACACACCTCCAGGCAGCCCCAGAGGTCTGGACACCATGCCCAGCTTGCTGTGGGCAGCCTGCAGCGGGGCCCTGGGTGCCCTGGGGCAGACATCCATCACGGTACAACACATTGGCACTGGCTCCCCAAGGCTGGGTCTACACAAGCTCTTATTCCCACAGCACATAGTGCAGCCAGCCCTGAGTTCCTTCTTCCCTGGGGCTGGCAGGGATGTTCTTCCAAAACTCAGGCAGCAGAAGGCACCAGCTCCATCCCTTTCTCATGAGAGCACAGAATCACACGGTTGGAAAAGACCTTTAAGATCATCCAGTCCAACCAATCCCATCCTAAGCTAAACCAGAGCCCTGAGCACCTCATCTCCCCTCTGTTCAACACCCCCAGGGCTGGGCACTCAGCCCCCTCCCTGGGCAGCCTGTGCCACAGCCCAACAGCTCAGCCAGGGAAGAACTTTGCCCTCCCAGCTGAGCTGACCCTGCCCTGGCACAGCTTGAGCCCATTGCCCCTCCTCCCAGCTCCTGGCCCCTGGCTGAAGAGACCCTGGCCCACCTCTCTGCACCCTCCTGGCAGGGCAGGGCAGGGCTGAGCAGGACTCCCCTCAGCCTCCTCTTCTCCAGGCTCAGCACCCCCACCTCCCTCAGCTGCTCCTCACAAGCTTTGCTGCTCTCCAGCCCCTTCCCCAGCCTGGTTGCCCTTCTCTGCACTCGCTCCAGGACCCCCATGTCCTTCTGATGCTGAGGGGCCCACAACTGCACCCAGCACTCGAGGTGTGGCCTCCAATGTACTCCAAGTGAGCCCACAGTTCACTTCTACTGTAAATGTCCAATAATGGATGTGTGTCAGTCCACAGCCATTCCACTCAAAGGACACCTCTCAGACCAGAGCACCAACTGGGATGGGACACACAACCCCTGTGAGCACAGACTCTGGCACGTGCTGACACTGGTGCAGCAGGATGCTGCCACCAGCCCTGTCTGGGGGACACATCCACCCCACATGGTGCATACCCCACGGAGGAGCGATGGCAGCCACCCTGTGCCTGCACCAGCCAGCTCGATGGGGCCAGGCTGCTCCATGGCACAAGAGGGGCTCAGCCCTTGGGACACTGGTTGGGCTGCCATAGAAGGGAGGGGGCATGAGGCGTGGGGAGGGGTCTGCCTCCCTTCCCATCCCATGGACGTGGGATGCTACTGGACAGCCTGTGCTCCTTCCAAGGGGCGCCTTCTCCCAGCCACACAGAGTCAAACCCCATTCAGCAGAGATGCTCCTTCCCCTGCTCACACTCCCAGATCGGCCACCACACAAATCCCTTGCACATGGATAGAGCTGGAGGAGGTTCTGTGGATAAGTGGGCCTGCAGTTCACTTCTACTGTAAATTTCCAATAATTCATGTGGGTTTTTTCACCTAAGGTTCCATATCCACCTTTTTCCTTCTGGAAATGCTGATAAATAGCATGGGATGTTTATTTTGATCTGTGTGTCTTCAGCGCATCGGGTGTCGTGTCACAGCACTGCTGGGCACTGAAATGCCAACAGCTCAGCAGCTGGAGGCAGCAGGAAGCTCTTTTTGGGCCCATCCACAGAGAACCATACATTAAAAATGAAGCTAATCTCAGAATTTTCCACCAACCCAGATTTTAATAAAAATAATCTCCCCTGGAGATAGCTGTAATATAAAGCTCCAACACTGCTGCTCACACTGTGGCCCGTGCTTTCTTCCCAGTAACTGTGAATTATGGCTCAATTACGTTCACTTTGCCCTCTAAGCACAGGCAGGGAAAGGGAGGGAGGAAGGGCTGCTCCTATGTCTTCTTCCCCCAAAAAAATGAAGTGCACAGCACAGGCCTGTGTCTGCTCCTGAGCTCCCCATCACAGGCACGAGCAGCATCTCAGGTGCAATATGTTTACAAGCACATTCCCCCCAGGATCTGTGGAATCCAGTCTGCTCTGCCCATGCTGCTGCAAATAAACCTTCAGCTCCCAGAACAGACCAACAGCTGAACCCTTGAACTACAGAACCTCTGGCACTGAGAGCTCTGCAGCTGCTTCGGGGACAGAACCCAAAAGAAATCACAGAATCCCAGACTGGGCTGGGCTGGGAGGGACCCCAAGGGGCACAGAGCTCCAACCCCCTGCCACAGGCAGGGACACCAACCTCAGGCCTGGAGCTACACAAGGTTGCCCAGGGCCCCAGCCAACCTGGCCTTCAACACCCCCAGGGACGGGGCACCCACCCCCTCTCTGGGCAGCCCCTTCCAGCCCCTCACCACTCTCTCTGCAAAGAACTTCCCCCCAATCTCTCCTCTCCCCCTTCCCTCCTCCAGCTTCACTCCAGCCCCCTTGTCCTGCCAGTCTCTGCCCTTCAACAAGCCCATTCCCCTCCTGTTCCTGGGGTCCCTTCAGGGACTGGCAGGCTGCAATGAGGTCCCCCCACAGACTTCTCAGCAAAAATGCCTGTTTTGACAATTCAGCCCAAAGAAATCGTGCCCACTGCACCCTTTTCATGACTTGTTACTCTGACGTTTCCCCCATATGTTTCACTGGCAGTTACATGCTCCCCATGGCCCATGGAGCTGTCCCGTGTCCTGGCCCCCGACCCCACCACAGCAGCTCTACCAGCACGGTGCATCTCCAGCCTCAATCACCTTCTGCCCAGGACCTGGCTCGGGGGACGGGGAGACAGGGAAGCAGCAACCTGCAGACAGACTGACAGCCACGACTTCGCAAAGACAAAACCCAAAAGCAACAACAAAAGTAAACCAAACCAAAACAAAAGAAAACAAAAAACCCTAAACAACCCACAAAAAAAAAAGTTTCCTCTTTCTGAGCAGCAAAAGCAAAACCAAAGAAAATTTCCACTCTGGTGAGCGCAGCCAGTCTGCCATCGGGGTGCAGCTCAACCACAGGCAGAGCCCCTTGCTGTCACCAGCCCCTGAGCACCATGCCAGCACCTTCCTTCCTCCAGCCAGGCTTGAGCAGGACAAGCTTTCAGCTCATCTCACAGTGCTGAACACACAGGAGCGCAGGACACAGCACGATGCAGGGGAAGCTCCCACAGGGACCCAGGGTCCATCCCACCAGCTCTGCTCAGTATCACAGAGTCACAGGGGTGGGAAGGGCCCTCCAGACCCATGGGGTCCAGCCCCCTGCCAAAGCAGGGTCCCTAGCACAGGTCACACAGGTCAGCATCCAGAGGGGGCTGGAATCTCTCCAGAGAAGGAGACTCCACACCCCCTGGGCAGCCTGTCCCAGGGCTCCCTCACCCTCACCAGGGAGAAGTTCTTCCCCACATTGGGGGGAACTCCCTGTGCTCCAACTTGAGGCCATCGCCCCTTTCCCTGTCCCCACAGACCATTGAAAAGAGGCTGGCCATGTCCCCCTGTGTCCCACACTTGAGATATTTATAAACATTAATAAATCACCAAACATTAGTAAGAACACATAATGTATGCCCTACACAAAGCAGGCTCTGGTATCACTTAGGGATGGCCCAAAGCATCAGCAAATGATCCAAAGATGCTGAAGCCTTCAGAGTGAACCTGACAGGTGAGAAAGAGATGTGAGCCCCATTTTCGTGTACATTTAAGTACACATTTTAAGTACTTTTTACTTATGAACATGTCCAGCTGGAAGCCAGGGAAAGAAAAGTATAACCCGTGTTCATGAGAGAAAACCTCTAGCTCAAATGTGTGGTCATCACCAGTGAAACCTCTTCCTTCTCATTTCTCTCCCCACCACTTAACACCTCCACCATCACTGTCTGAGCCTCCTTGGAGGAACCCTGGCTCTTCACCTCAGTTCTTGCACTGCTGATGCTCAGCGCTGCTTCTGGCACCCACCCTTGAACAGTGAAGGGCACATCCGAAACGTCAGGGTGAGGTAACTGCTACTGACCCACTTTACAGACAAGCTCCCTGCGAGGCTTGAACAGCATCACTGAGAACAGAAATGAGATGTGAAAACTCAGTTCCAGGACAGTTTCACCCCTGCTCCTGCACCCTCTCCCTGCAAAACACAACAAACAGGATGTGACGACCTGTGATGCTCAGCACAACAGTACAGCTATTGGAGCTCCAACTGTCCACCTTCCTTCCCCCCCTCCTCCTCCTCAGCCCTCTGCCTTGCCACACTCACGCCTTTGCACCAGGAGAGCCTGTGCACCAGCCCGAGACACTTGTGATGGCAGTGCAGGGATGGGCGGGCACCATTCCCACACGGGAGCCTTGCTCCCTCCGCAGGGAAGGATGCGAGCTCTGAACAGAGGTACGAGATGGCAGCATGGGGCTCGTTAGTCAGCAACATGTTCCAGTCTCAGAGCAATTCTGCAAGTAACAGCTGCTTGGACAGAGGGACAGGCTCAGAGCTGTGCCTGCCTGTGTGGCAGAGTCAGTGCCAGGGAGCCACTTGAGCGGGTCCCCAGGACCCACAGGCTCCTCACGAGCTCTCCAATGCCTGAGGAATGGCACTCAGCTCCCGACTGCCCCAGGACTAGACAGACCCTGCTGCCAGAGACAGCCTGTCCTTTTTCAGCCCCTAAACCAGAGAAAAGTTTGGGCCACTGCAGCCGCATCCCCAGCTCAGCATCCTGGCTCCAGGCCCCCATCGCACTGCAGCACCCAGCAGCCCTCGCTGCAGACAACAGCCACCCAGCCACCCCACTGCTGGGGCAAAAGGCCGGCAGCCCCAGCATCACACCGCATGGCGAGGTCGTCCTGCCCGCTCCATGGAGAGGACCTGGCTGCAGCAGCCAGCCTGTGACCACTGCCCTGTGCTCCACCTGGGACACCCCTCTGCCCGCAGAGTCCCCCTTCCCAGCCCGCTCTCCTTTGGGCCATGGAGCAGGACCTCGGGGCGGGGGGGAAGGCTGGCAGCTCAGCCCCGCCGACAAGCAGAGCCGAATCCGCTCTGCTGCTGCACACACGCATATTTAGGTGCCTCGCTTCAAAACCAAGTTCGAGGAGTTTTATGTGAATAAATTGCATTTATTCAAGGCAACTCATTAAATAATTCACTCACAATGTCCCAAAGGGCGTTGCACAACACTTGGCAGCCAAACTTTCCAGTCCCCAAAACAATCCGCTGCAGCCCCAGCTCCGGCGCAGTGACCCGCAGCTCTCCTGCCCCAGGCCAGAGCCTCCCTCCACGCACGTAATAAAGCAAAGTGGATTGATTTCAGTCAAAGCGATCACCAATTTTAACCATGATAAATCAGCTGGCAGAAAATCCGGATATAAATAATCGAGCCTGATGCTGTTTTGCATCGGTAGTCCTTAGCTGTTTTCCTAAAGAAAGGCTGAGTCGGATCAATTCTTAACCATTACATTAGATTAATTTGCAATTTAATATAGACTTTACAACCAAAAGTGCTTTTTTTCCTAAGTAGATACACTGTAACTGTATGCATCAACTTAAGCAATTAAAATGTAAAATATAAATTAATTTTTTAAATTTTACCCTCATATTTTAGAAGAGAGCAAGTAGTGTATCCCCTTACTTAAAGGGAATGAGGAGTCTTTGGCTTGTGATTTAAGATTAATTGGACCAAGATAAAAATTGTCATTAAAAAAAGGTTCATTTAGCATGTTAAAATGCTTCTTGGTAGTAACAAATTAAGTACAACTACGCTAAACTACCTGTGCTGGACTCGTAGGAAATCTGTAAGTAACCACAACATCCCTTGCCCCTGGAAGCAACAGACATAAAAAGGGACTTGTATCAACAGTCACTGAAATTAACTTTCTTCTCAGCCACCAGGGCCTTCTCGAGCTGGTGGGTCTCATGCCCTTGAAGTTGCTGTGATGGCAGAGTGAAGAGGAAGGCACATTCTCTGCGGCCTTCTCAGCCTCCGCCTGGCTCCTGGCTCCCAGATCCGCTCACCGCAGAGCCGAGCTGGCTGAAGCGATGGCAACACTCGCACTGATCTATGGTTAAAAGCTGGGTTCGGGTCTGAACTAGCTTCACGCCTTTCACTGAGGGACTCTGAG
The DNA here is from genome assembly GCA_022605575.1 of Laterallus jamaicensis coturniculus. Taxonomy (NCBI): domain Eukaryota; kingdom Metazoa; phylum Chordata; class Aves; order Gruiformes; family Rallidae; genus Laterallus; species Laterallus jamaicensis. The sequence continues at coordinate 545,996 of JAKCOX010000107.1, forward strand.
GTCACTTGTTTGATACACCCTGACTGCCCCCTCCATCAGTCATGGCACTGAGCTGGTGCCATGGGGCAGCTCCTCAAGTCCCTGCTGCTGGGTGTGCCCACTCAGGGCCCTCGGCTGACGTCTCAGGGGGTAGGATGAAGTACTTCTAACACCTGTGCAGAACACACCCAACAGACACACTGCAGGCAGGAAAAGCAGCATTGCACAGGTGGGAGAGGGATAGGCAGAGCGCCCCGGTCACTTGCTGCCCTGGTCCCTCGAGGTGGCAGCATAGCTTTCAGTCCCCATGATGGACTTGGGGGCTGCCAGCCCCACATCCACTGCCCAGATACCTTGTGGCGAGGGGCCCCTGTGCCCAGGGAGCCTGGTGAGCTGCACCAGTACCAGCTCTCAGCGTACGGCCCAGTTGGTGCCAGTCTTCAGTGGTCCATGGGGGACAGGTAGTGTTGCAGACAGCAGAAAGCCTGGGACTGCACAGTGTGGCCCGCCACATGCCTGGACACCAGACCAGGGCTTTGCATCTGGTGACCAGGCATGTGGGCATGTCCAGCCCTCACTGGGACTCCTCTCCAAGCCCTCCCAGGCCGCATCCCCTTTGCACAGGCCATGTGGCTCTTCCACAGCTGGGCATGACCGCCCCACCGCATCCCATGGGCTCCGACACCTCAGACGGAGCAGGGGTGGCTGTGGGGCCCCAGCCTGTGCCCTGCTGCCCATGCAGGCTTTGGGGGTGAGCACCAGCAACCCTGGCCAATGGGTTTAGCATTAACTGCTAAACTCCAGCCTAAACTGTAGCACCTTGGCTGAGGAACATGACCCACTTTGATGACTGGCATGCAAACAACAGCTGCCACCTCTCTGCTTCTCTCCTCCCTTCGTGCAAGGGGCAAACTGGCTTGCTGCTGCGGACACATCCCCAGGGAGCAGGCAGGCTCCTCGGCTCACACCAGCTCGACACCTGGACACCGTGCCGGCCCGGTGCTACACCAGAACTAACCCCGACCTACTCAGCTTGGTCTAAGGGACCTTGGTCTAAAGGATCTCGTTCCACTCTTCTATAGATCCTGCAGCCTGCGTGCTGACAGCGAGCTCAAACGTTTGCATTGGGAAAACAGACACAAAAAAAGATACAAAGAGACTTTAAAATATGTCATGCTCGGTGCCGCATTCACCAGCATGCAGTAATGAAGCATGGGGCTGCACAGTGAATAAGAAAGATAAAAAAAAGTGGAACAGCTGCCTCATTCATTGAGCACTATTAATCTGATCTGAAAGAGGCCGGGTTCCTATGGAAAAACAATGTGCGGCTGGTAATCAAAAAGCATCTCAAGCCGTGTGCATAAGTGGTTTGATTCTCCCGTAAAAGGGGTGAAAAATCCAATACAAGCATTGACGGCTGGAGATTTTTACAGCAGCAGAAAGCTGATGCTTTGGCCAAGGATCAAAGTTGTCCACGCAGGTTTAGGCCATTCTGGGGGTCAATTCCTGACCTTCAGATCTTCCCTCTGAAGCAGGGAAGTCCTGCTTTTTCCCTTCACTGCCCACAGAGCTGAGACAAAACCAGCACGGCAAAGGGAATGCCAGGAACTAGGCAGAACTGGGAAACTAGTAAGAAGTGACGCCCAGGACAGAGGAGAGGAGCCTGTGCACCAAGGAGCAGAGGCCGAGTGCAGCTGGCAGCCATGCTCCTGCCTCGCAAGAAGCTGCCATGCCATCAGGGCCTCAAGTCCCACTGCCCTCACCCCTCTCTTCCGCTGGGCTCCCTTCCCTCTCCGCACAGGCTGGCTCCCGCCTCTTCCTCCCAAAGGAAGCCGCAGAGAGCAGCCTGGGGACACAGGGCCGTGTCCTCCTTGGCCCTGGGGCAGGCCTCCATTCCCCGAGTTAGAAATTACCTCGGGGAAGTGAAATGCAAGAACAGGATTCTGGGCTTTTTATTCCCGAATAGTGAGAGCAGATAAAGGATCTAAGTAGACCGTGGTGTGGGTGGGTGTATATTTAAATCGTGGGCTCCACTTGTGGCAGGAGCTCACAACCCATCCCCAGGGTCAGCACTCCAAAGGCCTCCTCTCTTGGGCTCCATGCACAGCAGGGATGGCAGTCACCCCTTCTGCCTATGTGCACCATTTCACACCAGGCAGAGCTGAACACAACCCAGGTGAGGAGAAGGGCCTCCACTGCCCACCAAGGACACTAGTCACAGACACATCAGGCTGCTGCAGCCCATCTCCCCCATGGGCCCCACTGCCGCATGCTGGCCCGGCACAAGGAGCCGCTGCAGGTCTCAAGCTAATGGGGGAAATATCACTTTAACCTGCAGCAGCTCCTCAGCCTGGCTCTAACACAATTTAAGAGGGAAAAGAAAAGAGTTGCCAGCACACAATGGAGAAGAAAAGCCATTGGAAATCTCCGGAGGAAGTCTCATCAGCTGTACATTGCCGTTCCTCTAGATCTTTCCAAGCTATTTCAATAAGCTGCGGCTCTCTGATATTTAGCTGCTTCCTAAGTACCACTCGTCTGCAAGAGGCTCTTATCTTTCCACATATACATTTTTTATGCGATGCGCCGAGCCCTGGTGCCTTGGAACAAGTTTTCCCTGCTTGCAGTGAAAAAGTAAACAGAAAACCTGAGCCTCATCACTCCATCGTTACAACCATGGTGGCAACTGGCTGTGCGGAGGGCAGGGAGTGCTGCGGACAGCATCTGCCCACGGGACGTATCCCAGGGTTAGTCAGGCACACCACGCAGGATTTCATCACCAGGACACACTGCAGACAGAGGGGGCTTTAACGACCGTTGAAGGCACTTTGGCACCCCCAGGATTATTTCTGTATTGCCACCTTTTCCTACTACTGGGTCTCAAACCCATCAAAGTTGCAACCCGCTCCCGAAGTGCTCCCAGCACGATACTCTGGGAATCGAACGTGTTTCAATGCTACAGACCCACAGTTCGCAACTACTGCCAAGAAACAAACCTTTAGCTGGGGCATGTTTCTGTCTCCTTAAAAAACAGGCTATAATCTCATCAATCCTGTGGGTGTCTTGGATAATTTTATCCCGGGTGTCCACCACCCTCTCCCACAGAGTACTGCACAGCCAAGGGCTGAGCTGAAATGGATCTTCCTGCAGGAAAGGCAGCAGGATCAGGCAGGTGAGACAAAGAAGCTCCACCAGCATTAGGAAGGATCCCCAGGGCCTTGCACATCGGCCTCCTCTCTCCCTTGCCCTGGCTTACGCTCCCTCCCTGTGCAAGGCGAGCGCCAGTGTGCACCAGTGTGCACCAGCAGCTCAGAGTCAGAGGAGGAAAGGAACCTCCCGGGTTTTGCCAAACTCCAAATATACTGCTGGATCTAGAGAGGCACTACAGATCCCAGGCCCCTGAAACAACTCAGTTCCCTGCCCTACAGCACAAAATGCCTCCATGGAGCAAAACACTGGCACAGCATAGAGCTCCGCACTGCACACTGCTGCTGCCGTCAGCGAGCCCAGCTCCCACACCACTGCCTCCCCAGCCCAGCTGGGCAGTGGGGCAGCAGCCACCAGCTTGCACCAGCAGCAGTGAAACACTTGTGCTCCCCCCACCGTGCCACTGGGATCCCACTCTCCCATGGGATCTGCTCTGCCCTGCCTGGGCACGGCACGCTGCCCACCCACCCCACTTTGCGCAGCCCATCACCAGGGTTTCTCTCCAGACTCAGCCCTGGGGAGGGCTGGCACACACAGGGGCAGCCAGGAGCATCCAGGGGTTACCAGAAGTGTTAGATCCCACGGGAGACAGTCCCTGGAGGCAGAGTGCCATTTGCCAGCCACGCTGTCTGCAGGCAGCTGCTGAACACGGAGCACGCTGGCTCTGCCCCCCACCACCGTGAGCTCAGCACCACACAGTCCTTAATTACACCATCACATGCCACTGCTCAAAGACTACACCACCAACCCGACGATCTTCCCTCCTCCTTTGATAAGGCAGCAGCCTCTCAGACTTCACTGTGCAGCCGCAGCTGTGGGTGAGGAGGGATACTGTGCAGCTGAGTGGTCCCGTGTGGGTCTCTATCGCAGTGAATATAGGGCAGGGCTGTCCAAAATCCCTGCAGTAACAGGATCAGCCCTGGTGCCAGGGGTCCCCAGGAGCCAGGATGCCCCAAGGCACAGCACTGCCCCAGGCCACCACTATCCCAGAAAGCCTATCCTGCTCTGCCAACACCTGAAGCCATGGATTTGGCACAGCAGTTTATTTAAAGCACACATGCCAGCAGATTTTCATCACTGGGTTCTTAACCCACAACAAACGTTACCAACAGTTCATTCATCCTTCTCATTAATTGCTTCCAAGAGCTCAGCATTTGTCTGCCGTGTTACTTGGCACATGGCACCTGCACAGCCACACAACCCTCTGCAGCCTGGGGAAAGCAGCTGGTCAGTGTGAGGGACTGCTCCTTGTCCAGGAGGCCAGAGGGGCTGCAGGAGCTCTGGCCAGCACGGAGCTGCAGTGGTCCATCCCCTCAGCTGCAGGGCGACTGCAGGGCCAAGAAAACAGGCTGCACCTCTCCATGTACCGTGGAGTCCATCCGGTGCCAGGGGCAACAGCCAGGGGCCAGACACATGGAGGTAGAGCAAGAGGCTTTGGCACTCAGAAGAGATGTGCCCACTGGCATTTCCTACATCCCCCTGTCTTTCCCCTGCTTTTCTTTTAGGGAAATGGGCTTGTGGGACAGTGAATTCAAATCAAATCCCAAAGAAATGGCAATCCACATGCCCTCTTAGCAGCCTGCCTTCCCACCTGATGGTGGGAAGCCAAGCAGGAGTTCTGGAAAACTTTGCCTATCTCTCTTTTATAATAGGAAAAAATTATTTCTTCCTTTCCTTTGGCTTAACAGAAGAATCAGTGCTTTGTGCACTGCTTTTCAGGCTCTTCTCTCATTTGCATTGGGGAGATAACAATCCAGAATGCTAACCTCAAGTGTCAGGTGGCTGGGAAGTGGGATGAGGGCAGAGCTTCTCCTGCAGCCAGGGAGAGAAATGAGCAACTCCATCCCACAGCAAAGGGAGGCTCTGGCCTCAGCAGGGACCTCAAACAGCCTCTCACCAATGGAGCTGGGTGGTCACACACCTCCAAGGTCCTTGGTCATGAGACACTTCCTTGCCAGACCCCGACACATCACCAATGCCCTGTGTGTGGAAGGAGCCCTCCCACGGGGCCAGCAGAGGACAGACATGTGAGACCCCACTGCCTGGACACCATAGGACATCCTTCCATAGGATGCAGACCCTTCAGCATCACCTGCAACACACTGAACAGGCCACACTTTGGTACGATTCGCTCTGCAGGTGAGACAAATTCTCCTCACGGTTGCAAATCCACCTTACTGGCTGTGATCCTGCCAGCCTGAGAACTGATGATCTGGCCTGAAATCACCGAGGCTGCACCCAAACAGACACCAGCCTGCTTGCCAAAACCTGCTTGCAGAAGCACAGTCTGCGAAGGAGGAGCAGGAGGTGGGGTCCCATCACAGTGGACCCCATGGCAGGCTCCCAAAAACTCAGTCCCAACACACAGGACAACTGCTACTCAAGAGTCCTCCAGTAACTGCTAGAGAGAAGGGAGGGGGAAGGCAGGACCCAAACTGAAACAACTACATGGACCCACCCTGAGGCTCCTTACCTTCTCTTGACTGCCTCAGCTGCCTCACAGAGAGCTCACAGGGGGGGAACAGGGGACAGCAAACTTTGAAAACAGCCAGCCAAGCAACAGTCACCTGCCAGGGGCCAAGCAGCACAGAGGACCCTCCAGGCTGCCGGGTGTCCGGTGGCTCCTGACCACAGCCCCAGGCCCTCCCCAGCACAGGAGCAGTGTGTGCCAGCACGAGCCAAGCACTGCCATCCTCCCACAGCCCTGCGCTCTGCCCTGGCCCAGGACAGTACGTGGGCCCCATGCCCCCCCAATTTCCATGCTTCCCCATTCCCATGCCTCCCCATTCCCCCACAGTCCCATGCCTGGAGGCTCTGGGAACCACTGCCCAAGACGCCCCGGGGCAGCTCTGCCCTCGGACAGGAGGGCCACTGGCAAGCTCCGTGGGCTGCAGAGCTCCCCACCACAGGGCTGGGAACGCCACAGGCACTGTGTGGCAAGAGGAAGAGTCTGCTTCTGGTAGTTAACAAGCACTCCCCTCCCAAGCATACCCCTGCCCAGCCGCTGCAGGGCCTATCCCCTGCCCACCTCCTGCCTCTCTGCATCTCAGGGCCTGTGTGGAGCAGGAGACATGTCCTCTTGCTCTGCGCTCCAGGGTCCATGGCTTGGGAGGTCTGTGCAGGTGAAGGGCAGCTCAGCCTTTCTTCACAGCTCCAGTTGGTGTAGGCAGCTCAGACTGTTTAACCTGAAAGTCCTGGCCCACCTTTAGGTTGTAAACAGTGATGTGCCTGAGGAGACTGCCTTTTCAGAGACAAGGTCACGGCCCTGGGTGGAGATTTGCTAACAATGGAAACCACTAAAAGTGAGTTCAAAGGCTTTCAGATGAATAAAGGCGGCGATGGAGGGATGCACAGGAACCTCAAAGAGGCTTGGAGACAACTCCAACCGAGTGTGCAAACTCCACTTGAAAAGTCAGCCACTTCACAGCCTAGAAACCCACCCGGAGCCCCGACAGAAGACAAACTGAACTGTGCCCAGGTGAAGTCCTGAGAGTCTGACTTGTTACTGAAAAGCTGCCTGTCCACCCCGTGCCTGGAGATCCCAAAGGAGATCACCATCTTCACAGAATCACAGAATCTTAGGGGTTGGAAGGGACCTCAAGAGATCATCGGGTCCAACCCCCCTGCCAAAGCAGGCTCCCTATCTCATATTACATAGATAGGCGTCCAGACGAGACTTGAATATCTCCAGAGAAGGAGACTCCACCACCTCCCTGGGCAGCCTATTCCACTGCTCTGTCACCCTCACTGGGGAAAAGTTCTTCCCCATGTTGGTGCAGAACTTCCTGTGCTCCAGCTTACAGCCATTGCCCCTAGTCCTGTCCCCACAGACCACTGAGAAGGGGCTGGCCAATTCCCCCTGCAACCCATGTCTAAGATATTTATAAACACTAATTAGGTCCCCCCTAAGTCTTCTTTTTTCCAGGCTGAACAGCCCCAGCTCACTCAGCCTATCCTCACAGGGGAGATGTTCCAGACCCCTAATCAACTTTGTCGCCCTTCTCTGGACTCTTCAAGCAGAGCCGGACAGGGCAAAGCCCCTGGCAGATCAGCCCTGTGCTGCAGCTGCCAAGGCAGACTCCGAGCCCCAGAGGGACGAGGGCAGGGGGTCACCTCAGACTGCAAGGGCTGGAGTTCAGTGAGCCAAACCCCTTCAGCACCCCAGCGAGCCAAATGCCTGACACAGAGGCAAACAATCCCTGCTGGGTTCCCGCCCTTGCTCCTTATGTTTGTGCTCTTCCAAGAGCAAAGGGAAGAGAAAGCCTCTTCCCTCGGGCTGATCCATGTGTCCCATGGCTCGGAACAACCCAACTGCCTGGCTGCCTCTCTTGTAGGTGTCATCAGGGGCCTGTGCCTTACCCCTTCCCTCTCCTCAGCCTGCCCAGTCCCAATCTGCACCCATAGGCTGCAAGATCTCTGCCAGGGTGCAGACACTAACTCTGGCCAGGAGCAAGAGCCCCACACAGACCCAGGGAGCACCCGAAGTGCCAGTGTCCCCACAGGCTGTCCATCAGGGACAGCCACCGCTGCGGCACAGCCAGGCAGGCAGAGCAGCAGGAGCAAGGGAAGGATACCTCCGGGAAGATGCCCATGCCTCAGGGTCTTCCCTGCCCTCTTGACACAAACTCAAGGGAACAACAGCTTGACAGCAGCTCCTCTGAAATGCAAAGACCTATCCCAGGCCAGGGAAAAGGGTTTGAGCAGCAAGATAACCAAGAGAGGGATCCCCACCTGGCTGGCAGCTCTGCAGAGCCAGAGCAGCCCTGAGAGCTGGGCTAGATGGGTGTCACTGCAATGCCCACTCATTGCAAGAAGCAGCCAGAAGCCAGAGCAGGGGAGAGGTCTGGGATCCTCACTGCTCTTGGCTGTTGAGACCAAAGGCCCTGTGCCTTCTAAGAGGGAAGGAGGAGGCAGGGAATGCACACACCTCCAGAATGTCCCACGACCTTCTACCGAACACAGCAAGTATCCTCCAGCACATCTCAGAGAGCCTCATGAAGGAGGCAGGTGCAGCAGCAAGCCCAGCAGCAGCAGACACGACAGGCTCAGCTGCTTCTTTTCCCCACCCCCCCCACCCCGTCCCCTCTCCCACTGGTCAGACCCCCATCTGCTTGGATGCCACCTTGCAGGCAGGGACCAAGCCTGTCTGCTCGAGGCACAAGGAACGAGCCCTGTGAGTGCCCATCTCAGAGTGCCGGTGCATGGGGATGCTGTGCAGGAGCCTATGGGGGGTTCCAGGATAGTTACAGGAGACTGCACAGATCTTAAGGATGCATACAGTTAATTGGCTGGGTTTTCCTGCCTCACTTTATTAGAGTGAAGGTGCCTCAGCCCGCACAGCAGAGGAGTTTGCAAAACAGACAGTTTGTATTCAGGAGTCAGCCCCACCTGAGCAGCCCCCTGCAAGCACTGCCTTGATCTGAAAGACAGCGATGCCCCGACACCAGGCTGAGCTCAGGAGTGCGGTGCAGAGAGCAGCAGCGTGCCTGGCTCCCCTCACACAGCCATCGGCAGAGGGGCTGACTGAGCAGCCATCGCAGTCCTGCCTCCCGCAGCCACCCAGCGCAGCCTGCCCTGCAGGACGCCTGCACCCAAACCTCCTTCCATCCTGCCTCTCTCTGCCAGGGCGCAGCCTCCACGCCCACCTGCAGCCCTGAAATCCAGGGCGCTGCGCCGGGCAGCGGGGCCGGGCGCTGGGCAGAGGGGCCGGGCGCCGGGCAGCGGGGCCGGGCGCCGGGCAGCCCCCGCCGCCGAGCTGCCGCGACTCGCCCTGCAAAGCCCGGAGCTGACTGCAGTGGATTCCTCCGCACATCACCCGGGCTGGCGGTGCGCAGGCTGCGCTTGCCAGGATGCGAGCGCTGTAGCGCTCTGATCTGCCCCCGGCAGCGCTGCCCCACGGCCCCGGCGCCCCCCGCTCCCCCGGCGCCCCCCGCTCCTCCTCCGCCCCCCGCTCCTCCTCCGCCAGCTCCCGAAGCGCAGCCTGCCCGCACAGCTCGGCTGTCTGCGGGGGAAACGCCACCAGCGCCCAGCCCCAGGCAGCCCCCCAGTCGCCCCAGGCAGCCCCCCAGTCTCCCCAGTGGCTCCTGCTCTGCTGGCTCCCACCCCCGGGCCGAGGGCTCGGACTAGAAACGTCTCCACTCTCGAGCTCTCAGATATGCATCTGCTCCTTGGGGAAGAAAGATCTGGGCGGGAAATTCCTACTTTTCACATGCAAAGCTGCTCTGCCCCTGAAGCATCTCAATCCCTCCACTGCCTCGGGTGATCCTCGGTAATCCTCGGTCTAGCAAGGCTGAGCTGCTTCACTCTGACTGCGGGACTATCCCCTGGTTGCAGTGGAGGACTTGGAAGGAGGTGCAGGGTTACAATACGCCTTCACTCCAGCATCCCTGCATCCCTCCAGTGTCCACTCCAAAAACGAAGACGGGGAGGAGAGGTGTGGAGCGGTGCCCAAGGAGCAGCAAAGCAGAGCGATGTGCAGAGCAAGGGCTGTGCTGCATCACAGCAGTATCTGGGGCGAGGGCTGGAGCAGGATAAGCCCCACCTCGGGGATGAGCATGCACAGGGCTGACAGAGGAGGACCTGATGTGCTGGGACACAAATCCCCATCCCTTCACAGCCAAGTGAAAGGGCAGGTACCACGTCCACGAGGGCCTTGCTTACAAGCCCCGCAGGTCCCTGCAGCACAAGGTCAGTCCTCGCAGAGCTGAGCATGTCGATTCTTCGACAGCAAAGGCAGCGCTGCCTCGCCTGCTTCTGCCGCTCCCCAGCGCTTGGCAGCCGAGCCTGCAGAGCCGTGCCTGTCAGCGTTCCACCGCCTCAGCTCCAAGCCCTCTGCCTCAGTGCCTCCATCCTACAGCAAGCTCTCTGGCCCCAGCCACCAGCCCTCCAACAGCAAACAGGACCCCCACGCCAGTCTCCAAAAGAGAAGTCTTTCCCCACTGGAGAGCCCTCAACACCATCCACACCCCCTCTGCTTGCCCCAAAGCCTCTGACTCCTCAACTCTCCGTGCTCCTCAACCCCAAGGGGAACCCCCTCTCCTTCCTGCAGCCTCAGCCCGGAGCACGTGCCCCCCACGCCTCGCAGCCCACCCATCCCCAGGCAAGCGCTGCTCCCCGCACTAACGAGCACCCTTCCTTAGGGCCAGTTACCGCAGCCCTTCAGTCAACTTTTTCCCCGACTAAGTACCCCAACACTGGCTTCCCAAGCTCCCCAGGTGCTCCCCAGCACTGCCCAGGCGGTAACAGCCCCCCACACCCCGAGCAGCCGCGCTGCCCCCGGGCCCGACAGCGGGAGCCCTGCGGTCACGCAGCCCCGCGCCCGGCTGGGCGCAGCCCGCTCCCGCACGCCCTGCCCGCTCCGTCCTCCCGCAGCCCGGCCCAGCCGGTACTGGTGCCCGAGCCGATCCCGGTGCCGGAGCAGTACTGGTACCGGTACCATGCCGGTGCTGCAGCCTCCCGAGCTGTGCCCGCTCCCCCGCGCCGGGGGCTGGCGGCGGAGCGCAGCCCGGTCCCGGGCCGGGGCGAGCGGCCCCTCCCCGCAGCGCCCCGGGAAGGCAGCGCCGCAGCCGCGGCCGCCCGGTGCGCTCCGCCCGGGCTCCGCGGGGCGGTGGGGAGCGGGGAGCCGTCCCGCCGGGGCCCCTCCCGCGGCGGGGCGAAGTTTCCCGGGCAGCGCCGCGGGGTTGGCGTCGTGGAGCGGGGCCGGGTCCGGGTCGCGTCGGGCACTCACCGTCTGCTGGAGGTCGGGGATGCCGATGCGGACGACGATGGCGCCGGGCGCGGGCTCCTCCATGCGCGCTGGGGCCGCCAGCTTGGGGGAGCGGGGCCCGCCGGGGCCCCGGGCCGGGTCGAGCCGCGTCTCCTCCCGCAGGCCGGCGCCCGGCTCCCCGGCGGCGCGGGGCTGTCGCTCCGGCGGCGGCGGCGGCTCTGGCGGCGGCGACTCCGGGCTCTCATGTTTGCTGCCGGCGGGGCTCAGAGGCATGCTCCGTGCGGCGCGGCGGGGCGGCCGGCACCGGGGGCCGCGCTCACAGCCCGCCCGGGGGCCCTGCGGGGTGAGGACAGGCGTGAGCGCGGCCGCGGGGGCAGCCCGCCCGGGGCACCGCGGGGGGACCCCGGCAGGGACCCACCCCACCCCCCAACCCTCGGGCATCCCCGCAGAGACCCCCCCCCCGGGGAACCCCGCCAGGGGCCCAGTGGACTCTGCCTGGGCCATCCTGCCCTCCATCCCTCGGGCACCCCCGCAGGGACTCCCCCGGGGTACCCCCGCTAGGGCCCAGTGGACTTCACCCAGGTCACCCTCCCCCAACTCTCAGGCATCCCCGCAGGGACCCCCCCCGGGGTACCCCTGCAAGGGCCCAGTGAGCTCCCCCCACACTCGGCCCGGGCCACCCCTGCAGGACCTGCTGCAGGGCCCGAGACTGCCCCACTCCCCCCATCTCGGGGCCCTCGCCCCGGACCCCCAAACTGCCCACGTGGGATGTTTCAGAGACACCCCGCAGCGCTTGGCGTGGCAGGGACCCTGTAGGGACATTTCCCCCTGGGATCCTGGTGCTGAGGGCCTTGTAGAGGATCACTCTACTCCCACCCTGCGTGGGAACCCCCATGTCAGGGACCTCAAGAAGCCTCACACCATGCAGGGACTCCTACAAGTGCCCCTGTACACCCACCCCAGCAAGGGTCAACTGCTACTACATGCCCTCCCCAGCCCCCATTGCTGTCACCCCCAGCAGCAACCCTGAAGGGGCTCTTCATCATGGCAGTGGGACAGGGCAGCAAGACAACCCCATCCCAGGCACAGGAACACCCAGAGCCTCTGCTCCCCCCGGGTGGGCTCACAGTACAGTGCATGCACCAGAGCCAGCACAGAAGGTCTGCCCAGCACCCTGCGGCAAAGAACAGGTTGTCTTGGGTTCTGGGGCCTGTTCCGCTCCTTTGATCAACTGTCTTCACACCACAACCAATGCCTGTAGTTCATCCCAGTAGCCCTGTTCCCCATCTACAACCATCTTCCACCTCCACGTTGCACCAGCGTATCTGGAGGGCCTGCCTGGCTTCTTCCCCACCTGCCAGGGTGAGCTCAGGAGGAAGGCTGGACATCAGCAGGACAAGCAGGGGTGACTGGAGGAAGCTCAGCACCCTGCCTGTCTCTGGGTTTTACAGGGAGAGGTCTTGGCTCTGACCCTACAAACTGTATATCCTGCATGTGCTGGAGCACAGCCCACTGCGGGGTCCCCAGTGCCCCTGCTCAGAGCAGTCACCGCGCAGCGCTGTCTGCACACCCACAAACTGCCCCACCGGCCCCTGGGCTGCAAGACTCCAGCACCACCCCCACCAGCCCATCAGGCAAGGAGCTGAGGCTGCCTGCCAGGGGTTTCCCGAGCTGGCTTGTACCTCGACAACAGGATGTGGCAGCGCCCTGGTGCCAAAGTCTTGGGAGTGGGAAAGCGGCTGACCTGTGTTTCCACCCCAGAGACCAGTCTCAATCAGAGAAGCCATGTGCACACACACTAGAGCGGTGGCAGGCACAGCTACCCTTAGCTCCAGCACAGAGCAGAGGCACAAGCAGTCACCACCATGGGCTGCTATTTCTGCCGGTGTCCCTGCCAGGCAGGGCTAATTAAAGCCAGGAGGACCCTGCCTCACCACCAGGTCCAGCCCTTACCCCAGGGCAGGGACAGACAGCGGCCACCCTGCCAAGAGCAGATGGGATGCTGGGCTGAGCTCTGCAGGACTGAGCACGGGACTGTGTCCGGTCCATCACTGGCTGGGATTCAAAGCTTTAATCTACGTGACAATCCTCAAACAGAAATAGCCCCCAAACCACTGAGAGCTGGAGAGATTTACAGTATGGCCTGGATCTGTCCAGGAAATGACTAATGGCCTTTCCTTCAGCCCTCCCACCCTGAGGCTGAGGGACTGCACTAGGCAGGCATCAGTGAGAGCCTGACTCTGCCAGGGCTGCTGGCCCTAAGCAACTCCCCCAGCTGGGGCAGCATCTGCTGCACAGGCCCTGCACCGGCAGAACAGGAGACAGGCAGGGAAGGATGCATCCACAGACCTGGAAGTTCGGGGTCACAGGGGAGATCTGTCGGGTCCTGGAGCAGAAGCACTGCAAGTCCGTGGCTCTAGCCCCAGAACAGAAATCATCAGTTGATCATGGCAGTGAGATCAGCTGAGGAGCAACCAGCTGGGCTCTGGGCTCCTCCTTTCCTTCGATCCACACCTGCGCCCCTTCACTGGAGAGCTGCAGGTCCTGCCTGCTGCTGCTGCTCTACAGATGGAAGGACTGCCAGCTTCCCCTGCACTGCATTCCCCTGCACTGCATTGCCCCTGGTCTCTCAGTGCCACCTTGGTCAAGCCTTTGTGCCTGGGAAGGAGGATGCGGTGCCACGACAGTTTCATTCATCCCCAAACAGTCCCTTTTCAAGGCAAGGCACAACACTCTTGCCCAGCAGCACAGCAGGCCAAATCCATGCCCTTCCAGGGTGCCTGTCCCGCAGCAGCTCTCCCAGGATCTGAGAACACTCCCCTAGCAGTGGGGTGACAGGAGATGAGACTGGTGGCATCAGAAAGCCTTCTGCTCCACACAGCACACAGCACACTTCTCATCTTGCGTCTGTCCCGACCCCAGGTCAAGACACATAAAGACTGCAGCCCCACGGAGCACACACTGGGACCACGGAGCTCACAGGTCTTGGGCAAAGGGATGCAAGCTTTGGATCAGACAAGACCGCCCAGCAAAAGTGGGGGCTGGAAGGAAAAGGCCGTGCTCTGCGTCTTTGAGTCAGGGGCTCCAGGGATGAGATGGGGCAGGTGCAGGGAAGAAGTGGGTGAAATGATCATGACCCACAGACAGGGAAGGAGTCATCAGCACAGAAGGCAAAGGAGTAAGAGTGGTCAGGAAGAGACAGCAAAAACACCTGTGGATCAAAGGGCTGGAGAGGGGAATGTGGTAACCTTGAACTGGGACATCACAGTCATGCCAAACAGCTTGAGGCTGAGAGGAGGAACCTGCCACCACGTCAGCCTGGACCACAGGGCCTCTCCCCCTCTGCTGCTAGCATGGTGCTGGGGTGCTGGGGGACAGGCAGGGCTGGCCCAGCGCTCAGGGAGGCCAGGCCCCGAGTCCAGCAGCAAGGGGCTGAGGGCAGGGACTGCACAGCCCCTTGGCAGGACCCATCACAATCCACATGCAGCTCCAAGAACCCGTGGTCTCAAATCCCAGTGCCCCAGCAGAGGCAGTGGGACTGTGGGAAGCCAGGTCAGAACAGGTGTGGCAGCCACCCAGCAAAGCCCAGAGACAGGCCAACAGAGGGTCCGTATTGGAAGTCCTTAGCCTGGGATTGCTCCCTGAGGCTGGCAGCTGCCGTGGGATGGGCAGAACCTCGCTGAACATGATGGTGTAGGAGACTGGCTATGCCTGCCTCTCAGTTAGGCCCGAACGTCACCGAAGGCTGGGTGTGAAACGAGCAGTCACCACTGCTGGTCAGCTACTGTCGTGTGCTCGGGACTCAAACTGGGTCTGATTTTTGTTAGGCACCCAACAGCACCTTAACGAAACGCAGCACGGAGCTGGGAGGAGGCAAGGGAAAAGCCCCTCAAGAGATTAGAAGCAGAAGCAGGAGGAACATTAGGTTCCGCTTGGAAAAATGCACATCATAAAGAGATAAATCACCAGAAGTGACACGAGGTCTGACTGCACCCCATGGGCACACATCCCCAGAGACAGGCAAGCCCTGAACACTGGGGCAATGGCAACACACACTTGTGTGCACCCTCACCAGCAGCAGAGCAGGAAGACCCCTTGCAGCAGGGGCATGCACACACACATCACCATCACGGCCCCAGTGAGGCCCATGAGCTGTGGGAAGCCTGGAGCGGGCACAGAGGAATACTTCAGATGCAGACTCATCTGCCCAAAGACACTGGGGAAGGATCCCAAGCTCTGCCCACCACTGCTCCGGAGCCATGCCTGTGCTGTGTGGCAGGGGCAGGCCTTGCTGACAGCGGGCACTGTTCTGCACAAGACCCCCCAAGTGCTACAGACCCCCCGAACACACACTGCTGCAGAGGGGCCTGGCTCCCGCCCGCCACATGCCTTCCTGGGGCACACTGACACAGGGGAACTGAGCCAGAGCAATGCCCCAATGGTCTCTTCGGTGTCTGACACCACTCCAGCCACCCTGCCATAGCACCCTGCACATCAAACCCAGCAGGCCAGGATCTACACCCCTGCATCCACCCTGCAGCCGGGGGTCCCAGCACACAGTGGGTGTGTTGCCCCCCTCAGGGGCAAATCTCCATCCACCAGCCTGGCAGCAGCACCCACTGTGCCTGCAGCCCACGGCCCACGGTTCTCTGCGACTAGTGCCATTCATTGCTTTTATTTCTTTCTTTTCTTTCCTGGCTTGTTATTTCACTAGGGGGAGAAATTAAATGCTCCAGATGGTAATTGTCAGGATTATTCTTGCTTTTTTTTTCCCCCCCAATCTTCTGGTACCTCATTAGTTCCCAATAATGTTTAAGGCACAACTGTGAATGGTTGGAAAAATGCACTGGTCACAGCCACCCCCACCCCCAAACTCCATTACAGACTTGCAGAGTCATTCACATTCATTTTCTCTTATTAAATCAACTTCTCTGGTGAGGAAAAAAAAAATCACTTATCTTGAAAAAAAGATACAAGTTGAGTATCTTAGAAATTATAATCCAATGATTCTTATTCTAACATCAGGAAAAACTGATGAAGAATCATCAGAGAGAGTTATAAAATCTTTCAAGAAGATTTTACAATGACAGGGAAAATCAGTAATGCTTTCATCAAAGAGTCATGCCTCACTAGCCTAGTAAAGCTCCCTGCACGTGCCATCGGGAGCCCCAAGTGAAACCCAGAGCAGTTTATTTGCATTTCCAAAGACTCCTTGCAGTAGCCCCCACAAGAGGCTGTAAAGCCACACTGTGAGGCACACTGCTCCTGGATGTCCTGCCCCACTCTCCACCATTCCTGGTGTCCAAGCCACCTGCCCTGCCATCTCTCACAAACCCTTCCATCAAAGGCAACCACACCATAGAAGCACTCAACTTGGAAAGGACCCGTAAGGATCATTGAGCCCAAGTCCCTGCTCTTCTGAGGACTACCTAAAACCAAGTCACATGGCAAAGAGCACCTTCCAGATACTCCCTGAACCAGGGCCAGGTCATAGTGGCAGCAAACCCAAGGAATTCACTGATTCAGGGCCAAACATCACACTGAGGCATGCAGGGAAGTGGATGCTGGCAGTGTCATGGGGCCACTCAGCTTCCTTGGTGGAACCTTGCCTGCTAAATGCTGAGACACATCACCCCACACTACTGAACACTGATCTGGCATCTTCAGAGTTCTCCACTGGGGCTCCAGATCACCCCGGGCTATCAGTAATGCAGAACCACGGCCATCACTTGGGTACCACTGAATTACTCTTCCTCTGTAGGGAAGACATCCAGCTGGGAGGATCCTGGGGAATGCACAGTGCTAGCGCTGCAGGGGTGGGAAGGTGGAACAGGTATGACCTGCAGAAGACAAACAGCCCCGGGGCACACCAAGGGTAGGAAGAAGAAACCAAGGCATGTGCCAGCAGGGATGCCAGCTGGAACTGCTCCAGAGGCAGGAACGCTCAGGGGAGGAGGGCAGGTGCTGCCACTCTGTGCGGTGGCAGGATGATGAGCGGGCTGCTGGAGCCATTGGCACCAGGTCCCCAGTGCTGCATGGAGGCAGAGCTGGCTGGCACAGGGCTGTGGGAGGCTGCTCCTTCCATCCTCAGGGGCAGGGCTCCCAGCACCCTACATGCCACACCTGAAGTCCTCTTACCAAGCTCCTTCCACCAGGTCTCCTCTTGCCCTCTCTCCTTCCTGGAAAGCTGTTTCAGACCTTTCTTTGCTGTGATGGTTAGAAATGGCCTAATTTCTAGCCCACACACTCACGGCTAGTTTACCCTACTCCTGCGTCAGCATTGTCTGTTAGCCTGTGCAGCTCTTCTCCCCTCCTTTGTTTATGTAAGTATTTATATACATATCACAGCAGCAATTAGAGCCATGCTCAGACTTCACTTCGCAGGCTAAACAAGCACCACTTACACGGCAGATTCCTTCCCCAGGGACATGCTTGGAGGGACTGGCAGGCTCCATAGGGGCTCTGCTCACAAGGACCAGTCACAGCCTGGATTCATACTTGGGGACACAAAATAACACAGTTGTGAATGAGTCTTGTGCATGGCTTGTGCCTTTCCAGGCTCCAGAACCCTTGCCACCCAGAGCGCATTGCAGGGACACGGCAGCTCCCGCCCCAGCAGCAGTCCCACGGATGCCTACCGTCGGCTCGGGAGCACTGGAAACCAAACAGGGATAAAAGCAGCTGACACCTCAGCACCAAAAGCCACAATCCTTCCAGAATCCAGGGAGATCTTACGGGGCTCAGCATGGGAGAAGGCAGGACTGCACATACCTTCCGGCACAGGCACCTGAGAGGGTTAACTGGCACCGAGCCACACCATTTCCCCAAAACCTCCAAGCACCCATCCACTACAGCCAAAACCTCCAAGCAGCTGTCCACTATAGCAAGCAACACAGCAGCCTGCCTGGGACCAGCAGTTTCCCCTGGCTGCGTCAGGGTTACATTCCTCACCTTCCGAGCAGTGCCTGCTTTTCCAGGCACAGCCCTTTTGGGTGCTCTACCTCCAGCTTCACGCCTCCACTCCCATGCCCAGTGACTCTGAGTCCCAAAAGGCCTGGTCCTTTCAGGAGCAGGGTCTCCAGAGACACATCAGCATGGAAGCATCTGGCTCATCACTTCCCAGGTGCACAGCAAGGGCTGGTGCTTTGGGCACCGTGCTGGAGGCTGCAGGCTGCTGCTCCCTAGCACCAGCGCTGCTTTCCCAGGAGAGATGGCAGGGACCAACAGCTAGTGCAGCTCCGACTCGGTGGGGACCAGGTACCTGGGTAGTGCTGGTGTGTGTGAGAAGCTCACACCCCACCCCAGCTCTCCCCCTTGGCCGGGCACAAGCAGCACCAGGTCCCGGAGCTCCAGGGCTCCTCGCACCACATAAGGGTTTTCGGTGAACACAACAGCATCACCACAAGTGGGGCCAAAGGGAGATCCAGCATCCTGCTGGGGTGTCACTGCCAGGGTGGGTGTGGAGAGTAACATGCAGCGCTGTCACTACTGGGATCACTGGGAACAGCCCCAAGTGCTGGGATGGTCACAGCCGCAGCAGGACCAGCTGCTGGGGTACCACCTCTGCCACGCTGCTGGTGAAAGGAGAGAGTAGGACAGATTCCACCCGACTGAACTCAGATCAGCACCAGGCAGCTGCACCAGGGACAGGGCAGCACATCCACCCACCGTCCAGCTCTCCCCTGCCCATCCAGACCCAGCGGCAAAGCCCCGGGCAGTGCTTGCCCTTACAGAGACCACACGTGATGCCTCCTCCAGCAGCTCCCACAGCACCCCACTCCTGCAGCAGCACCAAGCCTGGCCCCAGCTCTGCATGCTGGTGCTGTGCAAGCTCCTGCTCACCCCCCAGTCTGCCCAGGACCAGGGAGCCCTGGGTCATGTTTAACAGCCCTGCCTGGAGCCCCCAGCCCTCCCGTGCCGCTGCAGGGAGTCGAGCCCTCACCTCAAAGGATCGGGGAGCCTCCGCTTTTGCCTGGCTGGCGATGCCCATGGGACAAGCAGAGTCGTCCTCTCACACAGGCCCGACGTTACTGATTTACCAGGGAAAGCTGCGCCTGCAGCTGGAACGCACGCACGGTCGATGGTTGCAGGCACTCTGGAAGGCACAGTGGCCTCTGCGGGGGGGGGCACAGGGAGCGGGAGGGACCGTGCTGCTCTGCTCCCACCGCGGGGCCTGAGCTCAGCGCCCTGCACAGCATGTCGGGAGTTTGGGGCTCCCACAAGCTGCCTTCCCACCCAGCCAGGCCGGGTCCTGGGTATCCTGCCAGCTCTGCACCCCGGGAAGCCGGGCAGGGCCCTGCCCTGAGCTGGGGCTCCACAGTGCCGGAGCCGCACTCGTTGTTTATCTGGGCACAGGCAGGTGGGTCAGGCCTGCTGTTTGCCATGGCTCCGTCCCAGCCCCACGTGACGAGCAGCGCAAAACCATCTGCACCAGCTCCACCTCGTCATTTCACCACTGCCCCTGTCCTCCAGAGCTGACCGTGCAGGGGGGCAGGGCAGGCGCAGGGCTCTGCTTGCTGTGGCCCCTGACTGAGTGCGAGGACACACAGAGCTAATGAGCAGAGGGAGCAGCGCCCATCGATCGGCCTGCGCGCGGCCACAGTGTCCTACAGCACCGGGCGGACCATTCTCCTGCCAATTGATTCTCCCTCTCCCCGTTTGCCAGGGTTAGTGGGTCACTGGGCATGTGCAGATGATTAAAGGGCGAGCCCCGCAACGCACCCCTCTTGGGAGCAAGCTCCCTGCACCAGTCACAGCTTGGAGTGATAGCCAAGCAGTGCTGATCCCAGTGACGGGCAGTGGGATAAGGAGCAACATCCTACGGCCACACAGTGCAGGCCTGGGAAGACCTGGGCTCATCTGTGTCTCTTGAGTGCCCCTCAGAGAGGCAGGGGCACCCCAGAACTCCCACAGCAGCTGCATGTGCATGGCTGGTGGTGGTTTGTGGGGGATCCTGTCTGCAGAGGTCCTGGGCGATAGTCTTTGTTACAGGGGCTGGCAAGAGCTGTCCTTAGCAGCTGCCTCACAGCCCTGCAGCCCCTCGCTGCCTGCCTGCCTCTGCTGCACACTGCTGCAGAAGAGGAACCCAGTTCTGGGCCACCAACAAAGCCACTGGAGCCACATCCCCCCCAGCCTGGCCCCAGGGCAGCCCCACTTGGCCAAAGTAGAGGCTTTCTGCTCACTCCTGCCATTGTCCCAGCCAGAGCCGACTCCTCAGCTCAACAGGACAGACAGCAGTAATCCCTGGCCCAAAACACATATGCTTCCCAGGGGTCACAGACTCCTGGCTGCCCATCTCCACAGGTTGTGCATCCCCTGCTCCAGGACATGGCCACCCCGCCTGCCCCGTCACCCTGTGAGGGGTGCAGGACTGCCCTCCATGGGGGAAGGAGCCAGACCCCTCAGGGTGGCCTGATGAGCCACAGACCCCTGTGCCAGCCTGCGCAGAGCAGAGCAGGAGCTGACAGGCCCAGTCAGGATCCCCGGCCCCCATGGCAACAGAGCAGTCACTGGTCCCAGCCAGGAGGAAGGAGCACAGGCCAGCACACCCTCTCTCTGTCCCTGCAGTGTCTACACAGGGATACACAGTGCCAGGCACTGGCCACGCAGCCCTGAGCATGGCTTGGGGCAGTACAGCCACTGCCAGGCTCAGCCCTGCCACGGCCTGGCCACATTCTCCCTCCCCTGGGCAAGCTGGGCAGGTGGGGCAGGGGTTGGGTGGGCAGGACAGCAGGGGCACGCTGAGGCTGCACCACACAGGCAGCAATGCTGGGACAGTGGTTTGGTTGTTGCCCCCATCCCTGCCCACTCGCTCCCAGCCCTGGACCACACATGAGGACACACAGGCAGCCCACGCTGCCAGCTGGCCACAGGAGCTGGGCCAGGCTAAAGCTGTTTTGTCCTGATGGCTTTGTGCAGCTCACTACTCTAGCTGTTCCTGTAAAGCAGAAGTGGCAATGAACAACGAGCAGGGCCGAGGGGCTGGGGTGCAAAGTCTGTATCCTTGCCTTATCTGACTGCTCACACAGCCCTGGCCATACATGTGGCTCCTTAAATACAGGTTTGTGTCATACACCCACCTCCCCAGGGTTTGCTGCTTGTACTCTGGCTGCTTCCCCACCCTCTCTGCACCAGCCAGCTCCTGACCTGGCACAGAAACAGCTAACTCTCAGGCAGTTTGGGGTTTGTAGCATCCCAGCCCCATTCCTTGCGCTCTGCATCCTGGATTACCCCCAGAGAGAACATCTCTGCACAGGGCTCCAGCTCCGCAGCAGCAGCAAGATGCGAGTGGCTGCCCCTCCACGGTGACACTGCCCACTCCAGCACAGATCCAGAGAGGAGAACCACTTCCCAGACACCCCCTCTTCCTTCCCTGGCTAACCCACACCTCGGCTCTCCCCAGGCTCTTCTCCATCCCATGGCTTCCTGCCCCACTGCCCCCTCCTATTCCTGTCCCAGTTCCTGGTGAAGCATCAGTGACCATAGTCCTTCCTGATGGGATGCCCTCACCTTTCCCTGTGTGGGACCCACTCAGAGTCAGCCCCACGGGACACACAGCACCCCACCCTGTCCCCACGGGCCCCACCTCAGGGGGCACCTGGCTGAAGGGGGAAACAGAGCACGGGGAAAGGCAGATGTGGCCAAAGACTGAAACTTGCAGGACTGGGAGCCACAGGCTCCGTGTGCCATGAAGGCACCTTACAGGAGTCGACACTGCTAATGCAGGGCTCCAGGGATGTGGTGAGTGCAGCTTGAGAGGGAGGGTGTGCAGGAGCCCCCTCACCAGGCAGGGCCTGTCCCAAACCCATCCCAAGAGGGGTGTCTGCAAAGCACAGGTCCTTCCCCACCGGGCACAGAGACCCAGGCATGGGCAGTCTGGGGGGGTCCAGCCCCAGGCAGTGGAAGTCTGCACAGCCCAGCAGAGCCCATAGGCAACTCAGCACCCAGAGCTGCTTGAGCAGCCTCTTCCCCCTGGGAAGGTGTCTCCAGAGCGTGAGCCAGGGGATGGTAGCAACGAGAACAGCCGCACCAGGAGGCACCTGGGATCCTGGGGGCTTCGCTTCGCCCCCCCCCCCTGCAGTAACTCTGAGCACAAGCGGTGCGTAGCCATAGGAACATCAGTTAGCACAGTCACTGTGGCAACCACAGCTACACGCTCACAGAGCACGTGCAGGGCCCTGTGCACCCCGGTCGGGGTCCCCGGATCCTGCGCCACTGTTGCTGCCTGCCCAGGCTGCAGGTCACGCTGCCGTGGGGACAGGGAAAGACCTCTCCTCCCTGGCAGCACCACACCATCCACAGTGCCACGAGAGCAGCTAGAAATCACCACCAAGACCAGAGCAGGGAGTCAGACCCTGACCAGCCTGGCCACAGACACCTCTGCCCAGGGGTGTGCCTAGGAGGGACTGGCATCTCCTCCCATCCCCCAGGTGATGTGGAGCCAGAGCAGAAGGACCCATTTACCCTGCCAGACCCCCAGCCCATCAGTGCAGGAGAAGAGCGTGCCCAGGTGAGACACGGGCAGGAGGAACAAGACCCTGGAGCCTGCCTTACCACAGACAGGCTGGCAGAAAGCACATCTGCCCCCCATCTCCCCACACCGCTGCTGGGCACAACGGTAGGTAGGCATAGCCCAGGAAGGTGGCACAGCCCAAGGACAATAAATCCAAGCACTGGGTTACCACACCTCCCAAGCTCATCTCAGCAAACACCTCTGCATCCCTGCCCAGGGCGCAGCAGGCACAGACCCACAGCAGCACAGCCAGGGAGAGTCAGTCCCCCCTCACATGGGAGATGCCATGGCCCAGCCTGACCAGCACAGATGTGGGGTGCTCAGCCTGCAGCACTGCCCTGTACCTGCTGCAGTCCTGCACCATTCCTGCACCCTCCTGGCTCCAGCTTAGGGGGATAAGCAAAAACCCCAGGAATTAACACAATCTATGAAGTAACCTGGAGGGCCATCATCATCACCACCACCAGTGAGGTCCCATCACCATCCCCTCGCCCTGCCTCACCTCTGATGGCTTTGTCCCTGCCCCAGCAGGGTCCCTGCACCACCCCAGCCCTGCCAAAGCTCCAGGCGGCAGCAGTTGGAACACAGCGCCCAGGGCTGCCAGCACTGACCCCCTGCCTAGGACCCCACGTGTGCACGAGTATCTGACCTGTTCCCAGGGGCTCGGTGCTGCCCGGGCGCAGACACTATCCAGAGCTGGTGTCGGGGTGGCTGCCACCCCAGAAAAACATCCTGCCGCTGCCGAAGCCCGGAGCACCCACTGATCAGGCAGCCCGAACGCGCTGCTCAGCTTCTCCTGCTTATCCCTAATAGGATAACGCTGCCTCCATCTGTTTGTCTGAGGCGCTAATCGCCTCTCCGGCATCCCTCCCCTCCCAGCACCCCGGGGGCCGGCCTCCAGCCCTGCCTACAGAGGCAGCACAGGGTGCCCAGGGCAGAGCTGCTGCCCTGCCAGGAGTCAGGGAAGAGGTTCCAGGCAGCAGCCGGCCCAGCAGTGGAGACAGAGTGGGACAGGGCTGGGCCAGGCTCCTGCCTCTACAGCTTCCCACAGAGGCTGAGAAGCCTCCCCCTGTCCCACTGCAGCAGGGCAGAATGGTCCTTCTCCTTCAGGGCCAGACACAAAGCCCTGCAACTGCGAGTGCCTTTGGCAAGCCCAGCTCCACAGGGCTTCACTCCCACCAGGATCTGCGGAGCGAGGACAGGCTCAGCCCACTGCTGTCTGTGGAGGGACCTGCGGCAGCCACTCAGAAATGATGCTGCCACGGTAATCAGCATTGGGCCCAGCAAGTTACAGGTGTGCTCTGGGGCCGGGCAGGGCTTGAACACACAAGCCAGCAGAGGAGCAGCTTGGATAACTGCCCACATCTCAGTCCAAACACAGCTCACCCCCACCACACACATTCCAAGACGGTACCTGCCCTGCTCCACCAGCCAGTGCTCCAACAACAGGCACAGCCCTGCAGGGAAGCCCCCCCCCTCGCAGCGCTGCACCCCCCAGCCCCAAACAGCCTGGCACGGCACGGCACAGCGGCTCCCTGCACAGGAAGACGCAGCGCAGCCCACGCAGCGCAGCCCACGCAGCAGCCAGCCCCTGCACGGGAACACGCAGCGCGGCCCACGCAGCGCGGCCCACGCAGCCACCCAGCCCTCACGGGCGGCAGGACTGCCCAGAGGTCTCACAGGGTGAAGGAGCAGCCTGTTTTGGGGTCCTGGAATGGAGCTGCAGGCTCTGAGAAGAGCCTGCTGGAGCCAAAAAAGCACCCACTATCCTCGTGCGTTCGCATGTTGTTTCCTTTGTTCCAGCCCCCGGTTTCCAAGCCGTCACCCTGAAGCCTGACACACACACACTGCTTGCTGCACGCAGCAGCTCAGCCTGCCTAGAGCGCAGGGAGAAGGGGCTGGGTGGCCCCGGGACCTCCTAAGCCCCAGCACCAAAGAGCTGTCTTCATGGTGTGCGTCAGGTCCTTTGCTCTTCAGCTCGTCCCTTGCCCTGGGGTGGGACATGGAAAATGTCTGCAGCAAACGGGGTTCACAGCCTGGGGACTGGGGCCGAAGCTGCAGTCCTGCTCCCCTGCGAGCACCAGCACTGGTGGGAACACACCCCTGGGGACATGCTCCAGGTGTGCATCCCAGGAGTGGGAGCAGCAACAGCCAGACCCTCTACTGGCGGGAACCAGCTGGTGCTGTGCCAGGTCGGGGCTGGGGTCCTTGCTGGGCACCAAGAAGCCCCCGTGGAAAGGGAAGAGAGGGCTGTTCAGAGGAGCACACCAAGGCCAAGGCAGCACAGGACTTGGGGCATGAGACTGGGCCTACGACCAAGCAGAGAACATAAGGCAGACAGGGGACACGCCAGCCCCAGATGACAGGCAGATGCTTGTCCTTCGCTGTCTCCACTGGACATCCCTCCCGTACCTTCCCCCCGCTGTGTCTCACAGCTCAGGCTGCTGCTTCGCCAGCTGTAGGCAGCAGCTTCCCCACACCCCTCGCTCACATCGCCCCCCCATGCTCCCCTGTCCCCAGTGTCCTCCCTCCACACCAGGCTCTGGCCCTATTACAGTCACAGCATCCCTCCCCTGCCCACATCCATTCGGTATACCGGGAGGAAGCATGTGCCACCCTGCCCTTAACCTGGCATCCTGGTTTGGGGCACCCACTGTTCCTTCCTTCCCTTTTTGGGACACAAGCTCTGGCACCTGCCAGCAATGGTGCTGCAAGTTCCCTGTGCACAAACGGAGCTGGCTGGCATCACACGATGGTTCTGTGACTCCCCTTTTGCCAGCCTGACAGTGGCCACAGAGGCAGCACCAGAGGCCTAAATGATCCAGCACGGCCAAAGAAAAGGAGAAAGGGCCCTTCAGAACACACTGCACACTTGTACCCAGCTCCCCTTGAGACCCTGGTCTGAGGAGCAGTGTGCATGCAGCACCCAGTCTGTGAGCACAGCTCTGGGGCCACACAGTCACCAGCCCACACCAGCACTGGGCAGGACGGTGTTTGCAAAGGGTCCGGTGTGCTCAGGCTGTGCGGGAAACAGCCCCACTGCACGAGGCAGCATCCGAGCAGGGCAGGTCTGGAAGAAGCACCCATCCCAGTGTGATGTCCAGGAACCCTCCTGTCCTCTGAGACCTTGTCCCAGAGGGAGATGCTGGACCCCAGCGGGATGGGCCGGAGGGATCCCGTCAGACAGGGCACCCTGGTTGGGTCCCAGCAGACCTGTGTCCCCCAGACCGTTGCTCTTGATGCATCCCCAAAGCACACTGCGTGGTCATGACCTACACCTGACTCATCACCGCTGCTGCATTGCCTGCAGCCTGCCTGAAGGCGTCCTGTGCCCTCCAGCCTCTGCCCTGCCATCCTTCACCAGCCACCACAAGCCCTCAGCTCTCCACACAGCTGCCCCCAAGCACCGCAGCTGGGTCCCTGTCCCCCTGCCCCAGACAGGCCATCCACCCCCCTCGCCCCGGGACAAGGCTGCAGGGTCCCCTCACCACCTCCTGGGGCGTTCCTGGAGGAAGAAAGGGAAGGACAGAACAGCACTTACCTGAAATGACTGTCACTGGCACGGGGTCACAGCGCTCCCTCTTCATCAACCTGTGGACAACAGACAGGATCAGTGCAGCCCACCGCAGCACGGCCACCAGGCACGCTGCACCCACGCAGATAGCAGGTTCAGCCTCAGGACTGCAGGGAGGCACGGAGCCTGCAGGGCTGGAAGGAGAGCATCCCAAGGGAAACCTCCTGCACAACACCAGGGAGAGGGGCAAGGTCACCTACGGCATGCATCAACACCCGCTGCAGCACAGCGTCCCCAGCCCCCTGCACAAGCGCTGTGCCCCAAGCCCTCCTGTCCGTGCAAGCCCACCCTCACCCCATGGACAGGCACGGCTGGTGCCCCTGAGGAGAGCCCCAGGGCTCTGGCTGGGGGCTGGCAGCCCCCTGCCTCTGTCGGTCCTACGGCACAGTTTGGCAAGACCACATGCGAGCCCAGTGCAGCTTCCCAAGGGAACAGCCCACCGAGCACTGGGGAAGGCAGCACGGCTGCCGTGGGTCAGCGAGGGTCCTCAGACACCCCTCCCACCCAGGTTGGTGGGGGTCCTCAGACACCTCTTGCACCTGGGCTGGTGGGGTCCTGAAGCACCCCTCCCACCCTGGTTCACCCACTCCCAGGCAGAGCCTGAGAGCCGAGGGAGCCTTAAGCTGAAGTGCCATCAGTGCCAAAGGGTCATTTCCTTCATGGGGTTGACCCTCTTGTTCAGGACGAGGGACTGGAGACCAGGGCCCAGCTGAGCCCACCTCCAGCAGACAGGGCAGCAAGGACCCCAAGCTCAATTTGGGAACAGCTATGGGCAGGCAGGAAAAGCGTATCCATCATGTCCCTGCTCTCCTATGTGCAGGAAACGTGTGTGCTCTCACTCCTCGTTTGGCATTAAAGATCCTTTCTGGGTGAGTGGCTGAAATGGCTGCTCTGTTGTAGAAAATTAAAAATGTATGACTTGGGATTCCAGGGAGCAGGGCTGCGGTGCTGCAGCTGGTGTCAGCCAGCACAAGGTGCTGCAGGGGGAAGGGGCCGAGGCGGGGAGCCCCTTCTGCAGAGCGCTGGTGGTTTGTCACACGGGCAGCTGGGTGCCACTGGGCTCTGAACATGTCATAGGATATACTCCAGTGTCGAACGGATCCCTGGCACTGCCATGCACCTGGAAAACGCAGCAGCTATTGTGCCTCTCTGTAAAATGACGCTGCCCAGGTCCCAGCGGGGCCGTAGCACGATGCTCCGGACACAGCTGCTGCTGCTGGCCCGGAGGAAAGCTCACAGGACACCTGTGTCAGGAGGACAGAGGAAACCGACCACGATGGTTTATATAGGACCTAAACAAATAGCACAGGGCATGTGTGAGTCCTGCTTGGACATTCAGTGGCTGCAGAGAACAGAGTTTCTCTCCTGTCCCTCGGCACTGGGAATACCTGAGCAGGGCAGGTGGTGGGGCAGGGCACTGCTGCGCCCATAGGGACACCAGACCACAACGAGAACAGCCTTGCAGGGCTCAGGAGTGACAGGGCAGCACAGGCTGGGACACGCACACAGCCCCCCTACGTGCCATCCGAAACCGCTGGCAGCAGCACCGAGCGTGGTCCAAGGCCAGGCGAGGGCACCGACCAGCCCCAGCCCTCCCACCTCTCCTCTGCCGGCAGTGCCAGGAGGCTTGGACAACTGGGTGGGGGTTATGTGGGACCACAGAGCAGGAACTGCCCGTCCACCCAGGGCACCTCCAGCGGCTCGTGCTCCCAGCTCACCCAGCAGCTCCAGCAGCCCCAGCCCAGGAACAGCTTTGGGGTGGAGGTAAGCAGCATGGCTGCAGCCACATGCTGACGGGTGGCATAGCCCAAACACCCCGTCATGCCGGGTGCCCTGGCTCCACACCCTCTGGCCCTCTGCACAGGCATTTGACAGACAGCTAACCGAACCACACACAGAAGCCTTCCTCAGCCACTCACCCAAACACCAGGTCAGGACTGGCACTGCTGCAGCACAACCCCAGGAAGCCAAGCCACAGGCCCCTGTCACACCATGTCCCCACCCAGCCAAGCACCGGCCACACTTTACTGCTGTCACCCTGGGTACAGGAGGGCTGGGGCAGTGCAGGCAGCACTGGGAATGGAACAGGCATCAGAGCATGTGGGTAATAGGTGCCGGCACAGCCATCATCCTGGGCACACTCCCAAGCGTCTCAGGGGCTCCCCAGGAAAACAGCAAACCCATGGGGACTCAGAAACAGGAAGCAAGAATAACCAGTGGGCAAGAAAAACTGTCAGGAGAGAAAGGAAGGAGCAGAGATTGCTGCCTCAGGAGGAGGCAAATGAGAAGGGACATGGATAAAAGGCCATTAACATCCTGAACAGGCTGCAGAAAGGAGACATTTCTGCTCGGTTCATCTCGCAGCACGAGGGCAGCAGGAATGTCGTGGGATCCTGCACTGTGGGAAGGAATCACTTCTCCACATCGCCCATGGCTAGATGGAGTGGCTCTGCCACAGGAAGCCCTCGGGGCCCAGAAGGATGCAGGTTCCTGGAGGTTTCTGTGGGTGGATACCAGCAGCAGCAGCCCAGTGAAGCTGTGAGCCCCACCGTGCGCCCTGCTGCAGCCAGGTAACAGCCCTGGGATCCCCCCGAAGTGCAGGCAGCTGGTCCCCAGCCCCCTGGGGCAGTGCCAGAGGTGGGCCAGGGCAGCAGTATGGTCCCAGAGGGTGGCTCTGAGCTGCAGAGGGGCTCCCAGCACTGGCCTTGCGCAGTCTCCAGCAGGATGGCTCTTCCTCCTGACCGCACCGTCTGCATCCTACCCTGAGCTCCAGAGCAGCCCGAGGCAGCTCAGCAACCTCCTGAGCTACCCTGAGCCGGGCCTTTCAAGCACCATCTCTTCTGCTGTCAGGTGAGGAGGGCCTGGTGGGACACTGATCGTGGGAATATGCATCCAGGAACATCAAAGGTACTTATCCGTACGGGAAGCAGCTCAGGAGATAAATTAAATGCTTTTAATACGAGCATCTTCTCCCAACCCTGATAACAGGCAAAGGAGATTTATGAGTTTATTATTGGACCTGATAAATTAAACTCTTCATAGAAGAATAAATTATGCAGATGATCTGCGATGTATTTAGACTGCAGCTCGCACGCCGCTGGGATCTTAGCCCTCCTGGTCCCTGAGGATCCTGCTGTCTGTGGAGCCAGAGGGGCCTTGTTCAGACTAGCAGGGAGAGCTCCTGGGAGGCCATGCCTCCTCTTCCTCATGAATGGCAATTCTGCCTCTCACTTTTCGGACTCTTTTATCACAGATGTCTGGATTCGCTCTGTGCATTCAGCTTCTTCCCTTTCCGGGATAAGAGCAAGGGCTGCAGGCTGGCAGCATCCAGCAGCTGGTCCCCAGCCCAACCAACACGATGTGGTCAGAGGCGACAAGTCAGCAGAAGGAAAACTGTCCCCAAGACAGAGCTGGGAGCTGGGGAGCATCTGGAGACTCCAGTCTCAGGGGGGGCGTGGGAATGCCTCTACACAGAGGTGTCTGCAGGGTTACAGTCGGCAGATGGGACAAATGGCTGCAGTCAGGGCTCTTTGGAGGGGACAGACCCATTTCTGCCTCCTGAGGCCTCCTGGGGCCCTGACTCTGCAAAGGGACAATGCCACCAGGTCGTGCCCCCAAACACTGTTAAGGAATCCACCAGCTGCTCCAGACAAAGCAGACAAAGCCACCCCTGGCAGTAAGACCGGCACAAACCTGTGCAGAGGGCTGTGGTGCAGACACTGCTGCACATCCCTGTGCGAGACCAAGCACAGCCACTGCTCCAGGTGCTCCACAGCCCAACTGCCACCGTGGCACAGCACCACTGGGCACAGCACCGCCAGGCACAGCTGGGCACAGCACCGCCGCTGCATGTGGCTCCCACAGGCCTGTGGGACCCGGGCTGGAGGTGAGAAGACAGTCAGGGCGAGCTCGAGTAAGGCCATCATGTCCCAGGAGGCTCCTGCTGCGGCTCCAGGGATTGATGACCCAGTGGAGGAAGAGGAAACATCAAGGAAGGGATACAGCTTATCCACACACACACACCGGGAGCTGTAGTCCCTTTCTGCCACAGCCAGGAAACATGACATCATGCTGTGAGGACATGGCTGAGCCTCCACGGAGCCTCCTCTAGACAGGGGCAGGGGAAGGTCCCCCAGGGAAGCCCTGCCTGTGGCTTCCGGCAGTGCTGAACAATAGCATCCAGGGCTGAGCACTTGCGTGGCCGCTGCACTTCCTGCCATTCTTTGTGCTCCCCTGAGGATGTCTATAAAAAGCAGAAGAATCCAGACCTGGAAGTCTAAACCACTCCTTCAGTGAGCCAGGAATGCCAGCCTTCCCTCAGGGAGTGAGCCCTGCAGTGCTGCGGGGAGGTGGGACACAGCCCAGGACCCATCCGTTCTGTCCCGGGGAGAAGCGCAGCCCTGAACCAAACGGCACCCTCAGGTTCCTCAGTGCACACAAGGCCAAGCCGATCACCACCCCCACCCCTGCCCACGGAGGTCCCTCCGCTGCTCTGGAGTTTGCCAAGTCAGCCACCTTAGCATGAAAGAGGACTCCAGAGAACCAGCTCCTTCCAAATGAGCAGCCCCTCACAGCAGGGGCTGGGCCTCAGCAAAGCCACCCAGCCCCACGGCCAAGGGCTTGTGGCACTTGGAGGCTACAGGAACCTGTGCACATCCCATGCAGGTCCCAGTGCCTCAGCTCTGCTTGGGGATGGGCTCACTGCAGTGCAAAGCTGGTGCTGATGGTCTCCCCTGCACCGTCCCAGGCTCCGCACAGCACCACTCCCCCCCTGAAGTCACCCCTGCTGTCACAGCTGAGCCCATACAACATCCAGAATCACAAACTCCAGAGCTGCTGTCAGTGAGGGGAGAACATGCTGCCGTCAGAGAAGATCTCTCAATATTTAATGATGGAAGAGTCTCCTGGTCGACCTGCTTCTCAGATTACGAAAGTGCCCATCCGTTCTGCTCCCGGTACCGAGCTGGGCAGCCTGTGTGCCAGCAGTGGCACAGACACCCCATCCCCTCAAAGTTAGGCTGATCCCTGAGAGACTTCCACAGAGCAGGTGCTGCCTCCCCTTCCCACGCTGCCTACAGGAGCCAAGACATTCATGAACCAGAGCTTTTGCCTGTTGTCACAGTTACAGCAGCTCAGCTGCATTTAGGAGTGGGATGGCAATTTACTCTTTGTACTCGTTTTAGCTGCACGGCCTCCCCCTGCTCCAGGTCTGCCATGGCAGAGGGGATCCTGCCCCATGAGGCTGCACTCTGGAGATCCTGCTCCTTATGTCCCTGGTGCCCAGGGCAGAGCCGGGACATCGGATCCCAGCTCCCAGGCCAGCAGCCGACCCCAGGCCAGGGAAGGAGGCACAGCACAGTGGAAAGGGGCCCGTTCCCCCGTTCCCTGCCCCGTGGCTCCCGCAGCGTGTTCCAGCTCCCCTCACAGCCCTCCCTCACCTCCTGCACACAGCAGAGCAGGCAGGAGCCAGCTGCCAGGAGCAGCTCCACTCCCACGTCCCCAGCACACGCGTGCCCCTGCCCTGGCTCCCAGGGGAGAGCTCAGCCCAACCCCAAACACCTTGACCTGCGCCCAGCCCAGCCCTGCACAGCCCCACTGCAGCCCCTGTGCTGCACGCAGGGCAGGCCCAGCTCGCCTTGCCCCACACCCTGCTCCTCGCTGCTTGCACACGCGTGTCTCGCAGCGTGCACTTGCACACCCCGATGTGGAGGCAGTAGTAAGAAATCTTTAGCTGGTGGAAAGCCCAGCAGAACATTCCGTAGCGCTGCCTGTGTGTCTGCATCTCCAGAACACAGCTGTGGTTGAAGTACAAAACACAAACAGTACAGGCATGCATTATTCATGGCATAATGCTAACAATATTAAGAATACTTAGGTGTTGCATGAATATTTAGGTGTTACCTGCTGTACAAAATGAAAAAAAAAACCAAAAACCTTGCAATATTCTTCCTCTTCCCCTCATCCCCTGCTGCCACGTACCTGGCAGGTCTGGCATAGCCAGCACCATCTCCAGAGAGCCACTGTGCCAGGGCAAAACACACAGGAACTTTGTACCACGTGTAAGTGTTAGTTTAAAAAGAAATTACAACAACTTGTTACATGACCAGCACCTCAGGCAGAATGACAACTAAACTTCTTAGTGAAGTTTATAAAGTGCTGGTGGGAAAAGGCCCCTCCACGGCGCAGGCAGGAGCCATCGCTGCCCCACGCTCGCCTCAGGCCGGCAGAGCCCCAGGCTGCATTGCTCACGGACAAGCAATCCTTGTGCTGACCCAATGTGGCTCCCCAAGGCCTCCAGCTCCCACTCACACCCTCAGGCATGTCATCACCCGCATGGCCACCCCATCCATCCTTCAGCTGGCCCAACACAGGCTGACCAAGAGCAATCGCACACCCTGGGCAAAGGCAGCCTCCTTGGGACCTACACAAGGAGGAGACCAGAGCCCTGCAGCAGTCGCTGCCCGAGTCCTCAGCTCTTCTCCTTATAACCCAAGGCCCTGGCACAAACACGTGACAGCTAAAAGGATGCCTTGCACACTAACGCAGCCAGAGATTCTCCCATCGTGCTTTGCTGTAGGCGCAGGTGCGAAGCCAGCCTCACGCCTCTTTCTCACAGATGCCCCACAGATGTAACCCTTACATCGCTGCAGGCTGTGAGGATCGCTGTCTGTAGACGTCAAGACAAGATACAGCAGGTACTGTGCCTTTTTAAATCCTGTTTGCTCAGATCCATTGCTGTCTTCATGCAAGCCTCCTGGTTTACACGAGCACCCACAGGCATGCTTGGGCACCACTACCTGCGCCGTCGAACCCCGCTCTGGAGTTTCCTGCTTCCTTGACCCAGTTTGGAAGAGTAGGAGAGCAGCAGACTCACTTTTCCAGCAGTTCCTAAGGCACCAGGGATAGGCAAAACCGCAAGCGGAGGCGCAGGCATAAGAACACAGGCACACAAATCCCTCACGCAGGACTGTCCAGCACACCCCAAGCCCAGAGAACAGTTCATTATCCGCAACAGCCTAGCGTGGAGATGACTTGCAGACAAATTGTGCTCACACACAGACAAGAGAGCACACAGGAAAATGGTGTGTTGAGCATCACGCATGGGAACGTGCAAAGCCCTCGGGTAGATACACCCAATTACACACAAGGATCACAAACCAGTGTGTTACAAAAGCAATGGGATGTACTACAGAAGCGATGCCATGTCTCCACGAGTGATCCCTGTGCCTGCCTAAACGCTTCTGGACCACACCACAGATGTCATGGTCCCCATGCTCGGATGCACACCCTGCCCACATGCACACTGCTGGAAAGCAGGGCTCCTGTTCCCCAGCACATCCACCCAGCCACAAACCACGGCCCCTACTTCCCAGCATGGATGTGTCACTGCAAACCACAGCATCTGTCCCCAAGCACATTTGGCTGACTGCAAGTCTCAGCCCTTATCCCCCAAAATAGACTTCCACTACAGCCACAGCCCCCACTCCCCAGTCCACATGCCCCAGAGCACATCACAGTCCTTTCTCCCTGGAACAGGTGCCCCAGTTCCGACCACAGCTCCTGTGGCTGGCACCCCACGGCGAGCCATGGCCCCCAAGACACCCCACTGCCAACCACAGCCACAGCCACCCCACGGATACATCCCAGCGCAGCCACAGCCCCGCTCCCCACACATCCAGCTGCTCACCACAGCCCCTCACTCCTGGGATGGGCACCCCAACCACATCCCCGGGCACAGGAGCACCGGACAGCACGCCACGGCCCCACCGCGACCCACAGCCAATGCACCCTGGAGCCCCCGCACGCCCCCAGCCCCATCGCCCAGCGCGGCCGCCCTCCGGCACCCCAGGCCCCCATCCTCTCGGGTACCCCCAGCCCCGTACGACGAGCCCGTGGCCGGCCGCGTCTCCGCCTGCACAGGGGCTGCGGCAGCCGCCTCTCCCGCCCGCCGCGGCGCCGGCCCCGGAGCGCGGGTCCCCCCCTGCGGCCGGCGGAGCCCCCCGTGCCGCCCCCCCGCCCCAAGGCGCACCTGCGCGCCCGGACCCGGAGCCCCCGCGGGCGCCCGGGGCGCGATCCCCGTGTCGGCGGCCCCGCTCCGCTCCCCGCACCCCGCTCCGCTCCCCGCTCCCCGCTCCGCTCCCCGCACCCCGCTCCCCGCCGCCGCCCCCGCCGCGCGGGACAGCCCAGCCCCGTCCCTGCCCCGGGGCCGCCCGTTACCTGCCGGGCGGCGGGCGGCGGGGCCCGAGCCACCATACCCGCGGCGGGGCCGGGGGCAGCGGCGGCCGCCGGCAGCGGGAGAGGCGCGGAGCGGAGCGGGGCGGCGGGCGGGGGCGGCGGGGCCGGGGCGGGGAGCGGCGCGCGCGGCGGGTGTTAGTTTAAGGAGTTGTCATGGCAACGGAGAGCCGGCGCGCGCGGGAAGGGGCGGGCGGAGGGAAACTTCAGAGGCGGCTGCTCCGGCACCGGCACCGGCCCCGGCCCCGGGGGTCTGAGCCCCGCAGCCGCCCCCCCCCCCCGCCGCAACGAGCCCCCCCGCTCCGGGCTCTTCCCCCGGGGCCGTCCTGCACCCCCCGTCCCGGCTCAGCGTGCCCCGCCGGCGGCAGCCCCGGGCGGCAGCGGGGTCGTCCCCCGGCGCGTCCCCGCGTGGGGCACCCCGCGGCCGCGCAGGCGAGCGCGGTGCTGCCGGGGCCGGGCTCCTCACACAGAGCTCCCGGCACAGCCACGGCACAGCCCCGCCGCCCTGCCCCACGGCTCACCCCCACGGAGCCCCGCCAGCCTGCCCCACAGCCCTGTCCCGGGAGCTGCCCCACAGCCCCACCGAGCCCACAGCAAAGCACCACCCCGCCCCGCTGACCCCGGGGGGGGACCCCAGAGCTGCCCCAGCACCGCTGGTCCCCGGGGAAGCCGGGCTGTCCTGCCCGGGGCTGGCCCCGTCGGGGCGCAGAGGGGCCCCAGGCTCCCGGGGCCGTTACCTGCCACCGGCCTGCGTCCTCCCGCACGGGCTGCTCTGGCTCCCGGCGCCCGCGGAGCTGGAGCCTACAGGAAACCTGCAGCCGCCAGCTCAGCCCCTTTCCTTCCAGGAAGGGGACACCCCTGGCCCCCGCCAGCTACCGCCCCCACCCCCCGCGCCCTGCATCCTGGCGCAGCTGGGCTGAGGACGCGGCCCGGGACACACGGACATCCTGGCTCAGGGCCTGGCCATGGGGGTCCCACAAGCACACAGGCGGCTGCCTTAATTTGGGGTGCTGTGGGGTGCTGTGCAGCATAGGGGGTCCGTGTTGTGCAGAGCTCCGGGGGCAGTGCGCATCCGCAGGGGTCAGGATGTGCCTCCGCATCCTATCTGGGGAGCCAGGAAACACCTTGCCAGAGCAGAGATTCTCCCTTCCTGTGGGAGCAGCACTGGCCAGGAGGAAACCCCGCTGCGAGGCCAAGAACCCAGCGCTGACTGCACTGCCCACAGCAGCGCCGGATGGACAGACAGACGGACAGACGGGCACCTGGCACCCTGGCTTGGGGCACACAGTCTGCCCGGGCCAGGCGTGGGCAGGGCCAGAGCAGCCGTGTCAGGGTGCAGGGCTGAGCCGGCATCGCTTCCGCAGCAGCATCCATGGGGCGGCTGTGGAGGGAAGGGGGGACCGGCCCTGTTCAGCTGCATCTGTGCACCCGGGGGGGGACCCCTCACAGAATCACAAGGTTGGAAAAGACCTTTAAGGTCATCGAGTTCAACACCCCCCTGCCCTCCCTTGCGTGCCCCTCACCTCCGCTCTGCCCAGCAGCCTCCGTGCACACAGCAGCCAGCACGGGGTGCACATCCGAGGGGGTCACAGGAGTGAGCTGCACAGGGCCCTGTGCCCAGCAGCTGCGGGGCCCTGGGTGCCAGCTGTCCTGGATGCCACCTCCCCCTCCAGGAACAGGCTGCCTTGTCACAGGCAGTGGCTCGTTCCCTGCCTGACAGTCGTCCCACCTTTGAGCAGTCATCTTGTGTCAGTCACACCTGGCTTGGGTGAGCAGCAGGAGAGACAGACCCAGCCGGCTGCAGGACCCTGCAAGGCTCTTCTGCCCATCCACAGGACGGCTTTCCAGCATCCCTGGGGACCTGTGCTGGCTCCTAGGCATCCCTCCTCCACCCTCCAAGGGGACCTACAGCCACCAAAGGATGTCTTCCTGCTCCTTTCCAGGCCAGTGTTGTCACCTCAGAGTGATGCCCAGGCTCTCTCCGTGCCTTTGCTTTGTTTTCATCATGAGATGTTTAATTGCAATTCTTTGGGTATTTTTTAGCTCATGGAGGCAAACTTCCCAGGTTTCCTTCACGAGCCTGGAGACTGAGAACACACGGTTCCCATAAAGCTGACACCTTGCCCCAGCCCTGTGACTCCAGGTGTTGGGTGCTGCAGCACTCACACCCCAGCTCAGAGGAGCCCCACGGTGCTAGGGACAAGTCCCAGCTCTTCTCACAAGAGAGAAACAGCTCCTGAGGTCGTAGGGATGGGACCAGACCCCAGGGCAGTGGGGTGAGTACTGGGCTCACAGCCCTCAGAGCCCCTTCGAGGCAAAATGACACAGGACCAGCTAAAGCAAAGAGATCCAGGATGCATGGCAGGGGGAGCGACTAAACTGAGGGGTGGGCCTCGGTGGGGTGAGGTGGGGCAGAACTGCTTCCCTCTGGCCAGCAGCTCCCAGGGATGACAGAGTGGGGCACCATTCCCCAGACCTCCCAGGGTTTGGTGGGACAGCCCACTCCATGCGCCAGGCAGCTCAGTGGGAGCAGCACCCAACGTATCGAATGTGGCAGCGTCCCCTGGGACCACCCGAGTGTGACACCGAGCCAGCGCAGGCTGGGAGAAGAGACGTCGCTCAGGGAAGAGCAGCCAGCAGTGTGCTCAGCCTAGGGGACCCTGCAGCAGTCAGTGTGGGCAGTGAAGAGCCCCGTGCCGATGTCTGTACCAACAACGTGTGTGCAGCCAGAGGAACTGAGCAGCTCTGAGCCAGGGCAAGCCCGAGGGATGGGAAGCAGCCATCCCTCCTCCTGCCTCCTCAGGAAGTCCCGGTGCAATCCCGTGGAGTGGGCCAGTGTTTGTGTCCACGCAGAGGTGAGCTCTGGTGAGGCCCCCACCCTGAATACTGGGTCCAGTTCTGGGCCCCTCAGCATCAGAAGGAAATGGAAGTCCTGGAGTATGTCCAGAGAAGGGTGACAAAGCTGGGGAAGGGGCTGGGACACAAGCCTGATGGCAGCAGCTGAGGCAGCTGGGACTGTTCAGCCTGGAGAAGAGGAGGCTGAGGGGAGACGTTCCTGCTCTCTCCAGCTCCCTGGAAGAAGGTTGTGGTGAGCAGGGCTCAGCTTCTCCTCAGAGATAACCAGCGACAGGACCAGAGGGAACAGCTGCCAGTTGTGCCAGGAAGGCTGAGGTTAGAAATGAGGAGACATTTCTTCTCCCAAAGAGCAGTTGGGCGTTGGAAGGGGCTGTCTGGGGAGGTGGTGGGGTCACTGTCCCTCTGGGTTGGGAAGGTTGGATGAGGGACTCCTGGACATGGTTAGTGAGTGATAGAAGTGGTAGGAGGATGGTTGGACCGGGTGATCTTGGAGGTCTTTTCCAACCTTAATGATTCTGTGATTCCATGAGAAGCCATTTGGAACAACGATGGGATGTGCTGGTCCTGGCTGAGCCTCAGCCCCCAGGGAGGCCCATCAGCATGAGTCCTCGTGTGGGAGCAGGTACAGCAGCCCAGCCTGGCAGCCTGCAGTCCAGGAGGCTGAGCTACCACACCAGCAGACAGACTCTGCCCCTCTGAAGTGGGACCCCCACACGGGGGGGTCTGCATGGGGCAGGTTAATGGTGGTGCACACACGTGGGGCAGGTACAGGCACCCCAGCCCCAGGGAGCTGGCAGCGGGTACCACAGGGCTGGGCATCCCTGCCTGGGGCTGGCGTGGGGCAGGGGCTGCAGAGGAGGGCTCTGCCTTGGAGCACAGGCCCAAGCATGCAGAACAGAGCTCACTGCTTCTCCAAAGGTCAGAGAACAAGAGCGATGCAAATGCTGGCGAGTGGGAAGCAGCAGGAAGCCGTGTCTCCAGGCGGGAGCGCAGAGCCGGGCGGAGGCAGGGCCCATCTGCTCCCTCCAGTCTGGCAGCCGGGAGGATAGGAGAGACCAGGCAGGGGACCCAGGGGAGGCAGAGGAGGGGGGGAGATGGAGGGCAGCCCGAGCTGCCCAGCCCTGGCAGAGTTTGCCCCCAGCCATGCCACTCGTCCTTTGTGTGGGGACGTACACCCCATGAGGAAGGAGCTCGGATGATGACTGTGGAGAGGCCAGAGAGCCAGGCAGACCTCGGGGGCTGCGCAGGGATCTGGGGGGCTCAGCTCCCTGCCCTCCTGCTGAGCAGACACTGGGGCTTCATACGGGGATGCTGCACGGTGCCAGAGGGACAGGTCTCACTGCCCCAAAGCAGAGGCAGGTGGTATCTCTGGGTCCCACACTTGGTGCCTGAGCCGTGCCTGGAGCAGGAAACTGCTTTTCCCATGTCCCCACTTCTGTAAGTGTCCTTTACCAAGACCCTGCAGCCCAAGGAGGGGCAAGTAATAGGACAGCAGGACTCAGCATCAGGGGCACAGCTCAGCCACCCCTCGTCCTTTGGGCCTCCCTCTTCCCACCACGAACTGGCCCAAGGCACGGCATGGCATGGTCGAGGGGGGTGCTGGCTGAAGCCCCATCTGTTGCTGCCTTTTGGAGGGCAGAGCATGGCAGTGGACACTGCTCCCATGCTCTGGTGCACAGCACAGAGAGACCTGCTCATGAAAGCCGAGGGGTCGGGCTGATGCCAGTGGGGTCAGAGCCAGGCTGACAGCTGACAGCAGCATCTCAGCACTGTGGGCTGCCTGGAGGGGATTATGCCTGGCCATCCTGCAGCCTCCATCCAAGTCCAGTCTCCAGGAAGGCCAGGACTGGTTAGAGTGAAAGCAGAGCTGTGGATGTCCCCTCCCTGGCAGGGCTCAAGGCTGGGTTGGACAGGGCTTTGGGCACCCTGGGCTGGGGACGTGTCCCTGCCCGTGGCAGGGGAGCTGGGACTAGATGATCTTGAAAGGTCCCTTCCTACCCAAACCGCTGTGTGAGTCTGTATGCCACCAAACTGCCCTTTTCCCCACCCAGGGACACCCAACCCCTCCTCCTGAGGCACTCGAGTGCTTTGGGCTCTGAGGAATTGGAGCCACTGGCTGCAGCTGAGCACAGGCAAGGAAGGACAGGGATGTCTTGGGTCAACAGGCCTGTGCACGGGGCAGAGCTCCAGCTGCAGGGTCGCCGCTGCTCTCTGCAGCCTTTGGTGATTCCTGCTGACTCAATGCTCAGAGCTCTGTCTGAGTCCCACTGCTGAGAGCTCAGGCTGGGGACAACGCATCACCCACCACCTGTAACCATAGGAAAACGTGGCACTGAGGCTTCCCAGCAGCACTGGCTGCTCAGACAAAGCTCCAGGCCTCTGCCAGGCTGCGAGTCCCTCAGACGGGCGAGCCAGGCTCGGGCCGGGGCCGCTCCTGCAGGGAGCACCAGGCCCCATCCAGCACCAGCAGCCGGCAGCTCGGGGCTGAGGCCGTGGCTGAGGCGATGCTCCTCGGGCACAGCGTCCCCAGGCAGGGTGAGACACACCAGTTCAGGGACAGCTGCTGGGGCTGCTCTGCTGCCCCCCTGCCCCGAGCACCTCTGAGGTCACAGGCACAGAGTGGCCCAGGCAGTGACGGATGGCACATGGCCTCTGTCCCTACACTGCCCTTCCCAAGTGCCCAGTGGCTGCCCTCGCCCCCCGACGCTGCTGGTGCATGTGCAGTAGCTGCATTCGGGGTCTGCTTGGACCCAGCACCTCAGGGCTGTGTTCTGCCTCCACGCTGTAACCTACCTGGCTGCTCACAGCACTCCTTCTCTGTGCCATGTCCCCTGGATGTCCATCCCCTTCATGGCCATTCCTGGATGCTCAGTACGAAGCTGGTGCTCCAAGAGCAGCTCTAGAAGTGGACAACTGCAGGAGAAGGTCTGGTGTTTTCCAAGTCTGGATGAGAGCAGAAGGTGCAGCTGCCTCTTTCCCCTGAGCTCATGGTGTAGAAGCAGCTGCTGTGGGACTCTGAGATGTCAGATCTTCCTGGCTGACACCGATAAGCCTTGGGCTCTGCCCGCAGCAGCCTCCAAGCTTGCTGCTGGGACGCCCTGTGCTCAGCCCTCTGCTCCTGCAGCAGGGCTTTGATGAGGTGTGTATCCCACTGTGCATCCGCTGTAACCTGCCTGGGCTGGCAGCACAGGCGTACGGCGAGGAGCAGCCGTCCCGGGTGCCCAGCTGCAGCCAATGCTGCCTCAACAACAGCCACACAGCACTAACAACCATGCTACAGGCACCAAGAGAGCATCTTGTACCTTGTGACCATGTATCCTGCCCTCACCACCTGTCCTGTGCTGGGGGCAGCTCCAGAAGACCCCCGGCAGCAGCACAGCTTTCAGCACCAGTATCCTGCTCTGGGGACTGCCTGTGCTGAGGTTTGGACACTGTCCCTGCAGTCCTGCTGCTAAGGAGCCTCTGGCTGAGACTTGGCAGTGGAGATGCCTCTTGTAGACCAACGTCCTGTGTCACCAGCTCCTCTGGCTCCTGCTGCTGCATGGCAAACAGCTCTTCTCCTGGGCACCCACCTGCCTGTGTCACTGTCAGCTGCTCTCAGCACCCACCTGTTGCACATGAAGTCTTGGTACGTGTCCCAAATAACCTTCAACATGAGACAAATGCTCCTGCAAGGGGTAAGGATGCTTTTACAGGATGCAGGGCTGTCCCTAGGCTCAGGCAGGCCGGTGGCATGAGGAACTTTGCTCACAGCTCCCTGCACTGTGGTTAGAGTTAGTCCTTTCCTCTAACCAGGTCACACCCACTGGGATGTGGATCCTGTTTCTGGCCACAGTGATGGAATCATGGAGCCATCTGGGTTGGAAGAGACCGTTAAGATCAAGCCCAAGTGCTAAACCAACTCTGCCAAGTCTGACTAACCCACGTCCCTAAGTGCCACATCTACATGACTTTCAGATCCCTCCAGGGACTGTGACTCCACCGCTTCCCTGGGCAGCCTGTTCCAGTGACTGACAACCCCTTCACTGAAGAACTTCTTCCTAATCTGCAGTCTAAATCTCTCCTGGTGCAACTTGAGGCCGTTCCCTTTGTCCTGTCTTACTTGGGAGAAGAAACAACCCACACCTGTCCCACTCTGCTTCCAGGTAGTTGTAGGGTCTCAGCCTCATTTTCTCCAGACTGAACAGCCCCAGGTCCCTCAGCTGCTCCCATCAGACCCGTGCTCCAGACCCCTCCCCACTCTGCTGCCCTTATCCAGGCCTGCTCCAGCCCCTCAACATCCTCCTTGTAGTGAGGGCCCAACCCCAAACCCAGGACTCGAGGGGCGACCTCCCCAGTGCCAAGATCAGGGACGTCACTGCCCTGGTCCTGCTGCCCAGTTTCCCCAGTTACTCCAAACTTCGACCCAGGCAGAGGTGTTTGCTTTGGTGCTACAGACCCCTTGCCATACTGAGATCCCCTGGGTGTACTTTCAGGGTCACACTTTGACTCGTTCCCTGGATGCCAACCCTCTCCCAAGAACTGCAGACACCTTCCCTGGGGTGCAGCAGTGCCACAGACCCCTGAGCATGGCAGCACCTCGTGCCCATAAGCAACACGGAGCCCCTCAGCATCCCCAGTGCTGCACGAAGTACAGTCACCCTCACACAGCAGAGACTATTTCACCCCACTGAGGAGGCTCAGCCCATTACACTCTCAGCCTCCCAAGTCCATTTTTCATGTAAACAGTAGGCAAGTCCTGTGCAGAGCCTCACTGGAGGTCCCGGCTCTGGCACCTCTGGGCTGGAGGCTGCTCTGTCCTGCCACATCCCCAGTGGAGTCTCCGTCAGCTGAGAAGAGGAGGGGGAAGAGGAAAGGAAATGGTAATGGAAAGGCAAAGGGCATGGAAAAGGGAAGGAAGCCTCACAGCTCCTGGCCACACTGGCTGCAGTAGTCCAGCATCCCCAGAGAATTAATCTCACAGGGGCAGCATCTGTCCTGGATAGAGCCCGAGCCTGCACTGCACTTGCTGGGCCCTGTTTGAGCACCCCCAGTTCCCTGGGCTCTCTCACAGCAGCATTCCCCAGTTCCCCAGCAGTGCTGCAGGGCAGGTGAGCCATCCCACACACACCAGGCCACAGTCCCCGTGGGCACCCAACCCTGTCCCCCTCATGCCACGCCATGGGCCTCCTCCAGCCAGCATCACCCAGCCAGCAAAGCCTCCTGGGGACGGGCTTGCAGGTGGAAAGCCTCTGCCCTTGGAAGGGGGAGCTTGTAGGGGGCCAGAGGAGCTGGGGGGTGTTCAGAGCAGGACTGGCCTGGGATGGAGCCGGGAGGTCAGAAGGTGTCAGTCCTGGGTGTGTTGGACACAGGAATGAGTGCTCCCTGGCTGCCTCCGGGGTTCTGCTGGCAGCTCCTGCCCCTTCCCGCTGCTTAATCACTACTCTCTATGATAATGAGGCGACAGCTCCTTAAGGGAAACATGCCTACTAATTAAGCCCTTAATTTGGTGGCATTTCCAGAGGCTGCCTCTGCTTGGCTGCCTGTCAGGATGGCCTGTCCCAGCCTATCCTGGCACAGCCCTCTGCCCCCCAGCCTGGCCTGGCACAGCCCTCTGCCCCCCCAGCCTATCCTGGCACAGCCCTCTGCCCCCCAGCCTGGCCTGGCACAGCCCTCTGCCCCCCCAGCCTGGCCTGGCACAGCCCTCTGCCCCCCAGCCTATCCTGGCACAGCCCTCTGCCCCCCAGCCTGGCCTGGCACAGCCCTCTGCCCCACAGCCTGGCCTGGCACAGCCCTCTGCCCCTCCAGCCTGGCCTGGCACAGCCCTCTGCCCCCCAGCTTTGCCTGGCAGAGCCCTCTGTCCCCCCAGCCTATCCTGGCACAGCCCTCTGCCCCCCAGCCTATCCTGGCACAGCCCTCTGCCCCCCAGCCTGGCCTGGCACAGCCCTCTGCCCCCCAGCCTATCCTGGCACAGCCCTCTGCCCCCCCCAGCCTGGCCTGGCACAGCCCTCTGCCCCCCCAGCCTGGCCTGGCACAGCCCTCTGCCCCCCAGCCTGGCCTGGCACAGCCCTCTGCCCCCCCAGCCTGGCCTGGCACAGCCCTCTGCCCCCCCCCCAGCCTGGCCTGGCACAGCCCTCTGCCCCCCAGCCTGGCCTGGCACAGCCCACTGCCCCACAGCCCTCACCCTGCTGCAGCCTCACTGCCCCGGGAGCAGGATGAAGTGTCTGCAGGGCAAGGACATGGAGG
Organism: Laterallus jamaicensis coturniculus; assembly: GCA_022605575.1. Classification (NCBI taxonomy): domain Eukaryota; kingdom Metazoa; phylum Chordata; class Aves; order Gruiformes; family Rallidae; genus Laterallus; species Laterallus jamaicensis. The sequence goes on from JAKCOX010000107.1 coordinate 589,283, forward strand.
GCCCCATGTGTGCCTGCACAGGGGGGGCTCAGCTGGGCTGTGCACACACAGAGCCATGCTCACTGTGCTCACCACGGGCCATGCACACACAGAGGCATTGCCTGCCACAGGCAGCATGCCACGCAGATGGTGCCTGCTGCCCGCTGTGCAGGGAGGGCTCACCACGTGCTACAGGCAGCTGTGGGCACCGCTTGTTCGGACAACACGGCTGTTCACTGCTGTACGTGTGTCACAGGTTCGTGGTATAGAATCACAGAATCATAGAATGGCAGGGGTTGGGAGGGACCCCAAGGGTCCCAGAGCTCCAACCCCCTGCCACAGGCAGGGACACCAACCTCAGGCCTGGAGCTACACAAGGTTGCCCAGGGCCCCATCCAACCTGGCCTTGAACACCCCCAGGGATGAGGCACCCACCCCCTCTCTGGGCAGCCTGTTCCAGTCCCTCCCCACTCTCTCTGCAAAGAACTTCCCCCTAATACCCAATCTAACCCTTCCCTCCTTTAGCTTTAATCCATCCCCCCTTGTCCTGCCAATATCTGCCCTTTTAAAAAGTTGATTCCCCTCCTGTTTATAAACTCCCTTCAGGTACCTCTTGCTTTGCCTGGCAAGGGCTGGCCAATGCCACTGCTACATTAGCCTCAGGCTGTGGTGGCCCCAGCCAGAGCAGAGAACAGACCAGCACCATGACATGAGGGCTGCTGGCAAGCAGTGAGAAGGGGCAGCAGCTTCACACCTGCTGCAGCGAGGCCATCACTTCACAGCAGCTCTGAGGGGACAATGCTGAGGTCTGCAGGCCGAGCTGGGGGGTCTCTGCACCCCCCTGACAGCGGGCTGACAGACAGTGCTGGCTCACTGCACCCTACGAGGGCTCTGCACAGGCAGCATTCCCATCCTGTCCCTCCTGGCTCTCAGGAAGCAGCACTCTGGATGGCACAAGCACAGGTAGTGGCAGAGGTTTCCACTCCCAGGTCCCTCCTGTGTCACACTTGGCCACAGCAGAGGGGCCTCCTGCTCCCTGTGGGCCCATGAAGCTGAATGCAGCGAGGTCGGGGTGGCTGATGGCACCAGGGGACGTTTCTGCAGGGATGGGTTTGGCCAGGATACCCATGGATTGTGGCCTCTGTGCTGCACTAAAGCACTCTGCCTCATGGTGCAGGCTGGAAGAGGTCATGGGGTAGACAACAGGGTGCAGAGGAGGCAGCAGTTTTGCCAAGAAGGGACCAGGAGCCTCTCCCTTGGGTGTCCCCAGGCATGTTGCCACAGCATGGCATGGCCTGGTGTGCCCACAGGCACCCCACAGCCCCCGTGGGGAGCCAGACTCAGGGAAGCTGGGTCTGTGACCACCTCCCCTGTGAGCACACAGCGCTGAGCAGGAGCCACTGTGTGATGTGGGGCAATTCCCCTCACAGCCGGGCTGTGGGACACAAGTGTCCTCGCTGGGGTGGCGGGTCAGGCAGGGCCTCTGCAGCAGCCACAGTTGTCCTGACAGGGCAGGGGCCACTGTCCCTCCCCACAGCAGAGCCCAGCCCGGGGCGGGATGGGACCCGCTGCACAGAGCTGAGAGCAGCCTCTCCCCTCCCAGCAGCATGCTAATTAGTGAGGTGCTAAGTCCTGAATATTATTCATTGCTGTGATTACACATTCAGATAAGCACGAGTCGTGCAGTTATTGCCATGTGATTACAGCTCACTCTGGGATTAATCAGGTATCTCTCTCCTTCAAAAACCCTGGAAGTCAGTCTCAGGGATCTGCAGGAGTAGCCAGCGGATGGGGAGGGAGCTGCTGGGATGGAAACAGAGATGGACAGGGCTGGGGAGAGGTGTGGGGACCACACTGCTGACAGGGATGGGAAGAGGGATCAGGATGGGGATGGGATGGTGCTGGGGTGGTGATAATAATGGGACTGGGACAGGCCCTTGGGCTGGGAACAGGGATAGAGAAGGTAACTTTGGAAAGGGCAGGTGGTGGGGCAGGGAGGGAGACAAATCAGGGGAGGCCAAGCATAATGTGGCTGCAGGGGGTGGATTTCACAGGGACAGGCTGCTATGAGACCACAGCAGGGTTTGCTCAGCATGCCAGTGCTCAGCTCAGGGTGCAGCTCTGTGGCTTCCAGAGCAGGGCAGGCACCTCTCCTGGATGCAGCGGAGCCCTTCTGAGCCACCACAGACTGACCCTCTGCCTGTCAGGAGCAGCGTGGGTGCTGTGGCTCACCCATGTGAGCACCTGGGCTGTGACACACACCAGAGCTGTGGGCACAAGAGGCAGGAGCCTCAGCATCCCTCCCCAGGGGCAGCCAGGGGCAGTGGGGCACAGGGCAGGTGGCTGGGCATCAGGCACAGCTTGTGCTAGGGGACAAGCAGTGGCCCAGGACTCCACCAGAGCACATCTCTAGGCCTGTCTGGGGAGGGTGTAGCTGCTGCAGTCATAAGCCCAGGACATGAAGTGCCCCAGAACATGAAGTGCCCTGGGAACCAAAGCTCCTCCAGGCAGTGGGACAAAGGCCACAGCTGCCCACCTCCAGCTAACAGCCATGGAGAGGATGTGTGCAGGGGAGTGCCTCACTTTCCCCAAGAAACAGCGTGCAGGAAAGGGGCAATATGCCACAGCATTGCTGGGCATGATGTATCTGCCCAAGATCGTCTTGGACTGAGCTCCAGGGACAGTGTGGCACTAGACTCTCCTGTACATACATCAGGTTGCATCTGGGCTCAGGATTCCTCCTCAGCAGCCCTGGTGCAGGCACAGCCTGTCATGCTGACATGGATACCGAGTACAAAGGAGACACAGATGGGGCATGCTGCCAGGCCTGTCCAGCTTCCTAATCCAGCAATCTGGGCAATCCAGCCTTCCTCAGGCTGTGCTCTGCATGGACCTGCTGCCAGCAAGGCAACGGCAGACCCACCACCCCAGGCAGGGCAGGCAGTGAGCACAGCCTGTGCCATGGGCTATCTGGGCACAGGCCGTGTCACACAAACCCTGAAACAATCAGGGACACAATCGGAACATGCAGCACTCACGGGTGAAGAGGGACTCTGAGCCCAAGGCACCAGAAGCACACACACACCAACCCAACCCCTCGTGAGACAGCGACAATGTTATGACACCCAAAAAGCATGCGGAGCCACAGCCAGCTCACACTGACCTTCCCCATCCTCATCCCCACAAACTGGCTCCTGGGGAACTCCTCTGGTGACGTCACGGTCTCATCCTCCTCCCCTGCACAGTCTGTTACATGGGCTGAACCCCTGGTCGTGGTGACTTGTCCCCACACTTCACCTCCAGCACCAAGGGCACCAGCTCAGCAATGAAACTTACAGGCAGAGCTGCCCCAAGCAGCTGTGTCATCCCTCTGGGAGCCGAGGTCACTCCATGCTACATCCCTGCCTGCTCCAGGCACAAGGCTATGAACTGCAGGAATGGCCAGGGAAGAGCAAGAAAAACAGACCCTGGGAAAGTCACATCGTGCTGGGTGGCACAGAGCAGCACCCCCCCAGCAGACACGGGGGCACGAGCCACAGATGGTAGCCCTGCCACCCAGCTCTGGGCCAGCGGGTCTCAGTCACCACAGAGGGTGGCATGGGACCAGTGCTGAGCAAAAGGAGTGGCTTGGAGGTGGGGGGTGGTCTGCTGGGCACCCTGCAGCTTGTGCCCCGGGGAGCCCCTCAGCAGCAAGGCGCACAGGATGGTGCTTTGAGCACACCCCAGCACCGTGCTCCCTCCTGCTGTTCTCCTACCTGCTTGTTCCCAGACAGGAAGAAAAGGGGCACTTTCTCCTTCTGGCTGCTGGACTTTCACTGAGTGCTGGGGAGGATCAGGCTGCAGCCCCTGGGGAGGCAGCAGCAGGGACAGCAGCAGTCCCTGCAGTCATGCTGAGTGCCCAGAGGTCTCGATGCAGCCTCTGTGGTGTGACAGCCGTGGTGGAGCTGCCAGTCAGGAGAGGCACCCATCGGGTTCCAAACCAGCTCAGGAGCTGTGGGCAGGCACTGGGTGTAGGATGGCATGGGGGACAGAGGACAGGCTGTCCCTGCAGTGTCACAGGCTGCCCCGAGCTGCTCCCAGCTTCCCACCCTGACAGCACAAACCCAACAGCGGTGTGCCAGGCCCTCACTCCCAGCAGCACAAGCCCCAGAGCAGGACACCAGGCCCTCACTCCCAGCAGCACAAGCCCCAGAGCAGGACACCAGGCCCTCACTCCCAGCAGCACAACAAGCCCCAGAGCAGGACACCAGGCCCTCACTCCCAGCAGCACAAACAAGCTCCATCCTGTGCTGCGCCACCCAGAAGAGTCAGGCACCAGAGAGGCAGAAAGAGCTCGTGGTGCAGAAATGACTTTGCCAGCCCTGCAAAAGGAGTGGTGGGTCAGGTCCCCCAGTCCCCCCTCGCCCCCTGGTCAATCTTCTCTGGCAGATGCCTCTCCCCACACCCGGTGTGATGGACCAGCACTCACTGTGATCCATGGGATTATTACACCCAACACCGAGGCATTAAATATTGAGCAGCAGTTAAATGCTCATTAGAGAGATTTAAACATCGACACCCAAAGAGCCATTAAATATGCAGCGTGCAGGGTGGGGGGATCTGATGATTGACTGCACACCCATCTCCTTTGTGCAGAGCGGCTGCAAGCCTCCCAGCCCATCTGAAGTCTCTGCTGTAGATGCATCTGCTCCATCTTCTGAACGGTTCTCTCACAGCAGCCTCTGAGAGCTGAGGAGGGGAGGGAGAGGCCAGCCCCGGGAAGCAGCAGGGCTGGAAGAGCAGCTCAGCACCAGGAAGGGGAGAGCACAGCTCTGGCACAGGGTGGCCCCCAGGAGTCAGCAGTCTCACCCCACACATCTGGCCTGGGTGGCAGTGACAGGGCTCTGCAGGCAGCTGTGGGGCTGTGCAGGCCTCCAGTTCAGCCAGGAATCCACACAGCCAGTGGACTCCAGGGCACCCTGAAAGGTTTCCTCTCTCTCCCCCACACCTTGCTCTGCCCTTAAAAGCACTCTGTCCTCCCCACTGCCAGTGCCCTCCTGCACAGCCAGCACCCCAAATCCATTCCACAAGCTCTGGCCCTGCTCTGTGGTCACTGCCTCAGCAAAAAGGTTCGAGCATCAGCTGCCCCAGACCTGACCCCCAAGGATACAGGGGTTCCCCAGCCCATTTCCCTGGGACCCTGCCCCAGGGAGCAATGCAGAGAGTTTTCTGAACACCCCTGACTGCAGCCCTGGGGCTGTCTGAGGCCCTACATGTCCCCAAACCAGTGGGATGCTCTGTCTGAGAGGACTCAGGCTGCCTCCACACAGCGTGGTCTGCACCAGGCCACGCACACGGGGAGCCAGAGCCTGTCACCCTGTCACAGCCATCCCTGTATTGCACCCTGTTGTCACCTGTGGCAGGAGCCCCCTCCCCTGACACAGCCTAGGCACACACTCAGGCATGAGATGGGTGCAGATGGCAGGGGTGGGTGCCAGGCAGTGGAGCAGCATCCATTCACAAAGGGGAAACTGTGCCTAACCAGCCTGATAGCCTAGTAGGATAAGATGACTGGCTTGGAGGATGAGGAAGGAGCAGTGGATAAGCTGGAGAGCAGCAGAGGAGCCTGGGGGCAGCATGCTGGTACCTGACGATGTGAGGTCCTTGGGTTTGCCATCTCTGAGGAGGTAGGGGATGGAGATCCATGCAGAAGCAAAGACACAAGGGTTATCTATGTCTTAGAAACCACACCTGAGAATGGTCAGGAATTAGGGCTTCTTCCCCAAAAAAGGTGTTGGGATCAATAGTCCATCTGAAGTGCATCTACACCAATGAACACAGCGTGGGCCACAGGCAAAAGGAGCTGGAAGCCCTCATGCAGTGGAAAACCTGACATATAATTCCATCATGGGAACAATCACCAGCCCCTTTTCTTGTGGAGGACTTCAACTTACCAGACTCCTGCTGGAAATACAACACAGCTGGCTGAACGTGGGCCAGCAGCGTGCCTGGGTGGCCAAGAATCCTCAGCATCCTGGCTTGTGTCAGCAGTCGCGTGGCCAGCAGCACCAGGGCAGTGACTGTCCTGCTGTACGGGGCACTGGTGAGGCTGCACCTCGAGTGCTGGGTCCAGTTTTGGGCCCTTCACCACAAGAAGGACATGGAGATGCTGGAGTGTGTCCAGAGAAGAGCAATGAAGCTGGTGATGGGTCTAGAGAACAAATCTGATGGGGAGCAGCTGAGGGCACTGGGGTTGTTTAGTCTGGAGAAGCCTCAGGAGAGACCTTATCACTCTCTACAACCACATGATAGGAATCATAGAATCACAGACTCACAGGGGTGGGAAGGGCCCCCCAGAGCCCATGGGGTCCCACCCCCTGCCAAAGCAGGGTCCCTAGGACAGGGGCTGGGGTCTCTCCAGAGAAGGAGACTCCACACCCCCTGGGCAGCCTGTCCCAGGGCTCCCTCACCCTCACTGGGGAGAAGTTCTTCCCCACATTGGGGGGAACTCCCTGGGCTCCAACTTGAGCCCATCCCCCCTTGTCCTGTCCCCACAGACACTGAGCAGAGGCTGCCCATGGCCCCTGGGTCCCACCCTTCAGCTATTGATCCCCAGTGATCAGATCCCCTCTCAGGCTCTTCTCTCCAGGCTGAACAGCCCCAGATCACCCAGCCTTTCCTCCCAGGGGAGATGCTCCAGGCCCTTCATCATCTCCATAGTCTCCTCTGGGCTCTCTCCAGGAGATCCCTGGCTGTTTGATCCCAGGGAGCCCAGCACTGGACACAGTCAAACATTGGAACAGGCTGACCAAGGAAGCTGTAGAGTCACCATGTCTGGAAAGGTGTAAAGATGTGTAGATGTGGTGCTTCAGGACACGGGCTGGTGGTGGACTTGGCAGTTAATAGTTGGGCTTGATGCTCTTAAAGGTCCTCTCCATGAAGTTTTTTACCTCAGCTTTAGCAATGCTTTTCATACTGTCTCCTATAACATCCTCATAGGCTGTGATAAGTGATAAGCTATGAGTAAGTAAATAGGGGGCTGGAAGTCTCCTGAATGGCCAGGTCCAGAGGGCTGTGACCTGTGCACAAGGTCCAGAGGGAGGAGGCCAGTCACTACTGGAGTACCCCAGTGGTCAATACTGGGGCAAATACTGTTTAAGACATTCATTAATAGCTTGCACGATGGGCAGAGCACACCATCAGCAGGTTTGCTGATCCCTTCCAACTCAGTACATGCTGTGTCTCAAACTGAGAGGAGTGGCTGACACAGCAGATGGGAGTCCTGCCATCCAGAGAGGAGAAAAGAGCTGGAATCTCATGAAGTTCAACCAAGGGAATGCCAAGTCCAGCGCCAGTGGAAGAGTAACCTCACAGCCCAAGTATCTGCTGTGTGATGCCTGGCCAGAAAGCAGCTCTCCCATGATGGACCTGGGGGTTCAGGATGACACCAAGTTCACAATACACAACGTGCTCTGTACCAAAGCAAACCAGCAGCATCCTGTGTTAGAGGTGTTGGTGACCCTTCCTCTCTACTCAGCTCTAGTAAGGCTCTAGCTGAAGTGGTGTGTCCAGTTCTGACCTCCACTGTACAAGCCATGGACATACTGGAGAGGGTCTGCCAAAGGGCCCCTCTGGTGTTAGATGGAGCATCTCCTCATATGAGGAAAGGCTGAGAGAGCTGGGACTGTTTAGCCAAGGGAATGCTCAGGGGATTTCATCAGTGTGGATCAGTATCTGATGGAAGGGAATGAAGAGGGAGCTAGATTCTTCCCAGCACTGTCCAGTGTCAGGACAAGAAGCAACAGGCACAAATTAAAACCCACGAAATGCCACCTGAACACAAGGAGACACTTGTGTTACTGTCAGGGTGACTGAGCACTGGGAGAGGTTTCCCAGAGAGGTTGTGCAGTCTCCATCCTTGGAGAGAATTTGAAATCCCAGTGGCCACAGTCCTGGGTAACCTGTCATAGCTCACCCTGCTTGAGGAGGGGGTTGGCCCAGATGATCTCCAGAGGCCCCTTCCAACCTCAACTGCCTTGTGATTCCATGGCAGGTCCCCACAGCACGCTGCCTTCCTGTGCAAGCTGAGCCAAACACTCCCTGACTCTGGTGTCCCTCATGTCCAGGCAGCATCCTGCACCACGCAGACCATCCCTGCACCACGCAGACCATCCCTGCCATCTCCTGGCACCCAGCCTGGAGCCTGAGCTTGCAGATGGAAAGCAGCAGACATGGCCTGTGGAAAACAATGTCAGGAACAGGATCAGAGAGAGCCTGTCAGGAGACTCCAGCTGGCATGTGAGGGGTGGTACTGGGCTGCAGAGGGACATCCCAGATCTATCTGCCACCTGGAAGCTGTGGGATGTCTGCCCAGAACCACCCCCAGTCCAGGAGCGCCAAGGCCTTCTGTTGGAGCCAGTCTGCATCTCCTCACAGCAGGATGGCAGGGCCGTGGTCTGGGACCAGGTCTCTCCAAGTCAGGAAGCAGCAGTGCCTCTGACCCTTCTCCTGGAAGGGAGACAGACTCTCTCCTGCACTTCACCCCCCCTTCTGTATCCCCTGCTGACAGCCCCCCCATGCCCACTCCTCGCAGCTCAGGCAGCCACTGCCCACATGCCCCGGCCCTGCATCCCAGGCCATGGCTTCATGTGCCCAGTGGTGCCTCTCCTAGGGACATCCTAAGCCGCTCACTTACCTCCAGGGCCTGGCCCCGAGGGGACAGAGCCCTTCGATTCTAGCTCTTGCCTGCTGTCCCTGGGTCGTTGCAGTGCTCCCTCCAACAGCACAGCAAGGCAGCACCTGCGAGCTCTCCAGAGAGCCAGTGTCCCTGGGCCTCATGTCACAGCACTGACCCCTCTGCTCCTTGCAGCACCTTGAACATCACCCCAGCACCCCATCCAGCAGCCCAAGCATCCCCCAGCAGCTCTGCCCCACCACCACAGTGACGGCTGCTGGGGCACAAGGCAGAGAGGGGCTGTTGGGCAGGGAGCTTGGGGACCAGTGCCTGTCCCTGCACGGAGCTGGGTGTCACGGTGACACTGGGGACCGGTGCCTGTCCCTGCACGGAGCTGGGCTCCGTGTCTCAGCCGTGCACCCGCGGAGCCCGGGGCGGGCGCTGCGGCAGCTCCGGGGGTGCCCACACGAGCCCGGCAGCCCCATCCTCTGCACACCCCAGCTCCGGGGTGAGTCTTTCCCCCCTCCGGGGGCCGCCAGCCCAGCGCACGCCCCCCACGCCGCGCCAGGTGCCACCCGGGCGAGACCCCGACCCGGTGGGCTCGGCGGCACCAGCGCCCGCTCCCCGCTCCGCCCCGCAGCGCCCCGCACCGCACGGGCCCCGCAGCGCCCGCTCCCCGCTCCGCCCCGCAGCGCCCCGGCCCCGCTCCGCACCCCGGGGACGCGCCCGGCCCAGGTGCCGCCTCCCCGCCGGTCGAGACCCGTCGGGCACGGGGCTCCCGGCAGCACCGAGCCCCGCGCCGGGGCCGCGGGGATGGGGAGGGGGGACACGGGGGGGACACGGACACGCGGGGACCCGGCGACGGGCGGCGGCGCCTCCTGGCGGCGGCCGCGGGGAACGGCGGGAGGCACCCACCGCGCGGCGACATCACAGCGACAGGCACCGACGGACACACACACCCGGCGACACACACCCGGGGACACACCCGGGGACACACACCCAGCGACACACACCCGGGGACACACACCCGGGGACACCCCCCGTGTCCCCGCTGCCCAGGGACAAGGCCCAGACCCACCTGCGGCCCCTGGAGAGGCCCCACGCCGGAGCCGGGGGAGACAGACAGGAGACGCTGTGACCCGCGCTGGAGGCTGCCCCTGCCAGCCCCGAGAGACACAGAGCGAGGGGCAGGTCCAGCCTGAGCAGCCAGGTGGCTCTTGGCACCGCAGGGGCCTCATCCCTGGGCACGGGCAGAGCTCTGGATGTCACCTCTGGGTCCCTGCACGGCCTGGGGCACGGTCCCCACAGCATCCTGCTCTCTGGGATGGGGAGGGATGGGCTGGGATGGGGAGGGGATGGGGATGGGGATGGGGATGGGGATGGGATGGGATGGGGATGGGGATGGGCATGGGATGGGGAGGGGATGGGGATGGGGATGGGGATGGGGATGGGGATGGGGATGGGATGGGGATGGGGATGGGATGGGGATGGGGATGGGATGGGGATGGGGATGGGGATGGGATGGGGATGGGGATGGGGATGGGGATGGGGATGGGGATGGGGATGGGATGGGGATGGGGATGGGATGGGGATGGGATGGGGGGGCTGCTCAGGGCACAAGGAGCCGGCCGGGCAGTCACAGCCAGAGGTGCTGGTCACTGGCCCCGGGTCAGATGGCAGCTGGTGCCAAGCGGGTCCTCAGGGGTCTGTGCTGGGCCCGGTGCTGTTTGGGCTCTTCAGTGGTGACACCGGCAGTGGGACCAGCTGCACCCTCAGCCAGTCGCTGGTGGTACCAAGCTGGGTGCTGAGGTCGGGGTGCTGGGAGCTGGGTGCCATCCAGGGGGAGCTGGGCAGGCTGGAGAAGGGGCCCAGGGGACCCTCAGGAGGGTCAGCAGAGCCAAGGGCAGGGTCCTGCCCCTGGGCTGGGACAACCCCTGTTCTCCATCCAGGGCAGAGGATGGGCTGGAGAGCAGCCCTGAGGGAAAGGACCTGGGGGGACTTGTGGGGGAGAAGCTGGACAGGAGTCACCACTGTGCATCTGCAGCCAGAGGGCAACCCCATCCTGGGCTGCGTCCCCAGGGGGGTGGGCAGCAGAGGGGAGAGGGGATTCTGCCCCTCTGCTCTGGGGAGACCCCACCTGGGGTGCTGGATCCAGCTCTGGAGCACTCAGCACAAGGACATGGAGCTGTTGGAGAGTGTCCAGAGGAGCCACAAAGATGACCCAAGGGCAGGAGCAGCTCTGCTGGGAAGCCAGGCTGGGAGAGCTGGGCTGGTCCAGCCTGGAGAAGAGAAGCTCTGGGGGGACCTTACAGCCCCTTCCAGTCCCTGAGAGGGGCCTGTAGGAAGCTGGGAAGAACTGTTCCCAGGGCCTGGGGCCATGGGATGAGGGGGGATGGGTTAAACTGGACCAGGGGAGATTGAGGTTGGCGATCAGAGGAAAGTTCTTCCCTCTGAGGGTGGTGGGTCACTGGCCCAGGGTGCCCAGAGAGGTGGGGGAGGCCCCATCCCTGGAGACACCCAGGGTCAGGGTAGATGGGGCTCTGAGCACCCTGCTGCAGTGCAGATGTCCCTGCTCACTGCAGGGGGGGATGAGGTGACCCAACACATCCTATGATTCTATGAACATGGGGAAAAATTATCAGGGAGGAAGTCTCTTGTTTGGGAGGAGACAGGGGCAGAGAAAGGGCAGAGTCAAGGAGGATGAGGGGGATACATATGCATTAAAAGAGATGAGGGGGGATCAAAGAGCCATTCACACATAAACAAATGGCTGTTTGGCTTGTTTGTTTCTCTGAGCCCTGCACCTTATCACCACAGCACATCCCATGTAGTTCTGGAGAGCAATTCCAAGTCCTTTTCTTGTGGCCCCACTCTGTACCTGGTGCAGGGCAAGTCCAGAGGCCTGGCAGTGGCAAAGGCAGAAGGGGACACGGGTGACAGGGACCCAGCAGCTGGAAACCAAGTACCTAGGGCCAGCTTTTGGTGGGAGCACTCACTGTGTGAGTCCAATTCCCTAGTGAATTTAGACTGGGATTAGAGGGCTGGAATTTAGAAGAAGATGAGGGGCCTGGAGCATCTCTGGTGGGAGGGAAGGCTGAGAGAGCTGGGGCTGCTCAGCCTGGGGAAGACTGAGTGATCTGATCAACACTGACCCCTATCTAAAGGTGGGGTCAGGGGATGGGGCCAGGCTCTTCTCAGTGGTGCCCAGCAACAGGACAAAGGGCAATGGGCACAGACTGGAGCACAGGAAGGTCCTCCTGAATAGGAAGAAAAACGTCCTTACTGTGAGAGTGCCCGAGCCCTGGGACAGGCTGCCCAGAGAGGCTGAGGAGTCTCCTCTGGAGACATTCAAACCTGCCTGGATACCATCCTGTGCGACCTCCTCAAGGTGAGCCTGCTTCAGCATAGGAAGGTTGGGGACTAGATGTTCTCCAGCTGTCCCTTCCAGCCCCTATCCTTCTAAAAAATAATAATTATATATATATATATATAAGTATATAAATATATATGTAAAACCCCACAAAAGTGCCCACCAACAAAACAGAAAAGCCTTAAGCTGGACTGTATCACAAGCAAGAAGACACGTGCCCTTCCAGTTTCATGGATGGCTTGTGGAGGAGCCCAGCTGATTCACCAGCCCCAGAATCCACAGAACCCACAAGAGGACCTGGCTTGCCAAGCCTCAGCCACATCTCTGCCTCCTGGACGTGTCACGGAGCCATACCCTGAGCTGCTTCCCACTCCAGCACGTCCCAGTCTGCACTGCTTGCCAAGGCTGTACCTCGGGAGCTGCCAGGTCCATCCTCCTCCTCCTGTGCTCCTGTCCCCTGGCAAACGATGGTGCCGCAGGTCCCAGGCCCGTTCCCACCCCAGGGGTGCAGAGCATGCCTCCAGCTGAGCCTGCCCTTTGCCTCCCCTTGGTCGTGGCTTGACAGGAGCTGTGGGGCCTCTGGAAGTGACACTGTCCCACTGAACAAGTCGGGGGTTCTGTCCAGTTCCCAGTTGGAATGTCCAACGTCGAGCGCAGTGTGAAGGGCTCCTCATGCCCCCCTGCCGATCGCTACCTCAGCCCCAGGAGTCACTGAGCCAAAGCTGGGGGTCGCTCCAAGGCTGAGCTGGGTTAGTTGGGGGAGCAGAGAGGGAGCATCTGGTGAGTTTGGCAGAGTATGTAGCCACTGAAGGGGATGGAGCAGCAGGGTGCTAGGAGCAGCGGCAGCAGGAAGGCTTAGGGGTGCAGCTTGGCACGCAGCAGGGCTGCAGGGCGGGATCCCTGCCCTTCCTCATCTGGCTTTCCCCAAACTCCATGCGCTGCTCAAACAGCACTTTCTGCTGGTTGATCTCTTTCAGGACCTGCAGGACCTCTGGGCCTGCGCTGCTCTGCATCAGATTGTAGTTCTCAGCTGGGTCCGACTCCAGGTCGAAGAGCAGGGGGGGCGAGTGAGGGGTGAGCGGGGTCAGCCCGTGGCAGGCCCGGTCTGGAGTCGTGTCGCTGTGAAAGGAACCTGCAAAAGAAACCTCTGGGTGTAGCTCAGTTCCTGCTGCTTGGATAGCTGACCCCTCCGGGACTCCACAAAGCTGCCCATGCAAAGAGAAGGCAGCACTCACCTTGGGTGAAGTAATGGGCCTTGTACTTCCCAAACCTGACAGCGAAGGGGCCGTGCAGTGGGTCGGGGGACGTCGGGTAGAAGAACATGGTCTGACGGCGACTCTGTGGGAGGCAGCAGCAGTGAGCTGGACCCTGTGCAGGCCTGAGACAGAGAAAAGCCTGGAGCAGGACCAGGCAGAGGCTCCAGAGTCACACAGGAGCCCTGATACAACAGCCAGGACGTGGCCAGAGAGGGGTGAAGCTGACTAACAGCAGCACCCTCTTTGCTCCCTACTTAAAGCTCCTGGGGCTCTGTCCATCCACTGCAGCCACAGGGGCTTGCCTGGCAGCATTGGGGTGTTAGAGCAGAGCAGGCTGTGGAAGCCCAAGAGCTCTACACATGCCTCAGGAGAGAAAAAAGGTCCCAGCTCACGGATCTCCCCCTGCCCCCCAGCTGGTTCTGCTCATCAGGAACACAGGTCCAGCCCCATACACGGCCTTCACAGACAGTGCCAGCTGAACCCGCAGGACTCACCTTCCCTGACCCAAACAGCACCGGGCTCAGGTCATAGCCATCCAGGGCCACTTTGGGAAGAGCTGCTCCAGCCAGCGTAGTCAGGGTTGGCAGGATGTCCAGGGTGCTTGCCAGCTCATGCGTCACTCCTGTCACCCAGCACAACAAGGCACAAGGAGAGGTTCAAACACTTGATCTCACTCCCCTCCCTCTGCTTGTCCCGGGCTGCTGTGACCCCCTCCTCAGCCCGCAGTGCCCGGTCTCACCTGGGGTGATACGGCCTGGCCAGTAAGCCACTGCTGGCTCCCGCATGCCCCCTTCGTATGTCGTACCCTTCCCACACTTCAGGAGGCCGGAGCTGCCTCCACGGGCCATCCGCAGGGTGGAAGGGCTGTGAGGGAGAGGAATCACAGGTTCTCACTGCCCCTTCCCTGAGGCTGCCACGAGGCCAGGACAGGAGAGGCACAGTGCCAGAGAGGGCACTGCCATCCTGCTCAGCCTGCTGAGGGAGGAGCCGTGGGGCAGGGGAAGAAGCCAAAGGCCGCAAGACGCTTCAGCAGGGGACCAGAGCCCAACACCACGCACACCAAAGGGGTTCAGGCTGCATGCTCCTGGCTACGAGGAGGGGCACAACTGAGCCACAGGAACAAGCAGCAGATTGTGCACTGGCTCCACTCCAGAGCAGCATCTACCTCTTGTCTCGCTTCAGGGCACTGGGCCTCACCTGGCAATGCCACACCGTGTCACTTTTGCCCCAGCCAACCGATGCCTCACACCACATCATGGCAGCAGAACCTTACCAGTGGCCAAGCCAGCCCTGCTGAGCCCACTCACCCGTTGTCAGAGGTGAAAAACACCAAGGTTGTGTTTGCAAGACCGTTCTCCTGCAGCGCCTGTAGCAGCTGTCCCACGGAGCCGTCGAACTCCGAGAGCGCGTCACCGAAGGGCCCACGCCGTGACCGCCCTGCATACTCCTTGCTTGCAAACTGGGGGTAGTGTGTGTGCTGAAGAAAGGGCAGAGAAGATGCTACACAAACTCCCAGAGCCACATCTGGTTAGCAGTTCACCCAGGGACAGTAAGCACCCCAGCCAGGACACGGGGATATATAACAATACCCATGAGAGGAGAGAGGGCTTGTCCCCAGGCTGCAGAAGCATCTCTCAGAGACGGCACAAAGGAGCCGAGTCCCTGGAGAGGGTGTGGAGACTCAGAGTGGGAAGTTTGAGCAGGTGGACTCCCAGCCCAGGGGTGGGGGCAAAGCTCCAGAGAGAAGTAGCCCCAGAATCTTATCAGAATGGTGCCACCATAAGACCTGGGTGTGGGAACAGCAACCCCAGGTGATCCCAGGGCAGGTACTGACTGCTCAGCAGTCCTGGGGCTGTAGGGGCTGAGATGCTTCCCTGCTGTCCTCATAGGACACAGGGACCCTTCCCCACCCCTGGGCCCAGAGCAGCCCTCTCCATCTCCTACGTGGGAGGCGTAGTAGAGCAGGAAGGGGAGGCCTCGTCGGGCACAGTCAGCAATGAAGTCCCGGGAGAATTTGTTGTAGAGCGGGGTAAGATCTGGGAAAGAAACAGGCTGCTGCACGATGGTCTGGTTCCAGAGCAGTGGTACTGGCACTAAGCCTTGGTCACAGGTCCCAAAACACTTGGTGTCGGGTGGGAAGCAGGT
Source organism: Laterallus jamaicensis coturniculus (assembly GCA_022605575.1). Classification (NCBI taxonomy): domain Eukaryota; kingdom Metazoa; phylum Chordata; class Aves; order Gruiformes; family Rallidae; genus Laterallus; species Laterallus jamaicensis. Next base: position 604,686 of record JAKCOX010000107.1, read on the forward strand.
GAGATTCTGGCAGGGGCCCTGGAAAGAACAAACAACACTTTGCCTTTTACCTGTGTTGCAGGACAGGGAGGGAGGGGAGCAAAGTCTCACAGTGGCCCACCACCAGGTCCTACAGGCACCCTTTGGGCAGCCCCTCACTGAAGCCCAGGGGTCTGTGCCCACCCTCAAACTGTCCAAGTACCTTAGTGCCACAACATCGTTTTCTCCTGGCAGCAATTCAATGTTCCTGTGTAGCCCAGAAGCTGACCCTCCCTCCCATGACAAGGGGTGTGTGCCCCCACACACATAGCCACCCGTGTTCTGCAAAGCGGCCTTATCACAAGAGCACCTCAGAGACAGGCTTTTCCCACCAGCACACATCTCCCCAGCCTGCAGCCACCCACTACCCCAGACAAGGCTCTCTCACACAAGGTCCACCTTTCAAGCACTCTCCCCAGTGGCACACTTCAGGGCATGACAAGCCTCTCACCTGGTCATGGGAGTAGGGCACCCCCAAAAAGTGGTCAAAGCCCTGGTGGATGGGCAGGAAGGAACCATTGACCCCCAGGCCAAGGTGCCACTTGCCAACCATGGCTGTGGCATAGCCCTCAGCCTTCAGCAGCTCTGCGATGGTGAGCTCGGGCAGCGGCAGGCCCCCCCGCGAGTCGGGGCTGAACACGCCGGGGTACACCCCAGAGCGCATCTGGAACCGGCCGGTCAGCAGGGCTGCCCTAGGGGGAGAGGGGAGAGAGCCTGGTGAGTGTTTGTGCACAAGTCAAGGGTCAGCAGGGCTGCCCTAGGGGGAGAGAGCCTGGTGAGTGTCTGTGCACAGGTGAAGGGTGAGAGTCGGGGGACACAGCCAGGCTCCTGCCAGCCCGTTGCAGCTCTGTGCAGCTGAGACGGTCTTTGTAAGCGGCAGGTAGAGCTTTCTGCCAGCCTTAAGCTACAAACAACGAGCAGCTCAAGGCCACAGCGCCTCTGGGAATCACAGTGAGGAGAAAACAACCCACGAGCAGCTGCATTTTGCCCCCAGAGAAGGGAGTGAGAAGATGTGAGGAGCTGTGCAGGCACCAAGGCTGGTGAGGGGGGGGAGGAGCCCCCGAGCCCCTGGAGAGACCCATGGTGGAGCAGGTGTCCCCCCACAGCCCAGGGACAAGGCCCAGACCCATCTGCAGCCCGTGGAGGGGCTCCATGCTGGATGGAGCAGGGGGAGACATAGAGAAGACGCTGTGACCCTACGTTGGGATAAGCCCCTGCCAGCACCTGCAGCCATGAAGAGAATCAAACACAGAGATGAGCGAGAGAGTTTTGCGCTGGAACAGGTTTGCTGGGGGGGCTGGTGACCCCGTGGAGGACTGGGACTGAGAGACACTGTGATTTGTGACTGCACCCATAGCAGTGATCCATGCTGGGGCAGCTGGGGAAGAGCTGAAGCCCCTTGGGGAAAGGACTCATGTTGGAGAAGTTCATGGAGGACTGTTTGCTGTGGGTGGGACCCCACGGTGCAGCAGGTGGAGGGTGAGGAATGAATGCCCCCCAGCCATGAAGGAAACCAACTTGTGAGGAACTGACCAAAGGCCCCATCTCCCAGTCCCTGCACCCCCTGTGCTGTGATCAGGGGGAGGAAGGGAGTGAAATCATGACTAGAGTGAAGTCTGCTAAGAAGGGAGTGAGGGGGAGGATGTAGAGGTGCCTTAACATCTGGAAAAGGAAAACAGCTCATGAAGAAGTAACCAAGAACCCCATTTTTTCCCAGTCCCTGCCTCCCCCTGTACTGCGAGCAGGGGGAAGAAGGGAGTAAAATCATGGCTAAAGGGAAGTCTGCTTGGAATGGAGGGGTGGGGGGAAGGTGCTACTGAGAACCCCATTTTCCCCAGTCCCTGCCCCCCCTGTACTGTGAACGGGAGGGAAGAAGGGAGCAAAATTCTGACTAAAGTCTGTGAAGAAGGGGGAGGTGGGGGGAACGTGTTTTCAGATCTGGTTGCATTTGGTTTTAGATTTGGTCATGCTCCCAACTCTGGTTTTCTCTGTTCTTCTTAGTGTAATAAATTAGTTCTTTCTTTCCTGCACTGTGTTGACCCTGTTTTGCCCGTATGGTTGCTGATAGAATCATCTCTCCTTGTCCTTATCTTGACTCCTCAGCCTCTCGATATATATTTTCTCCCCTGTCCACCTAAGAAGGAGAGTAATAGACTTATTTCGGTGGGCGTCTGGCTTCCAGCCAGGGCTAAACCACCACACAGCGATAGGACAAGGGGTAACGGGTGCAAGCTGGAGCAGAGGAAGTTCCAAGGGAATATAAGGAGGAACCTTTTCCCTGTGAGGGTGACAGAGCCCTGGGCCAGGCTGCCCAGAGGGCTTGGGGAGACTCCTCTTGGAGACATTCAAACCTGCCAGGACACATTCCTGTGTGGTTTAGTCTGGGTGATCCTGCTCTGGCAGGGGGGTGGGACTAGAAGACCTTTCCAGGTCTCCTCAAATCCCTTTCCAGGTCTCCTCAAATCCCTAACGTTCTGTGGCTCTGTGAGCAAGGGGAGACAGCCATCACAGCGGACACAGCGCGGGCCGTGCTGCCCAGCCGCAGCAGAGGGTGCCCCGCGCCTCGGGGCGCCCGGCTCCCTGCAGTCCCATGCCTGCCACCGCCACCCCCCACCCGCTGGGACACACCACCGCTCCCCCGCTACTGCAGCCGGACCCCGGCGCCTCCGGGGGCAGAGCCGGCCGAGCTCCCAGCACTGGGGGGCCCCAGCCGCCGGCCAAGCCCAGCCTGGGCGCTGCCCCATCCCCCCCGGGGCCGGGCCGCGGGGCACGCAGCGGGGCACGTACCGGGACGGGCTGCAGACCGGGGAGCTGCTGTAGAAGCCGGTGAAGCGCAGGCCGCGGGAGGCCAGCCGGTCCAGGTGGGGCGTGGCGGAGGAAGGGTGCCCGTAGCTGCCCAGGTCCCCGAAGCCCAGGTCATCCGCCAGGATCAGCACGAAGCTGGGCCGGGCGGCGGACACGCCGCGCACGGCCAGATGCAGCAGCAGCAGGGCCCAGGACGGGCCCCGGGCCCGGAGCAGACCCCGGCCCCGCATCCCCGCGGCGCGGGACCCGCACTGACCCGGCCCGGAACGTCCGGACCCGCCCGGGCTCGGCGGGCACCGCGCGACGCCGGCCGCAGAGCATGCCGGGAATTGTAGTCCGCAGGGGACGCGCCCCGTGGGGGCCTCGAACCCGCCACCCAGGGGCAGGCGGGCCCTGGGCAACCCGCCCTGTGCCCGGCTGCGGCGGCCGAGGATGGGTTATTAATACCGGGGCTTCTCACAAAGACGCCCGCAGCGCTGCCCGCCCCGGGGGCTCAGGGCTACCGCTTTCCATCGGGGGCCTGGTGCCAAGAGCGACCTGGCGGCCCCGGCCCCGCCGGCACAGCCCCGGCGCGCTGCGGCTGGGCGGGACCCGCGGCCTGGCAGTGCGCAGCCTCCCTGTGCAGCCTGTCCGCGGCTCTGTCCCTCCATGAGGAAACGTTGGTCCCAGTTTCATGTGGTGGCTTCAGTGCACGGCGGCTGAGAGGAGGGAGGGCCCGCACTGCCAGGGCGGGGGGTGACTTGTGGTGCCCACAGAACTCAGGCTGCCCTGTTAACGTCAACACCGGAAACTTTATTTAGAAATAAAGAGAGCCAAGTCAGCCCCAGCACGTCAGCTGTGCGCTCAGGGAGATCCGGAGGGACACAGCAGGCCCTGGTGCTGAGGCTGAGCGGCAGGCATGGCCCCAGGAGGAAACGGGGGCGATTCCCTGCAGCCGGCCCTGGCTCCTGCTCGTCCTGCGGGATTCAGGCCTGAATCCCCTTCAGGACCCGCAGGAGATCCCGCAGCAGGCGGAAGAACGCCCTCAGCTTCCTGAGGGGAAAGGGGCAGGGCGGGGACCAGCCTGATGGCGTTGGCGCTGGTTCTGGACTCTGCTGGGGCGTCGTTGTGAGGACGGGCTTTGGCCTTGGAAGAGCCGTGGTCTCCGGGCTCTGGCCCATCTGCACCAGGATCCACTCATAGAAGTGCTGGGTGGAGGTGTAGACCCCGGGCTGTTTGGCTCTGGCACAGCCTTCACCCCAGCTGGTCAATCCAACTTGCCAGAAGTAGTCGGTATTGCTGTCCTTGCAGACAAGAGGCCCGCCGCTGTCACCCTGCAGCAGAGGAGAGCAGATCAAGGGGGTGTTGGTGGGCCATTGTCAGCACTGCGGCTGGCCCCTTGTCTCTTGGGGCGCCTGCCAGAGCTGTCTTGGCCTCACCGAAATGCTCATCTTGGGTGCTGGAGCCTACAGAAGCTTTGTGTGGGAGGGGGTGCTGGGCCTGTGCGGTGGTGGGCTCTCTCTCATCCCTGCACGCTGATGCGGGATGCATGGCAGACGGCTGGTCCCACATTGGGATCTGGCCGTGGGCTTTCTGGGCAGGGTCGCAGGCCTCTGGGACGCCGGGGGGCAGCGAGCAAAGAGCTGCAGCAGGTGGGGAAGGGGAGGCGAGCCCCAACAGCGGCGGGCACCATGGCAGGCAGAGCAGGCGCCGGGGTACGTTGGGGCAGTGGCAGCAGGGCTGCTGCTGGTGCTGGGGGCTGAGTGGGAGCCTGCTCCTACCTGGCAGGTGTCGATGCCACCCTGCGGATAGCCAGCGCACAGGTTGTGGCTGTGGATGGCCCCTTTGTACCACCAGCTGCTGTTGCAGAGGTTGGTGTCGATGAGCTGGACCTTGGCCTCCTGCAGTCTGTCGGGCCGTTCACCTGTGGCTGAGCACAGAACAGAACCCATCAGCTCATTGCCGGTTCTCCCGCACGTCTGGGTGAAGCCCTTGCCTGGGAGGCCTTGGCTTGCTTTCTGGAAGGCGCTGTCTCTTCCGCCTTGCCTTGGGGAATGACTTGAGCCCACCCACCTCCCTCCCTAAGGGCACCCGTCCCCACGGCCTGAGCAGGCAAAATTTGGCCTCTGTTCTCAGGGAGCCCAACTCGCCTCCCCAGGGGGCCCGGCTGGCGCTTGGGACACAAGTGCTTGCTGGGAACTCACATCTCTCAAGCGTGGAGCCCCAGCCGCTGACGTAGCAGGTGGTCAGCTCCGAGACGTTCAGCGAGGCGTCGGGCAGGCAGGCCAGCTGGGTGTAGTTGCTGCACTGCACAGGCTGGTCCATCTCCACCAAGGCGATGTCGTTGCTCTGCGTGTGGCTGCTGTACTCCTTGTGAGTCAGCAGCCGGCGGATGTATCGCACCTGAGCCTGGGGACCCGGCCGGCTCAGGCGCGTGGCCCCGATCAGGAGGCGCCACTTGGTGATGTGGCTGGAAGGCAGAGGGAGAGGGGGGTCAGAGGGAGAGGGGGTCAGAGGGAGAGGGGGGTCAGAGGGAGAGGGGGGTCAGAGGGAGCGGAGCCCCGAGCTCAGCAGCCCAGCGCTTCCCCACCATCCACCCGCGTCCCAAGGGAGAGAGGAACGCGGCACTGCACAGGGTGCACCTGCACCACCGGCCTCAGGCAGCACGAATGCGGAGCCGGAGGCGGCTCGAAGCAGCGGCAGGAGCCCGGCCTTCTCCCAAGCAGCCTCTGCGCTGGGCTCGGCACTGCCAGGCGCTGCCGTGCCGCAAGCAAATGGGGCCAGAGCAGCAGGTGGTGCTGCGGCCAGGGCAGCCGGCAGCGCAGTGGGTGGGGATATCCCTGTCCCCTGGTCCTCCTTACCTCGCATAGAGGAAGCAGTGGGCCGCTGTCAGAACCCACTGGGGGCTGATGAGGGACCCCCCGCACACGTGCCGGTGGGACGGACGCTGGATGCTGACCATCCAGGGCCAGGCCCCTGGCTGGGCGTTCCTGCCACCCACCACGCGTGTCATGGCCCGGTCAGAAGCCATGGGCCGGAGTCCGCAGGTGTCCCTGGAAATGGAACGTGGTTAGTGTCCTGCTCGAGGGCTTGGCACCGGTCAGGCTGAGCGGGGTCAGCCGCCTTCCCTCCCTCTCTCCCTCCATCCCTCCCCAGCGGGTGCTGAATGGGCGCAGGGCCAGGGAACCCCATGGGGAGTGCATCTGTGCACCCCTGTTTCTGCTTTAGCCCAGCCGTGCCAGCAGCCTGGGTGCTGGCGAGGAACTGAGGCTCCCCCGTGGGGCCCGGCAAGCTGCGGCCTGGCCACGGCGGACAAGCAGGCAGCCGGCAGTGACTCCCAGGGCCAGGGTCACCCCGTCTCCCTTCTCCAGGACCCTCAGGCCACTCACCCACAGCTATCAAATGCTGCCCACACAGGCCCACAGGCGGCCAGCAGGATGAGGAGAGCGAGCACCCTCATGGCTGCCAGCAGCACCACACCGCAGCTGCACAGAGACAAGCACGTCCCCACTGGGCGGCGGGTACTGTGAAGTGCCCACAGAGCCCACGCTGCCCTCAGCCCACAGAGCCGGCGCTGCCCTCAGCACAGCGCTGATGTCACAGAGGCGCTGGGTGTGAGTGGGGGGCAGAGTGGCCAATGGAGCGGGTGGGGGGGGGAGGGTGGGGCAGCTGGGGGGGGGGGGGGTCCATCCCAGCATGAGGCAGAGGATGGGGTGCTGGAGAATGGTTTGAGGAGCGAGGCCATGGTTCTATGGAGCAATTGTTCCAGCAATCGCCTGTGTAACGTGGTATCAAGTAGTCTCCTGTGTGACTTAGCAAGAGTAGGCCCCGTGCCATCTTGACGCAAATGGTAAGAGAGGAAGGTTGGCAGTTGTGTTACAGGGTAACATTGCAAAGATCTGCTGTTCCTGAGAATGAAGAAGGGACACAGTTCTCAGACTGCAAGACGGGTGGGGAATGGAAATGATGGAATGTGTAAGGAAGAACCCATCCCGCTGTGTTAACGATAATATGCTTTGGGAATAGTATGAAAGAAAGTCTTTTAGCCCTAATAAACTGAAGCTTGCTTTATCAGCCACATTGGTTGTTTGCATGTCTTCCCTCTCGCCACCGCAACGGGCTGCACAGCCCCGCCAGCCCCGCCGCACACTCTGCTCGCGGGAGGAGGCTGTGCGGGCCTCTTCAGTTAGCCGAGGCCGACGCCAGGCCCTAACCACCAGCTTGTGTCCAGCGCCGGGTCCCTGGCGGCTGCGACCTGGCGGCCCCGGCCCCTCCGGCAGCGCCCCGGCCCCGTCGGCACAGCCCCGGCCCCGTCGGCAGAGCCCCGGCCAGGCCGACACAGCCCCGGCACGACCGGCAGCGCCCGGCCCCGTCGGCAGAGCCCCGGCCTCGCCGGCACAGCCCCGGCCCCGCCGGCAGCGCCCCGGCCCCGCCGGCACAGCCCCGGCGCGCTGCGGCTGGTCGGGACCCGCGGCCTGGCAGTGCGCAGCCTCCCTGTGCAGCCTGTCCGCGGCTCTGTCCCTCCATGAGGAAACGTTGGTCCCAGTTTCATGTGGTGGCTTCAGTGCACGGCGGCTGAGAGGAGGGAGGGCCCGCACTGCCAGGGCGGGGGGTGACTTGTGGTGCCCACAGAACTCAGGCTGCCCTGTTAACGTCAACACCGGAAACTTTATTTAGAAATAAAGAGAGCCAAGTCAGCCCCAGCACGTCAGCTGTGCGCTCAGGGAGATCCGGAGGGACACAGCAGGCCCTGGTGCTGAGGCTGAGCGGCAGGCATGGCCCCAGGAGGAAACGGGGGCGATTCCCTGCAGCCGGCCCTGGCTCCTGCTCGTCCTGCGGGATTCAGGCCTGAATCCCCTTCAGGACCCGCAGGAGATCCCGCAGCAGGCGGAAGAACGCCCTCAGCTTCCTGAGGGGAAAGGGGCAGGGCGGGGACCAGCCTGATGGCGTTGGCGCTGGTTCTGGACTCTGCTGGGGCGTCGTTGTGAGGACGGGCTTTGGCCTTGGAAGAGCCGTGGTCTCCGGGCTCTGGCCCATCTGCACCAGGATCCACTCATAGAAGTGCTGGGTGGAGGTGTAGACCCCGGGCTGTTTGGCTCTGGCACAGCCTTCACCCCAGCTGGTCAATCCAACTTGCCAGAAGTAGTCGGTATTGCTGTCCTTGCAGACAAGAGGCCCGCCGCTGTCACCCTGCAGCAGAGGAGAGCAGATCAAGGGGGTGTTGGTGGGCCATTGTCAGCACTGCAGCTGGCCCCTTGTCTCTTGGGGCGCCCGCCAGAGCTGTCTTGGCCGCACCGAAATGCTCATCTTGGGTGCTGGAGCCTACAGAAGCTTTGTGTGGGAGGGGGTGCTGGGCCTGTGCGGTGGTGGGCTCTCTCTCATCCCTGCACGCTGATGTGGGATGCATGGCAGACGGCTGGTCCCACATTGGGATCTGGCCGTGGGCTTTCTGGGCAGGGTCTCAGGCCTCTGGGATGCCGGGGGGCAGCGAGCAAAGAGCTGCAGCAGGTGGGGAAGGGGAGGCGAGCCCCAACAGCGGCGGGCACCATGGCAGGCAGAGCAGGCGCCGGGGTACGTTGGGGCAGTGGCAGCAGGGCTGCTGCTGGTGCTGGGGGCTGAGTGGGAGCCTGCTCCTACCTGGCAGGTGTCGATGCCACCCTGCGGATAGCCAGCGCACAGGTTGTGGCTGTGGATGGCCCCTTTGTACCACCAGCTGCTGTTGCAGAGGTTGGTGTCGATGAGCTGGACCTTGGCCTCCTGCAGTCTGTCGGGCCGTTCACCTGTGGCTGAGCACAGAACAGAACCCATCAGCTCATTGCCGGTTCTCCCGCACGTCTGGGTGAAGCCCTTGTCTGGGAGGCCTTGGCTTGCTTTCTGGAAGGCGCTGTCTCTTGGGGAATAGCTCGAGCCCATCCACCTCCCTCCCTAAGGGCACCCGTCCCCACGGCCTGAGCAGGCAAAATTTGGCCTCTGTTCTCAGGGAGCCCAACTCGCCTCCCCAGGGGGCCCGGCTGGCGCTTGGGACACAAGTGCTTGCTGGGAACTCACATCTCTCAAGCGTGGAGCCCCAGCCGCTGACGTAGCAGGTGGTCAGCTCCGAGACGTTCAGCGAGGCGTCGGGCAGGCAGGCCAGCTGGGTGTAGTTGCTGCACTGCACAGGCTGGTCCATCTCCACCAAGGCGATGTCGTTGCTCTGCGTGTGGCTGCTGTACTCCTTGTGAGTCAGCAGCCGGCGGATGTATCGCACCTGAGCCTGGGGACCCGGCCGGCTCAGGCGCGTGGCCCCGATCAGGAGGCGCCACTTGGTGATGTGGCTGGAAGGCAGAGGGAGAGGGGGTCCGAGGGAGAGGGGGGTCAGAGGGAGAGGGGGGTCAGAGGGAGCGGAGCCCCGAGCTCAGCAGCCCAGCGCTTCCCCACCATCCACCCGCGTCCCAAGGGAGAGAGGAACGCGGCACTGCACAGGGTGCACCTGCACCACCGGCCGCAGGCAGCACGAATGCGGAGCCGGAGGCGGCTCGAAGCAGCGGCAGGAGCCCGGCCTTCTCCCAAGCAGCCTCTGCGCTGGGCTCGGCACTGCCAGGCGCTGCCATGCCGCAAGCAAATGGGGCCAGAGCAGCAGGTGGTGCTGCGGCCAGGGCAGCCGGCAGCGCAGTGGGTGGGGATATCCCTGTCCCCTGGTCCTCCTTACCTCGCATAGAGGAAGCAGTGGGCCGCTGTCAGAACCCACTGGGGGCTGATGAGGGACCCCCCGCACACGTGCCGGTGGGACGGACGCTGGATGCTGACCATCCAGGGCCAGGCCCCTGGCTGGGCGTTCCTGCCACCCACCACGCGTGTCATGGCCCGGTCAGAAGCCATGGGCCGGAGTCCGCAGGTGTCCCTGGAAATGGAACATGGTTAGTGTCCTGCTCGAGGGCTTGGCACCGGTCAGGCTGAGCGGGGTCAGCCGCCTTCCCTCCCTCTCTCCCTCCATCCCTCCCCAGCGGGTGCTGAATGGGCGCAGGGCCAGGGAACCCCACGGGGAGTGCATCTGTGCACCCCTGTTTCTGCTTTAGCCCAGCCGTGCCAGCAGCCGGGGTGCTGGCGAGGAACCGAGGCTCCCCCGTGGGGCCCGGCAAGCTGCGGCCTGGCCACGGCGGACAAGCGGGCAGCCGGCAGTGACTCCCAGGGCCAGGGTCACCCCATCTCCCTTCTCCAGGACCCTCAGGCCACTCACCCACAGCTATCAAATGCTGCCCACACAGGCCCACAGGCGGCCAGCAGGATGAGGAGAGCGAGCACCCTCATGGCTGCCAGCAGCACCACACCGCAGCTGCACAGAGACAAGCACGTCCCCACTGGGCGGCGGGTACTGTGAAGTGCCCACAGAGCCCACGCTGCCCTCAGCCCACAGAGCCGGCGCTGCCCTCAGCCCACAGAGCCGGCGCTGCCCTCAGCACAGCGCTGATGTCACAGAGGCGCTGGGTGTGAGTGGGGGGCAGAGTGGCCAATGGAGCGGGTGGGTGGGGGAGGGTGGGGCAGCTGGGGGGGGTGTCCATCCCAGCATGAGGCAGAGGATGGGGTGCTGGAGAATGGCTTGAGGAGCGAGGCCATGGTTCTATGGAGCAATTGTTCCAGCAATCGCCTGTGTAACTTGGTATCAAGTAGTCTCCTGTGTGACTTAGCAAGAGTAGGCCCCGTGCCATCTTGACGCAAATGGTAAGAGAGGAAGGTTGGCAGTTGTGTTACAGGGTAACATTGCAAAGATCTGCTGTTCCTGAGAATGAAGAAGGGACACAGTTCTCAGACTGCAAGACGGGTGGGGAATGGAAATGATGGAATGTGTAAGGAAGAACCCATCCCGCTGTGTTAACGATAATATGCTTTGGGAATAGTATGAAAGAAAGTCTTTTAGCCCTAATAAACTGAAGCTTGCTTTATCAGCCACATTGGTTGTTTGCATGTCTTCCCTCTCGCCACCGCAACGGGCTGCACAGCCCCGCCAGCCCCGCCGCACACTCTGCTCGCGGGAGGAGGCTGTGCGGGCCTCTTCAGTTAGCCGAGGCCGACGCCAGGCCCTAACCACCAGCTTGTGTCCAGCGCCGGGTCCCTGGCGGCTGCGACCTGGCGGCCCCGGCCCCTCCGGCAGCGCCCCGGCCCCGTCGGCACAGCCCCGGCCCCGTCGGCAGAGCCCCGGCCAGGCCGACACAGCCCCGACCAGGCCGTTACAGCCCCGGCACGACCGGCAGCGCCCGGCCCCGTCGGCAGAGCCCCGGCCCCGTCGGCAGCGCCCCGGCCAGGCCGACACAGCCCCGGCACGACCGGCAGCGCCCGGCCCCGTCGGCAGAGCCCCGGCCTCGCCGGCACAGCCCAGGCCCCGCCGGCAGCGCCCCGGCCCCGCCGGCACAGCCCCGGCGCGCTGCGGCTGGTCGGGACCCGCGGCCTGGCAGTGCGCAGCCTCCCTGTGCAGCCTGTCCGCGGCTCTGTCCCTCCATGAGGAAACGTTGGTCCCAGTTTCATGTGGTGGCTTCAGTGCACGGCGGCTGAGAGGAGGGAGGGCCCGCACTGCCAGGGCGGGGGGTGACTTGTGGTGCCCACAGAACTCAGGCTGCCCTGTTAACGTCAACACCGGAAACTTTATTTAGAAATAAAGAGAGCCAAGTCAGCCCCAGCACGTCAGCTGTGCGCTCAGGGAGATCCGGAGGGACACAGCAGGCCCTGGTGCTGAGGCTGAGCGGCAGGCATGGCCCCAGGAGGAAACGGGGGCGATTCCCTGCAGCCGGCCCTGGCTCCTGCTCGTCCTGCGGGATTCAGGCCTGAATCCCCTTCAGGACCCGCAGGAGATCCCGCAGCAGGCGGAAGAACGCCCTCAGCTTCCTGAGGGGAAAGGGGCAGGGCGGGGACCAGCCTGATGGCGTTGGCGCTGGTTCTGGACTCTGCTGGGGCGTCGTTGTGAGGACGGGCTTTGGCCTTGGAAGAGCCGTGGTCTCCGGGCTCTGGCCCATCTGCACCAGGATCCACTCATAGAAGTGCTGGGTGGAGGTGTAGACCCCGGGCTGTTTGGCTCTGGCACAGCCTTCACCCCAGCTGGTCAATCCAACTTGCCAGAAGTAGTCGGTATTGCTGTCCTTGCAGACAAGAGGCCCGCCGCTGTCACCCTGCAGCAGAGGAGAGCAGATCAAGGGGGTGTTGGTGGGCCATTGTCAGCACTGCGGCTGGCCCCTTGTCTCTTGGGGCGCCTGCCAGAGCTGTCTTGGCCGCACCGAAATGCTCATCTTGGGTGCTGGAGCCTACAGAAGCTTTGTGTGGGAGGGGGTGCTGGGCCTGTGCGGTGGTGGGCTCTCTCTCATCCCTGCACGCTGATGCGGGATGCATGGCAGACGGCTGGTCCCGCATTGGGATCTGGCCGTGGGGGATGCCGAGAGCCCTGGGTGGGCTTTCTGGCCAGGGTCTCAGGCCTCTGGGACGCCGGGGGGGCAGCGAGCGAAGAGCTGCAGCAGGTGGGGAAGGGGAGGCGAGCCCCAACAGCGGTGGGCACCATGGCAGGCAGAGCAGGGGCCGGGGTACATTTGGGTGGTGGCAGCAGGGCTGCTGCTGGTGCTGGGGGCTGAGTGGGAGCCTGCTCCTACCTGGCAGGTGTCGATGCCACCCTGCGGATAGCCAGCGCACAGGTTGTGGCTGTGGATGGCCCCTTTGTACCACCAGCTGCTGTTGCAGAGGTTGGTGTCGATGAGCTGGACCTTGGCCTCCTGCAGCCTGTCGGGCCGTTCACCTGTGGCTGAGCACAGAACAGAACCCATCAGCTCGTTGCCGGTTCTCCCGCACGTCTGGGTGAAGCCCTTGCCTGGGAAGCCTTGGCTTGCTTTCTGGAAGGCGCTGTCTCTTGGGGAATAGCTCGAGCCCACCCACCTCCCTCCCTAAGGGCACCCGTCCCCACGGCCTGAGCAGGCAAAATTTGGCCTCTGTTCTCAGGGAGCCCAACTCGCCTCCCCAGGGGGCCCGGCTGGCGCTTGGGACACAAGTGCTTGCTGGGAACTCACATCTCTCAAGCGTGGAGCCCCAGCCGCTGACGTAGCAGGTGGTCAGCTCCGAGACGTTCAGCGAGGCGTCGGGCAGGCAGGCCAGCTGGGTGTAGTTGCTGCACTGCACAGGCTGGTCCATCTCCACCAAGGCGATGTCGTTGCTCTGCGTGTGGCTGCTGTACTCCTTGTGAGTCAGCAGCCGGCGGATGTATCGCACCTGAGCCTGGGGACCCGGCCGGCTCAGGCGCGTGGCCCCGATCAGGAGGCGCCACTTGGTGATGTGGCTGGAAGGCAGAGGGAGAGGGGGTCAGAGGGAGAGGGGGGTCAGAGGGAGAGGGGTGTCAGAGGGAGCGGAGCCCCGAGCTCAGCAGCCCAGCGCTTCCCCACCATCCACCCGCCTCCCAAGGGAGAGAGGAACGCGGCACTGCACAGGGTGTGCCTGCCCCACCGGCCTCAGGCGGCACGAATGCGGAGCCGGAGGCGGCTCGAAGCAGCGGCAGGAGCCCGGCCTTCTCCCAAGCAGCCTCTGCGCTGGGCTCGGCACTGCCAGGCGCTGCCGTGCCGCAAGCAAATGGGGTCAGAGCAGCAGGTGGTGCTGCGGCCAGGGCAGCCGGCAGCACAGTGGGTGGGGATATCCCTGTCCACTGGTCCTCCTTACCTCGCATAGAGGAAGCAGTGGGCCGCTGTCAGAACCCACTGGGGGCTGATGAGGGACCCCCCGCACACGTGCCGGTGGGACGGACGCTGGATGCTGACCATCCAGGGCCAGGCCCCTGGCTGGGCGTTCCTGCCACCCACCACGCGTGTCATGGCCCGGTCAGAAGCCATGGGCCGGAGTCCGCAGGTGTCCCTGGAAATGGAACGTGGTTAGTGTCCTGCTCGAGGGCTTGGCACCGGTCAGGCTGAGCGGGGTCAACCGCCTTCCCTCCCTCTCTCCCTCCATCCCTCCCCAGCGGGTGCTGAATGGGCGCAGGGCCAGGGAACCCCACGGGGAGTGCATCTGTGCACCCCGGTTTCTGCTTTAGCCCAGCCGTGCCAGCAGCCGGGGTGCTGGCGAGGAACCGAGGCTCCCCCGTGGGGCCCGGCAAGCTGCGGCCTGGCCACGGCGGACAAGCGGGCAGCCGGCAGTGACTCCCAGGGCCAGGGTCACCCCATCTCCCTTCTCCAGGACCCTCAGGCCACTCACCCACAGCTATCAAATGCTGCCCACACAGGCCCACAGGCGGCCAGCAGGATGAGGAGAGCGAGCACCCTCATGGCTGCCAGCAGCACCACACCGCAGCTGCACAGAGACAAGCACGTCCCCACTGGGCGGCGGGTACTGTGAAGTGCCCACAGAGCCCGCGCTGCCCTCAGCCCACAGAGCCGGCGCTGCCCTCAGCACAGCGCTGATGTCACAGAGGCGCTGGGTGTGAGTGGGGGGCAGAGTGGCCAATGGAGCGGGTGGGGGGGGGAGGGTGGGGCAGCTGGGGGGGGGGTGTCCATCCCAGCATGAGGCAGAGGATGGGGTGCTGGAGAATGGCTTGAGGAGCGAGGCCATGGTTCTATGGAGCAATTGTTCCAGCAATCGCCTGTGTAACTTGGTATCAAGTAGTCTCCTGTGTGACTTAGCAAGAGTAGGCCCCGTGCCATCTTGACGCAAATGGTAAGAGAGGAAGGTTGGCAGTTGTGTTACAGGGTAACATTGCAAAGATCTGCTGTTCCTGAGAATGAAGAAGGGACACAGTTCTCAGACTGCAAGACGGGTGGGGAATGGAAATGATGGAATGTGTAAGGAAGAACCCATCCCGCTGTGTTAACGATAATATGCTTTGGGAATAGTATGAAAGAAAGTCTTTTAGCCCTAATAAACTGAAGCTTGCTTTATCAGCCACATTGGTTGTTTGCATGTCTTCCCTCTCGCCACCGCAACGGGCTGCACAGCCCCGCCAGCCCCGCCGCACACTCTGCTCGCGGGAGGAGGCTGTGCGGGCCTCTTCAGTTAGCCGAGGCCGACGCCAGGCCCTAACCACCAGCTTGTGTCCAGCGCCGGGTCCCTGGCGGCTGCGACCTGGCGGCCCCGGCCCCTCCGGCAGCGCCCCGGCCCCGTCGGCACAGCCCCGGCCCCGTCGGCAGAGCCCCGGCCAGGCCGACACAGCCCCGGCACGACCGGCAGCGCCCGGCCCCGTCGGCAGAGCCCCGGCCTCGCCGGCACAGCCCCGGCCCCGCCGGCAGCGCCCCGGCCCCGCCGGCAGCGCCCCGGCCCCGCCGGCACCGCCCCGGCCCCGCCGGCACAGCCCCGGCGCGCTGCGGCTGGGCGGGACCCGCGGCCTGGCAGTGCGCAGCCTCCCTGTGCAGCCTGTCCGCGGCTCTGTCCCTCCATGAGGAAACGTTGGTCCCAGTTTCATGTGGTGGCTTCAGTGCACGGCGGCTGAGAGGAGGGAGGGCCCGCACTGCCAGGGCGGGGGGTGACTTGTGGTGCCCACAGAACTCAGGCTGCCCTGTTAACGTCAACACCGGAAACTTTATTTAGAAATAAAGAGAGCCAAGTCAGCCCCAGCACGTCAGCTGTGCGCTCAGGGAGATCCGGAGGGACACAGCAGGCCCTGGTGCTGAGGCTGAGCGGCAGGCATGGCCCCAGGAGGAAACGGGGGCGATTCCCTGCAGCCGGCCCTGGCTCCTGCTCGTCCTGCGGGATTCAGGCCTGAATCCCCTTCAGGACCCGCAGGAGATCCCGCAGCAGGCGGAAGAACGCCCTCAGCTTCCTGAGGGGAAAGGGGCAGGGCGGGGACCAGCCTGATGGCGTTGGCGCTGGTTCTGGACTCTGCTGGGGCGTCGTTGTGAGGACGGGCTTTGGCCTTGGAAGAGCCGTGGTCTCCGGGCTCTGGCCCATCTGCACCAGGATCCACTCATAGAAGTGCTGGGTGGAGGTGTAGACCCCGGGCTGTTTGGCTCTGGCACAGCCTTCACCCCAGCTGGTCAATCCAACTTGCCAGAAGTAGTCGGTATTGCTGTCCTTGCAGACAAGAGGCCCGCCGCTGTCACCCTGCAGCAGAGGAGAGCAGATCAAGGGGGTGTTGGTGGGCCATTGTCAGCACTGCAGCTGGCCCCTTGTCTCTTGGGGCGCCCGCCAGAGCTGTCTTGGCCGCACCGAAATGCTCATCTTGGGTGCTGGAGCCTACAGAAGCTTTGTGTGGGAGGGGGTGCTGGGCCTGTGCGGTGGTGGGCTCTCTCTCATCCCTGCACGCTGATGTGGGATGCATGGCAGACGGCTGGTCCCACATTGGGATCTGGCCGTGGGCTTTCTGGGCAGGGTCTCAGGCCTCTGGGATGCCGGGGGGCAGCGAGCAAAGAGCTGCAGCAGGTGGGGAAGGGGAGGCGAGCCCCAACAGCGGCGGGCACCATGGCAGGCAGAGCAGGCGCCGGGGTACGTTGGGGCAGTGGCAGCAGGGCTGCTGCTGGTGCTGGGGGCTGAGTGGGAGCCTGCTCCTACCTGGCAGGTGTCGATGCCACCCTGCGGATAGCCAGCGCACAGGTTGTGGCTGTGGATGGCCCCTTTGTACCACCAGCTGCTGTTGCAGAGGTTGGTGTCGATGAGCTGGACCTTGGCCTCCTGCAGTCTGTCGGGCCGTTCACCTGTGGCTGAGCACAGAACAGAACCCATCAGCTCATTGCCGGTTCTCCCGCACGTCTGGGTGAAGCCCTTGTCTGGGAGGCCTTGGCTTGCTTTCTGGAAGGCGCTGTCTCTTGGGGAATAGCTCGAGCCCACCCACCTCCCTCCCTAAGGGCACCCGTCCCCACGGCCTGAGCAGGCAAAATTTGGCCTCTGTTCTCAGGGAGCCCAACTCGCCTCCCCAGGGGGCCCGGCTGGCGCTTGGGACACAAGTGCTTGCTGGGAACTCACATCTCTCAAGCGTGGAGCCCCAGCCGCTGACGTAGCAGGTGGTCAGCTCCGAGACGTTCAGCGAGGCGTCGGGCAGGCAGGCCAGCTGGGTGTAGTTGCTGCACTGCACAGGCTGGTCCATCTCCACCAAGGCGATGTCGTTGCTCTGCGTGTGGCTGCTGTACTCCTTGTGAGTCAGCAGCCGGCGGATGTATCGCACCTGAGCCTGGGGACCCGGCCGGCTCAGGCGCGTGGCCCCGATCAGGAGGCGCCACTTGGTGATGTGGCTGGAAGGCAGAGGGAGAGGGGGTCAGAGGGAGAGGGGGGTCAGAGGGAGAGGGGGGTCAGAGGGAGCGGAGCCCCGAGCTCAGCAGCCCAGCGCTTCCCCACCATCCACCCGCGTCCCAAGGGAGAGAGGAACGCGGCACTGCACAGGGTGCACCTGCACCACCGGCCGCAGGCAGCACGAATGCGGAGCCGGAGGCGGCTCGAAGCAGCGGCAGGAGCCCGGCCTTCTCCCAAGCAGCCTCTGCGCTGGGCTCGGCACTGCCAGGCGCTGCCGTGCCGCAAGCAAATGGGGCCAGAGCAGCAGGTGGTGCTGCGGCCAGGGCAGCCGGCAGCGCAGTGGGTGGGGATATCCCTGTCCCCTGGTCCTCCTTACCTCGCATAGAGGAAGCAGTGGGCCGCTGTCAGAACCCACTGGGGGCTGATGAGGGACCCCCCGCACACGTGCCGGTGGGACGGACGCTGGATGCTGACCATCCAGGGCCAGGCCCCTGGCTGGGCGTTCCTGCCACCCACCACGCGTGTCATGGCCCGGTCAGAAGCCATGGGCCGGAGTCCGCAGGTGTCCCTGGAAATGGAACGTGGTTAGTGTCCTGCTCGAGGGCTTGGCACCGGTCAGGCTGAGCGGGGTCAACCGCCTTCCCTCCCTCTCTCCCTCCATCCCTCCCCAGCGGGTGCTGAATGGGCGCAGGGCCAGGGAACCCCACGGGGAGTGCATCTGTGCACCCCGGTTTCTGCTTTAGCCCAGCCGTGCCAGCAGCCGGGGTGCTGGCGAGGAACCGAGGCTCCCCCGTGGGGCCCGGCAAGCTGCGGCCTGGCCACGGCGGACAAGCGGGCAGCCGGCAGTGACTCCCAGGGCCAGGGTCACCCCATCTCCCTTCTCCAGGACCCTCAGGCCACTCACCCACAGCTATCAAATGCTGCCCACACAGGCCCACAGGCGGCCAGCAGGATGAGGAGAGCGAGCACCCTCATGGCTGCCAGCAGCACCACACCGCAGCTGCACAGAGACAAGCACGTCCCCACTGGGCGGCGGGTACTGTGAAGTGCCCACAGAGCCCACGCTGCCCTCAGCCCACAGAGCCGGCGCTGCCCTCAGCCCACAGAGCCGGCGCTGCCCTCAGCACAGCGCTGATGTCACAGAGGCGCTGGGTGTGAGTGGGGGGCAGAGTGGCCAATGGAGCGGGTGGGGGGGGGAGGGTGGGGCAGCTGGGGGGGGGGGGTCCATCCCAGCATGAGGCAGAGGATGGGGTGCTGGAGAATGGCTTGAGGAGCGAGGCCATGGTTCTATGGAGCAATTGTTCCAGCAATCGCCTGTGTAACTTGGTATCAAGTAGTCTCCTGTGTGACTTAGCAAGAGTAGGCCCCGTGCCATCTTGACGCAAATGGTGAGAGAGGAAGGTTGGCAGTTGTGTTACAGGGTAACATTGCAAAGATCTGCTGTTCCTGAGAATGAAGAAGGGACACAGTTCTCAGACTGCAAGACGGGTGGGGAATGGAAATGATGGAATGTGTAAGGAAGAACCCATCCCGCTGTGTTAACGATAATATGCTTTGGGAATAGTATGAAAGAAAGTCTTTTAGCCCTAATAAACTGAAGCTTGCTTTATCAGCCACATTGGTTGTTTGCATGTCTTCCCTCTCGCCACCGCAACGGGCTGCACAGCCCCGCCAGCCCCGCCGCACACTCTGCTCGCGGGAGGAGGCTGTGCGGGCCTCTTCAGTTAGCCGAGGCCGACGCCAGGCCCTAACCACCAGCTTGTGTCCAGCGCCGGGTCCCTGGCGGCTGCGACCTGGCGGCCCCGGCCCCTCCGGCAGCGCCCCGGCCCCGTCGGCACAGCCCCGGCCCCGTCGGCAGAGCCCCGGCCAGGCCGACACAGCCCCGGCACGACCGGCAGCGCCCGGCCCCGTCGGCAGAGCCCCGGCCTCGCCGGCACAGCCCCGGCCCCGCCGGCAGCGCCCCGGCCCCGCCGGCACAGCCCCGGCGCGCTGCGGCTGGTCGGGACCCGCGGCCTGGCAGTGCGCAGCCTCCCTGTGCAGCCTGTCCGCGGCTCTGTCCCTCCATGAGGAAACGTTGGTCCCAGTTTCATGTGGTGGCTTCAGTGCACGGCGGCTGAGAGGAGGGAGGGCCCGCACTGCCAGGGCGGGGGGTGACTTGTGGTGCCCACAGAACTCAGGCTGCCCTGTTAACGTCAACACCGGAAACTTTATTTAGAAATAAAGAGAGCCAAGTCAGCCCCAGCACGTCAGCTGTGCGCTCAGGGAGATCCGGAGGGACACAGCAGGCCCTGGTGCTGAGGCTGAGCGGCAGGCATGGCCCCAGGAGGAAACGGGGGCGATTCCCTGCAGCCGGCCCTGGCTCCTGCTCGTCCTGCGGGATTCAGGCCTGAATCCCCTTCAGGACCCGCAGGAGATCCCGCAGCAGGCGGAAGAACGCCCTCAGCTTCCTGAGGGGAAAGGGGCAGGGCGGGGACCAGCCTGATGGCGTTGGCGCTGGTTCTGGACTCTGCTGGGGCGTCGTTGTGAGGACGGGCTTTGGCCTTGGAAGAGCCGTGGTCTCCGGGCTCTGGCCCATCTGCACCAGGATCCACTCATAGAAGTGCTGGGTGGAGGTGTAGACCCCGGGCTGTTTGGCTCTGGCACAGCCTTCACCCCAGCTGGTCAATCCAACTTGCCAGAAGTAGTCGGTATTGCTGTCCTTGCAGACAAGAGGCCCGCCGCTGTCACCCTGCAGCAGAGGAGAGCAGATCAAGGGGGTGTTGGTGGGCCATTGTCAGCACTGCAGCTGGCCCCTTGTCTCTTGGGGCGCCCGCCAGAGCTGTCTTGGCCGCACCGAAATGCTCATCTTGGGTGCTGGAGCCTACAGAAGCTTTGTGTGGGAGGGGGTGCTGGGCCTGTGCGGTGGTGGGCTCTCTCTCATCCCTGCACGCTGATGTGGGATGCATGGCAGACGGCTGGTCCCACATTGGGATCTGGCCGTGGGCTTTCTGGGCAGGGTCTCAGGCCTCTGGGATGCCGGGGGGAAGCGAGCAAAGAGCTGCAGCAGGTGGGGAAGGGGAGGCGAGCCCCAACAGCGGCGGGCACCATGGCAGGCAGAGCAGGCGCCGGGGTACGTTGGGGCAGTGGCAGCAGGGCTGCTGCTGGTGCTGGGGGCTGAGTGGGAGCCTGCTCCTACCTGGCAGGTGTCGATGCCACCCTGCGGATAGCCAGCGCACAGGTTGTGGCTGTGGATGGCCCCTTTGTACCACCAGCTGCTGTTGCAGAGGTTGGTGTCGATGAGCTGGACCTTGGCCTCCTGCAGTCTGTCGGGCCGTTCACCTGTGGCTGAGCACAGAACAGAACCCATCAGCTCATTGCCGGTTCTCCCGCACGTCTGGGTGAAGCCCTTGTCTGGGAGGCCTTGGCTTGCTTTCTGGAAGGCGCTGTCTCTTGGGGAATAGCTCGAGCCCATCCACCTCCCTCCCTAAGGGCACCCGTCCCCACGGCCTGAGCAGGCAAAATTTGGCCTCTGTTCTCAGGGAGCCCAACTCGCCTCCCCAGGGGGCCCGGCTGGCGCTTGGGACACAAGTGCTTGCTGGGAACTCACATCTCTCAAGCGTGGAGCCCCAGCCGCTGACGTAGCAGGTGGTCAGCTCCGAGACGTTCAGCGAGGCGTCGGGCAGGCAGGCCAGCTGGGTGTAGTTGCTGCACTGCACAGGCTGGTCCATCTCCACCAAGGCGATGTCGTTGCTCTGCGTGTGGCTGCTGTACTCCTTGTGAGTCAGCAGCCGGCGGATGTATCGCACCTGAGCCTGGGGACCCGGCCGGCTCAGGCGCGTGGCCCCGATCAGGAGGCGCCACTTGGTGATGTGGCTGGAAGGCAGAGGGAGAGGGGGTCAGAGGGAGAGGGGGGTCAGAGGGAGAGGGGGGTCAGAGGGAGCGGAGCCCCGAGCTCAGCAGCCCAGCGCTTCTCCACCATCCACCCGCGTCCCAAGGGAGAGAGGAACGCGGCACTGCACAGGGTGCACCTGCACCACCGGCCGCAGGCAGCACGAATGCGGAGCCGGAGGCGGCTCGAAGCAGCGGCAGGAGCCCGGCCTTCTCCCAAGCAGCCTCTGCGCTGGGCTCGGCACTGCCAGGCGCTGCCGTGCCGCAAGCAAATGGGGCCAGAGCAGCAGGTGGTGCTGCGGCCAGGGCAGCCGGCAGCGCAGTGGGTGGGGATATCCCTGTCCCCTGGTCCTCCTTACCTCGCATAGAGGAAGCAGTGGGCCGCTGTCAGAACCCACTGGGGGCTGATGAGGGACCCCCCGCACACGTGCCGGTGGGACGGACGCTGGATGCTGACCATCCAGGGCCAGGCCCCTGGCTGGGCGTTCCTGCCACCCACCACGCGTGTCATGGCCCGGTCAGAAGCCATGGGCCGGAGTCCGCAGGTGTCCCTGGAAATGGAACATGGTTAGTGTCCTGCTCGAGGGCTTGGCACCGGTCAGGCTGAGCGGGGTCAGCCGCCTTCCCTCCCTCTCTCCCTCCATCCCTCCCCAGCGGGTGCTGAATGGGCGCAGGGCCAGGGAACCCCACGGGGAGTGCATCTGTGCACCCCGGTTTCTGCTTTAGCCCAGCCGTGCCAGCAGCCGGGGTGCTGGCGAGGAACCGAGGCTCCCCCGTGGGGCCCGGCAAGCTGCGGCCTGGCCACGGCGGACAAGCGGGCAGCCGGCAGTGACTCCCAGGGCCAGGGTCACCCCATCTCCCTTCTCCAGGACCCTCAGGCCACTCACCCACAGCTATCAAATGCTGCCCACACAGGCCCACAGGCGGCCAGCAGGATGAGGAGAGCGAGCACCCTCATGGCTGCCAGCAGCACCACACCGCAGCTGCACAGAGACAAGCACGTCCCCACTGGGCGGCGGGTACTGTGAAGTGCCCACAGAGCCCGCGCTGCCCTCAGCCCACAGAGCCGGCGCTGCCCTCAGCACAGCGCTGATGTCACAGAGGCGCTGGGTGTGAGTGGGGGGCAGAGTGGCCAATGGAGCGGGTGGGGGGGGGGGAGGGTGGGGCAACTGGGGGGGGGGGGGGTCCATCCCAGCATGAGGCAGAGGATGGGGTGTTGGAGAATGGCTTGAGGAGCGAGGCCATGGTTCTATGGAGCAATTGTTCCAGCAATCGCCTGTGTAACGTGGTATCAAGTAGTCTCCTGTGTGACTTAGCAAGAGTAGGCCCCGTGCCATCTTGACGCAAATGGTAAGAGAGGAAGGTTGGCAGTTGTGTTACAGGGTAACATTGCAAAGATCTGCTGTTCCTGAGAATGAAGAAGGGACACAGTTCTCAGACTGCAAGACGGGTGGGGAATGGAAATGATGGAATGTGTAAGGAAGAACCCATCCCGCTGTGTTAACGATAATATGCTTTGGGAATAGTATGAAAGAAAGTCTTTTAGCCCTAATAAACTGAAGCTTGCTTTATCAGCCACATTGGTTGTTTGCATGTCTTCCCTCTCGCCACCGCAACGGGCTGCACAGCCCCGCCAGCCCCGCCGCACACTCTGCTCGCGGGAGGAGGCTGTGCGGGCCTCTTCAGTTAGCCGAGGCCGACGCCAGGCCCTAACCACCAGCTTGTGTCCAGCGCCGGGTCCCTGGCGGCTGCGACCTGGCGGCCCCGGCCCCGTCGGCAGCGCCCCGGCCCCGCCGGCAGAGCCCCGGCCCCTCCGGCACAGCCCCGGCCCCGCCGGCACCGCCCCGGCCCCGCCGGCACAGCCCCGGCGCGCTGCGGCTGGGCGGGACCCGCGGCCTGGCAGTGCGCAGCCTCCCTGTGCAGCCTGTCCGCGGCTCTGTCCCTCCATGAGGAAACGTTGGTCCCAGTTTCATGTGGTGGCTTCAGTGCACGGCGGCTGAGAGGAGGGAGGGCCCGCACTGCCAGGGCGGGGGGTGACTTGTGGTGCCCACAGAACTCAGGCTGCCCTGTTAACGTCAACACCGGAAACTTTATTTAGAAATAAAGAGAGCCAAGTCAGCCCCAGCACGTCAGCTGTGCGCTCAGGGAGATCCGGAGGGACACAGCAGGCCCTGGTGCTGAGGCTGAGCGGCAGGCATGGCCCCAGGAGGAAACGGGGGCGATTCCCTGCAGCCGGCCCTGGCTCCTGCTCGTCCTGCGGGATTCAGGCCTGAATCCCCTTCAGGACCCGCAGGAGATCCCGCAGCAGGCGGAAGAACGCCCTCAGCTTCCTGAGGGGAAAGGGGCAGGGCGGGGACCAGCCTGATGGCGTTGGCGCTGGTTCTGGACTCTGCTGGGGCGTCGTTGTGAGGACGGGCTTTGGCCTTGGAAGAGCCGTGGTCTCCGGGCTCTGGCCCATCTGCACCAGGATCCACTCATAGAAGTGCTGGGTGGAGGTGTAGACCCCGGGCTGTTTGGCTCTGGCACAGCCTTCACCCCAGCTGGTCAATCCAACTTGCCAGAAGTAGTCGGTATTGCTGTCCTTGCAGACAAGAGGCCCGCCGCTGTCACCCTGCAGCAGAGGAGAGCAGATCAAGGGGGTGTTGGTGGGCCATTGTCAGCACTGCGGCTGGCCCCTTGTCTCTTGGGGCGCCCGCCAGAGCTGTCTTGGCCGCACCGAAATGCTCATCTTGGGTGCTGGAGCCTACAGAAGCTTTGTGTGGGAGGGGGTGCTGGGCCTGTGCGGTGGTGGGCTCTCTCTCATCCCTGCACGCTGATGTGGGATGCATGGCAGACGGCTGGTCCCGCATTGGGATCTGGCCGTGGGCTTTCTGGGCAGGGTCTCAGGCCTCTGGGACGCCGGGGGGGCAGCGGGCGAAGAGCTGCAGCAGGTGGGGAAGGGGAGGCGAGCCCCAACAGCGGCGGGCACCCTGGCAGGCAGAGCAGGGGCCGGGGTACATTTGGGCGGTGACGGCAGGGCTGCTGCTGGTGCTGGGGGCTGAGTGGGAGCCTGCTCCTACCTGGCAGGTGTCGATGCCACCCTGCGGATAGCCAGCGCACAGGTTGTGGCTGTGGATGGCCCCTTTGTACCACCAGCTGCTGTTGCAGAGGTTGGTGTCGATGAGCTGGACCTTGGCCTCCTGCAGCCTGTCGGGCCGTTCACCTGTGGCTGAGCACAGAACAGAACCCATCAGCTCATTGCCGGTTCTCCCGCACATCTGGGTGAAGCCCTTGCCTGGGAGGCCTTGGCTTGCTTTCTGGAAGGCGCTGTCTCTTGGGGAATGGCTCGAGCCCACCCACCTCCCTCCCTAAGGGCACCCGTCCCCACGGCCTGAGCAGGCAAAATTTGGCCTCTGCTCTCAGGGAGCCCAACTCGCCTCCCCAGGGGGCCCGGCTGGCGCTGGGGACACAAGTGCTTGCTGGGAACTCACATCTCTCAAGCGTGGAGCCCCAGCCGCTGACGTAGCAGGTGGTCAGCTCCGAGACGTTCAGCGAGGCGTCGGGCAGGCAGGCCAGCTGGGTGTAGTTGCTGCACTGCACAGGCTGGTCCATCTCCACCAAGGCGATGTCGTTGCTCTGCGTGTGGCTGCTGTACTCCTTGTGAGTCAGCAGCCGGCGGATGTATCGCACCTGAGCCTGGGGACCCGGCCGGCTCAGGCGCGTGGCCCCGATCAGGAGGCGCCACTTGGTGATGTGGCTGGAAGGCAGAGGGAGAGGGGGTCAGAGGGAGAGGGGGGTCAGAGGGAAGGGAGCCCCGAGCTCAGCAGCCCAGCGCTTCCCCACCATCCACCCGCGTCCCAAGGGAGAGAGGAACGCGGCACTGCACAGGGTGCACCTGCACCACCGGCCTCAGGCAGCACGAATGCGGAGCCGGAGGCGGCTCGAAGCAGCGGCAGGAGCCCGGCCTTCTCCCAAGCAGCCTCTGCACTGGGCTGGGCACTGCCAGGCACTGCCGTGCCGCAAGCAAATGGGGCCAGAGCAGCAGGTGGTGCTGCGGCCAGGGCAGCCGGCAGCGCAGTGGGTGGGGATATCCCTGTCCCCTGGTCCTCCTTACCTCGCATAGAGGAAGCAGTGGGCCGCTGTCAGAACCCACTGGGGGCTGATGAGGGACCCCCCGCACACGTGCCGGTGGGACGGACGCTGGATGCTGACCATCCAGGGCCAGGCCCCTGGCTGGGCGTTCCTGCCACCCACCACGCGTGTCATGGCCCGGTCAGAAGCCATGGGCCGGAGTCCGCAGGTGTCCCTGGAAATGGAACGTGGTTAGTGTCCTGCTCGAGGGCTTGGCACCGGTCAGGCTGAGCGGGGTCAGCCGCCTTCCCTCCCTCTCTCCCTCCATCCCTCCCCAGCGGGTGCTGAATGGGCGCAGGGCCAGGGAACCGCACGGGGAGTGCGTCTGTGCACCCCTGTTTCTGCTTTAGCCCAGCCGTGCCAGCAGCCTGGGTGCTGGCGAGGAACCGAGGCTCCCCCGTGGGGTCCGGCAAGCTACGGCCTGGCCACGGCGGACAAGCGGGCAGCCGGCAGTGACTCCCAGGGCCAGGGTCACCCCATCTCCCTTCTCCAGGACCCTCAGGCCACTCACCCACAGCTATCAAATGCTGCCCACACAGGCCCACAGGCGGCCAGCAGGATGAGGAGAGCGAGCACCCTCATGGCTGCCAGCAGCACCACACCGCAGCTGCACAGAGACAAGCACGTCCCCACTGGGCGGCGGGTACTGTGAAGTGCCCACAGAGCCCGCGCTGCCCTCAGCCCACAGAGCCGGCGCTGCCCTCAGCACAGCGCTGATGTCACAGAGGCGCTGGGTGTGAGTGGGGGGCAGAGTGGCCAATGGAGCGGGTGGGGGGGGAGGGTGGGGGAGCTGGGGGGGGGGGGGTCCATCCCAGCATGAGGCAGAGGATGGGGTGCTGGAGAATGGCTTGAGGAGCGAGGCCATGGTTCTATGGAGCAATTGTTCCAGCAATCGCCTGTGTAACGTGGTATCAAGTAGTCTCCTGTGTGACTTAGCAAGAGTAGGCCCCGTGCCATCTTGACGCAAATGGTGAGAGAGGAAGGTTGGCAGTTGTGTTACACGGTAACATTGCAAAGATCTGCTGTTCCTGAGAATGAAGAAGGGACACAGTTCTCAGACTGCAAGACGGGTGGGGAATGGAAATGATGGAATGTGTAAGGAAGAACCCATCCCGCTGTGTTAACGATAATATGCTTTGGGAATAGTATGAAAGAAAGTCTTTTAGCCCTAATAAACTGAAGCTTGCTTTATCAGCCACATTGGTTGTTTGCCTGTCTTCCCTCTAGCCACCGCAACGGGCTGCACAGCCCCGCCAGCCCCGCCGCACACTCTGCTCGCGGGAGGAGGCTGTGCGGGCCTCTTCAGTTAGCCGAGGCCGACGCCAGGCCCTAACCACCATCTTGTGGGTCCTAATGCAGACCCCCAATTTCACCCACATGTCCCAGCGCAAGTTCTTATCCTCTTTGTAGCCTCCCACATCAGAGATCACAGGGATGGTTTTAAAGGTAGTGCTGTCTAAGCTGTGAAATCAAAGGGTATGTCTACAGTGTAGGCCTTGGACTTCCTTGTAACAAAACTGCAGGAAGAATTCAAGGTGAAAGCTCTATAAAACCGATATTTATTATTTGTTTTCTCCAGTAGGTACCATTAAAGCATCTGGGTAGGACCCTTCCCTGCAGGTCCAATAGTGGCTTAGCTCTCCTGGCACACTTTGTCTTGAGGAAGCATACTGTCAACTGTGTGGATACTCTCGCCCCTTCCTCAACCATGATGTGTGGTGGATAGGTGCCCCTCTGCCCACCAGCAGAGCTCTCACAGCACAAGAAGAATCCCCTTGCTCTGTGAAAGTCACCTTTAACTAGTCCCAGAAATCTAGAGTAAAGGGAAAAACAGACTCTGGGTCTGGAGCTTAGGTAGATGTGGGCTTCTTTTCAGGGCAGCTTTCTTCATTATCTGACAAATTCTCACTCTTCTGCAGGTCAAAGTTCTGAAAAGGAGCAGGACAAGGAACTGTTAAAAAGCATGATAGCAACAGCTACACCCTGATAGGGTTCTTTCAAATTCAGCCTAGGGCAGCATGGGCTCTTCAGAGGGTCACCACTGCACCCCTTCCAACCTAGACACAATCAGCACACAAAACCCATGATGTCACCAGCATAAGGCAGCTCTTTCCATGCCTGCAAACTTTCACCTTCTGCCACAGGCTCTGCTTTCTCTGAGGTCAAAAAGATGGATCTCTGCTAATGACTTAGGAAGAGAGCAGGGAGTTGAGCCCTTCTTACCTCCAGTTCTCGCATGACCTCGTCCATGAAATCTCCCGAATTTCGTTTGTAAGCAACTGCCAGTTTGATAGCATCATTGAAGAGCTGATGAGAATGAGAATGCTTGTCACTCAAAGTAAGGGGCACTGGGTTTCTGTAACATATGGAAGCTGTTCCCATACCCCAAGAAAAAAACAACAAAACAATTCAGCAACTACCTATAAATACCAGGACCTCACAAGCATCCAAACAGATGTACTAACCCATTTCCTGCTCTCTATGCCTACAGCAGCCTCCATGTCCTTGGCCTGTACAGAGGTCTCATAGATCCTGAGCTGAAGAGCTATGATTTACCTTCACTACATTGGTCCCATCAGCAGCAGACACGAAATAAAAGGGCAAACTGAACTTGCGGGCAAAGTTGAAGTTTTTCTGGGTCACCTTCATATCGGCTGGGGGCAGAAAAAGAAGTGGTCAGTAAGAGATCACTCTAGGCAGGATGCCAACACATGCAGGAGGGGTGGAACAGATGGAGGCCATAGCCTGATTTAGCTGTCAAGGACACCTCAGTGTAGTAATAGGGCTAGAAGACTCCTCCCCAAAAGCTGTAGGGTTTTAAAAGCAACAGCATCAGCAAACTGTTGACAGCAAGATACACACACAGAAGAGAGTTCTTGTTGGCTTACCCATGGTGCTTCACTAAATTATACATGGATTCTGATGTGCTGTAAGTGAACAATGCTTTGCAGCTAAGAACACATCAGTTCACCTGCTGTGCAGTAACTGAGTATTTTCCAAGCACCACCCCGCTACGAGTTCTGCTGTGTATCCACAGAACCTGGACATCACTGATAGTACCAGTTACACCTCTCCCTCCAGACTGGCCTTTCTCAGCAGAACTCCCCACAGCCCTTATGCCATGTTACCTACATTCCTGTGAGTCAAGGACACACTCACAGTATATGAAGAACTCAACTGTTAGATACTTTACTTAGCAGGCAGTTAGGTCCAGCTGCCTCCACCTTAGTAGTCCAGAGGCTTTCAGTTTTGGAATGCATCCACTGCGTATTTACAGGACTACTGACTCAGCAGTAACAACTCCAGGTTTTGATTGATAGCCAGCCAGTATGCCAGCACAGGAGGATGACTCCAGATGATCTGTCTTTTCTCATAAAAGCAACATCTGAAAGAGTTCTGACTCCAAATGCTTGCCAGTGAGCATTGCCCAGGCACTTGCTCCCCACCTCTTTGCAGGAAGCTGGATTGACTGTTCTGTACACTGGGCCTGTGTTAATAGCTGTGGGACAATAATCTCCTAACCTGGGTGGATACAGCAAAGGCAAGGCAGAGGACTGGCCTGGAGCAGTGTCCACTCACACACTGAGAGCAGGATTAATCTACACAGAGGTTCTGTCTACAGCATGTCTGTCAGCACCAAGTCTGTTTGCCTTGGACGTCCTGCACAGTCCATGCCATCAGGGGACTCAAGAATAACTTGACTCATCCTACAGGAAAGGCTTTTTTTAGGCAAAATGAATCATGCCCCAAACCACACAACTGAACCAAATGAACTTCCATGGGCTACAGAGGGAGCACAGACACCTCACTGGGGGACACACACCCGTTCACAGCTGTGATGAGTTCTACCAGGAATGGAAGCATGAAGCTTGTGTCTGACGCTGTGCTTGTGTGGTAGTTTTGTGTGGCTGGGTGCTGGTGGAGCAGGGGGTCTGCAGGGTGGCTGCTGCAAGAAGCAGCCAGCAGCTCTCTGCAGGCCCCAGAGAGGAACCAGCGGCTGATGCAAGGCCAGAGTCGCTGCTGACCAGGGCTGAGCCCATCAGCGATGGTCACAGCACCTCTGGGAATCACAGTGAGGAGGAAAAAACCACAGGCAGCTGCATTTTGCCATTGGAGAAGGGAGAAAGAAGATGTGAGGAGCTGTGCAGGCACCAAGGCTGGTGAGGGGGGGAGGAGGCGCCCCAAGTGCCACGGAGAAAGATGCCCCTGAGCCCCTGGAGAGACCCATGGTGGAGTGGGTGTCCCCTCACAGCCCAGGGACAAGGCCCAGACCCACCTGCAGCCCGTAGAGGGGGTCCATGCTGGAGCAGGGGGAGACAGACAGGAGACACTGTGACCCTGTGGGAAACCCACATTGGAGCAAGCTCCCGGCAGCGAAACCTGCATCCTGAGGAGAGACCAACCCACCTCAGAGCAGGTTTGGGGGGAGACTTGTGACTGTGGGAGACCAGACTGGAGCAGTCTGGGCCTGAAGGTCAGCACCCCATGGAAGGGAGCTGTGCTGAGGCACGTGGTGAGGAGCTGACATCCCAACAGAAAGGACTCATGTTGGAGAAGTTCATGGAGGACTGTCTGCTGTGGGTGGGACCCCACGGTGCAGCAGGGGCAGGGGGTGAGGAATGAATGCCCCCCCTCCAGACATGAAGGAAACCAACTTGTGAGGAACTGACTGAAACCCCCATTCCCCCATTCCCTGCCCCTCCCTGTGCCATGACGCAGGGGGAAGAAGGGAGCAAAAGCTTCTGCCCATGACGCTGATTGCAGAAGGATCTCTCCCTGTCCTTATCTTGACTCCTGAGCCTCTCAATATATATTTTCTCCTTTGTCCAGCTGAAAAGGGGAGTGAGAGACCGACTTTGGTGGGCGTCTGGCCTCCAGCCAGGGTCAAACCACCACAACTTGATAAAGAACAGCAGGAAACTGTGATCCTCAGGGTACGTGTTCTCTCATTGACAGTGAGCAGAAAGCTGCTGCATTACGAACTCTCACAGGATGCAGGCGACAGGACACAATGCCAATTATAGCAATAATGAATGTCTAGCTGGCAATCCTAAGAGGAGGGGATTGTCCAGTCACTTGCAGAGGAAGGTGAACAATTTTGCCATCTGGTATATTTAGACACCTTACCATAGAGGAGTCCCATGGAAACCTGCAGGCTGAATTAGCAACACAAAGGCAGCTACTGACCCTATGAGGGGAAGCCACGTAACAGGTTATGCTGCTTTTCCTAGCAGACACCCTGTAATTTTTGAGTGGGTACTCCTCCAATCAGCTTTTGGGTTCTTGCTGGGTGAAATGGGCAGCATGGTAAAGACAGAATTGTAAGGCCACCGCTTGAATAAGCTTTAAATGGATCACATTTTTATTTTTAATTGCTAGGAAAACAAGGAAAAGACTCTGTAAGATAGCATGTGCAAGGTCAGCAGAGAACCCAGCTATCTGTTTGGTAAAATACAGCCCTGAGGGGCTCATCTGGACCTAACAGATAAATGGCATTCTTTCTCAGCCAGGTCAGAAGAGAGTCACATCACTGTTTTGAGAGGTTGGAAGAAGAAGATACACTCACCATCGATTTTGTTGGCCACCACAATACAAGGAATCTCTGGGCGGAATTCTCTCAACTCCTTGTACCAGCTGTTGAGGTTCTTGTAGGTGACTTTCCGCTGCACATCAAACACCTTCCAAGAAAGAACAAGGTCTCATGGGGCCGACAGCAGGACAGCTCCTGAGCAGCCCACTGCACCAAGCACAAGTACAGAACCCACAGTTTTCCCAGGAGGACATCAACAAGGGAAGCTGGCCTTTGTTACAAAGGATGAAAGAGCAAAGAGAGAGTAACCAGCAAGCCTTGAAACATGCAGCCGGCCTGTTTCTTTGCGTGATGCAGGGAACAGTGCCTCATTTCCCTTTACATTCTTATTTTGTAGTATGGCCAGCACTCTAGGACAGTGAACAAGCTCTGGGAAAGATCTCTTCTGCTAAGGAGGGTCAGAGGTGAGGCTTCTCTATTCTAACAACTAAAGTATCAGGGAAGTTGACTGATGCTCATGAGTGATGAGAAATAGTGGAAAGTTAGGGCAACAGTAGAAACCAAGAGACCTAAGAGGGTTAGGAGCCAGGGAACGGGACTGATGTGAGATAATAAAAGTGAAGCACAAAGTATAGAAAAGCAGAAGGGGCAGAAGACCAGAGAAGAATGTCTTCTGCCCTTACAGAACACGTCAGTTTTGTGCTACATAATCCAACAGTCACATCACAGACCAAGAAAGGAATGCTTTCTCCCTTGCATCACCTCTGACAGGACTGTGTCTGTTGACAGTACATTTAGTTGTATGCACCATGTTACTGAAACACAGTGACAAAAGAAAATGTAGAAGACAGCAAAGCCAGGGAATATAGAAAAAGTGCTACCAGGAATCATAGAATCATAGAATGGCATGGGTTGGAAGACACCCCAAGGATCATAGAGCTCCAACCCCCCTGCCACAGGCAGGGACACCAACCTCAAGCCTGGATCTACACAAGGTTGCCCAGGGCCCCATCCAACCTGGCCTTGAACACTTCCAGGGATGGGGCATCCACCACCTCTCTGGGCAGCCCCTTCCAGCCCCTCACCACTCTTTCTGTAAAAAACTTCCCCCTAATATCCAATCTAACCCTTCCTTCCTTTAGCTTTAAACCATTCCCCCTTGTCCTGCCATTATCTGCCCTTTTAAAAAGTTGAATCCCCTCATGTTTATAATCTCCCTTCAGGTACTGGAATAATAACTGACTACCTAGATACACATTTAAATACCCAGTGGATATTGCACTGCTCTTGAATCCTGGAAGTAGCTCTGGGCATCCCTCCTCATAAAAGATAGGAAAGACAGAAAAGAGCTAAACATACCAACTACTCTGGTTTTGTCTGGTGAGGGAAGAAAGAACAAGGTAGGGAAGGTTTTTAAACCGCTGGAAGAACGAGAACTGTAAGATGACGTCATCATAAAAAGTAATGCACAGGCCAAGTTGCAGGTGGAATAGGTGTTAGTCTAACTCCCAGCAGGTCAGAGCAGAGACACTACACTCACCATGATACAAGCATGAGCCTTATGGTAGTAAGAGGCGTGCATGCTCTGGAACCTCTCCTGCCCAGCTGTGTCCCAGAAGTCTGTAAGACACAAAGAACAAGCTCAGGATGACACGACTGCCCCAGCTCTGGTTTCCTCCGACTCAAATCCGGGATGCAAAGCCCAGTCCGTCTACTCAGGGCCACAGATCGGGTTTTACCCCGCTTACCTTGCACCGCTTCCCGCTCCATCACCCCGGGGCCCGCCCAGCGCCCACCCCCCACTCACCCACCAGGACGGCCTGCCCGTCCACCCGAGCGCGGTGTTTGTAGAGCGTCAGGGCGAAGGTGGAGAGCTGCTGAGGGCGGCTGCGCGCTCGTTAAGGAGCCTACGGAGCCGCCGTCCCGCCCGCGCCGCCCGCCCGCCCCTCGCCACGCTCCGCCGAGCCGCCGGCGCCGCTCCGCAAGGATACAAGCCGTCGAGCAGGAACCTCTCCAGCAGCCTGCGGGAAGAGCACCGCAGCGCCGTCAGCCGCGGGGCCGCGCCCGGGGGCCCCGCCCGGGCGGCGCCGCGCACACGCACACGCACTTGGACTTGCCCACGGCGCTGTCGCCCAGGCAGATGATCTTCACGCTCTCCTCGGCGCCGGCCGCGGCCTCAGCTCCGTCCCGCTCCGCCGCCGCGGCCATGGCGCCGCGTCCCCGCTGCTACGCGACAGGGCGGCCCCGCCCCCTCCCGCGTGGCGCGCGGCTGCCCGCGACGCCCCCCCTTTGTCGTCACCGGCGCGACGCGGGGCCATGGCGGCGCCGGCGCGGCCGCTGCGGCTGACGCTCGCCCTGCTGAAGCCGGACGCCGTGGCGCACCCGCTGGTGCTGGAGGTGAGCGCCGCGCCCCGCAGCACCGCCCGGCCCGGCCCGGCCCGGCGCGGCGCCCCCCGCCCAGCCGCTGCGCCTCTGCCCGCAGGCCGTGCACGAAACCATCCTCAGCAACCGCTTCCTCATCGTGCGCGCCAAGGAGCTGCGCTGCGGGCGGGAGGAGAGCCGCCGCTTCTACCGGGAGCATGCGGGTAGGCTGCCGGGCGGCCGGGCCCCGCTGCGGGCGGGCAGGGGCCGGGCCGGGGCTGCCGGGCGGCCCGAGGCGGCCTGTTCCCCTGCGGGCGGGCAGGGGCCGGGCCGGGGCTGCCGGGCGGGCCGGGCCGCGCTGCCACCGGCGCTGCCTGGTCCCAAGCTGCGGCCGGGCCTGGCGGGGGCCGGTCTGCGTGACTCGCGGCGTCTTTCTCCCGCAGGGCGGTTCTTCTACCAGCGGCTGGTGGAGTTCATGGCCAGGTATCTGCGGGGCTCCGCGGCGCCTGGGGACCCTTGTCGCGACAGAGCAGGGGCCCTTCCTCTGGAGGAGCTGCGCTGGGGGGGGAAGGCTGCGGCCTCGGGGGCGGGGGAAGGTCGGGAACCGTCTCTGCCGTGACAAGGGTGGGGCGGCATCCCCAGGGGTGTGGGTGCCGTCTCCCTGAGCAGGAGGAGCTCTGTCCTGCGTCTGCTTTGCCTCTGAGCCGTGGTCTGGCTGTCCAGTGTTCTGCGGTAGGTCGGTGTCCCCTGCTGGGAAGCACGGCTTGGGATTGCACCTCCTTGCTGCTCTGCACTTGCTGTATTTATAAGAATAAAGGAGCTGTGTCCTTTTGTAACCATATCTACTTCTGCTCCTACCTGCTCCTTTTCCAGTGGCCCCATGTGGGCCTATATCTTGGCCCATGAGAATGCTGTTCCTCTCTGGAGATCCCTGATGGGGCCCACCAAAGTATTCAGAGCCCGAAACGATGTTCCAGGCTCCATCCGAGGAGCGTACGGCCTCACTGACACCAGGAACACCACTCATGGCTCAGGTAAAACTGCCCTTCTTGGCTGAGTGTTGTGCAGAGACTGGTGCTCAGGGAGACACGATGGTGTTTTGTCTGCCTTTGCTTGCTTTCCATTCTGGGAATCAAATCAATTGCTTCTTTGCTTCTGCAGGCACCACTCGCACCTGTCCTGGCACTTCTCTTTACGGGCTGTGCCCTTCCCTTTGGAACACAGCACGTATTTGCACTTCCCACCTTCTTTTCCTTTGTTTTGTAACAGATTCACCAGCATCAGCCAGCAGAGAAATTGCTTTTTTCTTCCCAGAGTTCAACGAACAGCTCTGGTACCAGCAGGAAGAGCCCCAGCTGCGCTGCGGGCAGGTGTATTACAACGCAGAGGAGCGAGTTCACTGCCTGTCCAGGGGTGAAGAAACACAGCTCACCTGAGTTACCTGGGGGTATGGCTTGCAGGTCTAGAAGCAGCTTCTAGGCACACTGTGTGGGTCAGCCCCACAGCAAGACACAGAGCTGCAGCATGTTTCAAGGAGCGTGGGGGAAGGAAAGAACAGATGCTTTTATTAAGCTGCACTACCTGGGATGATGTTATTCCTGCATCATACAGGAGCTGGGGTGTTTTCAGAGAAACTAGTGTAGTACAACTTGATACAGAGGTGTAGCCAGGCACCTCACTGGTCCCTTGTGTGTTTATTTGGATACAGGTGGTAGAGTTGAGCTCATCAGAGTGCTAGGTAGGTACAGTGTTGCTCATTCCAGTTAGGATGTGATTGATTTTGCTGGTAGCAGACCACAGATTCTTAGTATTTTCTCTGTTCCCACAGTACCTTAAGGAGAAAAGAGAAGGGAAAGAATATGGAAAAATGCAGTGGTAAGCAGGGCAGTAGTAACTCTCTTGCCTTTACTTTCCTGGATTCAAGCTGAGAAACAAGGTTGTTTTCAGTTTTGCATCATGATTCGTATCTTAAACATGGAGCACACAGTCAGAAGCTATTCCCCAGCGGAAAACAGCATATCCAGTTGATTCAGTTTGGGCTGGGCTGGCAAACCTGCAGCAGAAGTTCTAGGGGGAAGCTGCAGAAGGGTGTGGAGTCATACAGTGAAAGATCTTCTATTTTGTGCTCTTGGATTGCTTGGGGCATGAGATCAGTAGTTCTGATGAAGCTTGATAGTGGCTGTTAGAGCTGTGGATTTCTTGAATCCATAAAAAAAAAGGCCAGAGAAGTTAATTTGAATGCTGGCACACAGAGATGGTAAAATTGATGCCAGGACCTCTTCAAGCCTTGTAACAAAATGCCTGGTGGCAACTGAAGGGCTTCGCTGACTGTGGAGACTTAACTGGGCATCGGAGCACTGAGCTCATATACTTGGTAAATTACTTGGTCAAAGTAATTTAATTGTCCAGATAATTGATAAACTCATTACATGATGGTGCATAATGACTGGGTTTTGATGTTCAGTGCAAGGTTCTGAGATGCCTATTTCTGTTTGCATGTTGAGATCCATTCCTGTGTGAGTTTTCAGTCCATTTACACTGCCCTGTAACAGCTTCTCACAACGCTGGTTTTAATTAAGGTGCCATGTTGTACTGAGAGAGTTTCTTTCACCTCATTTCAGATGCACCCTCTTGGTGAAGGTGCCCTTGAAATGAACTCAGGACAGTCAGTTGTTGGCTTGTCTTCCTTTATGAAGCTGGGAATGACCAGTGTGGGTGACCGGAGTCACTGCAGCTGTTGACTGTTGGTTCAGTCCCAAGTTTACTTGTGCATGACTGTGTTACAGGTCAAAGGCCAGTTACTCTCTGACTAGTTTAAGACAACTGTATGAAATACCAGGCATTTGAGTGAAAAATGTTTAACTGCAGGAGGTGCAGCTGTAGAGCTTCCTTGGTTAAATACACCAACCCTTCTGTTCCTTCCTCAGTGTTCCATGGGACTGAATGCAGCTGTTCTGTTGCAGGTACAGACCAAAAGGATCTGTGGAGTATTTCTGCAGTTTGCATTGCTGCTGCTTTTTCACCAGCAGCATCTTAGTGGTGGATCTGCTCACGATGGACTGTGCACTCACACAGCTCTGAAATCTTGCTGCAGTTAACCCTACTGTCAGCTGAGTTTTATTGATTTCCTCAGTTTCTCCTAAGTGTGTTTTTCTTGTGACTATTAACCCTTACTATTTTTTGTAACTTTTATATTGTGCTTTCTTTTTTGCCTATGAATTTGGGATGCCATTAAATGATAATTGCTAACTTACACTTCTCATTTTAAATGTGGTGGGTTTTTTTTTTTCCTAGTCACTTGCAGGGGTCACATGTGGGGAAACTGACCCTTTTAAAATTCCAGGCAGGAGTAACACTGGCTTAGTGGTGCATTGCTTTCAAAGAATAACTATTGGATCAGGATCACCACTACTTAGAAAGCTGAAGTTGTTATGTGTGTATTGGAATTTCTTGCAGCCTGCCAGTCCCTGGAGGGGATTCAGCTTTTTAAAAGGGCAGATAATGGCAGGACAAGGGGGATGGATTAAAGCTAAAGGAGGGAAGGGTTAGATTGGATATTAGGGGGAAGCTCTTTGCAGAGAGAGTGGTGAGGTGCTGGAACAGGCTGCCAAGAGAGAGTGTCGGTGCCCCATCCCTGGGGGTGTTCAAGGTCAGGTTGGATGGGGCCCTGGGCAACCTTGTGTAGCTCCAGGCCTGAGGTTGGTGTCCCTGCCTGTGGCAGTGTGAGATGACAGCAGATGCTCTCAATTTTGAAGACTTTTTTTTCCTGTGTCTTTTTTCTGTTTCTGCATTTCCCCCTCCTTGTAAGTGCTCAAGAAATTATTTTAACTTCTCCAGTGGCACTTCTGCATATCTCCTGGTGGCTCCTGGCCCTGGGGGGAGTCACCTTTGATTTTTGTAACTTCCACTGGCTTTAAAACCATTTCTGGCACACTTTCTCCCCTTGCTGTAATCACTGGAGCACAATGTAGAAGCAGCAGAATGAGACATGCAGAAAAAATGTCTTTGCTCTGTGTAGACTTCCCATCTCAGAAGTGTTCACATGCTAGACAAAAATGTACACAGAGAGTTGAAGTAGAAGGAAGAAGAGGTAAATAATTCAACAGTGCTTTAGCAGGCAGTATGGAATACCTGGGGGGCAGTAAACTTCATGGACAACCCAAGTTACTGCCAAAGGAAATTCAAAGCTGAAGTTCCATGGCCATTTGTGTATCACAGCTGTGTCAGACAGGAGAGACATCGTGTCAGAGTCTGGTCTGAGCTCCTGCAGAGACGTGTCATAGTATGAATATCATGTGTATTATTCCACCCCTCACCTTTGTGAATCACATAGTGAAGAATTGTCATTAAAATCCCCATCCCAAGAGATTTCCCCACTATTATTACACCGCCCAGCTACGTTCAGCCTGTACTGCTTGTTTTCTCTTCCAAGTGCTGTCCCTATCAAACCTCTCCAGCCCCATGCTGGGTGACACAAAGGACTGTAGCCGTTGACCCTGGCTGGAGACCAGACACCCACCAAAGCTGCTCTCTCTCTCCTCTTTTCAGCTGCACAGGGGAGACAACGTATTGAGTGGCTCAGGAGTGGAGATAAGAATGTTCTGTTACAGTGATACAAGGATCATCAGTGGCTCTGAGGATCATTAAGTAGTGGACTGGGGTCTCACCCCAAACCACCACAGCCTAGCACTGTGAAAGGTCACACACACAGCCTGGAGTTCATAGGGGTCGGCAGGCACATTACACACCTTTCAGACAGGGACAGTGGTCTCCCCCAGCTCTCACCCCTCCCAGGCATCCTAAAACAAGCTGGGCATGCTCCTGCACATGGCCTTGGCTGGAGGAAGAGCAATGGTCCAAGATTTTCAGAATGCTGGATGACACAGTTCTCATGTACCCAGCCAGTGTATGCAAACCCAGTAATTAAAAATCCCTATTAAAGGGCATGTTGATCTGTGAGACTGCTGGAAAGCTAAGGCAGGCAGTGGCTTCTTCACCTTGTAGCACCCATATGCAAGATGAAGTAACAAGTTTGTATGTCATTAAGTGAGGGAAGGAAGAATGGATCTTTTGACTGGAAGTCTTCCTCTCAAACAAACAAACAAAAACTTGAAAAACTGGAGAATGAAAGAGAGATTAATCAGAACTTCTCTGCTTCTCAAACACCAATACTGATCACAGTGTGCAAGTAGAAGGAAGAAGAAAACATTATTAGAATAGAGGGCCATCAGTCTGCAATAAACCTGAAAATTATCAATGAGACAGACCTGATATTTGAGCAATTCCATGAGGAAAAGAAACCAAAACCACACCATTTTTAAGTGCTTTGACAGTTTATTGCAGTAATTAGCTGTAAGAAACACACACCCCCAACAGAGGCAGAGAATTCCCCACTGCTCAGCTTTTTAAAATCAAGACCAGTGTGTAGGTACATGCTTGGGACAGAAATCCAGAACAGATTAATGGGTGCAAAGCAGGGGTGCCCACCTGAAATTTAATCTTGTCAAGAGACATGACAATTCACCTCAGCTGCTAAAAACACACCCACACAGAGGAGAAGAGGGAGGAAATGTTTTGGGGTGGGATTTGAGGTTTTTTGGCATATTCTGTGTCCCTGCTCAGCTGTTCAGGTGCCATTCTGGTGTTTAGTAAATGGACATGAGCCCACAGCTTCTCTGGGAACACTGAATCCTGACCAGAGTTAGCTCTAAGAAGTTGCTCACAGCGACCCTGTACTAAGACAGGCAAAACGACTTCTGTGCCATCTCCAAGTCTGAACAGGAGGGAGCTAAATCCTTGAGCTCAGGGAACTGGAACTAAACCCTTCAGCTCAGTGAGGCACAAAGCTCCCTCAGTGCTGTCAGTGGGAACCAGCCCAGAAGCCAGCAGTGGTTCTGCTGCAGATCCTGGCAAACACTTGCTCCACGATGGCCAGTACATTGGCCAGTTCCTTTACTCTTTGCTTCCATAGTTGTGAGGGCTAGCACCTACAACTGGGCCAGGTTTGGCTACTCCCCAGCAGCCAACACACTGATCTCTGCACTCTTCCCCCCCATGTTGAACCTCACCTGCAGCCAGGAGGTGCTGGGGCCCTGAGGAAAGCCATGTGGGGACGGGGCACACCAGGGTTCCCCCCCTGCCCCAGGTAACAACACAATACCAGGGCTGCAGCAGAGTGCTGGTGTGGCACCAGGGCAGGATCACCCATCTGTGGGAAAGCTTTGCTGTGGGACAAGGGCTCCCTGTCCAGGCAGGGGCTGCTTGTGGCAAGCTGCAATCACTTGTTGGGCCCTCAGCACATCACTGATGGCATAACGGCATCAGGTTGGGAACAAGGCTGGAGTTCCAGGATTATGTCTTTATTTTGCCAGTGCTGTGTGCTGAGCTCAGCACAGGACATGTTGCAACTACACTGCTGCCAGGAAACGCTGTAAAAGGCAGGTTTATGTGGTATGGTGCTTGCTGGCCCTGGGCAAGGCCATGAGCTCAGCCTTGGGGTTCCCTAAGGTGCTGACTCAGGCCCTGCATGGGACAAGGGGCAGCATCTTGAATTACAAAATCTGGCCTCTGCAAAGTGGCTGTCACACCATCCTCCTTTCACAAATGCTTTGGCACAGAGTCTGATATTTACAGGGTGTCTCCAGGTTGCCAGGAAAGCTCTGCAGAATTCTGTACATTAGCACAGCAGGTTATAAAAGGACACACATTGTCCTCAGTGCTTTGGTCAAACAGCAGGTTATCAGCACTGAGCTGTGAGCTGACGTTGCTTAAATCCTCATCAGAAAACACTGATTTGCACTACAGCCATTAAAAAAATAAAATTTAAAAAAAGCAGTTGTAAGTGGTGTGGCTGTGGCCAGTAGTGACCAAGGGCTGGCTGCTGATATGGGACAGCCAGCTTCAGCCACGTCTTTATATCTTTATTAATTATCTGGACAAGGGGATCAAGTGCACCCTCAGTAAGTTTGCAGACAAGTCCAGGTTGGGAGGGAGTGTTATCTGCTTGAGGGTTGGAAGGCTTTGCAGAGGGATCTGGACAGGCTGGAGCGGTGGGCCAAGGCCAATGGCATGAGGTTCAACAAGGCTGTGTGAGGCCCTGCACTTGGGTCACAACCATCCCGGGCAACGCTACAGACTGGGGGAAGAGTGGCTGGAAAGCTGCCTGGCTGAAAGGGACCTGGGGATGTTGGGTGACAGCTGAACGTGAGCCAGCAGTGTGCTCGGGGGGGCCAAGAAGGCTAGAGCATCCTGGCTTGTGTCAGCAATAGTGTGGCCAGCAGCACTAGGGCAGTGACCGTCCCCTTGTACTTGGCCCTGTGTGCTGTGTTCAGTTTTGTGCCCCTCACTACAAGAGAGACATTGAGGTGCTGGAGCATGTCCTGAGAAGAGCAACAAAGCTGGTGAAGGGTCTAGAGAACAAATCTTACAAGGAGCAACTGAGGGAACTGGGGTGGTTTAGTCTGGAGAAAGGGGGACACCTTATCACTCTATACAACTACCTCGGAGGCAGTTGTAGTGAGGGGGGGCGGGGGTGTTGGTCTTTTCTCCCTAGTGACAAGATGACAGAAAATGGCATCAAGTTGTGCCAGGGTACGTTCAGACTGGATATTAGGAAAAAACTCTTCACTGAAAGGGTTATCAAGCACTGGAACAGGCTGCCCAGGGAAGCAGTGCAGTCACTATCACTGTATTTAAAAGGCACACAGCTGTGGTGCTTAAGGACCTGGGTTGGTGGAGGACTTGGCAGTGCTCAGTTAATGGTTGGACTTAATGATCTTCAAGGTCTTTTCCAGTCTTAACAATTCTCTGATTCTGATTCTAGGAACGGACACACTCCTGCAAGCTCCCTGTGTGACATGTGGGGCAGCCTCAGCTGAAAAGGTGTGTTAGATTGTACTCCCAGGTTTCTAAACCACCTCACCTGAGAGTGGATGGGGCCCAGAGCCCTCCTGGGCACAGTCCTAATCATTCCCTCAGGCACTGCCAGGTGACTGCTTGGTATTTCTTGCATGTACGCACACCAGTTGGAGTCAAATTAAGCTAATGACATGTAAATGGCTGAAGCAGAGAGAGATGGAAGTTTGGAAGGAAGCGGCCTGGACAGTGGGGGTTTCACTGCAGGAGCTTCACGTAATTGGCGGGGAAGAGGCCGACTTTGCCCCGGCACTGCCCCCGCCACCAGCCTTCGTCCACCATCTCGATGTGTGTGATGGTGTCCTCAGGATCAAAGGAAATCTCATCATCTCCATCTGCAAAAATCATTCAGAAAAGACAGTTACAATGCAAAGATAAACCCCAGGGAGAGCTGGTTTTACATCCCTCCTTCCACCCCACCCCAGGAGGAAGAATCCTGATAATTCTCAGAGTTCATCTCATCCATCCCCACCAAACAACACAGATAAAGCAGAGAAGCCTCAAGACTTCACAGATGACAGATGAAGCTTCTGTATCCCCAAGTCAGATATTATTCTGCTTTCTAAGAGGAAGAAATATATAAACCACCAAGTCAAAAATCTTTTCACCACTGCAGACGGTGTGTCACCACCCCTCTGTCACACCACCCCAGCCAGCTCCCAGTGCCTCTTCCCACAGCCTGGATGGCAGACCCACCTCCTTGGTAATCATAGAGAGCCACTGCACAGGTCCCAGGGCTCTTCACCTCATAAATACTGTCCATTTCCCCTGCAGAAGACAGGACAGGCAGATGAGCAAGAGACTGAAAGTATCCATATAGACCTGGTGAGTGCAACCCTCCACCCAGCTGTCAGCCTTGGGGCGAACCACATCCAAACACCATCAACAGGGAGAGGTGCACCATGGCTCAAAACAAGGTATGACTTCCTTCCCCTTCTGCAAGGAGAAAGACAGGGTCCTGATGCCTCATCATCCAGTCCCAAGAAAAAAGCTGGGCTTAACTCCAGTTTGTCCACTTACCATCCCCAGTAGCATCAAAGCTGCGAAAGAAATACCAACAACAGTCCATGCAGTTTGCTTACTGTGCTGGGAGGAAGATTACGCTGCACACTCACACCCAGGAGACAGCACCAGG
Organism: Laterallus jamaicensis coturniculus; assembly: GCA_022605575.1. Taxonomy (NCBI): domain Eukaryota; kingdom Metazoa; phylum Chordata; class Aves; order Gruiformes; family Rallidae; genus Laterallus; species Laterallus jamaicensis. Next base: position 646,553 of record JAKCOX010000107.1, read on the forward strand.
TCTCTTGAGCACCAGCAGTTTGAGCAACAAGCTGCTTTAAGAGGGCACCCCCAGGCCACAGGGCAGCACTGGCAGTCACTTGCCAGGAAACAGCATAACCAGACCATCAGTCCAGGGCCAGCTTCTTGGGAGCCCATGGCAGCCCTCTGGTCCTCCTGCTTGGGTTCTGCTCAAGCAGAGTTACTTGCTGCATGGCCCAGCTGGTCTCACACTTTGAAGCCAGGCAAGGGAGTGGAAGACTCCCAAAGTCTTCATCATCATGGGCTGCTACCCTGACTACAGCAGACTTCACGATACACATTCCTTCTGCAGTCTGTCCCAGACATACAGTGAGGTCAGTGGACAGATACAAGCTCCCCAAGGCATGGGGATTTCCATTAGTACTCACCCATGTGGGGATGGCTCTGCCTGGGCTCCTCAGGACCAATTTCCTCATAGTCCTCACCTCCATCTTCTCCATGGTCATAGATGGGATCCACCTTTTCCAAAGGAGCTGGCAGCTCCTCATAGTCTGCACCTCCACTGGTACCGTCACAGTAGTCAGAGGGCTCTGGCAGCTCCTCATAGTCTCCACCAAAATCCACACTTTCTGTGTAGATGGGCTTATCCTGGCTGTGGTTTTTGTACAGCTCTTCGCCCAGATCTGCTGGCCTTGGTGGCAAAGTGGGTGGTATTTCCTCATCCTCCCTTTTTGCCTGCTGCCATGAAGTGAGAAAGTGACAGGGAGTCACCTGCAAAGCAGTCGCTGCAGGCAGCTCTCCACGGCTGCACAGCAACTGACACAAGCGAGCCTGCTCCACTGCAGGTGCTGTCAGTGACACAAATGGAGCCTTGTCCTCTGCATAGTGGGGAAACCCTTCAACCACGAGGTCTGTGCTGACCTGGCACCTGGGACTGCTGGGAAGATCCCTGTGGGACATGTAGTTGAATCTCTCTCACATGCTGTAGCTACAGCTTACTGCACTGCCACCACACTGCCACACTTTAGGAGCCTGTCTCATGGTGTAAGGTGCCATGCAGTGATGTCCCATCCTGACTCCAACATTTCTTCTCTCCCATGTTGTGGCTGCACCCCACTTCTTCCTGCAGGGCTGGCTTTAAGTCACAGCCTCCTCCCAGGGGCAATACCCTCTGCCTGCTCCCCTTCCTGGCTCTCCCCAGCCTGCCCTGGTACCTGTTCTCCTTGTGGCACAGGCCTGGCTTGGTCAGCACTCCTGGGCATCCTTGCTGGCTTGGTGACAGGGACTGCCTTTGCGTGGTCCTCCTCTCTCTGTGGGATTTGTTGCTGGAGAAAAGCAATGAGATCGTAGAATCACAGAATGGTTTGGGTTGGAAGTAACCTACTTTCAACCTCCCCCTGCTACAGGCAGGGATGCCCTCCACTAGACCAGGTTACTCAAAGCCCCGTCCAACCTGGCCTTGAACACTTCCAGGGATGGGGCATCCACAACTTCTCAGGCATCCCCTAAATCCCTTTGAATGATGAGGTCCAGAGCCATGTCCGTTCCCACTCCCAACAGAGCAACTCAGAAAACATTCCCCCAGCTGAAATCTCTTCCAGCTCAGAGTGCAACTATCAGCTTTCCTCCAGCTGGACTATATTCCAGCTCCCATTAACCTGCCCTAGGGACCGAACACCAGCAGGCCTGTAATGACTATGGGACCTGCAGAAAGTGGCCTTGAGGGGGAAAACTATCAGTGCACAGGGAATGTCGAAACAGCACAGTGTCAAAGGAGGTGGTGTCAGGGTGAGGATTTGGGTGCAATCTCCTGTTTGGAAAACCCTGAACACAGACTGCTGGGATGGAAATACCAGAGATGTGTGACTGCACCGTGTTTTCCAGGCACTACAGGCACGAAAGAGCCTAGGCCAGAGCACAGGGTGTCATGGCTGTGCGCAGGCACACCTTGATCTGTGTGCTGTGATGTTCAGTCCCTGGCAGCTGCAGGGAAGGAGTTTAGGCAAGAAGCTACTGTGAAGAGATCAGGTAGAAGGACATGGAGTTGTACAGTCCTGAGGAGAAGTCGGCTTTGTGGTCCTCAGAGGACACGGGAAGATGTGCAGGGCTCACCTTCTGCTGGGCTGCCGGGTACTCCCGCGCCTGCCGCCTCACCCGCTCCTCCTCCGCTTGCCTTCTGCTCTCCTCTGCTGACTTGGCCATGTTTTCAAATCGGGAACGGAGGCTACTGGTGCCACTGGAAGCTCCTGTGGAGAAGACAGCTGCCCAAGCCTGCTCAGTGGTTCCCTTCCACCACCCCAAGCATTCAGGAGAAGCCCAGACCTCTCGTCTCTCCCAGAGAAACCTGTTCACCAACCTTCTCCTGCTCCTCAGCACAGGTTATACCACACCCCACCACAGCACATGTCTGCCACAGAGGGAGCACAAGGCCCACAGCTTCCCAGAGAGCTCAAGGCTGGTACACAGTTGTCTCACCTGCCTCCACTGGTGTTGTTTTCTCATACGAGGAGGTGGGAGCTGCCATCTCGTTGAAGCCAGCAGCACTCTGCAAGAGGAAGAGAATGAAGGGTCCAGCCTGTTAGGTAAGGCCAGCACTGAGATCCCCCACAGAGTTTGGCTACAGGGTTTGTTCCCAGCTGTGCCTGTCCTCATCTGTACAACGTGCAGGCTCCTGGCTGCAGCCCTGCTCTCCTGATGCAGCCCTGCACTGTGGGAGTGCTGGCTGCCCTCCAGCCACAGACAAGGCCTGCTCCTGTTAGCATGGCGCTCTGAGGGCTGAAAAGGCCACACAGGGCCAAGGGGAGGAGGCTGCACAGTCGTAAGATGACTGCTGCATGGGACAGCAGGGTGTTCAGTGGACAAGTGCTCACTGGCAAAGAGCAGGGTGGCTGCCTGGCAGTCTGCTGCTTCCTAAGGTCCAGGGATGGAAGCCCTTTTCTACTGGATACAGAGCTGCAGCTGCCTAACTGTGAAGAACATGTCCCTTCAGCAGGTTGCTGCCTGCAGTGTGTGTGTGCAGGGGCACAGGCTGGGACACTCCAGAGTGAAAAAGTGTGTGCACATCTGAGATGCCTCTGGCTTTACACGGCATGAAGAGGTGGCTAAACTGGCACTAGCACTGATGGGGTGTCTGCAGCAAACCCAAACTGAGACAGAGGGGGTTTGCCTGCTTTGATGAGAAAACTTCACACAGAAAGGGAATTGCAGAGAGGGCCTGGCTTCCAGCCTGACAGCTACACCTGGAGTTCCACCTCCAGTGTGCCCCATGGGCTGCTACAGTCCCTGGAGCCCAGACACCAGCTCTGCTCCCCTTATAGAAAACTCACCTGAGCCAGCCAATAGCACTGCAGGCTCAGCACCAGGTCCACACAGACCACAGCAGACCTGGGTGTGTTTACATGACAGTGTTTAAATTCAGGAGTCTCAGTGTGAGAGATGACTTCTACACTTGGGTGTTCAAAAGCATATGAAAGGCAGTTAGGATTGCCTGGTGGTGTATTATGCTCTACTGAAGCAATGAATTCAGCACCACTCCAGCGCCTGAAGAACAGGCAATCAAGAACTCAAGTACTTGCCCAAATATCCTTATTTTCACCATCTCTGATTAGCCCTGAATATTCTCAAAATGCACCAATTCATGTTCCACTTCAAGCTGATCAAGAACTGCTTATCCCCTCTCTGCATCCTGCCTAAAGCACAATGACATTGCATTTGACAGTGCATCACATTAATCTCTTCCATGGGCAGAATGCCATTCCCACTCTGCCCCTGGCCCAACCCATACAGCATGGAAAGGAGCATGCTTGGGTGTTACAGGTATGTGTTCAGGTTCTTCCTTGGCTCAGGGTCCTGCACAAAGGTCCTCACCCACCTCCCTCAGCTGCTGAGCATGGTGATGTTGGTACTGTACCAGGCACAACACTGCCACTGTGCTCAACAGCAGAAAAGGCATGGTTCAGAGGAGGTACTCTCGCTTTCTCCTCCAAATACCCCCAATCCCTAGCTCTGTCCAGAACTCTTATCTTTCAGGTTGTTCCCATCCATGCAGATCACCATCCACTGAACAAGCTTGCAGGGCAGCCTGCCCAAGCACAGTGTTAATTCAGCCTGCATTCTGACTGTGTTTCAGCCTTTCCCTGGTTTCAGCCCAGAAAGAAAACTTGAGCCAGCAAACTGGATGATGTCATCTCATGTGAGGATGATCCCTGCCAACCTCATTCCTACTGGGTTTCGTTAAGGTTTGCAGGCTGATGACCAAGCCCTGGCCAGAGATCTTAAGAAACTACTGGACAGGACAGAAAAAAACGGCAGAAGGTAGCAAGTAACAGAGAAGCTGATGAGTCACAGGCAGCATCATGAGGAATGGACAGATGTCACCAGTAATTAAGGGGGAGTGATAGGGGGCCAGTTATGCACCCACAAAGCCACATTAGCTGGTGAGCAGTATCAGAGGATAAGGAGCCAGATATGAGGGAGGACATAGATCTGTGTCAGATACTGGAGAAACTGGGAAGGTTTGCAAGTTAGGTATTTGAGGGACCAAAAATTCAAGCCAGCTTCTGAGAAGCCTTGTTTACAAGTGTGTGTGACAGCTGCTAACAAGTCTTATACCATGAGTAAGAAGACCCAGAGGAATGGCAGCCACAGTGATACCACTTTCTTAAATCATAGAATCCCAGACTGCCCCAAGAGAAAAAGCAGGTGTATGGCTGTTCAGTCTGAGAGGAATGACTGAAAAGCAGCTGAGAACGGAAGAACTTCTTCCCCCTTTGCATTGTGGCCTCCCCAGGCCACACTTCTCTGCTCTCTCTGGTATTTACACTGGGGCGGTTTCCTCACCCTTGCAAGAGCTGCACACTGAGCCACACAAGCTCAGCTTATTTCGCAGCAGTGCAAAGAAAGGTGGTTAGTTGTCGGGGCAGACAGTAGGCCTGCCCGCGGCCTAGCTCTCTTCTCCCAAGACATAAGCCCTGGCAATATTCTTCTGTTCCTGTGAGAAAGGAAAAGTTACTCATGCTGAGAGGATCATAATAATCACATTCTCAAAACACAGCGGCTTTGCTGATAGGGGCACAGGCCACCCTAAACCAAGAAGCAGTTATGGAAAGGTATTTGGGAGTAACAGAACATGTTAGGAACCAACCATAACAAGAGGTTCAAAACAGCAGGTGTGCGGATGCTTTTAGGTAAACTAAGGATGTTTAGCTATAAGATAGGTTTATCAGAGCTCATTATAATTACTAACCAATCAATATGGTGTAAACAGTGTGTGTAACCAATTAGCAGTTTTTTAGCTTGCCACGTTGGTAGTAAAAAAGGTATATAATCTGTGTAATTTCACCTAATAAATGGCTTCATGGCTTCACCTACTATTCATATCGAATTGAGAGTTGCTCTCTGCCGCGTGCCACAGTTAGTGGGAAGCAATGGCAGGCTGCAGCAGCCTTACCTTATCTACTCTGTCCTTCTGGACCCCATAACGGCCTCCAAAACCCTTGGCATAGTCTGTAGGGGGAAAAAAAAGAGCTATTTTATAATGTATTACATTCTGTGTACAGCTCTGATTTGGTTAGGCTGTGACTGCACACCAGGTTAGCTCTGTCTGTATCAGATCACATACGGAACTCCACAGGCAGAACACACAGGCAGTCTGGGCAGTGGTTCTGACGACTAATCCTTCACTCCTCTCAGCAGGGTGCACAGCAGTTCAGTGCAGGGCACTGGAAAATCTGCACCCCAGGCACTGGAGTGAGAAGCCACTCAGCTATCAGAGTGCAACGTGGCCTTGTTCACTGAAGTTAGGGAGGAAGGAAGGGGCCTTAGGAGGTTGGAAGGGACCTTAAAGATGCTCTGGGAGCATTGCCCTACCTGTTTGGGATGCGTGAGGCTGCACTTCCTCCTGATGGTCCCAGCCAAGGGCACTCTTGTCCTGACGATCCTTCTGGACACCAAACTTCCCACCAAAGCCCACAGAGTAGTCTTCAGCCACAGGGGTCCAGATCAGAGGGCAGACAAGGGAGGGAGAGAGAAAGTGGCAGCACTGTCAGCTCAGTTCTCACAGGGACAATTGTTTTCCCTGTCCAGGAAAGACACAGAGCAAGACCAAACTTCCCCACTGGTGGCTGCAGCAACAGCCCTTCTTCCCTGTGACACGTTGCCTGCTGTCAGACGTGCCTGGGCTTCCCCTGTACCTCTCCTTTAGTGACACACTGCCATTTAGCCTGAACTTTTTCCAGCAGTCACGCACCATGCAATGGCTCTCCTCACCTGCCCCACTCCCTTGCTGCAAGCACTGGGCACCCAACAGCTCCCCACAGCTTTTCCACCAGTCATGCAGCAAGCAGGGTACCCCACAGTCCCACGACCCAGTCCAGACACTGCCTGCTGCACTGGGCTCCCCAGCTCACCTTTCTGAGAGTCATGCTTCTCTGCCTGGCTCTTGTAGTCAAATCCTACTGCAGCTTTGTCCACCTTGTCCTTCTCCACACCGTAACGGCCACCAAAGCCCTTGGAGTAATCTGAGATGGTGAAAAGCTGAGTGAAAAACTGCCCCAATTGTGGGGCTGGGGAGGTGCACCAGGGAGCAGGGAGACCAGCAATGGAAAACACTAGAAAAAGCAAGGGGTTTGGAGGGGATAGAGTGGATGGTTAAGGGCCACTGAGGGTGAGGGTCCATGTGAATGGGTACACAGGGCAAGTATGGGTCACGGCAGCAGGACACCCATAGTGCTGCGGGCAGCAGGACACACAGCAGGCTGAGAGGGCAAAGAAAAGGGACGTGCCAAGGGCAGCTGGGGAGGCAGAGGGAGCTCAGCCACCCGAGGGTGCAAAGCCAAGGCAAGACGTGGTCACTGACAGCCTTGGCATCCACCCACTCACACATCTCCAGAGCAAGGGTTCCAATCTGCTGTCTGCCAGTCTTTGAAAAGGTCTGTGAATAAATATATGGAGCCCTTTAAAGTACAGAAGGAATGGCAGACTTTTGTTGTATGGCTTACATTTGCCATAGTGGAATCTCAGCTTCTAGAAGGAAACCCCCAACTCTGGATGCTGCAGCAAGGGCTGGCACCCACATTTCCAGAGCCATGCCCCAGCTCCTTCCCCAGGCTGTCTCTAGCATTCCCAGTCATTATGGGATAGAGGCACAGCACATCTTTCCTACGTCTCCCCTTTTTCCATCAGCTAAACTAGTAGCACATTAAATGCTTCACCTGTGTTCAGCTGTTCTCCCAGGACTACCTGTTGTTATTGGCTGATGTACTAAGAGATGTCAGCCTCCATCCCAGCTGCTGGCTGTACTGAGACACTGTCCTTTCATAGAATTGGTCTTCCAGGTGTGTTTCCAGATCTCACCCTTCAGAAGGAGTAAATCAGAGTTCTCTCTCTGTTCCCTGCCCTGTCTTACAGGTCTGTGCTTCACAGGAATGAGCTGGGGCTTCTCCAGCACATCCAGCCTTATCAATCTGTGAAGGCTGTGATTTAGAGCCATACACATGAGAATGCTTTGTATTCAAGAATGGTTGTTTCACAGCAGCTCAGTCACTTACAGATGAGCCTATAAGTCCTACAAATTTATTAGACTTGATTGAACTATTATTTACCCATTAGGCCACTATGAAATGGACCTTTTAGGATGCTGTTTTCAGCAAATCCAGGTTTTATGACTGTTCCCTTTATGCTGGAATTTCCAGTATGGTCACATTTTTCAACCACATTACCCTATTTCTAATATTTTCATTTTGTCCTGAGTGATCTCCCTGGTTTTACACAGCTGGATGAGTTTCTGTGTCTGCAATCTAGTACACAAGCTCTAACATAGGAATATATTAATATAGCACAACTGCATGTGATTCATTAATATAACCAAGAATGCCTCAAATTAGCTTTCTTCTTCTATAGTTTCCTTTGAAACAAACATGATTCAGTTCTTCTTCTCTTGGTAATGCAGTATTCCTCATTTATCTGAAACAGTAACAGACCTCACCCTCTCACCCTCTCTTGGCTGCAGAGTATTTGAAATACCCTTGGTTTCAGTGTTCTTAATGATTATAGCTACTTGTTTGTACAAGTCAAGGTTTGGTGGAATCACCTCCAGAATTCTGCAGAGCCTGGGTGCTGTACAGGATTTTGTTCTCGTATTCACTCTTGTGCCTTTTCTTATATGTTGCTTTTTCAGAAATCACTTCTCACGTCCTGCAGCGCCTGGGTTCCCTCCGGGGCAGGTGCTCAGAAGAACTTTTAGAGGAGAGGGAGCATTGGCATCCATGGGTGGATGTGTGGGGATGTCCTCTGCTCAGCCATGACACAGCATCCCTCAAAAATGTAGAGGCAAGTGGAAAGTGCAAGAGCAAGGTGGTGACAGACAGCAGGGACGGGGTCACAAGGGTGACTGACTGGGAACAGAAACCCGAAACAAGTGACAGGAGGAGCGTAACAAAGGAGAGTGTGCCACAGCAGACAGCACAGGATACTGGGGGCAGAAGAGGTGGGCAAGGTGTCAATGAGGCCATGTGTGCCCACGGACTGACCTTTCTGGGACGAGTGTTTCTCCACCTCCCCCTTGTATTCAAAGCCCAGTGCTGACTGAAACAAGAAGGGGAGGAATGTCAGTCCCTGGAGGGACAAGCCGGGTCTCACCCACCCTCCTCTGGAGGCCAGGCTGGGACACTGATACCCATCTTGTGCTGCAACGTGCAGGTGCCTGATTGCTCCCTGGCTGGTACCGAGCTCCTCAGCCTCACACCACCCCAGCTGTCCACATGGCACTGTGCCCTCAGGAGAACTCCATGCACTCCAGGTATGAGTGCCACAACACTGATCCCATGCCCTGTCAGCAGGCAGGGCAGCTGGGAAGCATCTGCCATCGATGTACAGGGGAGGGACAGCGTCCTGCTGTCTCCACCCAGCCCTGTCACCTTCAGTCACTGTGCAAGGCATAGCCCCCCAGGACAAAGACAGCGCTGCCTGTATGGGACAGTACAGGCAGGGTATTGCACACCAGAGAGTGAATCGTCACAGAGTGCCCTGCAGTTTGTCACCAGTCATTTTCCTGCACACAGCAGGTGAGCTGTATGCTTCAGTGGGGAATACAGTATGTGGCATGCCTAGACATGAACCCAGCAAGAATGGACTCCAGCTGCCCCATCCAACACACCTTGTCAGCCCGGTCCCGCTGGACTCCGTACTTCCCCCCAAAGCCCTGTGCTGCATCCGTCTGCGAGGAGTGCTTCCCAACATCAGCAACATACTCGTGGCCCACGGCGCACTGGGAAGAGAGGCAGCATTACATGAGCACCCACCTCAGCCTGGCAGGTGGGCAGAGACACTGACACCACACAGTTGCTCTGCCCTGGTGCCAGGACAGGAAGGGATTCAACTTTTAAAAAGGATAGACAATGGCAGGACAAGGGGGAATGGATTAAAACTAAAGGAAGGAAGGTTTACATTAGATATTGGGGGGGAGTTTTTTTGGAGAGAGTGGTGAGGGGCTGGAAGGGGCTGCCCAGAGAGGGGGTGGGTGCCCCATCCCTGGGGGTGTTCAAGGCCAGGTTGGATGGGGCCCTGGGCAACCTTGTGTAGCTCCAGGCCTGAGGTTGGTGTCCCTGCCTGTGGCAGGGGGGCTGGAGCTCTATGATCCTTGGGGTCCCTGCCAACCCATGCCAGTCTATGATTCTATGACAGCTGCAGCCAGGCTTACAGGTCCAAACTGGCTGTGCTGCTGGTAGCAATGCCTTCTGCACAGCCTTTGCCAGTACCAGCTTTGCTCTTGGGACCTGTGATGCGGCTTCAGAGCAGCCATCCCACACAACTGGCCCAACATGCAAAACATGGGATGCTGAATCCCTGCTGCTCTCCAGTGCCAGTGGAGTGGTAGATAATCACATGGGGAAACTGAGGAGAAAAGAACAGACAGACATGCACATCTGAAAAACTCCAGGCAGCAGGTCTGGCATGTGCTGCCCACTTTCTGTGCCTGAGCATGAGTCTGAGCAGACCTGGCTGGGATCACCCTTTGTGCCCATCACTGGCCAGGCTGCTCCTTGCAGGAGGTGGTGTGGCCAGGAATTGCACACTCCTCAGAAGGGCAAGAGGCTGAATGCTTGCAACATCTTGGTAAGAATGGACAAAGGCCCAGGAGCTGCTCAACAAAACCGTCCTCACTCTGTGCTGGCAGGAGGGTCTGAGCATGGCTGCTCCATTTGAGCCTCCCAGAAATGTCTGTTCTCACCTTGCACAGTGACAGTGTGACAGTGACCCCATGTACTGAGTACTACTGCAACCTTACCATCTCACTTGTGGGAAAAAAATGCAGAAAGGTACAGGAAGCATGATGATTATCAGAAAACATAGAACATCTGATGTGAGAACTGGGATGTCATAGTGAGATATGAAAGATGTCTGTAACGTGAGAAGGGAATTATTGCTCATTAGTTATCACGCACAAAGTAGGGAGGCAGGTTTGCAATAAGCTGCAGAAAGCCATTCCTCACAGCTGAGGGGAGTGCTGCTGCAGAGGACCCAGCAGTCCTGCCTGACAGCAAGTTAAGCATGAGCTAGCAATGCGCCCTCATGGCAAACAAGGCCAAAGGTATCCTGGGCTGCATTAAGAAGAGCATGGCCAGTTCACCAAGGGAGGTTCTCCTCCCACTCTACTCTGCCCTGGTGAGATCCCATCTGGAGTTGTGTGACCAGTGCTGGGCTCCCCAGCCCAAGACAGACAGGGAGTGAGTCCAGCGGAGGGCTACAAGGATGACTAACGGGCTGGAACATCTCTCATAGGAGGAAAGGCTGAGAGAACAGGGGCTGTCCAGCCTGGAGAAGACCGAGAGGGGGTCTGATTAATACTTAAAAGGGTGGATGTCTAGAGGGTGGGAACAGCCTCATTTCAGTAGTGCCCCATGACGGAACAAGGGGGCAGCAGGCACAAACAGGGTGGCAGAGCACTGGGACAGGCTGCCCAGAGAGGCTGTGAAGTTTCCTTTTCCAGGCATACTCAAAAGTCGCCTGGATGCAATCCTGTGCAGCTTGCTCTAGATGACCCTGCTTTAGCAGCTGGGGTTGGACTAGATGATCCCCAGAGGTCCCTTCCAAACCCCACCGTCCTGCAACTCTGTGATTCTGTGAACAAAAGTTATAGGCACCAATTATACAAAAGGGTTCAGACAGATATGGTGACCGATCCTGGGCTAGGTAGGCACGTGTGAGACTGCACAGCCATGCCTGATCTCCACGCTCCTTCTTCAGGTCAGGCCAGAAAACAGGGATGATCTTTCCTTCATGAGAAAAAGACTCTTCCACTGGGACCTAAAGAAGCCCTCTACAAGGCTCACCTTATCCATACGGTCCTTCTCTGTTCCAAATTTGCCCCCGTAGCCATAGGAGGCCTTGGGGCCCGTCTCCAGCTCCTTCTTCTTGATGACCTCATGTTCGGCCGACACCTTGCTCCTCAGCTGATGGATGCTGGTGAGAAGAAGCGAGTCAGGGCAGCACAGCCCTAAGGCGCTTCTCAGGTCCCGGGCTGCCCCGCTGCTCCCTGGGGCCCGAGGGGTACCCCAAGAGCCCTAAAAGAGGCGCCCCCAGGGCGGAGCTGAAGGAAACTCTCCCGGTCTCCTCCCCGCCCCACGGCCCCGGCGGGCGGCCCGGCGCTGGCGGGTGCGGAGCGGCGGCCCCGGCCCGCCCCGGCCCGCCCCGCTGCAGCACGCAAACCCGTATGCGGCTGGTTTCGGGCGGCGCCGCCGCTTCCCCTCGCGGGACGTCGCCACCGTAACGCCCGCCCGCAGCTCCCGGTCCCCGCCCGCAGGTCCCGGTCCCCGGCCGCCCGCAGCCCCCGCGCCCCGCCCGCCCGCAGGTCCCGGTCCCCGGCCGCCCGCAGCCCCCGCGCCCCGCCCGCAGGTCCCGGTCCCCGCCCGCAGCTCCCGGTCCCCGCCCGCCCGCAGCCCCCGCGCCCCGCCCGCAGGTCCCGGTCCCCGGCCGCCCGCAGCCCCCGCGCCCCGCCTGGCCGCACTCACTCGATGTGCTCGGCACGCCCGGAGCCCTCGATGGTCTTGGCTCCCCAGCGCTGCTCCTTCTCGGAGATGTCGTTCTGCAGAGCGAACCGCAGGCGTCAGCGGCCGGCGGGGTCCGCCCGCCCCCCAGAAGTGGGGTCCGCTCCCCGCGCCCCCGAGCGAGCCCCGACGGCCCGTGCGGGAGCGGGCGAAGAGACATGGACGGCTGCGGGGCGCGGCGGCGGCGGACGGGGGGCGCGGAAGATCCATCCCCCCCGGCGACCGGCATCCTGCGAGGCCGGGTGCTCGGGGCCGGCGGGTCCGCGGCCTGGGACCGCCGCGGGTACGGGGCGAGGGGCAGGGGGAAGCTGCACCCCTCTGCCTCAGGGAGGAGCTGGCGAACTGCTGTGGAAACGGGTTGTTAAGGGAAAAACGGGAAGAACACCGGACCCTTCCCTCGAGGGCTGCTGGGGCTCGGCTTTGCTCGACAGCACCTGTCTTCTTTTCGGAAGGTCTGAGCATGTACTCGGTACATTGAAGCATCAATAAAATCTCTCCTAATACAAGCTAAAGCTAAAAATATGTAAAAATACAAAATCGAATTAAACTCCAAACAATACAAAGTCTTATTCTGTCCAGACTTGTATTAAATACGTTCACAAATGGGGGAGGGGGGGAAAGTAAAACTAAAATTTGGCAGCATAGAAATTTTAAAAAACATTAATAATTCGAAACTTTGGGGAGAGGAGTTACTTTTCTATCCCAAACTAGAATTTCTTACTGGAAATAAGTTGGCAAGACTGAACCTCGAAGACATAGGACCCTTGTGTAACAGAAGGGACCATTGATCAAGAAACTGCCTTGGAAAGCAGAATCTCCACAGAGCTGAGAGACCTGTGGCTGCAAAGCACGGCTGGAAGTCCTTGGTGTCCAGAGGAGCAGGACTCGTGCTGTGCAGCCTGCTCCTAAGAAGTTTAGGAAAAAAGTGTGGAGAGTGAGATGCCAGTGCCTTGAGGGAATAAAGGGCTGTTTAGGATAAAATGCAGGAGGTAAAGCAGTGCAGAAAAGTGTTGTGATGTCAGATCAGCAGGTGCTAAAATTGCAAATGATGGTTAGTGTTAATGAGCACAAAAGTAAAGCATATGGGGAAAAAAATAATCCTAAGTATATCTGCACAATGATGGTTCCAAAGTGTTTACCATTCAGGAAGGGGTACAAAATACAGAATTACGTGCGATTATGTAGAGTAGCAAATGCGGAAGTGGCCAAAGAGACAAAGTGTGAGTGACTTATTAGGAACGGAAAAGAGAATCACATAGAAAATTAAAATCATGACACTGTATGAATGCATGGGGCTCCCACAGGCTGAGTCCTTCTATTTTCTCACCATCTCTCCTAGAGAATTGGACACGGTAGAAGACCAAGCTATTGAGAGGCCTGGAGCTGCATCTGCACAAGATAACTGTAAATTGAGTACCATTCTTTCATCTGGGAAAAAAGACAATTTGGGACGATGCTGGAATACTGTGCAATTACAAACAGTGCAGGAAAGAGGAAATGTAAGTCTCTGGTATTTCATGTAGCATAAGTTGTGGGGAGGACTCAGGGAGCAGGTTTAAAAGAAACTAAATACTCTGCACTACTTCAGCGATACTACTTGTGATCGGATGTGGGGTACGGGTATGTGGGATGTGCTGAAGACTAAACATGGATATGGGTCAGAAGCAGCCTTGACAAATGACATGACAGTACCTGCAAAGAGTTGATGGGACTAGGCCGGTCCTGCACAGCCACCAGTGCTGCATGCCATGCCGAGCCCCGAGCCCCAGCCCAGCTGACCAGCATATGCCTAGGGCCAACAAAACCTTCACATCACCACCAATATTACAGATTAACACACCAGACACTCACCACAAAATCAGGGTCAGTGTCCCAGTCGTCCCCCTGAGCCTCGACCTTCACTGACACGTCATGTCCCACGACTGCTTTCCACATCTGCACAAGGAGGACATGGTCTCACCCAACGCCCAGCACGAGAGCACTGCCAGCTCGAGGCCACGGGCATGTCAGGCCACAACAGCCACGGCGTAACTCGGGCTGGAAGGGACTGCTGCAGAGCACCTGCCCTGCTGATCCCTCTGTCCTTCATACAGCACAGGGCCCCCAAAATAGCACACAAGGATTTTAAGTGTAAACCACAGTCTTCATGCACACCCACTGCACAGTTAAAATGCACACCTTATTTCAATGTAAATTAGCTCTAGCAAGCAACTAGTGGGTTTTGCTCTTCAAACATACATTGATTTTCTGTGCTGCTAGAGACTGTTCCCTGCTGTAACCCCTCTTCTGTTCAGCACGGTCACAGCATACCAGAAGAGACCAGGCCTTGCTCTGCCACCACGATACATTGCTTATTTACCCGAGGTTGGACTCCTCAGGTCTCCCATTTGTCTTCCCACCTTTTAGTCGCTGCCTAGAGTGTTTGAGAAGGTTCAGGGAACAGCCATATGCTGGTCTGACTGTGCTAGCACAGGGTGCTGCACCGTGTTTCTGTCTGTCGTATGGCAAAAACAGGAAATGTGGCTAAAACCATGAAGTGTGCAGGGCTGGGAAGGCCCACACTTTTGTAGCACAGCTTGCACAGACTGTCCAGAGAGGCCAGGAGGAAATGATAGGCCCAGGAAGAGGAAGTTAAATAACAGCAATGTGAAATCTAAACCTCCTGCATTTCATTTTCAAGGTGACTGTGAAAAAGAAAAAAAGCCCACCCTTCCCCCCAAGCAGTAGAGTTTCACAAAATGAGAGACATATGAAGGATTACATGGCTTGCCTGCCCCTACGCAGCAGCGCAATCACCCTCAGCAGAGCTGCCATGTCCCCCCCACACCGATTACTACTGCCTGTGGTGTTGAGGGGCCCCAAATTGTTCTGCCACCCAAAGACGCTTTTCAGTGGGGCAAAGAGAAAGACTGAACAGATTGTGCAGTGAAGATGAAAGCTGCACTGCTGAGCCCTGTTTCGTGTCACTGAAAACATCACTTAAACCTGTGAATAAACCAGGGAAGGGCAGTGTTAGGAGCTTCTCACCAGCACTAACGCCTCAATCCCACAACCATGCAGTAGCCTATAAATGGGCCCCAAGTGCCCAGGACAGCTGCTGTCTGAGCAAGCAAAATGTTTATGCCAAACAAGTAATAACTGTACAACACAAGGAGCTGTGAAGTGACTAACTTTGCAGTTCAGTACAGGGCACTGTGCAGTTCAGTTTCAAGCTGCCTTTACTACTTGTCTGGAGAATCAGTACTCTGAGATGAGGAACCGAAGACAAGAGAAACTAAAAGAGCACAGCAGACACAAGTCTTTCTTTTGCTAAACAAAAGCCAGATATTTAGCTCAGTGAGAGAATGTAGGACCAAGGCAGATTCACTGTGATGATCTGGCTTTAGGCCTTCCCCATGCTGCCTCAGAAGGCAAAAGGAAAATAACCAAACAGGTCCTACGCCATAACACAGCAGGTCTGTGACATGCTCCACTGTGCTTGTAGGCACTGACAGCAATCTTATGATAACCTGAATATAGCTAATTGCACATAGAAGCAGGAGAACCAGGAAGTCTCCTCTGAGCAGCACTGCACAATCTAATAATGGCTTCTACCTCCTTTTCCCCTCTAGCATCTTTCCCTCAAAAATTTTTTAGCTTGTGGCTCATTTTTGTTAACGGCAAAACAGCAGCAGTAACCAGTCAGCACAGAGCTGATCAACAGCAGCTAGCTCAAATGCAAGGGGTCCAGGGGTTTAGATCCTGCTGCGAATGGTTCTTGACCACCCACTCTCCAAAGCCACTGACCATGCATCTTGGGAACCATGACAAACCATAGACTCCAATCATGCCACAAGGCTCCAGACACAATGAGAAGTATCAGCCAGAGTAGCATCTCAACCCTTTAGTTCATCCCACTTTGCTCCCTGAAAGCACTGACTGCAGCACAAATATGGGGTACCACATTTAGATTGATTTGTAATCATGGTTCTTTAAAGCCACAAAAGCAACAACAATGACCAAAGAACAGACTGAGAAGCAAATGCCAAGCACTGTCAACTCTCATGCTCAGTCAGGAAGGAGTCTACTTTGCCCACCAACATTCTGTATTTTTTATTGTTGTTTCTCACTTTCCCCTCTGAAAACACACTCAACTTGCTTACCTTAAAAGGCTCACCAGCTCCTGCTGGCAGACTTGCTGCTTTTTGCTTAGGTACCTGCTGCTAGCGACAGCTTTTTGAGCACTGTGTGCTCCAAGTTCCTGTTTTAAGTTCAGCTGTCTTCATTTCCTGTGTCCCAGCCCCCAGCTGTGCTCAAGTCATCAGTACCAAAACCTGCCCCAGCGCGCTGCAGTTCACTTGCACGCTGCCACTGGTCTGCGATGCTGACAAGACATTGACTCAGGATGCACATTCTAACTTCATGAGTCGCTCGTGATGGGGCACAATTGTATTTCTCACTGCTTTTCTGCCATAAAAATACAACACGGTAAAAGGCTGAAGTGCCTGGGCTTGGCAATTCCAATGAGATCCAAAGAAAGCAAGCTACTGCTTGCATAACTTGTTATGAAATTGGACTCAGTGCATTGCAGCACAATTAAAATTATATATAAACACACACAGACATACACACACATTTTTACACATACATAACCACACACAAAAGTTATTTCAGCATTAAAAAAAAAAAAGTAAATAGCTTGAACTAGGAGGATGGAAATCTTGTAGCTAAAGAATCATAAGCACTTACAGGTCAAACTCTTTGGTACATTGAGTACTGGTGAGAAGGGCCCTAGTTTGAAATGAGGAGCATGAATCACACTAGTTTGACACTAGATGAAAATCTCAAACCCAAATAACTTCCTTTCTGAATGAGTCCAGTGAAGCAAGAAAAGCTCCTAGAGTCATCCTGTTTGATATGATGGCAAGATACACAGGACTTTCTGTAGAATAGTTTAGCTGGAGGGGACCTAAAATGATCATCTAGCCCAATTGCTGACCTCTTCAGGGCTGACCAAAAGTTAAAGCTTTGTCCCAATGCCTCTTAAATGCTGACAGACACTGACCACCTCTCCAGGAAGCTTCTTCTGGACTGTAACCAGCCTCTTGGTAATGGCATGTTTCCTAATGTCCAGCCTGAACCACCCCATGTGCAGCTTTGAACCATTCCCAGGCATCCTGCCTGCAGATCCCAGTGAGAAGAGCTCAGCACCTTCCCCTCACATCCCCACTTCGGAGGCTGAAGAGAGCAAGGAAGTTGGCCCTCAGCCTCTTTCTCTCCAAACCAAACTCTGAGTTCTCACTCGCTCCTCACAGGAATTGCCTTCCAGTCCCATCACCAGCTTTGCTGCCTTTCCCTGGATGCATTCAAGGACCTTTGCACCCTTTTAAAATGGTGAGGACCAGAACCACACATAGTACTCCAGGTGAGGCCCCACCAGCACTCAGTATAGCAGCACAATCCCCTCTCTTGACCAGCTCACGCTGTGCTGGATTTCCCCAGGATGCAGTTTGCCCCCTAGGCTGCCAGGGCACTCTGCTAGCTCCTGCTGAGCCTGCTGCTGACCAATGTGCCCAGATCCCTTTCTGCAGAGCAGTTCTGCAGCCACACCTGCCCAAATTTATACTCCAGCCCAGATGCAGAGTCTAACGCTTTGTCTTGTTAAATTTCATGCCACTGATGATTTCCCAATGCTCCAGTCTATCTAGATCCCTGTGTAAGGCCTCTTGCCTCAAGATCGTCACAGCATCTCCTGGTTTATTATCACCAGCAAACTCCTGCATCCAAATACTTGATAAAAATAGCGAACAGCACTGGCCCTGGAATTGAGCCCTGAGGAACACCACTGATGACTGGTGTTCACTCAATACACTGTGTACCTGATCACATCACAGTTGGACAACTTCTCCAGAAGGATGCTGTGAGGGGCAGTATCAGAAAAATCCCCATTCACCTCCTTCCCTTGATCTGCTAGGTGGGTCACCTTATCACAGAAGGGTATCAAATTAGTTAAATGGGACTTTCCCTTTGTGAACCCATATTGACTGTGCCTGCTGAACACATTGTTCTTTAAATATCTTTCAATAGCACCCAGTCTGATCTTCTCTATAATTTTCCCAGGAACTGAAGTTAGACTAACAACAGGTTTGTAGTCTCCTGAGTCTCCCCTCACACCTTTCTTGGAATAACGTTGCCTAACTTCTGTCAGGGTGAACCCCCCCAAACTCCCAAGACCTTTGGTAGATGATTGCGAGGGGTCATAGAATCATAGAATTGTAGGGGTTGGAAGGGACCTTGAGAGCTCATCGGGTCCAACCCCCCTGCCAAAGCAGGGTCCCTAGGATATATCACTCAGATAGGCGTCCAGACGGGTCTTGAATATCTCCAGAGAAGGAGACTCCACACCCCCTGGGCAGCCTGTCCCAGGGCTCCCTCACCCTCACTGTGAAAAAGTTCTTCCGCATGTTGGTGTGGAACTGCCTATGCTCCAACTTACAGCCATTGCCCCTTGTCCTGTCCCCACAGACCACTGAAAAGGGGCTGGCTGATTCCCCCTGCACCCCCTGCTTCAGATAATTACAGACATTAATTAGATCCCCCTTAGTCTTCTCTTCTCAAGGCTGAAGAGTCCCAACTCTCTCAGCCTATCCTCATAGAGAAGCTGCTCCAGGCCCCTAATCATCTTCGTAGCCCTTCTCTGGACTCTCTCCAGGAGATCCCTGTCCTTTTTAAACCAAGGAGCCCAGAACTGGACACAACACTCCAGGTGGGGCCTGACCAGGGCAGAGTAGAGGGGGAGGATCCCCTCCTGTCACCTGCTGGCTACACTCCTCAGGATGCACCCCAGGATCCCATTGTCTTTCTCAGCCCCCAGGGCACACTGCTGGCTCATGGCCAACCTGTCATCTACCAGGACCCCCAGGTCCTTCTCCACAGAGCTCTTCTCCAGCAGGTTTTCCCCCAGCCTGTACTGATACATGCGGTTGTTCCTCCCCAGGTGCCAGACTTTACACTTGCTTTTGTTGAATTTCATCTGGTTTCTCCCTGCCCAGCTCTCCAGCCTGTCCAGGTCTCGCTGGATGGCAGCGCAGGGTACCTGCGTGTCAGCCACCCCTCCCAGTTTTGTATCATCGGCGTACTTGCTGAGGGTGGATGATATTCCCTCATCAAGGTCATTAATGAAGATATTAAACAGGACTGGACCCAACACCGAGCCCTGGGGAACACCGCTAGACACAGGCCTCCAGTCAGATTCTGCTCCTTGAATCACAACCCTCTGGGCACGGGCCGACAGCCAGTTCTCAACCCACCTCATTGTCCACCACTCATCTACCCCATGCTTTCTCAGCTTTGCTATCAGGGTGTCATGGGAGACAGTATCAAAGGCCCTGCTGAAGTCAAGGTAGATGACATCCACTGCTCTCCCTCCATCTACCCAGCCTGTTATGAGATCGTAGAAGGCTATGAGATTGGTGAAGCACGATTTCCCCTTGGTGAATCCATGCTGACTACTCCTCATGACCATCTTCTCTTCCAATTGCTTGGAGATGGCGTCCAGAACAAGCTGTTCCATCACCTTTCCAGGGACAGAAGTGAGTCTGACTGGCCTATAGTTACTAGGTTCCTCTTTCTTGCCCTTTTTAAAGACTGGAGTGACATTGGCTATCCTCCAGTCTTCAGGCACTTCACCTGTCCTCCAAGACCTGTCGAAGATGATCGAGAGCGGCTCAGCAATCACCTCCACCAGCTCCCTCAGCACACATGGATGTAACCCATCAGGGCCCATAGATTTGTGTGCATTAATGCCTTTGAGCTGCTCCTGAACCTCCCCTACCTCAACCAGTGGGAAATTCTTCGTTTCCCAAACACTCCAACTTTTATACAGGATCTGTGGGTTGCGAGGGGCCTTTGAAGTGAAGACCGAAGCAAAGGCAGCATTCAGTATCTCCACCTTCTCAGCATCCCCTGTTCACATTCATGTTCCTCTGACTCAGGTGACCAGATAGCCCAAGGTATATCAATATTATTACAGACTGAGGCAAAAAAAGCATCTGCTGCTTTTTCATTCCTGTTATTCAGGTGACAATCTTCAACAAGGATCACTCCAATGTCTTCTTTAGACCTCCTATTGCTATTAATATATTTTTACAAGCCCTTCTTGTTGTTTGGTGCAAGTCTGACTGGTTTAAACTCTGAGATGTGTCTTTTGGTGTCTTCTCTGTGCCTATAGGAACCACAGCTCTGTAATCTACCTGCGAAGCCTGTACTCACTTCCAGACACCATATGATTCCTTTTTTCCTCTCGAGCTCTACAAGTACTTTCCTGTTCAGCCCAGCTGGTGTTCTCCACTGCTCCTGTGCTTCTGAAAGGTGTTCCTTAGAAACTGACTAGGACTTGCTGAGTCCTAAGTCCTCAAAAGCAGATTCCCAGGTGGCATTGCTAAGTAGCTCCCTGAGTAGTTTAGTTTGCTCCCTTGAAATCCAGGGTAGCAGCTCTACTGATTTTTTTTTTTTTCATTGCACCAAAAATTTTAAACTCAACCATTTCATGGTCACTGTGGTCAAGACAGCCACCTACTCACATCTCCTGTGAACCCTTTATTCACAACCCACTCTGGGAGAGTTTCTCTCCTAGTTAGCTGAGCACTTATGACACAAGAAGTTATCTTCCAGACACTTCAGGAATTGTTACAGCAGCATGGAGTTCCCAGTTGGTATCTGGGAAGTTGAAATCTTTGATAAGGACAAGGGCTACCAATCCAGATTTCTCCTATAGAACAACTCATCAGCACCATTGTGCTGATCAATAGTAGACACACACACTGACACATGATTTGTTTTCCATACCTCTGATCCTCACCCAAAGGCTCTCAACTCTTTCATCCTAACGGTAAGGCCTGTATGGTCAAACCTCTCCCTTACATACAGTGCAGCTCCTCCACCTGCTTACCCACCCTGAACAGCCTTTAGCCTCTATCCCACACACTGGCTGTGGAGTGTTCCATCAAGTCTCACTCATGTGAATGATTTTATTGCTCTGGGAACTGACCAGCACCTCTAGTTCATCCTGTTTGTTTCTCATACCATGTGCATTGGTGTACAAGCATTTCAGGTGTGCTCCTGAGCCATCAGTGCTCCCTAGAGCAGCATAAATGCTCCCTTTAGCATTGCCACCCTCAGGCAGTGTAACCCCAATGCTCAGCTTACTTTCAGACAGCCTGTTGGCATCACCTTCCCCACTGATTGCAGTTCAAAGCTCTCTCCATGAGTCTGGCCAGTCTACAAGCAAAGATGCGGTTTCCCCATCTGGAGAGGTGGATTCCATCAGGCCCCATCATACCCTGTGCTTTAAAGACTCTCCTGGGGTTATAAAAACAAAGTTCTAGCAGAGGAATCAATCCTGGAGCCAGGTGTTGGTATCTCAGGCTTGCCTGTTTCTTCCAGTGTCTCTCCCCACTGCACAGAAACAAACCCTGGAGCTGCCTCAGTAGTTACTGTGAGGTGTAAGATATTTAAATGTGTCTGAACCAGAAGCAGCTTCTATTCTCTCAGGAGAACTTGCATCATGGGTCTTCAGGAAACATACTTTGCTTATAATTCTTGCTGCTATTAAATACAGTGGAAACATGGCCTTACAATACCTCGTTACTTGCTTTTATTCTAATGGTGGTGGTGGGTTGTAGCAGTGAATATGAACAAAGGTACCTGTCTTCGGCTACTCAAAGCTGGAAGAGGACAGTATGTTTTAACTAGTCCCATCCAAGTTAGTAGTAGCATGCTTCCAGCTGCCAAGTCCTGTGTTTTTCCTGGGGTTGCACATCTTGAACAGGGTGTGGTACTCAGTCAAATGTGCCTAAACGCAAAGCAAAGCCAAGCAGATCCTGTTTATTGGAATTGCTTTCACTATTGAAGTGCTATTTCCTTCATCATTGCAGCACAAGCCAAAAAAGGCTGAGAGGTGAGATGGGGAAAAGGTCTTCTCCAGAAGCATTCAGATAACACATGAGACAGAGCTTCTGCAATCAACACACAGGGAAGTGTACACAAAAGTGACCTACAGTCCCATGGTGGCCATGCCAAAGGTAAGATGCAGCAGCACTACATTGCTGACATATACATGACAAGACTAAACAAATTCCATCTGAAAAATAATCTTTATTATATATACAGGAGCACATGCCCCAGGAAGCTGTGGGCAAAGTATTTGGTCACTGAATTTTATATAGTTGAGAAAGTCCACACAGATTATTGAGGGTAGTGTAGAAATGGATATATAGTGCCTATGTTCTGGACCTGCAGAGATCCAGCTACTTCTGCTACCATGATTAAATAAATCTAGCCTCAAACAGGCTTGTTCACTGGCTAGGGAATTTTATTTTACCAGCAATATCAAAAGAACTACCTCTTTCCCATGGGAAAAACGTGACTGTTAATGCTCTAGCAAGAGGCCAGAAAGGCAGTTACTCTGAACAGAATGATCACTTGGCCTCTGACAGGGAACTCAACTGGAACTATCATCTCTGCATACAGCATTCTCCCTTTGGAAGAGGGCAGTCAATTCCAGGACGTATTCCAGAGTTCTTACAGGATATATGGAAGCCTAACCCTAAAGATCAAGTTCATCTGCATCAGTTTGCTTTAGATTCAAACAAGTCCAATGACCCAGCTATCTACAACAGGCTTTTCCTAAAGCAGAGACAGCAGAAGGTTTCAGAAATCTACTCTCTTTCTCAGCACAGGGCAGCATTTATTTCTGGTGCTTCTGCCTTTTATTTGGGTCCATATACCACATGTAACCTTTTAACACAACCTGTACAATCTCATGACAAGGGTTCAGTAGACAAGAATGCAAGAGCACTGCTGCTCTTCTTTCAAGAGTTGTTCAAGCAAGTTCCCTCGTAAGAGGTGCAGAAATGCTACAAACAGCAAGGTTATTAAGAGCTAAAAAGTTTGTTGTTTCCTATTCTTTTTCAATAATTAAATTACATTATTTTACAGGATTGTCAGGGCAGACGTATGACACACTTTAAATGGAAGGCTTAGCTGGTCCAGATTAAAAAAAAAAAAGGTGAAAATTAGTGTTACAGGAGAGGCAACTGAGCAGGAAACATGATTTTGAAATTCAATTCATGTTCCTTTAAGTGCCCAAAACTTCATTAGGATATGCATTTCAAACTGCAAGTAAGCTCAGGGATGGATAAAAGGGAAGAATTTTCTTATATTTAGCTACAGTATGTCCACAACCCAGCTCACTGATTCAGTCTTAGAGAGGGAAGATTCTGCAGTTCCTAGAAGTGTTGGAAGTACTGGAGCAGCTAAAAAAGTATTTTTCTTATTCCTACCACAGCACAATGCTATATAAAATGAGTGGTGCCACCTCCAGGTACAGGAACAGATGCTGCCCTCGAAGCTTGTAGCATGAGGACCCTGACTCAGAAAACATATCACTCATTTACCAACACCAAATGAATGGCAGATGTCCTGGAAACTGATCCCAAGCATCAGCACTGGCTACTGCATACTTAAGACAATAAACAAGCCCAGTGCCAACTGCTGGGTGCAGTTGCTCCTTAAGGACTGACTGGGGAAAAGGGCAGCAGCTCTGTGAAGTGCTACCCTGTCAATAGGGAATGCAGGCCTGGGGTTACACAGGGCGACGTGGCTCAAGAAAAGGCTGTTATTCCTGTTCATAGGTGGCCTGTAAAACACAGGACAACCAGTACATGGAGCGCAAGCAGATACAGGAATGCTAGCAGAGGCAAGTGGGTCCGGGAACGGAAGAGAGCACGCAACAGGCGTCGTAGTCCAAGGATATTCCGAGTCTGGAAGAGTAAAACAGAGACCAGTCAGAACCAGGAATGAGCCTGCCCCAGATGCCTCCACCCAGAGTTCTCCATACCATGATGGTAAGTTTGTTTAAGCCAATAAGCGTGAACCTTCCCAAACCCCTTCAGACTGCCAAGACTCAATCTCTAGGGTCAATCAATCCTCAGCATAATATTCCCCATTCCTCTGCTCTCTGCAGGTTTCTCATGAACAAGCTCTCTACAATTCTGCTTGAGAAGGGGCAAAAGAACGCAGAATATATCCCTCTAACATTTGGTGTCAATTTATAGCCCCTCTGAGTGAAAAACAAACAAATGGATCAAGGGTACTCTTCTGCTAGAGCCTCGAGCTGCCAGGAAGTGTGATTCACTCTCTGACTTAGAAGAAAATGATTATTTGTTTCATTCTTTCATGCTTGCAACTGAAAGGACTTCTGAAGCTGTCCTACAAACTGCTGTAGTCACTTTACTCTATGAGGGCTCTTTCAGGAGTCCTCGGACAATGTAACATCTACTGGCAAAGTTCCAGTAGAAAGAAAAAGCTGTCTATTCCAGTAACAAGCCCCAGGCGTGAGCAGAGAGTAGCGTCCAGTTATGGCTCCTGCTGAAATTCTGCTCTGGAGAGCACCACCCCCAAGTCTTGGAGACACAAGGGGCCAAGCTCTTCAGGAGGGCTTCATTCTCAGCAAAACAGGACAGGTGACTGCTGGACTGTCATGCAGCACAGTGAAAAAGCACTTCAGCTCCAGCCTGACCGATGAAGGTTTTAAAGAGGATGGTGAGGAAAACCCGAGATGGTTACTACAAGAAAGGGCAGACTGCAGATGTCACTGATGCTGGGGCCAGTATATATGAAATCACACATTGTTTGCACAAACTTCATCTATTTGCTCACCACTGAAGCCCTGAATATTCTACAAGGAACCTGGGTCCACATTTTAGGCACAGATAATGCCAGCCTCTGAAATTAGGTCTGCTTGTGCAGACTCTATCAGAGTGGCTTTTGGCATGAAAAGAGCAGAAAGCTACACAAACCCAAACAGATCTAAATATGCCTACAGAGGTTTTGGCTCCTATAGGTTCAGTTTTCAGTTCACATTTTCTTGCATCAAGCAGGGCTAACATCACTGATAGCTATGAATGTAAAGTCTTACTTTGCTGAAATTATTATCCATGGAGTCAATCAGCAAGGAATGCTCGTGACCTGGAGCTGTGTCAATGCCAGCACTTAAGGAAGACATCCACTCACTTGACTGCAACCTGTTGCAAAAAAAACATGAAATTAAATTCAGCTTCTTATGATGCCTCAAACCAACACTGTAGAAAGCTTAGGAAAGGAGATTATTTCTTCAAAAAGTAATTAACCATTGTAAGGAAGCCATGGCCTCACTTGACAAGAACTGGTTTCATTTGTGCAAGGGCAGTGCCTCCTAAGATCAAGGTGAGCAGAAAGACTGCATGATCCAACTAGCAGTAGTATTCCTTCCTCCACCAGCAGGCTGGAGAAATAGAAAGAGAGCAGACAAACTGTACTCTCTATACAAGTTGCACTTGCTCAGTGCCAGACACTTCCTGTGCCCATAGTCACAGCAAGAAAAGCAGTGTGAAAGCAAAGTAAAACTTCCATACTGTGTGATGTGTAGATTACCATTACTCTCCAGTGGAGAGGTCAATTCAGCTGCTGGAAGTGAGCTCCTTTCTTACCTCATTTATATTCTGCCACTTCAAATCTCAATATTTTTGGTGCTTCCCCCCCCCCCCCTTTAGTCTATCAGAGACTTTAAACTCTTTAACTTAATGGATGTGTCTTTGTTTTACACAGGGCCTTTCAAATTAAATTTCATAGGGTGTGACTTGAAAGGAACCAGGGTGGATGTTGTGCATTTTAAATTATATGAATTTATTTTTGGATCCAGCTTCGGTTACAAGTGTGTCGGTTCTTGCTAACTGTTCTCTAGGGACAGATATTCAAGATTGATAAGATAGTGTAATATGACAACATGTGGAAGCAGCGTTGCCCAATCTTCAGGCTAACATGAGTTAGTGGAGTAAGTTGTAGCAGGTTTTCATGGACTTAAATGCTATGTCTGAGTTGTGTAGCAACTACCAAGAACTTCATCCAGAGTTCTACCATACAGACCACTGTTTGGCCTGAATCAGCATGTGTGTCAGAAGAAAGCCATTGTTTTCATGTAAAAGACTCCAGTTTAACCACCAGAAAATGCACAGCTCATGTGCCTACAGTCGTTACATAATAAACCCATATTTCATAGAATCACAGGGGTTGGAAGGGACCTCAAGAGATCATTGGGTCCAACCCCCCTGCCAAAGCAGCTCCCCAGCTCATTTTGCACAGGTCAGCATCCAGGCGGGTCTTGAATCTTTCCAGAGAAGGAGACTCCACACCCCCTGGGCAGCCTGTCCCAGGGCTCCCTCACCCTCACTGGGGAAAAGTTCTTCCCCAGATTGGGGGGGAACTTCCTATGCTCTAACCTGCAGCCATTGCCCCTTGTCCTGTCCCCACAGACACTGAAAAGGGGCTGGCCATTTCCCCCTGCATCCCATACTTAAGATATTTATAGACATTAATAAGGTCCCTCCTTAGTCTTCTCTCCAGGCTGAACAGCCCCAGCTCTCTCAGCCTTTCCTCCCAGGGGAGATGCTCCAGGCCCTTCATCATCTCCGTAGCCTCCTCTGGACTCTCTCCAGGAGATCCCTGGCTTTTTTGTCCCAGGGAGGCCAGAGCTGGACACAACACTCCAAGTGGGGCCTGACCAGGGCAGAGTAGGACAGGGAGGAGAGCTGGGCATTTCTAATATGCATCCTACTCCCTGCACCTTACTCCTAACATCCAGTCTGGGTCAGCCTTCATTCCTCTGCTGACTACAAGGGCATCTGTCAAGTAACCTGAGATACACAGTGTACTGGGTACAAACGACAAGGTGTTGGTAACTGGGCGCTGTGAGGGAGAGCTGTGTGTCAGGCCATGAACCGCACTGGTCACAGCCAGTTCCAGCTGGCTCAGCAATGGATGATGCCTCACTGTGCAGAGCTGCACCCAGAGGAGCCTCGGTTAAAACATGTTTATCAGAGGGGGGTGGCTGCTAGAGGCAGGAGGAAGTGAGTAAGGAATAAGGAGCAGCAGAAACATCACTCCACATGAGTCCAGAGTCCTGTGCTGCCCTTCGCCTCAGCAACACGACCGAGCGCAGTGTGTGGTGCAAACAACGGGACAGGATACCAGGAACGAGGGGGGAAACGTGTCTAGACTGAGGCTGAGCTTCAGAGGAAATGTTTTTTCCTAAGTGTTTAACTGATTCTCAGTACCCAAATTAATCAAAAGTCTATGTTAATTGGAAGTTCATTAAAGTTGGGTGCCAGTCTTCATGTCAAGACCATTTTGCCCCTGGCAGACAGATACCTACTGAGGAGACAAATCCCTAGAAGCATGAAACTCCTCTTCTGCTTTCACCCAATTCCTAGTGTTGGAATTATATTTTCCGTAGTTAATCTAACTCATTGAGAAAGCTGACATCTTATTTCTAGTCAGAATTGATCTTAATGTCTATCCAGTTGTCTGTCTCTATCTTTTTCTACAACCGAAGGACAGCTTGAACATCAGGAAACACTTTTTTACTGTAAGGGTGACTGAGCGCTGCACGGGTTGCCCAGAGAGACTGTAAAGTCTTCATCCTCGGAGATACTCAAAAGCTACCTGGACAGAGTCCTGGGCAACTGGCTCTAGGTAGCCCTGCTTGAGCAGAGGTTGGACCAGATAACCTCCAGAGGTGCCTTCCAACCTCAGCCATCCTGTGAATCTGTGACAGACATGGTTAAGGTTGTTTCTGTGCCCCCAGTACCATCTGACAGAAGAATGTAACTAAGTGCAAATGAACATGGAGCCAAGATCACAGTGCTTTTATGGTGATATTGACGGTTTGCTCCCTCACCTCCTGATCTGATCCTGTGCTGCAGAGAGTGCCTCCTCGACAGCAAGACGACGATCCCGTTCTTCTTCCAGCTGCTCCTCTAAATAGCTCAGATCCTGCTTTGTGCTACTGTGTAAACGTTCTGTTTCAGACAGCCTGTCAGGAAATAACCAAGCATATACCAAAGAGAGCTAATTCATGGACCATTCTCTTTCTATTGTGTTCACTGATGCAGCATGTAAACAGACTCCAATTCACTTCCACTTCACGCAGAAGACCTAATTATCTCTTATTAATGTACTTAAGTTATTTGGAAGGCAAGAGATATTCTTGAAGCTTCTGTGTGACATCAGGAAGGAGCTCTTTGGCTCTGTCATCTGTGGCCCCACCTTCTGAAAATTATTTTGAAAGGATATGACAAATCATGTGCTGTATCCTAGTTCCAGAAAGTTATAAGGAATCATGTGCTAAGTAAATCTCAGTTCCAGACACTCGCAGGCTAACAGCCTGGAGACCACGACTACCGATATGCTTAAGCAGTTACTGAGGACCCAGCCTCATTAAATCAAAAATGCTAATTTTTCACTTAAGTTTTTGAAGTTCTATGCAGGTAACTAACAACAGCTGTCAAGTGCATTTAACAGTCCCTCCACTTCCAAAAGATCATAGCACAGAACTGACTTTTCCCGACACTGAGAGTAACAGAAATAACCAAGATGGTCCATCAGGACTAACATCCCCACCCCTGCTTTCTCAGGTTTTCTTTACCTCAGTTGCAACTCCTGTAGTTCTGGTGTGTAACTGCCCCTCTGAGGCTCATTCTTCTCTTGGGGTGCTCCTGGAGCAGCATCTGTTGCAAACAAAACCTGAAAGCAAGGATGAATAGCTTGAAAGACAGCAGGAAAGGAGAGGATATAAAATAGCTGCACTGTTGCATAGTTAGTGGAGCCATCTGCATTCAGCTTTTCCCTCCCTTGCACCAAAATAAGCAGCTTACCATGCCCTTTTCTGCAGACTGCAGCTCCTGGAGCTGCTTCTCCAGCACCAAGCACCGATTCAGAACCTCATTGTAGCGCTGATGATTCTCACAGATGTTCCGATTGCTGCTGTGCAGCTGGAGGGAGAGGGCGTTTTTCTCCTCAAACACCTGAGATAACTGAGAAGAGTACAGAACTGGTAAGCAAAGAGCCCACATTTTTGTGAAAGCAAAATTGTTCTCTGTGTAACTGAGGGTAAGAATTCTACTGAGACCAGGGGAACTGCCACACTGCACATTACTGAGGTCTAAAAACTAGTGATAATTTCAACTTGTGCCTAAGGTTCCCAGAACACAGGTCCCAAGACATTAACACGATGTACAGAATAACACACTTCTGGAATAAGATTTCTGAAGTACTGAGATTGACCAAAACCCTTCAGAAATATCATCAGAAATAATGATTTCATACTGTTGCTTTCTTCTTGAATCAATGCTCTTTCTGAAGAGTGAAATAAAGATGCAGAATGTAGCAATGTGTGAATCAGACTGCTTGTGATTCTACACTGAAATACAAACCTCTTCCAAGATCACAGGCAGCACTGAAAAGCACAAGCATGCCTTCTGAAGGAGGGACTTCCTTCAGGAGGCTAGAAAGAACTACTGACAATAGAAATGGAACCTGGAAACAACTTTCTTCACACAGTCTCACTCTCTGGTCCCTTTGCCTGGTCTCCCTCTCTCTTCCCTCACCCCATCTTCCCTCTCTCCTTTCCACCCTTCCTGCATTGTCCTCCCCTGCAATCTGTCATGTCTCCCCCCTCTCTTCTCTGCACTCTACCTCTCCTCTGTCCTCTTCCCTTCTCCCTCTGGTCATTTTACAGAAAGGGCAGGAAAATTCAGTGGCAGAAGAGGTGTGGATTTAGACAGTACTCTCCCTGATCGTCCTGAATACCATCTGCACATGGCCTGGCATATCCCCCTGCTCCATTCACGTCAGCTGTCCCAGTTGTGTCTCCTCCCAAGCTCTTGCCCACCCCCTGCCTACTGACTGGAGGCAAAGTGAGAAATGGAGAAGGCCTTAATCCTGTGCAAGCACTGTTCAGCAATAGCTAATCCACTGGTGTTCTATTAACACTGCTTTAGTCATCAGTCTGCAATGCAGCACCCTAGGGGCTGCTATGAAGTAAATAAACTCCAGGCCAGCCAGCTCTAGTACACAGATCTTTTAATATCATCACTGACAGTATTCACATTTGGAAACTAAAGGAGCTGTGAACTAGGCAAATGAACTGCTACAGAGTCATAATTTGTCTGGACCACTGGGCAAAGGCAATGATCAACATACTCCTGGAGCCTACCTGGGGCACATACTACTCGACATTGACAGCAGTGTAAGTTATGACACTGAGTATAGCAGCAGCAAATTTGCAGCCAGAATTGAATTTTGGGGAGTGGCTGACATGACAAAGACCAAAACTTCAATCTGGAAGAACCTTGAGAAACTTTAGGGTTTGGCCTGACCCAATCCTCATCAACTGAGGCAGACTCATCATTCATCCCAACCTCCTCTGGGGCTTAAGCCATCTGGGGCTCCTGTCTGGATTCCTGTGCCTGGGATTGGCATCGAATGTACTGGGCTGGAAGGGACCTTTAAAGGTCACCTAGTCCAAGATCCCTACAGTGAGGAGGGGCATCTTTACTAGATCAGGTTGCTCAGAGCCCCATCAAGCCTGACCTTGAATATCTCCAAGGATGGGGTCTTCACTACCTTGCTGGGCAATCTATTCCAGTGATCTACCACTCTCTGAGAAGCAGCAGCAGGATGTACTCCACCATCGCCTGAAACCTCTTCTAAGTATTTCAGATTTTGTGTTATTTCACTGAATGTCTACAAGAACAGGAATAAATACTTTGTTCCCCACTCCCTGAGCCCAATACAAGGCTACACATTCCTCATCCCAGAGTCTGCAAGCAAGTATAAGCTACGATCGGTACCTTGCTGTTTAACTGCTGAATTCTGAGCTCTTTTTGGTGCAGTTCTTTCAGGCTGTTACTTAGCTGGGCCTGGAGATGTTTTGTCTCTGTTTCTAGGCTTGAGAAGTCGCCTCTCAGAACTTCTGAAGAAACCTGCCAGGAAAAGAACAATAACTGAAAAACATACTGCACACATGGCAACCCACTCTCATATTAGCCTTGTCTGTCTTATTCCAAGGAGAAAGCTCAACATCATTTCTAAGCCTTGAATTTGATCTGCTCAAGGAAAACAACAAATAGGGAATAAACAGAAATATCCTCAAAGCCATCTGAGAATCCAAACAATTAGGGAAGATCCCTGAAGTTGCACATACATTGTGTCCTTCTCAAAAGCTGTGTTAAAGCTGTCTATGATACAGAAAGGGAGAAAAGTATACGAATGAGAAGAAGAAAAACAAACAAAACCCCAAAGCAATGTCCAAGTGCCCCTGCTGAACACAGACTAAGAAGTCAGCACTGAAGCATTCTCCCAGGAAAGCATCATGTGCATATTTTTCTGGCTGTTTCTTTGCCTATGTGCACATGTGGGTCAGAGGGATGAGGGGAGATGTCATCCCTCCTCCACTGACGTAAAAGTTTCTCATGGAAACATTATAGATGTGAGCAGGAGAGTTCCCTCCTTGCTCATAATCTAATGGTATTGTATGTGCAGCAAGTGTCCTTCCTTAGACCAAGCAAAATGCTCAGCATATTCCACTTTTATAACTGTGAGACAGGGTTAAGAAGGCAAAAAGTGCAGTGTTCAATCCTCAGCCTCTCTGGGCTCAAGATAGCAGATCCTGTAAAAACAGCAATAGAAATTCAACAGGAAACTTAAAAATTAGAATGTGACATTAAAAGGAGAACTCGACCAGATCTTAGATTCAAAGTGCAAGAGGCAATTCTAAAACAGCCAGACAGACCTGAGAAGTGTCATACTGTTTATAAGGACCTGAAGTGCTTGGGAAGCCCTGACACTCTTGCTTTTTTGAAACATTAGGAACCATGAACTAAGGGAAGAGCACATGAGGGTATGCCAGAGTGTTCTAAAGGTTTTCAATGACCCAAGTTGCATTGTTGGTATAGTCCTTGGCAGCTACAAAACAAAATCCAGTACTGAAGTCTGTAGTACAACACATGCTACTGTGGCTGAATTTCAAGCCTCAGATTTCCATGCAATAAAGAATCTGTGCATTTCCACCCACCTTTGTTTGGTACTGCTCCTCTATAATTTGAGATTTGCTGAGAGGCAGTCTCATTTCTTGTGTGATCTTTTGTAAATGGCTCAGCTGCTTGTCCTTCTCTGCTATGATCAACAGGTACTGCTCCTTTATGCTGCTGTTCTGCTTTTCCCAGGTAGCTTTCTCTTGTCTGCCCAGTACAACACAAAGGAAAACACCAGAAAGTTAGCAGCATCACTTGTGATATCCAGGTATCCAGCTCAGAATGAGTGGAGGATGGTTCTATTTCCTATCATTACTCCATGCCAGAAAAGAAGTTTTATAACTAAATCAAAACAACCAACTCAATTAAGTTCAGGAACCTTAAAAGTGGATTTAAGGAAGTATTCTGTATTTGGCCCAACACTGCAGATCGTTCAGTGCTCACACTTTTGGTATTCCTGGACATTGACAGTGCTACTTGTCATCAGAACATTACTGCTGCCTCAGCCAAATATTCACCCTAACTACAGCGTTGATCCCAATGTGCAAATTTAAGGCCTCAGCTTCATTTACACTGTAGAAACTAGACAGGAAATGAGTGTCCTTTGCTTTTATCAGGAGATTAAAAAAAAAATCGTAAGCTTCAAACTCTGAGATCTGAAGTTTAGTCTGAGGGTCAGATTGGGGGCAGGGGAAGGGCGAAGGGGCACCCTAAGTTTTTATATCACTTTGGAAAAAAGATAAGCCATACACCTTTCCACAAAAATACCCCACCCCACCTCTTTCACTCCAGGTTCAGTTATTCCTAGATAGATCTCTGAAGTACCTTGAAAGGATTTTTCCCCCCATTTTTAGAACAGAGCATATTTGACTAATTTTAGTGCAGTTGGAGTTGAAAATTTACTGGACTTGAATTACATAGAAGACATAAAGCAAGTGAAACAAAGGATTAGAAAGTAATTCAAAATTAGTTTTGATACAATGACTATACCAGTGGGGTAATAAGAGTGTGTTCATCATCAGCTTGGAACAGATAGCTCTACAATTATATACATAAACCCCAGAACAAGAAACAGCCCAAGTGTCCTCTCAAACAGATGACACCGACCACCACTAGATGAAGGAAGTGAGAATCAAAAGGTCATTGACCTATTTCATACAGGCACTCTCTTCCAGCATCACAGAATCACCAGGTTGGAAAAGACCTTTGAGGCCATTGAGTCCAACCACACCTGTCCCTTACTAAACCATTTCCCTGGACACCTCATCTACCCATCTTTTAAACACATCCAGGGTCAGTGACTCAACCCCCTCCCCAAGCAGCCTGTTCCCGTGTCCAACAAACCCTTTCAGTGAAGAACTTTTTCCTTATGTCTGATCTGAACCTGTGCAGCCTGAGCCCATTGCCCCTCCTCCCAGCTCCTGGTCCCTGGCTGAAGAGACCATCGCCCACCTCTCTGCACCCTCCTGGCAGGGCAGTGTAGGCAGTGAGGTCTCCCCTCAGCCTCCTCTTCTCCAGGCTGAACACCCCCAGCTCCCTCAGTGCTCCTGATGGGCAATTATCCTTCACCCTAGGTCTGAAACAAAAGCTGAGCAAGGGAAATATGAGCTCACTCCTGAATAGGGTAAGATGATTCACTGACACAAGTAAGGCTGAGGTTCTCAATGCTTTCTTTGCCTTCAGCCCAAATTGCTCTTTGAATGAAAGAAATGGTACATCTGAATCTCTGAGAAAACAACCAATTCTCACCTGAGCTGCTGGAGCTCCTGATGACAGGAAATACTTTCTTGCTTCAGCTCTTCCTGGAGACGGTGCTGTTTATCTGCCTCTTGCTGGTACTGCTGCAGTTGTGCTTTTAAGCGAGAATTTTCAGCTGATTCTACCCCGACCAGGATGTATTGCTGCTGCAGGTTCTTCAGCTCTCTTACCTTTAAAGGGAAACATCAGTGTGTGACAACTGAACAACAAGATACTTTTAAGTGTTTAAAAGCATTTCTCATTGTGGCATCTGGAAAAAACAGAAGTAGTCACATTCAGATGACAGAGAAACTATGAAATGAATCGGTGATCACAGCAGCCTAAAAACTGCTCAAAAAACCACCTCAGAGAACGTTCTTGTTAATGGAAGTTGTGAGTTCTGAGACCTTCCATGAAGATTTGACATGTATTAACAAAGAGACCCCAGACTACAATATTAATTCCCTTATTTGGAGGGAGACAAAGTGAGGCAGAAAGAGCTGGTTAAGGGTAACTCCTGAAACTGGTATTAACTTAAACCTGGGAATCAAGGAACTAAATCCTTTCACCAGTCTGCTCAGGCCAGAATGAGAAATAAGTTGTCATTACACATCCATCCCTGCAATCAGTTTTTGAAGACATCACTGACTTTGTAGGCAGGGAAGTACTTAATGAGTCAGGAGATCCCTCTACTAAGGATGTATGTTAGTATTAGCAGTGCTACACAGATACCAAGTTCAATAAAACAGCAGTAGAGGGCACCAATCTACAAATAACTGAGATAGAAAATGGACAAGAAGGAAGATGTGTGTAAGACAGTTTCACAAAGTCTGTTGTGAATTAGCTGAAGGGAAAACTAAGGCAGAGTAAGTGACAGTGAAAATTGACTGCCGAAGTCTGTCAGCTGACCTGCAATGAGAACTCTGACACTTACTGAGCCACACTGTGGAACATACTAAGTCCATGGGACATGATGGAATGTGCCTGTAAGTGCTGAAGTCATAGGGAGGCAACTGAATTACCTCTGAAAGGTCATGGTGACTGGGAGAGGTTCCTGAAGACTGGAAGAAAGCAAATGCCATCCCTACCTGCAAAAAGGGCAGGAAGGAGGATCTGGGGAACTGCAGGCTGGTTGGCCTCATCTCTGTCCCTGGGAAGGTGATGGAGCAACTAATTCTAGAAACCATTTCCAGACACATGATAAATCAGGCAAATATCAGATCTAAAGGGGGTTGGACCCGATGATCTCTTGAGGTCACTTCCAACCCCTACAATTCTGTGATTCTTTGAAATGTGCTGAACTTTAATATCTGAAGATCCAAAGATCTCCTATGGGGCTTTAAGCAAGAGCAGAACAGAGAACAAGGACTTACTACTCTGTCTCTGTCATTCTGCAAGGAGGACAGTGCCTTCTTAAGACTTTGCACTTCTGAAGGAGTGGTGGAAGTGTTCCCCTCTGCTTGTTGCTTCACTTCTTCAATCTTACTTGTTTTGCCCAATTCACTCAGCAGACGGTCTCGCTCATTCTGCAGGCTTCCCATAGCTTTAGAAAAGGATTTGACTTGGTTGGAAGAGCCTTCCAGTTCCAAAGACAAACGGAGAAGCTCATCATCTTTGGCTCTGAGCTTCTGATTAAGTGTCTCAATCTGGGCCAAAAGACCTCTTTCATCAGTGGCTTTCTGCAGTTCTGTCAGCTCAGATCTCACTGTGTCTCGGTCCCTGGCAGTGAAACGTTGCTCCTCTTGTAGCTGAAGCATCTGTTTCTGAAGATTCTGCACTAGAGTCTTTTGTTCCTCTAAGTCTGCAGAGTATTTCTGTTTCAAAACATTAAGCTCTTCATTGGCGTGGTCCCGGCTATCCTGAAGAGAGCTCATGGACTTCCCAAAAGACTGGATTTGAGCTCTGAGATCTTTGTTTTCGTCCGTGACTGCAAGAAATTTCTGTTCCATTTCCATCAAGTCCTGTGCCAACTCTGCTACTCTCTCTTCTGCTGTTTCTGTTTCATTCCTCATGATCCCTGCATCATGATGTAGGTGCTTCAACTCCTTTCGAAGCCTGTCCTCAGCTTCTCCCACTCTCTTGGCTGCATCCCTCTGAACATTTATTAGTTCCCCCTCCAGCTCCGTTATCCTTTTCTGCAAGAGGGAAAGTTTACGACTCAGTTCTTGTGCCTCTTCCTCTCGGGC
This sequence comes from Laterallus jamaicensis coturniculus, assembly GCA_022605575.1. Lineage (NCBI taxonomy): Eukaryota > Metazoa > Chordata > Aves > Gruiformes > Rallidae > Laterallus > Laterallus jamaicensis. The sequence continues at coordinate 682,369 of JAKCOX010000107.1, forward strand.
CTTCAGTTGTGCTTGACACTCCATGATAGGACCCCCCTCACATAATGCTGTCATCTCACCCTGCAGTTGAGACAGAGATGCATTAAGGGTTTCGATCTCTTGAGACATACTGACTTTATCCTGTCTCAGGGCTTCCATGACCTTCCTGAGATCGTCCTGAGTATGCTCTGACTCTTTCAGCTGTGTTTCTATGACTGCCTTTTCCTTTTCCAGAATTTGGATCCGCTGGAGCTGCATTTTGAGAAGCTGTTTCTGTTGGGAGTCCTTTATTGAAATCACCTGGTTCAGGTCTTCTCTATACCGCGTCAACTCTGCGCTGAGTTTGGCATTCTCAGAGTTGAGGTCATCCACCTGGCTGTGAAAACTTCTGATTTCCTCCTTGAGTTTGTTGTTTTCAGCAGCAGCCTCTTGAATTAGCTGGTCTTTTTCCAAGATTATAACAAGATGACGTTCTTCAAGTTGTTTGTATTCTCTCAGTATGCGGTCTCTGTCATCTTGCAAAGATGACATGGACTTGGTGAAGGAGTCCAGTTGTGCCTTCTGCTGCTTACTTTCTTCTCTGCCTATCTTCATCTTTTCAGTGAGATGATCCAGTTTCTCAAGAATTTTGTTCTTCTCATTTTCCAAAGCTTTTTTATCTTCTTCTTCCCTGGTTAGCTTATGCTCCAACTCTTTCTTCTCCTGGGAATGTTGCTGCTGTAATTCAGATCGAGCAGCCATAACTGCTTCTTCCTTCTCAGACAGCAAACTAATGATCTTTTGATCTTTGGCACTAGTTTCTTCATGCAGCTTATTTGTTAGGTCCTTGGAAGCTTGCAGATCAGCCTCAAGCTGTTCACAGCTGAACTTAAAGTCCTGGATACTGGTCTCTTGTTGCTTGACCACACTACTCAACTCTTCTCTGACCAATTCACATTTGGTGAAGGAGTTTTTTAAGTCAGTAATCTGTTCTCTCAGGCTGCTGATTTCTGACTCCAGCTTTTGCTGTTCATTCTGAGACTTGCTGTACAGCTTCTGAGACTCTTCAAGCTGACTCAAAAGCTCCTTTTTTTCCTCCTGCAACATTTCACATGTCTTTTGATGCTGCTGCACCTCTTTCCTGGATTCGGACTCCCAGGCTGTCTTGTTGCATTCCAGCCTGAAAGCAGAGAAGAGAAAGTCAGTCACAAATCAGTGAAGTATCTCACTAGCCAAAACAACAGTAATAGTTTTCATTGATTATTCTAATTTAGAAAAGCCACAACATTAGTTTTACTTTAAGAAAACAAGCTTGAAATATCCAGATGATTGGTTTTCCCTCAACTTTAAATTCTGAGTGTAGCACTGTCTGAACAGGGTGGTGCTAGGGGAGGTTTGGTTTTTTTCAAAAGTTCTCCAGTGAGGTAAATCTTGATGTCACTATTGAAAAAAATGGAGATTAAACATGAATGTTATCATTAAAATATTTTGTCATCCATTGTAGCCAAGAAAAAAACCCCAGCAATGAAACTGCTGTTCTCATACGCTTGATGTTCACTTCACCTTCCACTGTGCAAAGATTCAGCCTTTTGATAACAAACTTTTCAATTTTACTCATGTGAGAACAGTTTGGGTTTGAATTTTGAAAAATTCTAAATGTACATTTTGGTACATTTCTGTAGCTCTGTCTTTCTCTCAAAATCTATTTTGGGATTAAACTGGAATTATGTATCCCAGCGCTCTCTTGACCTGCCAAATTTTATCCCTGAATGCAACAACTCTATACAAAAGAATGTATTTCAAATCTCAGATTAATAAAGATGCTAGATAGTATACAGCTAGCTACTGCTTGTCACAGAGAATAGATTTAATGTGGGTACCCTAATGATGAGAAGAAGGAATATTTTACAGTGTTAATCTCCCTGGATCCTTTTGCAGATAATAAATATACAGCAAGTTCCTACAACATAGCTCCAAACTTCTATCCAAATATAAGTGAACCAGATGAGCCTCATGTTTATGGCTTTGTTAGGAAGACTAATTCTGCTCCCCTTCTTAGGCACTCACTAGTTTTACTGATCACATGTCACATTTAGCATATTTACATACTCAAAATCTTTCTTTCTGGTATACTGCAAAAGGAAAAGGGAATCCTACCTCACCTCTGGCTGCTGCCTTGCCAAAAGGAAATACGACAGCACAAGCTGAGTCACTGTCATTTTCTTTACCTGGATATATGGGCCTGAAGTTCTTCCACATGTATGGTCATCTGCTTCACCTGGTCCTTTAGCACAGCACAAGTCTCCTCTTTTGAACGTATTTCTTCCTCCTTCTTCTGAATAGTTTCTGTGAATTTCTTCTCCCAGGTTTTTGATTCATCTATCACTCTATCCCTGTCATCCTGAAGGGAAGACATGCTCCTAGTGAAGGCTGCAAGCTGGGCTAGTGTTTTGTTTAGGCTGCCTTCCAGCTGCTTGGCTTCCTGATCCTTTATCTTCAGAGTGTCTTGAAGATCACCAACAGTTGTTCCCATATAGTCTTTCTCCCTCTGCAAAGTTGCCAGCTTTTCTTCCATGTTTTCCATCTCCTTTGAGTGCTTGTCTTTCTCAAGTTCCAGTCGTCTTTCCAAGTCCTCATCTTTTTTCTTCATTTGTATTCTCATATTCTCTCTGTGTGCCTGCAATTCCTCTTTCACTTTGGCACCCTCTGCCAGAACCCTTGCAGCCTCACTCTGCGTGTCATCCAATACCACTCTGCAGAGTGCAAGCTCTGCTTGGGCTTTCTTAGTGTCTTCAACTGCTCTAGCCAAACTCTCTTTGGCTGCTTCTACCTCCTTCTGAGACTCACTCTGCACAAATTCCAAGGCTTTAACAGTTCTTTCTAAACTACTGTTCTTTTCCTGGGTTTTAATACAGTCCTTCTGCAGCTGCTTAATCTCCTGCTGTTTCTGTTTCAGCAGCTCCTGAAGCTCCTTTACATGTGTGCTGGTATCTCCCCTCCAACTGCTTTTTTGCTTTTCTGCAAATTCATTCTGCCTTTCTGAACCTGCTTTACTTTTCTCCTTTGCCATCTGACATTTCTCCTCCTCCAGTTCACGCATCATTCTCTGCAAACTCTGAAGCTCCTGTTTCAGTTGCTCATTTTGGATCTGGAAGTCTGCTGCATCTTGCTGATAGTTTCCAATGCTCCCATTCAGTTCTGCCAGCTGATTCATGAGCTTTTCTTCCAAATCATCCTTCTCAGTCTCTAGCATGTCCTTTAATTCTGTCATCTTGACAAGGTCATCCTTGGTTTTTTGGACTGTTTGTTCCATCTCTGCTACTGTGTCTTGAAGAGCATTCAGTTCATTAACTTTCTCTTCCACTTGGACCTCTAAAGCTCTTTTCTCACCTGCTAAAGTCTCAACACACATGTGGATGTCACCCAGCTGTTGCTCTGAAGCCCTCCTATTATCCTCCAGTTCTGTGATTCGCTCTGTGAGCTCAGCTATCTGCTGTATGTAGGTACTCAGATCTTCACAAGGCCTACTACCTTCAAGTGCTTTTTGTTCCAGCTCTGCAGCCAGAGATTCTGGTCTCAAACTTATGTCCATTTGACTTTCAGGCTTCTCCACTGCTAGTGGTGTGGCAACTGCCTGATTTGTTTCCTCCCCTGTTGTGCTCTGAGCAACATACTTGTCTATGAGTTCTGTGCTTTCCTTCATCTTAGACTCCATTAACTGCAAATGACACTTTAGGTCTGTTATCTCTTGATTAAGAGACTCCTTTTCAGCCGTTACTGTCTCAAGCTGCCTAGACAGAGACTGGCAATCCTTCCTACAGTTCTCCAGATCTTCTTTCAGGCTACTATTTGTAAAGACATCTCCAGTTCCACGTAGCTCTCCATCTGTAGAATGCACCTCTGCTCTGAGCTTCTCATTCTCCTCCTCTAGTTCCAGGATCTTTTGTTGCTTCGATTTTGCAAATTTCCTCATTTTCTCCTTCATTCCATCAATTTCCTGTCCAGCTTCCTGTAGCTGTTTGTCTGTTTCCTCTTTTTTGGCTTCAACACTTTTCAGCTTAATGAAAAGCTCCTGCTTCTCCTGCCTAGCAGTTTCAAACACACGCTGTATCCGCTCAGCCTCGTTACTCACGTTCTCATACGACTGCAGCAGAGTTTCATATTCTTTCTGAAGTTCCCTGTATTTTTCATGCCACTCAGAACTCTCAGCAGCTTGAAAGCATTTCAGGGATTCAATCTCTTTCTCCAGCCTCTCCTTCTCCAGAACAGCTCTGTCTAAAGCAGACTCTGTTTTTTTGCAACACCCATCAAGATGCTGGTTTTCTTGGAGCACCTTACCAACATCTGCCATCAGTTTATCTCTTTCTTCAGTGAGGGCTGTTAATCTTCCTGTTAAAGATTCTGTTTCTTTAACATGGCCAGATATTTGGCTCTCCATATTTGTCAGCTTGGCACAAAGACTTTCAACAGTCATTTTAGCGTTAGCCAGCTCCTCTTTTAGAGATTTGCTCTCCTTTAGTGCCTCTTTTCTAGAGATAAGTGCAGCTTGCAACTTTCTCTGCATTTGATTCTTCTGTTTAGTGGCTTCTGCATTGTCATCTTGCTTCTCCTGAATTTCCAGCAACTCTGTCTGCAGTCGCTTGCTTTGTTCCTCATGTGCCTGAGCCTGAGCTTCCAACTGACTAGATAGCACCTTGACCAAACCCTCTTTTTCCAGTAACTGTGCCTGCACGTTATTAAGAGCTTCACTCTTCTCCCTTAACTGCAAGTTCAGAGATTCAATTTCTTCGTCCTTTTGGTGTGTAACTGTTTGCAGGTCTTCCAGACTGCTCTCACCAAGAATTTTCACTTGACTTTGCTCCAATTCTGCCTGAAGAGTTGCTGCCTTAGCTTCAGCTTGGTCAGAGGTTCTCTTCAGCTCTTCCATCTCCAGAAACAACTGTGCTATGTGTTCTTGCAAATGAAAGACTACTTCTGATTTGCAAGCAAGTTCACTTTGCATGTGGCTAACATTATATTCCATTTCTTCTTTCTCCATCTGCAATTTTTCAAGTTTTTCCTTGAATTCTTCCCCAGAAGCATCTGCAACTTGTACAGGCTTGTTATTTCTTTTATTTTCTGCTTCTGTGGATGAAGAATCCAACCCACCTTGATTCCCAAGAACACTCTCTATTGATTCTATCTGCTCTTGGAGTTGTTTGAGCTGAGCTTGGATGCCCTCCTTCTCTTTGCTTTGCAGATCAAATTGTTCTTGTAGGATGTTGTAATCATCCTTCTGCTGTTTCAGCTGTTCTCTGTGATGTCTGTCTTTTTCTTGAGCCTTTTTTATAGTGTCTTTGCGAGACACCAGGGCTTCCTGAAGTTTTTTTTGAAGCTGCTCTTTTTCTTGTTCAAGAACCAAAATCCTCTCTTTCAGAGCAGACTCCTGGTTTTCTTCAAAATCTGTAGCTGGTGAACTATTTTTTTCATTTTCTTCACAATCTTTTGGGCTTTTATTGGTTTCAGTTACTTTGTCAGCAATTGTCTGACTCTCCATGATATCTTCTTTCATTGAAACATTTGTCTTACCTTGCAAGCTCTGCCTCATTTCCTCAATCACTGCCTGCAATTGTGCTTCTGTAGCTTCTTTATCCAGCAGGTCTTTACGGATGCTCTGCAACTCAGATTCCTTTTCAGAAAGCAGCTGAATTAGGTACTCCTCACTATACTGGCTTTCCAGATTCCCATCTTGGCTTACCACGCTTGTCATCTTTTCTTCCCTTTTAGCTTCTTGAGCTACTGAGGTTTCTGGCTGGTATTCTCTTCTGAAATGTACCAATTCATTCTCCAATTTGCTAATCTTCTTCAGAAGCTCCTTCCTGTTTATAAGTGCTGCTTGCAGCTTCCGCTTTACTTGCTCGTTTTCTTTTTTCAGAAGTTCAAGTTCATCTACTAACACCTCACTTTCTTTACATGCTGCCTCTGTCTCATACTGTTGCTCAGATGCCCCACATTTCAGATATGTATCTTTTGATTCTATGTTTTGGTCTTTTTCTTCCTGAGCTTTTAATAACTGACTTGTTTGCTCTTTAAGACTCTTCAGCTCATTTCCTAGCGAAAATTTCTCTTCATTCAGTAGGACCATCTTCTCAGACATGCTGACACTGATCTCAGTCATCTGTTGGTCTTTCTCCAGCAAGGTTTGTTGCAGGCTCTCTATAGACCTGGTCTGTTCAGCAACAAGCTGTTTTAGGCTTGCTGCTTCATGCTCCTTTAAGGATAAGCTTTGGGAAAGCTCTTCTACCTCATCTGTATTCTTCCTCAAAAGTTGTTCTAGATCAAATACTTCACTTTCTTTCTTTTTGATCTGGCTTCTCAGGTCTTTTAGATACATGTCTTGGTCAGAAAGCTGAAGCTGTGCTTCATCCAAGTCTTTTTGCAAAGCTTCGATTTTTATCTCCTTGGATTTAAATTCATTTCTAAGGCTCTGGATTTGTTCTCTCAGAAGACTGCTTTGACTGTCTGACAGCCTCTGCTTTTCTGAAAGAGCTAGATTTTCCTCAAGTTGCTTCACTTGCTCTCTCAGTTCTGTGATGGTAGAAAGTTCCTTCATCTGACACAGGAGGTGATCTCGTTCTTCAGTCAAAACACGACATGCACTGTCAGAATCCTCTATTTTTCTTCTATATTCCTCAGCCAACTGGTTTAGCCTATTTATTTCTGCACCTTTTTCTCCTAGATCTTTATTGTATGATTCTTCTGATTCCTGTAGAATTATTTGCAGTTCTGTAATTTGGTTCTGTAACTTTATCAGTTCTTGAGACTGAGAGGTGCCAAGCTCTGGATCTGCTGCAGAGACTTCTTGCATTGCCTCGGTCTTGCCTCTACAGGGGGCACTGCTATCCTGGGACACCCCTTGAAGATTGATTCTGTTTTCCTGAAGCACATCAATTTGCTCATCTGTATCTGAAGCCTTTTGCTGTTCCCTCTCAAGAAGTTGTATCTGCGAATTAGCTTCTGCCTGATTAGCTGTTTCTGCCATTTGGTTACCTGTAGAAGTTTGGCTGTTTGGGCCCTTGAGTTGCCCTTTCAGAAAAGTTATTTCTTCGTGGGCTTCTTTCAGTTCTAGGAGCAAAACTGACAGCTCTTTCTGCTTCTGTGCAGCAAAATATTCTAGAATTCCAGGTGGACAACTTTCCTCAGCAAACTGGTTGCTTCCATTGGGAAAGACATCTGTTCTTGCCTAAAAGAAAACAATAGGCTTCAATTTTCCTTTGCATCCTGTGAAAGGGTCACTTTTGGAAGTACCTGCTTTTCACGTTTTGTAGCTCAAGGAATTGGCTATCGCAATAAATAGCCTCACTAAGAACAGGAGGACTCCTCAGGTCATTTCTGTTCATTTCAGGTTTGTAATTTACAGCATGAAAGATTCTGGCTTTAGGATTAGACCATAAATATAATTTCCTATCCCTTATTTCCCATTCTCTCTTGATTACAAGGTAGTATGACTCTGAAGCACTTCAGTTTTGTTATTCTCACAAGCCCTCCAGTGTACTTATCCAGGCATATATATTTTCTTGGCATCCTATCCATAGTGTCCGTCCATGTAACATGACAAGGAAACAATGTAGAAGCCCATATTCCAGTCTGTGTCCATCTCCAGACTGAGAGCACAAAACAAAACATTGAGACCAAAGTGCTTGGCTTTTTCCAAATAACTATCTCAAAGTTTCCTTCCACCCCCAAAAAGATGCCAAAGCAAAGCAGTTCAAATCCTTCCCAGAAAGCATGGAACTGCAGTCCACCAATAAGTCAGCATCTTGCATTGTAAAGGCTGTCCATTCATCAATTTGGAGGACAGAAACAGTTTATGGGGAACCACCAAAGGACAGCTATCTCTTAAAGCTTGTCACAGTGTTGCAACAACCATTTTAAGTTACAGGATATTAAAAACACAACTCCTTGGGGCTTTTGAACTAAATTAAAGTTTTCATATCCACAGATGCATACCATACTGAGAAGAAAAATGTTGTGGACTAAATTTGTACCTCAGGGAGGATCAAAGTGTCATCAAAAGGCTTTTGCACTTCAGAATTCACCGGCTCTCCTGACACACCTGGTAATAAAAGGAACAGTTGTCACCATAAGCATAAGGACTTGCACGTAAAGTAAGTAGGTAAGTGGAGATGCAATATATCGGACTGGAGCTTCTCCAGTTTCCAAGGGGAGACACACACACAGACAGCAGTGAGCCTATGCATTGCACCCAGCTATCCCAAACCGCTCTGCACATGTGAAATCTCCTTCATTTGCTGTGTGCTGGCAAGAAACAAGAGAATTAGGTAACAGGTTGTTTTGTTCAGTTGGTTGGCTTGGGGTTTTTGTTTTTAACAGTTTCAGGGTGGTGGTGGTGATTTCAGACAAAAAGAAACATACTAGCTTGCAGAGGGGAACGCAGCTCTTGATTTTACCTTAATTCTCTTCTGTGTCTTAGACATCAGCTTTTGCATCTACAGACACACTCTCTTTCAAACCCTTCTCCCTTTCTCATCTTAGGAACCACTTCTTTCTTCTCTCCTGACAAATCATCCTGTCACATTAGAATGTTCTATTCCACCTCATGTGCATCTTTTTTATCTTCTGTACATTTTTAGGTTGTGATCTCAATGTTCCTCTTTCCAAATCACCTTATATTTGTCCCTGAATCTCCTCAGATTTCCACAATTTTCTTGTTACGTGCTTTATTCTGTGTCCTCACCTTCAGGAGTGGAAGAGCAATCTGCATAAGAGGCTGGAGCTTCCAAAGTCTGCAAGTTTTCCAATTTTGCCTCAGGTCCAAGATTCTCATTCTGTTGGTTGAAAAAAAACCAACTCAGTTTTAAGCCATGATCCTTGCGTTAGAAGACAGCTACCTTAAACCTTGACAGGTGAGCAGGTAGCAAAGTAAAAACTATCAGTCCCAACTTAAAATAAATTTTAAAAATTAAAATAAAAAGTATATTGATTTTGACATTAAGGAAGATACTAAGACATCTCTCAGCAGGTGAGGGTATTGGTGAATGCAGTGATTCTAGTAATTTCCTTCCCACCTCGAGATGATTCCCCTTCCATCTTCATTGCTTCACAAGGACTAACTATAGATTCATAACCTTTCACTGAACTACACAGGCAGAGGAGGTGAAAAGTCATGTGTTTGTTACTGCATGCCTTACTTCTCCAACAGATAAAGAACCTGTGATCTTCTCAGGAAAGTTACTGGCCCCACCACACTGAAAAATAACCACCCCACAGCAATCTATCAACTGGTATATTTCTCCCACTTCTCTGTCAGACAGAACAGAACCTGGCTGTTGAAGATGACAAAACACACTAGAAAGAGAGGACATTGTGCTATTTCACAGACACAAACTCTACTTGCTCACATGAAGATACTGAATAAAGCTCAGGACATGTGTTTGCTGTTGACATCCATACAAGAACTAAGACTTCATCTATTAATTTTTTCTTTCTGAAAAGTCCATTTGCAAGTTAACATGCACCTAAAATGAATGGTAACTAGCCAGAAATACTGCCAACACACCTTGTCTCTCACTACAAGAAACAACGGGCTCTGTTAGTACTACTTCTGTGAGAAAAGGTTTGAACTAGAGTAAAAAGAAACTACGAGTCAGAACTAAGTAAAGCATTTCTAAAAAAAGCTATTCCCTCCAAACCCCCCCCAAAAAAGTGAAAATCCCCTCCACCTTAACAACAGAAAGATTGAAAATAAATTTATGTGGTCAGAATTAGCATTTGCCATAGCTACTAAGAATATAAGTACACTGTTCCAACAGGTCACACAATCATAATGAAACTGTTTGCAGCCCCAAGTTCTGGAGCACTTCGCTTGTGCAAACTCCAGGCACTGAGATGGATCGATAGGCATGCACCCAAATACAAAGCCCAGACCCCCGAACCAGGCTTGAATTCACATGTATCTTGGCCTAAAGTCATCCTACACAGATGGCAGGATACAGCTGTCCAAATATAAAAACTTATATGTGAGCTATTTAGCTAGAGTCTTTTTATAGTTAAGACACTGAAATGGACAATTCCAGGGTTGGATTCATCAGGCTGTTTTCCACCCTGGTGCAGGTGAATCACATGTTATAGAACCTGTCGTCTCCACTGTCTGTGAAGGGCCTCTAGAAAATAGCTTGTATCTGCCCTTGAAAAGACTGTGTGTGTGTGTGGCTATGTACCCATTGATCTGCTAGCTTACACTTTAACTACAAGCAGTTGTAATGTAAGGATTTGAAGTCAAGGAGGATGAGCTGACTCAAAATGCCTTCTCCAGTTCTAACATGAGTCCCAAATATCAACTTCTGTGCTATAAATACTCTCTTTCAGAGAGGAATGTGTTAGAAAACACAGCATCACCTTCTTCCCCCTGTCAGCAGGCTGAAACAGAAGGGAGCAGTTTGGAAAGAGCCCCGACCTTGTTCTAAGTTAACAATCAATTCTACAACCAATTCCTACAGATACACAGAGGCAGCCAACATCATCACCTTGCTGACTGAGCATAAAGCAAAGCAGCAGGGATTTAATCCTGCTCTCTTCTCACCATTGGACTGACTGCAAGTGTACCTGCAGCTGTTTACAGTGAAGCAGTACACAGATAGGTAAGAGACTGTCTGTCCCTCCCTTAACAAAGAGAACTCAGCTTCCGCCGGTCAGTCCGGCATATCTCCATCAGAGCAGTGGGAATGGAGAGAGTTGGCTTGAAAGGTATCCTATAATGACCCCTAAACATCTGGAATTCAATTTCCTGACTTGCCTCAGTTTAGTTTATAGTTTTGTTGTGCTGAAGAACTAACTCACAGGAGGCAGAAAAAAGCACACATGTGGGTTGAGTGGATGAAGGGCAACAAGAACTCCACACAGCCAGCAAAGTGAAAGAGTCTGGTAAGAACACAGTACAAGCAGTATTTGGAAGCTATTTCTGTCTTTCATCATTAATCCAGTTAATAATAACCTTCCAAAGAGGATTGCTAAAAAAGGCCGTAACAGCTTAACTGTTTTAAGTCCTTGACCTATTTTAGTTTTAGCTTATTTCAGCGGCTTAATCATTACCTGCTTCGTGTTTCCTGTGACCATCACAGCTTCCTGCTGAGGCTCCTGGAGAAGTTGCAAGTGTGGTACTTCTGAAACATTCAAACACAAATTATTTCTTTGAAAATTAAAACTGATTTAGAAAGTAACAGGATATTCTTCTAGAAGCTTTACAGAACAGAGCACATGGCTATTAGGAACACTTAATGTAGTAGAGATATATAAGACTGTCATTGGATAACGTATTTGAGGGTTTTTTGGAGGCAAACCACCAAGACAAGATGATGTTCTAGGCATGTTTTGGAAATTGTTGTTATACAGCCTTTAAAATTAAAGGAGAGATGATTGAGTTTCAAGTCTTAAGAAACATTTTTATAAATGAGGGGAAAGAACTATTGTAGCAGAATGTTTCAAATTTCAATTGGATAAAAGTGAAGAGAGAGAAAGAACACCCTCGAGGCCCAGGGTCCAAGTCAAGAGTGGTACAAGAACTCAGCTGCTGCTTGACTTGGGATATATTTACACTTAACAGTTCTGTAAACTGGCCTATAAACACCATTCATTATAGATATGATGCATATGATGAAATGACTTGCTAGGTAGATTAGGGTGTAACAGTGGATGTCATCCACTTTGGTCAGGCTTTCAGCACTGTCTCCCATAACAGACTCATCAAGAAGCTGTTATGTATGGGGCTGGTGATCAGACAGTGAGGTGGATTGAAAACAGGCTGAATGGGCAGCCAAGAGGGTGGCAGTCAGGGGGCATGAAGTCCAATCGGAGACCAGTAGCTTAGTAGTGTACCCCAGAGGTCAGTACTGGCTCCGATACCATTCAACATCTTCATGAGTGATCGGGATGATGTGGCACATTTTAGCCTCAGCAGGCTTGAAGATGACTCAAATACAGGACAACTAGGTGATGAGGTGCAGTCAGCATGGCTTCACAAAATGCAGGTCCTGCTTGACTAACATGAACTCCTTCTGTGATAAGGTGAATGGCTTAGTGGATGAGGGAAAGCTTGTGGATGTTGTCTACCTAGACTTTAGTAAAGCCTTTGATACCGTTTCCCACAACATTCTCCTGGATAAACTGGCTGACTGCACCTGGGACAGGCGCATTTCTGTAAGGCCCGAGACAGTAGTGTGTCCCCCCCAACATTCTTGCCATTAAGTTGCAGAGATACGGGTTTGACAGATGGACGAGGGACTGGCTGGATGGCTGTGTGCAGAGAGTTCAATTGTCCAAGTCAATGGCTCAACATCCAAGTAGAAACCACTATGGTATGCCTCAAGGGTCTGACTACTGTCCACTACATTCATGACATACTGGGATTAAGTGCATCCTTAGGAAGCTGGCAGATGGCACCAAGCTGTGCAGTACAGCTGATCTGCTGGAAGAATGGAATGCCATCCAGAGGGACACCAACAAGCTTGCGGAGCAGCCATGTCTACACCTCACAAGGCCAACAACAAGGTTCTGCACACAGGCTGAAACAATCCCCAGTATCTATACAGACTAGGAGGTAAATTCATTGACAGCAGGCCTGCAGAGGAGGACTTGGGGATACTGGTAAATGAAAAATGGGACTGGAGCTGGCAATGTGCACTTGCAGCCCAGAAAGCTAATCACTTGCCTGGCAGCATCAAAAGAAGAGTGAGCAGCAGGTCAAAGGAGATGATTCTCCTCCTCTACTCAGCTCTCATGAGACCCCACCTGGAATACTGTGTTTGGTTCTGGGGTTCCCCAGTACAAGAAACACACTGATATGTTAAGAGTGAGTCCAGGGTCACAAAAATCATCAGAGGCCTGGCACCCCTGCTGTGAAGACAGGCTGAGAGTTGGGGCTGTTCAGCCTGGAGAAGAGAAGGCTCCAGGGAGGCCTTACCGCAGCCTTTCAAGAGGACTGCTTCTCTTTGAGTTGCCCAGAAAAGTTGTTAGTTGCCCCATCATCAGACACGTGCAAGGTCAGGTTGGATGGGGCTTTAAGCGACCTGATCTAGGGGAGGATGTGTCTCTGCCTAGGGCATGGGGGTTGGACTAGATGATCTTTCAACATCCCTCCCAACCCAAACTAAATGATTCCAAGTGGATGCCTTGAAGCCCATTAAAGATCTGCATTACTGAGTTCATGGAATAAAATGAGGGAAGGAAGCTGCCCCGAAGGAGCAGGAATCTGGTTTATTGCTGATTATTCCCCCAACTGGATTCTTATGGACTATAGATCTCTGGATGACAGGAAGCAAAAGGAATCTATTTCTGCAGAAATAAAGACAGCCTGTTGACATAGCACATTGTACCCTAAGGTAAAGAAACCTGTGGGGACTCATCTTTTTATACTGTAATTCTGAGAGTGCTGATATTACTGCTACTAGTCTGCATGCTTAGAGACTGAAAACCAAATTGTCTAACCTTTTTGATTTTGTGGCATGTGTATGGACCCTTTACTGTTTCAGCAAAAGCCATCAAAAAGAAGCCCCCCAGAAGCACCATTTGCAGATTGTCAGCATTCTGTATCAAAGGAGCTACTACTTCAGTTGCACCTTATTTTGTACAACCCAAGAATGTGCAAAGGCACAGTAACCTGGAATAGAAAAATTCTTCTACCATCCTTAGGCATGACGTTAATCAAGTAGAAACCCCATTAAACTGAAAATATTCCTTGAACTTATCACAGTGAAGCTAACTTCAGTGTCCTTTCCTGGAAAACCCTACAGTCACACTGTATTACCATCCATGCTTTCATCCGAGCCTTTCCATGCCTTCCCCATGTTCTCTGCCCCTATCATGACAGGTGATACAGATGAAGCCTGTGAACCATCAGGTAACCAGTTCTACCCACTCTGTCTCACAGCAAGGACACCAACCATTGCTTCATATCACAAGACAACACCATGCAGGCAGGCCTGTGATGAACAGCCCAGTCTTTTTAATAATCACAGATGGTTTGCTTATTTGTTCCTGCCAGTCTCTTCACTGTCTGAGATTCAAATAGTTCCTATTCCCTTGAGAATTAAATTAAACACTGGAAAGAATGATACAGTATTTTTTTAAGATCTAGGCAATGAAATTGGTAACCAGTAACCGTGGATATGTTTATTATCAAAAAATAGGCAAGAATAATCTTAAATATTCTAGGAATATTAATATAGGTAAGATAATTGTATCACCTTCAGTATTCTGTCCTTCCAAGTTTTCTGTGGGCAGTAGTGAAGTCTCATTCTGATCTTCCTGATCTATTATTTTTTCCTGTGAAGCTGTTTCATCCTGTTTAAATATAGGTCAGAGGGGAGAGAGCAAAATTTCAATGCAGTTTATACATAAGTATTAGTCTTTGATAATTCAGTTAACCTTCTAACAAATCAATTAGCAACTTTTAAATTACTCAAGTTGACTGCTATTTCCAGGCTTCCATAATCATAACATGTCTTCCCATCTGCTGAGAGAACCCATAAGAGCCTTTCTAAAGCAATACATTATAAAAAAGGAATTAAAACCATTTCATTTGGTTTCAGTTCCTCAATATATGGGAAATTTCAGGAGACATTTGAAGAGATCATACCTGTTTCTCATCGTTGGAGACCTGCACTACTGACTTGGACTTCAGCTCATTCTGACTGCTGACAAATTCTTCAGATTTCTGTACAAGTTTATCTAATGGAGGGGGAAAAAGGGAGTTAAAGGTATGTTCTTGCCTTCTTTTCTGAAATATATCCAGTTTACACACATGCAAGATACCACATGAGATCCCTATCTCTCAGTCATTGCTTCAAGCAGTTTTGAGTTATAAAGGAGCTTGAAGAACATCAATTCGAAATAATAGCTCAAGGCTATTTGTTATCATAGAAGCCTATAGACAAAATGGTACAGTTTGCTTTCCTTGGCTGTTTTACTTATAACTTCAGCAGAAATTCACTCTGAAGAATGTAGCACATCTAAAAAGAACTTACATAAGTTGATGGAAAAATCCAACAAGTTATTAACTAAAAAGCAGGCACCTGTCTCAAGAAAACCATAAGCCTCAGAAGATTATAGGCTGGGACAGTACACAAGGATAGCACCATATATGCTGCCCTATTCTTATGCTCCTCCTCTCGCAACTGGCTTTGGTCACTGCAAAAGACAGAGAGATGGGATTGCACTAGAGACACCTTTAGTTCGATACAGTACAACTACTCCTATGTTCCTGTGCAATTAGTAATTGTTATGTCAAAACATTTCTATGAGCTATTATAATAACAAAGCCAAACAGCAGGAAAGACAGTGATCCTTAGGCTCTTGAGAACCTGTTTCACCAACTGCTGTGCTTGCTCACCTTGTAGTTTCTGTATTGTAGCACTGTTTTCCACAGACAACACCAAAAGACGATCAACATCCTGTTTCAGCTGATTATTTTCAGCTACAAGGGCAGCATGGCTAGATTGCAGCTGTTGCTCAGCCACCTTAAGAGAACTGATCTGCAGGTTTTTCTCTTCCAGCTCCAGCCTTTGTTCCTGCTCCAGGTCTTTATACTTCATCTCTAATTCAGCTTGTGCCCTTTGTGCCTCTTTCAGCTGTTCTGAGAGACACTGCACCTCCTCCTGCAATCGATGGGAGGATAGCTTCCTCTCAGCCAGCTCCAGCTCCATCTTCTCTCTGACATGCTGAGACTCTCGTCTCTCTGCATCTAACACATCCCTAAGGTTGCTTAGATCCACTTCCATCTTCTGACACTGGTCTAGGAGTGCCTGTAAAAGAAATGAAAATTAAAATAACAACTAGTTCAACACACTGCTAAAGTACTTTAACTAAATCTTTTTAATTGCCATTAAATTATTTTCAAATATCTAAGTAGCAGAAAGAAGCAAACAAAAGTGGCAGAAATCTCAATTTGTTAGAAAGAAACTGTCCTGCCATTTGCAAGTTGCAAGAAAGCAATTCTGGGAGAAAGAAAAGCTCTCCATTTTGGTAAAGGAAAGAGCAGGGGAATGACAACTCTCTGTGTCTGTCTTCATATGAGAGGTACTTCGCCCTTGGATCATCTTTGTGCCACCCCTTTAGACTCACTTCAACATATCCACATCCTCATGCTGGGGGCCCCAGAGCTGGACGAAGTACTCCAGGTGGGGTCTCATGAGATCAGAGTAGAGGGGAAGAATCTTCTTCCTTGACCTGTGGTCAGGCTTCTTCGGATGCAGCCCAGGATACAGTTGCTTTCTGTGCTGCTGACAAAGCTTCTGAGACACTGACAAAGGCCCCATTCACTTCTTACAGATGAGAGTAAGGCAATAAGCAAAGCATGAAGAGATACCTGGTTTTGTTGTTCTGCAGAATGCAATTCCTGCTGCAGCAATTCTACCACCTGAGTTCGCCCCAGCAGAGCTGCATCCTGCTCCTCCAGCTT
Organism: Laterallus jamaicensis coturniculus; assembly: GCA_022605575.1. Classification (NCBI taxonomy): domain Eukaryota; kingdom Metazoa; phylum Chordata; class Aves; order Gruiformes; family Rallidae; genus Laterallus; species Laterallus jamaicensis. The sequence continues at coordinate 698,780 of JAKCOX010000107.1, forward strand.
CCTCTGAAGCACACGCAGGTTCTGAGAGAGAGACAGTGCTATACCAGTACTCCGTAAGGCTGACATAAGAAAGCTACGTTTCCTGGTTTCATCCATTCACCTATTTTTCATTACACAGTTACTTTAATAGCCTGAATAACTATTTTTATTGACACATTCTGGAGCCCTGGTGCAGCAAGAAGAACTCAGCATTGTTGCACAAATAGGGAACTGGAGCAAAACAATTAAAGACTTTTTAAGTACTCCTTCTATTCAACTGTCAGCAAATCAGTAGATTGAAGCTATGACCCTGAAAGTCCAAACTACTATTCCAAAAAACCCCAAACAATCAAATCTTATTTACTCTCACCCCTTCTGAATTACTTTGATGAGACCTGTTCTCTCAGGATGGGCTCAAACTGGTAAAATTTCTTTTCCTTTCTTCTCCCGTAAGAAGATTATTGTATCAAACACACCTGCTGCATCTCTACTTCCAGATCTGACTGCGCCACTGTCTTAGGCAATTCAGCTTGGTGCTGGCGAGCCTGCTCTTCTAGGACAGCTTCCTTCTCCTGAATCACTTCCTGCAGGGAGCTCAGCTGAAAACACACAATAAATAATAAAAAACCCAAAGAACCAGAAGGTTCATGCAGGCTTCCTTTCAGTATGTACCAGCATATTATGTGTGTGAGAAGGTCTTCTGCTTGATAATTCTGTATGTCAACCACGGTCAAATGGCAGCTTTATCCTACTAATACATATATTAACTGATAATATTTCAGATCCCAGAAGTTTTTTGTATAGGATGCAGCCCAATTCACAGATCAAACCCTAAACCTGCAATTCAGAGTATTCACAAAAATCTTTCCATAAATACACACAGAGTAACATAACAGACACTACATTACAGGATAAAAAACTCCTCTGTCTATCCACAATAGAACAGAGAGGCAATGGCAGGTCTGGGAGCTGAAGGAATACTCTGCCTCAGCTGTTTCAAAGCCCATCATAGAGCAGCAATAGCAGGCAGGAAACAAACCCAAATTCTAACAGGGCCCTGCCCAGGCCCTGTTCCCCCACTCCTCAGAGAGTCATCAGTCCCACTGACCAAGCGCAAAACCCATTCAGATGATTTAAATGTGGAGTGCCTTCTGCACCAAGGGTGGCCTAAGGTATAGGATGTATTGTGGGATACAGGTAAAGAACATTTTGGGATTGCAGGAGACTTAAAGGAGGTTCAGAGGAACCACCAAAGGCAGAGAAATGGATGGACTAAGGTGACTTGGGGAAGAACAAAACTGAAAAATAAGAGTGTAAGGGAATTTTAAAAAGCCAGTTGTGTAAACTGCTGCTGGATATGCTTCTGGCCATGCCCTGCAGCTGATCAGCAGTCTGTCCCATCCTCTTGCTAAACACCATTTCTAAATCTTTTGCTGTGGGAGAGGGTCTCTAATTGGTGTGCATTTCTGGGGGGGTGGTGGTGTCTATGTGCTGGTAACTGAAGTCAGACTGTAGGTCAATGGGCCTGTATGCCCATGGTGCCAGCAACTGGAGACATTAGAGCAAGTGACTTTAAGGGCCAGCAACTGCTGTGGGACTACAGTCAGAGGGCCTGTGTGTCCATGTGAATTTCCAAGGGAGTTGGCTACTAAAGAGACCAGGGAAGTCCTGCTGCCCTGCCAGCGTGCACAAGCATGCCTGTGTGTCTCTAAGAGTGAGACTATGATGAGATTGGCTACCAGAGGGACCAGGAGTGCAGGTCAGGGTGTGCTTGTGTCTCTCTACGGATGACAGGGGGCTGACTACTGAAGAGGGCAGGAGAGCCCCACGCATGCACTAACGTGCACATTCTTCTATAAGCAAGCCAGCACAGGGGCAGGGGTTGGCTATTGGAGAGACCAGGGGAATCCTAGCCAGCTCTGCACACACATGTGCATGAATGATAGGTCTGTACCAGCACCTGGAGCGGAGCTGTGGGCCCTGGGGCTTTGCATATCCACATGCCAGCAACTGAGAAGACTTGGATCCAGGGGCCAGTTAGCAAGATCCATGACATGTATGTTCTTACTAGTCTGTCATCTGAGCTGCCATAGAGAGGAACAGGGTGAGCCTGGATGTTCATGTGAGTGCTTGGTGCTTCTATGCTATCTATGTAGCTTGTCATCTATATACATGTACAGGGGCCGCACACGTAGGCCCTGCTGAGAACACATCCTCAGCCATTAAGCTGGATGGGCTGAGGGAGCACGGGGCTTTGCCCCTGTCAGGCTGCAGGACTCAGCCACAGTCCGAGCATGAGCACATCCTCAGGATCAACTGTGTCTCACATCCAAGGTGAGTGCAAATGCTTCACAGCTGCATGAAGGGGAGGTTCAGACTTGACATTAGGAAGCGTATCTTTACCAAGAGGGTGCTCACACACTGGAACAGGATTCCTAGAGAGGCAGTCAATGCCCCATACCTGTGCTTAAGGGGCATTTGGACATTTTTTGGCCTTAATAATAGGCTTTATCTTTCGGTCAGTTCTAAAGTGGTCAGACAGCTGGACTAAGATGATCACTGGAGGTTCCATCCAGCTGAACTATTTGATTCTCTCATGCCAGTGTAAGTGATGTGGAGAGAAACAGAGATGTAAACTGACAAATAGACATTTTTTTCTGTACCTGTGTTGCAAACTTGATTTCAGCATCTTTCAGATTGGCACTGGCTAGAGCCAGCTGTTCCTTCAGATACTGAACAGTCTCCTCTCGCTCCCGGAGCTGCTCTTTTAGTGCTTCAGCTTCATCTCTATGCTCATCACTAGGATGTTGGTTATTCTGACATTGCAAGAGAGAAAAAAAAAAGGGAAGGAATAGAAGAAACTGATCAACATTACTGGTCATTGGAAAACAAATAATTAGAATGCTATCACACTCTTTACTTCTAACCAGATACTTATTTCTACTATTTCTTAACTTTATAATTTTGTGGTTTCTTCAAATGAAGTTGTTCTACATTAAGAAACTATTTTCCCAATTTCTGTGTAGATACACATGAGATGTATTTAATTGGGAAGCATCAAATCACTTTTGGAATGACAAATCCATAATGTTGCCGTATAAATTAAGGTAAATCATATTATTAAATAAAATATAACACATAATCTACAGTATGACCACCCTGATCTGTGAGCCTTTTCAATTTCACAATTTTGCTAATACCAGAAATTAAGCATTATTTAATTAGCAATAGAAGAACATACTTCACATGACAAAGGGGCAAACATTAAACAGTCTAGGCTACAGAAAACACCCATGGAAACCTCTTTAGACTAACAGGATTTATAACAATAAACCAGTTAAAAATAAACAAAAGGAACATGCAAACAATCATCAGTTCTATTTTATTCTGAGGGACTCAAATCATCTGTCTACAACTATGAAATTTAAACTTAGACATAAACTTCACATAAAACATGTGCTGATGTGATGTCCACTCAGACATACCAGCGCACTACATCTGCACACAGATGGTCACAGACCGTCACAGCAGTCACATACTAAGTCCAGCATTTTGATACCATCACTGAGAAGCAGGAAACACATCCTTCTAATGTTATGACCTCACCACTCCCAACTATTTCAAATACTCAGTGCCAGGGATTTTTGACTTAATATATACAAAGTGTTGTTTGGTTTGACTTTTTTTTGTGTTACAGATCACAAATAACAAACACATGGAGTCTACAGAGTATTTATATCCTTTAAACCAATCCTGAAAAAAATTCTGAAAGCATTTAGAAGGACTTAAAGTCAGTGAAGTAAGAATAGTTAAGCTACTGTTGCGTCACTTACAGAGAAGGTCTTTGGTAGAATAGATAAAGAAACTTTAATTGCATTTAAATTTAGAACAGGGGAAACCCACCCCCCAAAAAAAAACCCCCCACAAAACCAAAACCCAAAACAGAAGAGCAGGAAGCTTGAAGAAGACAAGGATAGACATGACTTACAAAGCTAGGGCAAAGCAGTTACTAGGGAAAAGCAATGGATGACTTGGCTTGCTTCCTTAGGATTAGCTTTCATGGTTGTGCGAAGCATTTGATGCTGTCACAGAATGTTAGGGGTTGGAAGGGACCTCAAAAGATCACCTACTCCAAACCCCCACCAGAGCAGGATCACCCAGACTAAATCACACAAGAATGCATCCTGGCAGGTTTTGAATGTCTCTAGAGAATGAAACTCCACAACCTCTCTGGGTAGCCTGTCCCAGGGTTCTGCCACCTTCACAGTGAAAAAGCTTTTCCTTAAGTTCACATGGAACCTCCTACACTCCACAGAGTCCTTCTTGAACAGAGGGTCCCCAAAACTGGACACACTATTCCAGGTGTGGTCTCACAAGGGCAGAGTAGAGGGAGAGGAGAACCTCTCTTGACCTACTACTCACCCCCCTTCTAAAACACTCCAGGATGCCATTGACCTTCATGGCCATGAGGGCACACTCCTGTTCCAGGGAAGATACTTGTCTCTGAATTGGAGAGATGTGGATTAGGCAGGTGGACCTCTCAGTGGATAAGGAACTAGCTGGGTGATTGCACTCAAAGTTGCAGTCAATGGCTCAACATCCAAGTGGACACCAGTGACCCCTCAGGGGTCAGTATGGGACCAGTGCCATTTAACATCTTTGTCAGTGATATGGACAATGACTGAGCACACCCTCAGCAAGTTCACTGACAAAACCAAGCTGTGTGGTGCATACAGCATGCCAGAGGAAAGCAATGCCATCCAGAAAGACACTGACAGACTGGAAAAGTGGACTTGGGCAAAGTTCATGAAATTCAACAAGGCCAAGTGCAAGGTCCTGCACATGGTTTGGGACAATCTCAAGTGCAACTATAGGCTGGGTGGGGAATAGAGCCTTGAGGAGAAAGCTTTGTGGCTTTGGTGGATGAGAAGCTTAACATGACTCAGCAATATGTGCTTGCAGCCCAGAAAGCCAACTACACCCTAGGCTGCATCAAGAACAGCATGGCCAGCAGGTCGAGGGAGGGGATTCTGCCCCTCTACTCTGCTCTCATGAGACCCCACCTGGAGTACTGCATCCAGCTCCATGGTTCCAGTGCATGTAAGGCATGGACCTATTGGAACAAGTCCAAAGGAGTCCACAAAGATGATCAGAGGGCTGGTGCACCTCTGCCATGAACATTTTCAAACTTACAGCTTGGACATATGATTTCAGCAAAGAACTTGGCTTCAACACATTACTGAAGATACACAAAGCGAAACTGGCCCTTCCCCTTGAGGAGATCAAGTTTTGCACTCCGAGGGCATCTGGAGTACAAGGAAACTGGACAAACCAGCTCCCTACAGCACAGCCAGCCTTGTTGAAACCATTAATGTCTTCCTGACAAGAAAGAGAACATGCTAGCTCAGTGGGACCTAAAACATCAGGTGGCACCAGATCATCATCAAAGGCTAACATATTTTAAGTAGCTCCGTTTTCCCAACCTTGGGATACACTTGCTCTTCTGATAAGGTCTGTGCTGGCAGCAGTGATCCTTTCTCTGTCAGCTCCTCAATGCGTTTGTTCAGAGAGGCCAGTTTGGCTTTGGCCTGAAGTTTAAGCTTCATCAGCTTCGCATCTGCAGCATCTCGCTCTTTCTGTAAAGGAAGGATACAAACTGACTGCACTTAGAATCCCAGTGCCACCACCCCGAGAGTACCACTTGGAAATGTTAGGCATCTGTCAGTCTGATAGTCTTTGTCTAAACTTGGCCCTCCACCCCGCCCCAGTTACAATGCTAATTAAAACACATCCAGGAAACAGATTTGCTCACTATACACAGCAAAATAGCTTCTGCTCTAGTACCTTCTCTTCAAGGGACAGACTGCTCAAAGGACTTCTCCTAGCAATTAGTACAAGCTCATCAGTACAAACTTCCTCTACTATATGCAGTCCCTCAGCACCATCTCAAGTAACTGCACTTTCACTCCTGTCATGCTTCAGGGTATGCAATATGTATCACTGGTTACATGCCATAAAAATCACCAGCCTGCTGGGTGACAGCAGCACACACAGTGACATCACACTTCTTTCCCCACTTCAGAGTGTTTGAGATGCCTCACACGATGTGTTAGTATGTATTAGAATCACAAGGAATCTGCACGGGCCTTGGGGAGCTCAGAGACAAAACACCACATAAGTAGGATGTCACTTACCTAGTCTAGAAGGAATTCCCTCTAAGCAAAATGAACAGAAGCTATCCTACATGTCTTGGGTTAGGGTCCATTCTTTGGATTCAAATCATTATCTGGAACTGATGCATTTAATACTGCAGGTGTCTCAAATTTAAAAAACCCCACCCAAACAACCACCAACCCAGAGATTGGCTTGTATAGAAAGCTGAAGCAGCATTTTATTCTTTCTCTCAGGTCCCCAGAAAGAAATTATACCTTCAGCACGGTTTCCTGTTGCTGGAGCAGGACATCCTTTTCCCGGATCAAATCCTTCAGCTGAACAACTAGTTTTTCTGTTTTGGCCAGGCGCTCCAGAAGCTCCTCAGGTGACTCCTCCATGCTTTCTGCTTCCGGATGTAAAGCTTCTACCTGGAGCAGAGAAATGAATACTCTGGAGGAAAAGTCTAAACAGACTGCAGCATAGCATCTGAATGGTATCTTCAGCTCTACTTCGAAATTATGCACTCAGTTCCTTGCAAGTATTTCATGTAGCCTATACAAGTATACAAAATTAGGTGAAACCAAGAGGAAAGCTCAGTATACCCAGGAGTTAATACTGCCTATACAAAATAAGAGCACCTTTGCTGAATGCAACACCAGCAAGTCTGAAATGAGCGGCACTGAGACTCTACGACTCACACACTATCCACGGCCTCACGTACTGAAAAGCAACATAGAGACCAAGCCATCTACCATCACCTGATTATGCAGGGCTTCCCTTCCTGCTATACAGAATTATTAGTACTCTTAAAAGTCTTTCTTCACCCTGATTCTAGGGGTTTTTTTCTAGTTTGCTCATAAGAGCAAAAACTAAGCAGATTATGGTCTGCCCCACAAACGTGCTGATTTAAGACCTCAGGAATACAGAAGCAGAGTGGAATGGTATCTCAAGCTAGTGCTTAGCATTGAAAAAGCAGGAAACACTTCTCACTGCAGTCAAATGATTCACAGTCCCCAAACTCTCAGTGAGATCTGTACCGTACTCACAGCAGTAGAGGATTCAGTAACTGCATCTCCATCATCACCTGACAGCTCTTGTAGAACAGTACTTGCTAGACCTGACAAACGGCTCAGCATCTTCAGCCTAAAACAAAGAGTCAGAAGAAATACAGATAAAATAAAGAGCCAGAGTCTATACAGCAAAAAAGAACAAGCATCCCTTCATGCTGACCTCTAACATTATAGAAGTGACCAGGTTTACAGGAAATACATCTCCTCTACCAAGAGAGAAAAGCCAAAGTAAAACTTCAGGAATGTAATCATGTTACCAAAAGCAGCCAGAGCTTCTGAACATAAAAGCAGATGATGTGCTGGTAAGACATATGAAAATACTTTCACCACTTTACATGTATGATTGAAAAATACATTTTTATACTAATTTCAACTCACCCTCATATCTCATTCTTGATCTTTCTTAACAATGACATTACAGAATCACGACCTGTTCGGGTTGCTCAAAAGAAGAGTTAAGTGATTTTTAAATTAAGTCATTTCTTTACAGGCCAAACACAGTTTGCAAATACATAAAAGCAGCTTTCTGTTAATCAGTAGTGGAAATCATGAAGCCAGTCCTGATATTTGCTAAGTAGATGCAAGTGTGTCTCATCAGAGAGATGAGACCTCTGTATGTCATATATGTGACAGGACAGAACCTTGACATAGGGGAATAGTAAGGAAATGGCAAATATTCCCTGGCTGCTGTTTAGCATACCATTCAGGAGTCAAACTGATCCAGCAAGTAGAGGTGAAGAACCAGAAAAAACGCAGCAGTACCAGCCAGCAATACATAATTTGCCATTCTGGGGAGAGTGGCAGATCAAGTACTCCACTATTAACCCAGAAAATTCAATCCATGACAGTAAGTTCATCAAATTCTAACGAGCAGTTGGTAAGTCAAAGGATAGAGCTGCCAACCAGAGTGATCTCAACAGGCTCAAGAAACTGACATACAGAAACATAATGAAGTTTAGAAAAGTTAAATCCCTACACCAGGGATGAAACTACTGCATGCAGTAGAACAGGCTAGAGCCCAACTGGCTGCAAAACTCTGTGGCAGAAAACAACCTAGGGATGCTGGTGGATAAAACTTAACATGAGTCAGCAGCGTGGTCTCACATCAGAGGAGGTCAGCTACATACCGAGGTGCATTAGGAAGACTGCAGAGAGCAGGTTGAGGCAAGCAATGATTCCTCTCTGTTCAGCACTGGTAAGACTGCATTTGGAGTGCAGTGTCCATTTTCAAGCCCCCTGATAGGCATAAATGACAGGGACGAACTGAAGCAGACAGCAGAAAGCCCAGAGAACAACTGGGGGTTGGGTTACAAGACATGTGGAGAGGCTAAGAAAGCTGGGCTTGTTCAGCCTTGAGCACAGCAGGTAAGGAAGGGAATATAACTGCTGCCTTCCCACTTATGAGGCAGCTAAAGACAGAGCCAGGCAATTCTTATGAGGTGCACAGGAGATGGACATGAGGCAACGAGCACAAGTTGCCCTGCAAGAAATGCCAATCAAATGAAAGAACAAAAGAGAGGCACAAGGAAGATGATAAAAAGATACTGGAATGGGCACACAGCAACCTGATTTAACTTTGAATCTTAGCCATGCTAAGAGCAGAGGACTTGACAAAATGAACTCCCAAGGTCCCTTCAGATGTAAATCTTTCTAGCATTCTATGAAGAAAGGTCACATGTAACTCTTGACATATATCCCAACAGACAAGCTACAGATCTGTCCCAGTGTTCAGTCCATGCATGCAAATGGCAAAATAATTTGTACAAATGTAAAAGAAGCTCCAATAGTGAAAACCTCACACTAGCCATAAGATGAATTTTACATCACAGTAATTATCTCCATCACATGCAATCTGTTAATATGACAAGATGGCTATGTTTAGCTAGAAGTAGGCTTCTACAACTGGCTACAATGATCCACTCATTCCTAGCCTCCTTTATCTCAGTAAGCAAATCTTTGCTCTTAGATTGTCAAATGAAGTGTGGAAATACTGACAATGGAAAGGACAGTTGTGCATTATTTTGCTGTAACAGTAACACCTTCCTACCACCTCTTTTTAAAGCAGCAGAAAACATCACAATGCACAATAGAGTATAAGTAAGAAAAAGGTATGTAAAGACCAACCTCTTTTATGCACTGAGGAGCTCATAGGTCCACCCATTCATTAATGAAAAGGTTTCCAAGGCAGGGCAGTAATACACAGGTCCTTCACACCATTCTTTATTTCTTGAGTACTGACCAAGACTCTTGTTGGAGAGCAAAAAGAGAAGAGGGGGGGAAAGAGGAAAATTATCCAACAGCAAAGAAGTAAGCCCATTCTTCATCCTACTCAGTACACTTTGGGATTATTACAGACAGACATTTGCAATAAGCATAAAAAGTGAAACGTCTTCCTTGTTTGGCAAACTGGATTTTTCCTATTCTTGCAGACACACCCTGGTTTCTTACACTGTATGGCACGAGCTTAGTCTCTTCAGCCTACAGAAGAAAATACCTGAGAAGCAGTTAGTCAAGCAAGACGACAGGAGGCAAGAAGCCAGGCCTCAGACAGTCTCTTGCAGGGTTCTAGAGGATAAGATACTCAAGAAGCACACTGTCAGAAAGTCAGGACTGTCCACATTCTGTACCAGTACCACAGCCAGTGAAAAAAGTACCAATTCCTTACTTTTCAGCAGGCTTTAGGCAAGATCAAGGCATGGAATTCCAGAATAATAGAGTTCTACAGTTCCTACTAAAGAAATTTCTTCTGTCACCATCAACTGTTCATCAAGCCATCAAAACAACAAAAACTCATTTAAGACTCAGAATCCCCAGTAACAGAGTATTTATAGTTTTGTAAACCTCCACCCTCACAAGGCCTCAGTGAGGAGCAGAACCCACTGTCCTGGCAATGGTAAAAGCAGTCATCCAAATGCAAAAATGCCTTTCTGACTGTCACACATTTTGATCTGATCTTCCTATTGAGCATTAGGCCACAGCTGCTTAAAGTGACACACACACAATATGTGGTTGAGATGTGACATGAGGTAATAGAAGATAACAAGATTTAGGAGTGGTAGAGGAAATAGATCAATTATTAGAGGTGGTATTAGAAATACGCAGTCAGCATCACAGAATCACAGGGGTTGGAAGGGACCTTGAGAGCTCATCGGGTCCAACCCCCCTGCCAAAGCAGCTCCCCAGCTCATATTGCACAGATATGTGCTCATAAATATAGGCAGAACAGACTCAACACACAATAAAGGAAAGAAAACTCTCTAATTTACTACACTGCACTGCACACCCAGTGACATGAGTTGGGTAATGAGAAGCACGAACAGATCTTAAAGCACCTGCCCCCCACCCTCCCTTCTTAGCAGACTTCTCTCTAGTCATGATTTCACTCCCTTCCTCCCCCCACAGCACAGGGGGTGCAGGGACTGGGAGATGGGGCCTTTGGTCAGTTCCTCACAAGTTGGTTTCCTTCATGGCTGGGGGGCATTCATTCCTCACCCTCCACCTGCTGCACCGTGGGGTCCCACCCACAGCAGACAGTCCTCCATGAACTTCTCCAACATGAGTCCTTCCCCCACGGGGCTTCAGCTCTTCCCCAGCTGCCCCAGCATGGATCACTGCTATGGGTGCAGTCACAAATCACAGTGTCTCTCAGTCCCTCAGGCCCAGACTGCTCCAGCCTGGTGCTCCACAGAGTCACAAGCTCCCCCACAGCAAACCTGCTCCAGCATTGCTCTCTCTCTCTCTCACTCATCTCTGTGTCTCTGTCTCAGGGCTGGCTCCAACACAGGTCACAGCATCTCCTGTCTGTGTCCCCCTGCTCCAGCGTGGGGCCTCTCCACAGGCTGCAGGTGGGATCTGGGCCTTGTCCCTGGGCTATGGGGGGGGGACACCCGCTCCACTGCGGGTTTCTCCAGGGGCATCTTTCTCTGCGGCACCTGGGGCACCTCCTCCCCCCTTCCCTGCCCTTGGTGCCTGCACAGCTCCTCACATCCTCTCACTCCCTTCTCTGGGGCAAAATGCAGCTGCCTGTGTTTGCTTTCTTCTAACTGTGATTCCCAGAGGCGCTGTGACCATTGCTGATGGACTCGGCCTCGGTCAGCAATGACTCCAGTCTTGAGTCAGCTGGTGTTTACTCTCTTGGGTGTGCAGAGAGCTTCTGGCTGCTTCCTGCAGCAGCCACCCTGCAGCCCTGACTTCTGCACCAGAACCCAGACACACGGAACTACAACAGGCAAAGTAGAATCTAGGCATCTGCAGACAGCCACTGTAAGCAGGAAAGTATACAGGGATCAGGACATAGCTGCATGCTACAGGCATTACAGTTTCAAACACATGCACGTGGACTATGATGAGAAAAGAGTCCCTGACCTTCATCCAGGCTGGGTACGTTAACCTGATACTGAGCTTATGTTGCACTCGAGACACAATTCACCTCATGGCAAAGGCCAAGAGCATCCTGGCCTGCATCAGGAGTGTTGTCAGGAGGAAGGTGATCCTTCCTCTCTACTCAACCACAGGTGGTATACTGTGTCCAGTTCTGGGCCCCCCAGAATAAGAGAGATGGGAACTTGTTAGACCAAATACAGCGAAGGACAACGAGAAGGCCTGAGGAGGATCTTATCACAGAATAGCTTAGAATAAATCCCTAGCATTCTAGTCCAACCTCCCTATTCAAACAGGGCCACCTCAAACCAGTTGCCCAGGACCATACCCAGACAGCCTTTGAATGTGTCCAAGGATACAGGCTCCACAACCTCCCTGAACAACTTGTGCCAGTGCTTAGTAACACACAGAGTAAAAAAACACTTCCTGATGTTCAGAGAGAGCCTCCTGTATCTGTGCTTGTTGCTCCTCAGCCTGTCACTGGACACCACTGAAAAGAACATGACTCAGTCTTCTTTGAACCCTCCCTAAGAATAAATCCAGAAGCAAGCACAACATTACTTTAAATACTGTCCCAAAGCAAATAGTCTACATGCAAGACAATAGCTACCTTATGCATTAGCCCCAAGGACCTGTGGCTGGAGTACCCTAGTGCTTGCATTTCACATTTACTCCTGAACTTCCAGCAGGGAAGTATTATACAGCATTGGCCAATTTCCACATAAACAGAAGCAGACAAACAAAAAAGGACAGGGGTTATTCTGTGTTCACTGCCTCACCCAAATAAAGTAAACAGTACAGCTCTCAGATAAAAGACTAGTGCTCTTCCAGGGTAATACTGACTTTTATGGATTCCAATTTTTGTAATTAACAGCAGAACACAGAAGACCTGCATTGAGTATATGAGGTAAGCCAGTACAGTTTTGGCTGTAGTTGAAATAGGTCAGCATTCTACAACTATCAAACTTTTGTTTGTGAGACATTACTTTGAGCACTGGGACTATCAGTTGTGTTAGAGAAGAGACTCCTTGACTCTGAAATATGCTTCGCTTACTGACTCAAATAGTCTAAATCCCTCACTAGTTGTAGGACAGTCTGCACACAAGCAATAAACAGTGCATAAATCCATGCATTTCTATTTCTAGGTATTAGCCACAGGGAAGACATTTTTCTCTAGCTTGCTCTGTTATAAGTTTGCTATACATAAATTAAGCTTCATTCTTTGCACCTCCCTTCTTCTGAAGGCAAACAGGCATTGCTGCTGCATACAAGCCCTGAAACAAATCTGTCTCGGTGTGCAGATGGGCTCTGATAGCAACAAATACAGAAGAAGAGCAGCAGATCTTGACCATCACCACTACTCAGGAGCTAGCGACCACCCTCCACCAAAGGAAGGGGAAGCCAGCAGCAGATCAGTGGTAGGAACGCAGGAATGCCTTGCCGGACCTACAGATTTACTACTGACAACAAAGCTGACCGCAATGCCCCCCCTGGGCCTCACTAGGCATGAGCTTTCCCAGGACAGGCTCGGCTGCCACCTACACCTGGGCACCGCTGTCAGGCCGCCGGCGAAAGGCAGCACGGTCGCAGGATAGGAACCGGAGTGCTGGGGCCTGGTCAGACCACAGAGCCTGAAGAGACAGGATCATCCCCGCCGCCAGCCCAGCCCGCCCGGCTGCTCCTCACCACCCCGGCCCCAGGAAGCTGCGAGCCCGCCCCGGTTCCTTGGGCCCCGCAGGGTCGCTCCCAGCGGCAGTACCCAGCGCCAAGAGCCGGGTGACAGCTCCGACCCCGCGGAAGAACCCGGCAGGCGGCTGAAAGGCACTGACCTGCCACGGCCCCGCGCACACCAAGCCCCGCGCACACCAAGCCCGGCCCCGCACTGACCTGCCACGGCCCCGCACACACCAAGCCCGGCCCCGCCGCGGCCCCGCACTGACCTGCCGCGGCCCCGCGCACACCAAGCCCCGCGCACACCAAGCCCGGCCCCGCCGCGGCCCCGCACTGACCTGCCGCGGCCCCGCACACACCAAGCCCGGCCCCGCCGCGGCCCCGCACTGACCTGCCGCGGCCCCGCGCACACCAAGCCCCGCGCACACCAAGCCCCGCGCACACCAAGCCCCGCGCACACCAAGCCCGGCCCCGCACTGACCTGCCGCGGCCCCGCGCACACCAAGCCCCGCGCACACCAAGCCCGGCCCCGCCGCGGCCCCGCACTGACCTGCCACAGCCCCGCGCACACCAAGCCCCGCCGCGACGCCGCTGCCATAAAACCAACCCGCCCCACAGCCACCTCAGCACCGGAACATGTCTCGGCGGCTTCCGCTTCCAGGCGGGCCCCGCCTCACCGCAGGCTATTCGCCCAATCAGTTACGGAGAAGCGAAGATAGACGTGAGCATCAGCGAACTGCGGCGAAGAGGCTTCCTTGGCGGCATGGTTATCCTGACACATGGCACAGCATGACCAATCCCGAGTAGGGCCCGGAGACCCGCCCAATAACAGGAAGTGACGGAGGGGGTGAGGCGGTGCCGTGCTGTGCCCGTTGCTCGGGGCGGGGGGGGCTGGTGCAGAGCCGCAGCCGTACAGAGTGGCTTGGGGAGAAGGGACGTTCGGGGTCACGTCGCTCTACCCCTTACATCGTTAACTGAATCACAGAACCACAGCATGTGTCAGTCTGGAAGGGCCCTGCCAAGGCCACCCAGCCCCCCCTGCAGTGAGCAGGGACATCTGCACTGCAGCAGGGTGCTCAGAGCCCCATCCAGCCTGACCCTGGGTGTCTCCAGGGATGGGGACCCCCCACCTCTCTGGGCACCCTGGGCCAGTGACCCACCACCCTCAGAGGGAAGAACTTTCCCCTGATCCCCAACCTCAATCTCCCCTGGTCCAGTTTAACCCATGCCCCCTCGTCCCATGGCCCCAGGCCCTGGGAACGGTTCTTCCCCAGCTTCCCACAGGCCCCTCTCAGGGACTGGAAGGGGCTGTAAAGGGCCCCTGGAGCCTTCTCTTCTCCAGGCTGGACCAGCCCAGCTCTCCCAGCCTGGCTTCCCAGCAGAGCTGCTCCTGCCGTTGGATCATTTTTGTGGCACTCTGGACATGCTCTAACCCTGGTCTAGTGGAGGGTGTCCATGCCCATGTCAGGGGCTTGGAACTAGATGGTCTTTAAGGTTCCTTCCAGTGCAAACCACTTGATCAATCTATGATCAGGCACAGAGCACGGCTAGGCACTCATACTGACAGCAACCATTTTGCATGCAACCAGCCCCTTGTGTCCCCTTTCTCTCCATCTCCCATGATGTTCAACTCCAAACCACATAGATCCATTCCTTTCCCCAACTTAGGTGTCTCCTCTAGACACCCCATTATAAGTCTTGTTCAGTCCCTAAATGTTCTTCCCCTGCAACCCACAATGTTTTCCACATGCCTAGGCAGTAACCCCCCTCAGTCTGTAAGGTACTGTGACAACCTTTTCCATTGACTCATTGTGATGAGTGTCACCTCCAGGTCTATGGACTTGAGGCTCTCCTATGACACTCTGTGGTGTGTTGACCCTGCCTGGAGGCCAGATGCCCACCAAAGTCACTCTGTCACTCCCCTCCTCAGCTGGACAGGAGAGAAAATATATATAATGAAAGCCTTAAAGACAGGAAGAGATCATGCAGCAATTAACATCATGGACAACACAGACTCAATGCAGAATAAAATGCATCTATTACCCAATTGAAAGAGAGTAGGATAATGAGAAGTAAAACTAAAAATTAAAACACCTCTCCTCCCAGCTGTCCCTTCTTCCTGGGCTCAACTTTATTCCCATATTCTCTCCCTCCTCCCCCTGAGTAGTATGAAGGGGAGGGTAAATGGGGGTTGTGGTCAGTTCATCACACTTTGTCTCTGCCGCTCCTTCCTCCTCATGCAGAGGACTCCTTACACTCTTCTCCCACTCCAGCATGGGGTCCTCTCACAGCAGACAGTCCTCCATGAACCTATCCAACTTGAGTCTGTCCCATGAAGACTTCAGTTCTTCACAAACTGCCCCAGCACGGCTTCTATGGGGTGCAGACCTTCAGGCACAGGCTGCTCTAGTGCAGTCCCCCATGGGGTCACAAGGACCCCCAGCAGATCAGCTCCAGTGTGGGCTCCTCTCTCCATGGGCTGTATATCTTGCCAGGACCATGCTGCAGCACAGGCTCCCAAACAGGTCACAGCTTCCTTCAGGTTCCACCATGCTGGAATCTCTACTCCCCATCATCTTCCATGGGCTGCAAAGGACACAGCATGCTTCGCCATGGCCTGCTCCACAGGCTTCAGGGCAATCTCTGCTCCAGTGCCTGGAGTGCCTCCCCCCCCTCCTTCATTCACCTTTTCTTACATCTTCTCACTTCTTTCTCTGGTGGCAAAAAGCTGCTGCTTGTGGGTTTGGGGTTTTTTTTCCCTTCTTAAATATGTTATCACAGAGGCACTACCACCATCATTGATTGGCTTGGTCTTGGTCAATGGCAGGTCTGTCCTTGAGCTGGCTGGCATTGGCTTTGTTGCACCTAGAGGAAGCTTCTAGCAGCCTCTCACAGAAGCCACCCCTGCAGCCCCCCCGTGTGTCGTGTCCCCGCTCCCCCCCCCCCCCCCCAAACCTTGCCATGCAAGCCCAAAACACAGTCTTAGAAGGAAACAGGACAGGGGCTTCATTTCTCTTACTGGATTATTAGGTCCCTTGTCCTGTGCATTTTTTGCTACTTCCTATTTGTGCAAATCAATCTTTTATGGGTTGATTGAACTTCTGTGTGGTTTTGGGATTAGCCAGGTCAGGGAATTACTTGGGTTCCCCCACCTGCCATTGTTCCTCTGCCCCTCTTTGTGTGTGTGGAAGTGAGCTTTTTCCTACATAGACTAACATGTATTACTTCTGTAGCACTTTCTGGTCCCAGACACTATGTTTTTGTAGTGTCTGTCCAGGGGGGTGTGGAGTCTCCTTCTCTGGAGAGATCCCAGCCCCGTCTGGATGCCGACCTGTCCTAGGGACCCTGCTTTGGCAGGGGGTTGGACTCGATGATCTTTTGAGGTCCCTTCCAACCCCTGTCATTCTGTGATTTTCAACATTTCTATTTGAGGAAACAGACTCTCAAATCCAGTTAGAGAAGCAGCTCTTTACTTCACCCCCCGACGCCCCATCTTGTAGCCTTTTCATCTTATCTTCATATATAATTATATCAAGGTTAAAAATAGGGTTGCATTCCAAACCAATATAGCTTGATGCCAACGTCTGATTAACCTTCTCACCCCTTCTGATTTGGATCCTGAAATAGCAGTGATTTGCTAGAACCTCCTTTCCATTCTAAGAGGACTGTTTGTACTATTGAAATTTTCAGGTTTATAAATCAGCATCTAAGCAGATTAACAGTTATAATTGGCTTGTGGAAAGTTAGATCCCTCACTTAGCTGACAGTAAGGTCAAATGTGGACTGGAGCAGACAGGCAGTTCTTTGAGAGCAACGGGAGGAAGAGGATCATTCCTGTAGCATCATTCTTCTGACTACGCATATGCATGGGGAACAATAGCAGCTCCACAGTGGATGATCTGCAAGCTGTTGAAATCCACCACTGGTACAAAAAGTTCATGACGGAGTGTCCTTCTGGACAGCTGACAGAGCATGAATTTAAACAGTTCTTTGGGCTGCGAGGGCTGGATCCAGAGGCAAACGAATACATTGAGCAGATGTTCCGCACGTTTGATATGAACAAGGTGAGTTCTCCAGCAAGGAAACTGCCTGCCTTGTAAGGCTTAAAAGTGAACCAAGTGCTGCACTTTTAGAGTCCTCTGTTTTCTCTTAACAAACAGTGGTGTGGAAAGCTGCTGGGGGACACTAATGTAACGTAGCTAAATGCAGGGAGTGAATTAATGTGCGTAGATAATGACACAGATAACAGAACCATAGGTAAGAGTGCCTTATTGTCCAAATACCTTGTGCAAGTTCATCTTTGAATTTTGAGAATTCCTTATTGCATATTAACTGACCTGGCCTTGTTTAACTCGCAAGACATTAATGTAAGGAGTTTTCATTATTCTTATGTGTTCTTATAATTTAAAAATATGTCGGTATTAGATAGTAATCAATCAAACAGATCGATCAGAATAACTTACACAGAGAAAATAATTTCCAGGTGTTTGGCAGCTGAAATTAGTACTGTGTGGGTAGACAATCTACATGTCTGTCCTCCGTGCTGGGAGGTACAATGTGTAGCAGTAGCTAGGAGGTAGATAGTATTTCTCACTGTAAAAGGTGACCATTCAGTTTCTAAGGTAAGAAACAGTAGCCCCCACAATTTAAGCATTCAATGCCTGTTTTTTATCCATATGTACTTAAGCCTATGCTTGCAGGCCTGTAATCTCAATGACAGAGAAATTTGGTTTTATGGCAGCCTGGGAGAATTCAGCTTTGCTGTCTGCTCCAAGGCTCTGAAATGGCCGAAGCAAATGTCTGTGAGTTGAGGAGGAAATAATCACAGAGATCTGTGAAATGGCAGCATCAGTTTTGAAGAGGGAAAGCCTAGGGACTGCTGAAAGCACTTTGGTTTGGACAACATGGGAGAAGGCATGAGAAGTTAAGGAATCCTAAGGAATATTTACAAAATTCTTAAAGGTAAGAGAGGAGTAGCCAGGCTCCATTGGGGTAGCTGAGGTCTTGTGGTGATTGTAATCATTGGAAATCTCCAAGAATGTCCTTTTTCATCTTAAAGTTCTCATCACTATGGTGATCAGAAGCAGTTTTATAAAGTAAACCAAGAAGTTTACAATTCTTGCACAAGTCTTTGCCTTTTTCTCTGTCATTTCTTGGGATGTTTAAGGACTTTAAAATTTGTTCAAGGATGTTATGCATTCCAGGAGCCTCCTGTGAGCCCAATGGTAGGCAGTAAGCAATGTTTTAAGGAGACTCTCAAATTTGAATTTGATAAAAACTATCTTCTAGGTAAAGTGATAGTGGTCTCAAGGGGACTGATGTAAGAGTGTGGAAAGTCGTAGAGGTGGACATACAGCAGTTAATCTTAGCCTGTTAAATAATTGGCCACTTAATCTAAGCTCCTTTTATAACCAAGGGCACAGAACAAGAGCACCCAGGGGAAGAACCATCCTGTGGTAATACAGATATTGACGATGGGTGGAATCATCTGCCCTCTGGACTTTCAGATCTTGAGAACTCTGCTAAGGACAAAGAGGATACTTTTTCAGTAGTTGATTGCAATCATGCCCTCCTTCACACCTTTACAGCTGGTTATCTCTGCTTTCTGTGATTTTGCTCAATGAGGTTATGAAAAACTTACATAAGGGGAGTACTACAATGATCCTGAATGAATATGTTAAAATGTTGTGACCCTTGCTGTAAGACAGTAGCGTTCAGGCAGTCCCACTTACATTTGCTTTTTACATATATTTATTTACATCCATTCCAGAAAGACATCAGATTTTGTTTAAATACCTCAATAAATTAAAGTGGGTTTCTTTCCTCTGTAATTTGTTGAAGTAGTCATTTAGAATCTTTGACAGAGAAATGCACTTTATTAGTGGTTTCTTTTTAGCTACTTCAAATTTAATTCAGTGTTAAAGCTAGGGATTATGATACTTTCCTGAGCTTTTTAGTTTCTTTGTAGACCCAAGGAATCAAATATTTAAAAAACTAAACCCAGAACTTTTTCCAGCTGTCAATTTTTTTTTTTCCCAGAGATGGAGAAATACTGAAATAGCAGTATGTTCCCATAAAGACAAAGCAGACTAGTACAGAAACACTGAGATAAAATTGCCTTCCACTTTTCTTGGAGCCGTGGCTCTGGATCAGTTTTCTCTCCTAGCAGGACATACGCAGTCAGCTCTGGTGGACAGAGAGGTGTTGGTTCACACTGGCCATGAGAAATGGCAGGTTCCACCTCTGCAGATGGCAAGCACAGAGTAACATAGACATATAATAGATCATAACTTTAGGAATCCAGGTATTTAGGTGGTCAGAGAAATAGTGTGTGTGTGTTTGTGTGTGCACATTGAAGCTTTTTCTAAGTCCAAGTCTCCCTGACATTTGTTTTTCTTTCTCTTTTAGCTGTGAATCTAAAGAACAATAAGATAAAGCAGCTCCAGAGCCATAACTCCCTCAGTTTGTTTCTATGACGATTTGGTTTTCATTTTCCCACAGGATGGATATATTGACTTCATGGAATATGTGGCTGCCCTCAGCCTCGTCCTCCGGGGGAAGATGGAGCAGAAGTTACGGTGGTATTTCAAGCTCTATGATGTAGATGGCAATGGCTGCATTGATCGACATGAACTGCTCAACATCATTAAGGTGAGTCTCCAGGGGTCTGTGTTCTTTCCCTAAAGACAAATTCCACCACACAAGAAAGACTTTCACTGTTCTCCATATGGATGATCATGGATGACACCTCCTTTAAAAGCATTCTTTCTTTCAGCAGAATTCCTCACGATCTCATAGTTCAGTAAGCAGGCTTGAGAGAATCTTCTTTACTAAGACAGCATGTGTCACAGCATAGCTAGCTCCATTAAATTGTTGTAGCTACCTAGGGCCTAAACTGCACTTTCCAGGATTTCGGAATGTGACTTGGCAGTTTCGCTCTCTGTGATGTCCCTCCATAAGTCCTTTTCCCCATGTGAACAGTAGCTGAAGAGTCACCCCCAGTTCACTTTTTAGAACAAGTACCTAAATGTCAGTATAATAAACCTTTTCTGACTCTGGCAGGTAGTTTGAAGAATGACTGTCAATGGAAAAGACTTTGTGCTAATAGCTGTTGAGGAAGGTGTTGTAATAAACACATAAACATGATCTTATGAATATCTCAGAATGAATTATGCAGGAAAATCGGATTATTCTGTAGAGATGGGAAACTAGAAAGATGCAGGGAAGATTAAATGACTCTGAATAATTTACACTTCTGAATAAGAAAGGTCAGAAAATGGATTTTATAAAGATTTGAAACCTTAGCAGTCCACAGATAGGATGTTAAAAATGCATTCTCATCTGGACATGAATTTTAGTGCTGGGCATCAAGGACATCAAACCAAGTCAGTAACTGTAATAATATACAGCCTCCTACTAATAACTTGCAATAGAAATACTCAGACATCAGTGAAGACATCATCTGCAGTGAAGCAGCAGATAGTAATTGTTGAACACAGAGCTCTTAAGAAACAAGTCCTGTGGGCAATAATTGGTGACTACCAATTTACTGCCCTTGGAATTTTGTGTGTGTAATTCCATGTCTTTTCTGACAGCCTTAGAAAGTTGCTGAGGTGATACTCAGTTTTAGTAGAACAGACTTTGAAAAAGAATGAAGAAACTTAACAAATATTAGAAGATAGAAACTAGAAAATGAATAGTCTTAGATTCAATATGAAGGCTCTGGAATCACATATTTAATGGACATCCTTAAACAAAGGAAACAATTAGGTGTGGAAAGAGAAGAGAGCCCTACACTATATGGTTATGATTAAGATGAATTCTAGTAGACAGTCATTAATATTGCTTAAACTATCTCAGGCTGTAAAATTATTTCCAGTGAGCTTTAGGGAGCAGCAGGACACAAGGAAGCAGTATATAAATGGAAGCAGGGAAAAGAAGAATAGAAATAAATGACCACAGCATATAAGAAAGGAATTTCACAATGTCAAATGCAGAGGGTATTTAACAATGTTTATTTGGCTGGGTGCACCAGAGGGTAATAGAAAGTGGATCAATTAGGTGGATCCTGATTCTGCCATTTCTGCAGTTCTTAACCCCTACCCTAGCAGATTTAGGGTGATCCTCTGGGTTTCACTGCTCATCCCATGCATGTTCCCTTTGCACCTTTCAGTGCCAACTGTAAGGGCCGATGATTTCTGCTAGTTCCTTTGTATGGGGATGGTACCAGACATGACTGTCTTATTCTGAATCTACACTGACAGGAGGCAGTGGGATCAGTCTACTGCTTTGAGCAGCTTCCTATTCTTGCTCTTTGCTTTTAGGCTATTCGAGCTATTAATGGTGGTGACCATGAAACTAGTGCAGAAGATTTCACCAACCGAGTCTTCAACAAAATTGATGTGAATGGAGATGGTAAGATTCCTGTCTTCATCATTCAACTCAGATGGTCCCTGTCCTACAGAAAGACATCCATGTCTTCCTTTCTTGCTTGAACTTTATGCCTCCTCATTTTATATTTGCTTGTTATGTGAATTCTTATCCAGTAAGGCATTCCACATTAATTTTGCTAAGGCACTTTTCTCCGTGCATCATACATAATCAGGCAGGATTTGTTCCCTGTACTAAGTCTCACGAGGATGATAGTGGGGTTTTGGAGTAGGGTTGGGTTTATTTGCCTCATACAATCATAGAATCATAGAATGGCATGGGTTGGAAGGGACCCCAAGGGTCATAGAGCTCCAACCCTCTGCCACAGGCAGGGACACCAACCTCAGGCCTGGAGCTACACAAGGTTGCCCAGGGACCCATCCAACCTGGCCTTGTATGTTACTGCATAACTTATGCCAGAGTTACAAGTGGGAAATACTAACAGATGGTCCCAGCATCAGGGAAAGGAAGAACTAAAATTTCATGTTGAAGTTCAGTTTCTTCGCTGGGTCTGATACAGGCAGTACAACAAGCATGTGAAGTACTATGGACCAGCCAGTCCAAAGTTGGTCAACACCCCTGTAACTGCTGTATGTCCCTGAGACACACTTCTTTGCTTGCTATTTCTTGTGCTCAGTACCTGCTGGCATGTTCCTTTGCTATTCTGAGAGAACTCTGCCAAGCTGCTTCCCTTCACAAGGACTTTTCGCCCTAGGACAGAAAACCTGTTTTTGCTGTCACAGCTTCCTTCTGTCACTTCTTTTCAACATCAAAACCAGCAAGTGTGGGGCAGATTAGTACTATGACAGGTTGGGCCAAAAAGGATGCAGCTAATCCAGCATGATTTGGAGGATCCTATTCCTTAGCTCTGTACTTCCTCTATTCCTTCTTATGTACCCTTTTCCTTGCGTGAGGAGAAAAACAAAGGAAGCTGGAGTTTCCTGGATGTCAGTGAAGTTTCATACAGGCTTAAAAAGACTCTCTGAGGCCTGTTGGTGCTTTAGAATAGTGCACATATGGTCTCTAAAGTTAGATTACTGTACTCCTTTTTCTGTTCACATGTGGATTGTCACGATTATGATGCCTTCTGATTGGCATGATTCTGATGCCTTCTGTCTGTGTCTGACACAGGTGAACTTTCTCTGGATGAGTTTGTGGAGGGAGCAAGGAGAGACGAAGAGTTCATGGAGGTTATGATGAAAACTTTGGACCTGTCACACATTGTGGCCATGATCAACAACCGCCGGCATAGTGTATAAATCAAGCTGGGAGACGATGCTATGCCGATAGACAGAAGGGTGTACATGCACCAGAAAGCAGAGACAGCATTTCTAAAAACAAACACAATTTCCATTAACACGTATATGGAAGTAGGAACCGAAAGACACTGCTCTGTTTGTGTATCTGAGTGCATGTTCGTGTACAAAGCTGAAGCTCAGCCACACACAGGCAGGGCAGGCTCAGAACAACTGGACCTGGGTGGCAGAATTTGACTTCACTTCCTAAAATATAAAAGCCAAGTTTCAGAGCACAATTTTCCTACTTATTCCGTGTCCCAGCTTGTCAGTTTGCAACGGACTAATAATAACACTGAGTTTGTGAGGACCACTAGCAAAACTGCATGGTGGAGTGTGGAGAATTTCTGGCTTGTACAAAAGAAGAGCTTCAAAGTGTTACTGATGTAGAGAACTGTCAAAATAATGCAACTTCCACTGTTCTTTTCATGGTATTAGACCATAAAACCGGCATGTTTGTCCAGACCAGATGTGCTTGGATTTGATAGTCTCTACAGAAGTAGATTTATCGTAAGATAAATCAAAATCTGAAAGAAAAATCAGTCTTAAGGCTGATAGTGACTGTTCCCTGTTGCACTGTCAGCAATGCTGCTGTTTGCATCTTTCTGTGGTGAAAGAACTCTTTAGCAAACAAGTCAGCAGTTTAGGAGCAGCTTCTGTAACCAAAGAAAATACACTACTCAGTTTCCCAGAGCAGAAGTGTTACCTGAAAGATCAAACCTTTCTTACATTCTGTCCTGGGTTTGGCGAGGATAGGGTTCATTTTCACCAGAGGTTGGAATGGGGCACAGCCAGGACAGGTCACCCAAACTAGCCAAAGAGGGTATTCCATACCATATGACATCTTGCTCATTATAAAAGGGGGTTAGTTGGGAGGAGTGGTGTAGCTCTGCTCGGAACAGTCTGGCTTTGGGATGGGTCTGAGCACGAGATCTGAATTGTACAGTTGTGGGTGAGAAACTGCATTGTGTATCACCAGTTTTATACATTCTGCCATTGTTATTTCCCTCTCTTTGCTGTCCCAGTAAACTGTCCTTATCCCAACCCATGAGGTTTGTCTTTGACTCATCTCATCATTCTCCTCCCCATTCCAATCGGGTTGGGATGGAGGGGGGTGGTGGTGTAAGGGGGTGTGTGTGTCTGGCCAGCCAGCCAGCAGCCTGGTGCTCAGCTGGAAACCAGGACACACTCATCCTACTATTCTCCTCTCATACAACTGAATAAATGAAGTATGTGAAGATGATTCTAAAATTGTTGCTTCAGACATGTTTTATTGGTCTTTCTTCTTCTTGGAGAGAAAGGCTAAGAAGCAAAAGAAACAACTCAGCAAGGTCACCTGTGAATTCTGCTGTTCATCCAGATACTGCAGCTGATGCTCTAGATCAGCACTGCCAGAAATTACTCTGTGTCTCTGTACACACAGGACAGTACAGTGTAAGAGTGATGTAACATTGATAGAAACTGAGCAACCTGCGAATTGATCACTAACATTAGGTAAGGTCAAAATCAGCAGCTCCTTTGAATCTGTAGAGAAAATTAGAAAGTAAGAAAAATGCAGGAAAAAATGAGCTGAGTGCCTATGTCATAGTTGGGCATGTTTTATTTGTGCAGAAGAACTTGAAGACCTGTAAGAAGACTTTAGAGTAGGCTTAATCTTGCTTATATTTAGAATCTTCAGGATTGGAAAAGACCTCAAGTCCAACCATCTGTCCGATACCACCATGTCAACTAAACCATGCCCTGGAGTGCTACGTGCACATATCTTTTTTTCATATCTCCAGGGATGGTGATTCCACCACCCCTCTGGGCAGCCTGTTCCAATGCCTGACCACTCTCTCAGTGAAGACATTTTTCCTAAGATATAATCTAACCTCCCCTGATGCAACTTGAGACCATTTCATCTTGTCCTGTTCCTAGTCACTTGGGAGAAGCTTCTGTGATGTATGTATGCACAGTGAACAAAGTGTCTAGGCTTCCAAGTCAAGGGATATTTTGAATCATAGAATCATTAAATGCTTTGGGTTGGAAGCAACCTTAACGATCATCTAGTTTCAACCCAACCCCTGCCATGGGCAGGGACACCCCCCACTAGCCCAAGGAGCCCAAAGCCCCATACAACCCAGCCTTGAACCCTGCCAGGGATCCTGGGGCAGCCCCAGTGTCTCTGGTCAGCCCTCACTCACTGCTCTCCATCCTCTTGGTCTTGAGGCAGCAACACTGATACTGCAACGACCTGGACTAACGCTGGGAGCTCACATCATGGCTGAGGCTTCCCCAATCCCAAGAGCTGTGTGAGGACGTGGTTCTGGGGAAGGGCAGCGTCTCTCCCTTGCTCCCCATCCAGCCACTGGAGAGCAGTGCTTGAGAACAAGGCTGTTCTTCAGGAGAAAAGGACAATTACCCCCTGCCCAACCCTGGGAAGGAGGGCTTGAGTGAGTGCATGGCTTTCTGAAGCGGGGCTTAGGGCTGTGGGACAGGCTCTGCTCCATCCCCCGGGGGGGTTGGGGACCAGCTCCTGTGTCTTGGTCTTCATCTTGCCCAGAGCAGAGCTGTGATGGGGCAGGGGGGTTAAAAGACAGATGATAATCGTTGCCCCCTCCTTTTGTTTGCCTCTTGCACTGCTTTTGCAGAATGAGGACACAAGCAAAGAGGAGAATGACATGACAACGAACTCCAGCCTGTTTTTAACTTATTTACAGGTAACTGCACAGATTTCTGCACCTGATCTGTCCTAGCTGCTGCTGCTCTCTCAGCATCCTCCTCTCCTCGATCTCACGCCTGGGACAGAGAGGCAGAACTTACCCTCATTTTATTTTGGGGGAGGGGGAAACCTGTTCCAGCCCATCTAGGAGAAGAGGTTGATCACCGGGTGGGTTTCTCCTTAGCACAAAAAGACATGCATGGAGATTGCTACACAAAAATACTTTTATTTGTCAGCTAAAAACAGTGATCCAAGCAGCAGCCAGCCAGGGAAGGGGGGAAGGAAGAGGGAACCTGCTTCTGGGCAGAGGGAAGGGTCAGAGTCCAGCTCCGTGCACAGTCCGTGGCCCTTAACCCCTCGAAAGCCTGGGGACAGCCGGAGGACGCTGGATAAATCATCACCATCACCATTTCACATGGGCAGGATGCAGTGGTAGTGAGCAGGTGCAGAGCACAGAGCACCCCTGTTTCCTCCCAGTGCTAACCCAAAGCCTCCCTCGGCAGCTCCAGCTCTCAACACACAGCACACACGGCAGGGGCTGCGCCTGGAAAATGGGGAGGGAAATGAGAAGGCAGAGGGTAAGGGAATGCCTGGTTCTGCCCCTGAAGCCCCGCTGGGTCTTCTCCTGCCCTCTGGTACACCTCACAGCCCCCAGCCCCTCTTGAAGGATACAGAGGCTGCCAGCCTCACCTCTGCCCCAATGGTGGTTTCTTTTGGCTTTGAGTGGCACCTCAGGTGTAGCTGGAGCAGCAGTTGCCTTCCTCCTCTCATGGGAATGTCCCCTCCTCAGCCTGCCAGCCACCTCCTCTTCCTCCATGACTGGCTTCAGAGGGTTTGCTGCAGCTCTGGGCCGTCCTGTCAAGCCATGTGGGGTGACCTGGATGGATATCAGAGCTGGAGCTTAGCAGAAGTGTGTTTGGAACATCAGCTGATGAGAAATAACCCTTTGTGAATTCACGAGCAGCTTCTAGCCCCACAGGAGCCACATCAACCACAACACTTCCAACCTTGGGGCTCAGAGCCTTGGAATCGCCTCCAGCTGAACACGCTTCTTGCAGGACTTTTGCCCTGTGTGAGAAGACATAACCAGGTTAGGTGGGGTGAGGAGGAGATGGGGGGACTGGCTGAGGCACGGTGACTCTCAGGGACGCAGTCCTGGGTGATGTGTGAGCTGGTATGGCTGAACGGCTTTGCTCCAGCCTTCCTGGAGCAAGAGGGGATCCAGTGGGCCAGAGGGGGGACATGTTGGGGAAGACAGCAGGCCTGCTAGCAGCCTAGCTCTCTTCTCCCAAGACATAGGCCCTGACAATATGCTTCTGTTCCCATGAGACAGGAAAAGTTACTCATGCAGAGAGGATCCTAATAATCACATTCTCAAAACACAGCGGCCTTGCTGATAGGTGTACAGGCTGCCCTAAACCAAGAAGCAGTTATGGGAAGGTATTTGGGAGTAACAGAATATGTTAGGAATATGGTGTGAACAGTGTGTGTAACCAATTAGCAGTTTTTTAGCTTGCCACGTTTGCATTAAGAAAGGTATATAATCTGTGTGATTTCACCTAATAAAATGGCTTCATGGCTGGCTTCCTGGCTTCATGGCTTCACGGCTTCACCTAAAATTCATATATTGAATTGCGTGTTGCCCCCTGCTGGACGCCACAAGGACACTCACCTTTGGGAGCCATGGAGCCAGGCTCTCCCTGCAAGGAAGGCAACAGAGCATCGACTTAGGGCACAGTCACTCCGCAGGCAGTGGAATCCCTGCCCCTTCTCCATCCCACGGCCAAGACAGTGACAGGGTAACAGCCGTGTTTCCCAGGGAAGGCAGGGGAGTGGGACTTGCTCTGCCCACTCTCTGCCTTGGGCACTCTTGTGTCAACCCCTGCTCCTTTTGCAAGGTCCCATCATGGCACCTCCCTCAGACACGGAGCACAGCAGGAGGAATGGGACTGTGAGACTACCATTCCCACAGTCAGCCCCTCTGCTCCAGGGTGCCTGACATCCCTCGGCCAGCTGGACACTGCACAGAGGGTCCTTGTCACCTCCAAGTCCTGTGGTCACAGCAGTCTGGCAGAGCGGGAGACCCCCAGAAATACAGCGTGATACTGGGAATCCTGCCTTTTTCTGAGCCTGCAGAAGCACCCAAGTATTCCTTACCTTCCTCGCTTCCTCCTGCTCCTTTAGGGCCTCCAGCACAGTCTGAGCCACACCGCCTCCGTGGGGAGGAACAGGCAGGAGGCAGCTCAGCTTGTTCAGCCTGGAGAAGAGAAGGCTGCGAGGGGACCTCATTGCAGCCTGCCAGTACCTGAAGGGAGCTTATAAACAGGATGGAAATCAACTTTTTGAAAGGATAGACAATGGCAGGACAAGGGGAATGGATTAAAGCTAAAGGAGGGAAGGTTTCGATTAAATATTAGTGGGAAGTTTTTTACAGAAAGTGTGGTGAGGTGCTGGAACAGGTTGCCCAGAGAAGTAGTGGATGCCCTGTCCCTGGAAGTGTTCAAGGCCAGATTGGATGGGGCCCTGGGCAACTTTGTGTAGCTCCAGGCCTGAGGTTGGTGGCCCTGCCTGTGGCAGGGGGCTTGGAGCTCTATGATCCTTGGGGTCCCATCCAACACATGCCATTCTATGATTCTATGATTCTTTGCACTGTTACTTTTATTGGGCTGTGCTAAGGCCCATTCGGGCATGCTGGGTCCTGTCCTACCATCCGGCTCCTCAGAGAAGTGTGTTCATCAGTGCCTGGGCCTGCACCTGCTTCAGCTCTGAGGGGAGAGAGAGGCAATGGTGGGGGAGCTGCCACCACCTGCCACAGCATCCCCCCGGGGCCACTCACCACTGCCCCCCCAACCCGCTCCTCCGGCCTCACCTGCCATCACCACCCAGAACTTGTCACCGAAAGGGCTGTGGGGATGGTGGCTATCTTCCCATACTCTCCATCCCGAAGGTTGAAGGTCAAGTGCACCAGGGGCTTGTTGTCCTCCCGCAGATCACTGGAGCTGAGGGTGTAATCCACCTGCCAGCACACTGAGTGCAGCTGGCTCATTAGGGTGGGCAGGAGGGCAGTGTCAGTACCATGGCACCTTCAAGAAGGGGCGCTGTCCCTGACCCCCAAACCTCCCAACACTGTACTTAATGTATCCGGCTGCAGGCCCTCAGGCTGTCCTGGAGGGACCTCTTCTTCTCCTAGTAGGAGCAGCACAACCCACTGGTGTGCTCTGCCTGCAGGGAGAGACAAGACTAGAAAAGCACCCGTCCACACCAGCCCTGCAGCAGCCGAACCCCAGTAAAGCACCTGAGGACAGATGCAGTGGAGGAGAGCTAATGGGGGATGCTGAATCTGGGCACAAAGGAGTCAGCATGGGGGGCTGCCAGCTCAGCCCTGGCACATCCCACCAGGTCCGACCCATGCTGACAGCCCGGAGGGTCCCCTGCTACCTTTGGGCAGCTCCAGCTGCCGCAGCTCTCTCGACAGAGACTCCCTGTCCACGTTGTGCTTGGCAGCGCTGGAGAGGATGATGCCAAGCACGGCGATGGTTGCCTTCACATCTCCCAACTCTGCGGGCGGGATGGAGGCTTAGCTCCGCCACCTCGGGAAGGCGTCCCCTGCCAGGTCGCTGCCTGTCCCCGGAACGTGGCTTCCCAGGCGGTAGCGCTCATCTAATTTGGCATCCAAGGTCAGCTTCAGGATCTCTAATACTGCAGGAGAGCCGAGCGCGGGGCTGTCAGGGGAAACACCGGGGCCGACCGGCCGCGGGACGCAGTCGCTCCCGTTAACGCCAGTCAGCCCGACCTGAGCGCTGACGCTGCTGATGCTGAACAAACCCGGGACTACTCGTGCTGGCTGGCAGCGGTCTTAATACTGAGGCTTGTGATAAGAATACGAGGTGACTAACGGCGCTAATTGCGCACTTAGGAGCATTATAGCTCCCCGCCTCCATCCCGGCAAGCCCACCGAGCAGGGGGGCCCCGCTCAACTCGATGGTGTCCCCGAGCAGGTCCTGCAGCACCTGGGCGCAGATCAGCTTCAGCTGCACCGAGGACTGCGAGGGAGAAGGGGGGCGAGCACCGCGCCCGGGGTACGGGCAGGGGGCTCAGGCGGAGGGAGGAGCGAGGACTTAACGACTCGGGCCAGGGCGCCGATCTCGGCCAGGACCCAGTCGGGACAGTCCAGGTCGCCGCAGAAACGGAACCGCTGCGGGAAAAACAGGAGGTCGGAGCCCGCCGCGAAGCCGCCGCCCCCCTCCCGGTATCGTCCCCCACCCCACCATGTCACCGCCGGTCCGCGGTGCCACCGCAGACCCCGCCTCCGCGACTCGGAACAGCTCCCGTGCGGGCGAGAGGAGCTGCGGCCGCTTCACCCCTCGCCACTGCCCGCGGCGGGGCCGTGCCCGTGAGGCGGCGGGGAACCGACCCGGAGGGACGCTGGACTCCCCGGGGAAGGAACCGGGGGCGCCCACTGCGGCTGTGTTGTTACATGTGATCGCTCAGGTGAGGGGTTGGTGTGCATGCCTGTGAATCCCAAAAGTTCCTGTACTCTTCACTGTCCAGAGGAATGCAGTTTTTGGTGGAAAACCTGAGAAGCTTTGAGAATGCATTGAGAATGCAGAGATACTGAAGTAAAAAAGAAGTCATGGTGACTTAAGGGACAATTATGGGATTTATCTCTTTTTTTTCGCTGACTTCCTGCTGTGATCACACTTCTTGGAAGCCTTCTAAGTAAGCACTGCATGTAGTAGTCGTTCTTTTATTGAAGCCTGTATGAGTAAAGTATGCTAACTTGAAAACAGTATTATTAATGTAATCACCATAGTGCTATGCATGTTTTTGATGTTTTAAAAATGACACCACAACATATTTCTAATTCTTCATGTTTGAATTGAGGAGATATACCGCAGAAAACATGGAACATCGTTAATTAATCAAAAAGCTTCAGGTAGGTAGTCTTGATCTGGTTTCTTTATCTGCCCCGGGGCCCAGGGCAGCTCCTCGAGGGAGGGCGGGGTTGCGGAACCCCGACAGGGGCGGGGGCACGGAGGCTCCGCCGCCCCGGGGCCTCTCGGGCCGGGCAGGTCCCAGCTCTGGGATACCGGGGGGCGGGGACTGATTGAAGGGATGGGCGGGGATTGGGCGGAGTAGAGACGGCGGCACGCGGGGCCCAGATTGAAAACAAATTATGTGATTGGGCCAGAACAGAAGATTGGCGCGGCAGCGATAGGAGGGCGGGCGCCGGTGGGCGTGGCCATATGCCTTAAAAGGGGCGGGGTCCCGCCAGTGTCAGTGAGAGGCAGCGGCCACGGGGGGCTGTGGTTAGTGATGCCGCCTCGCGGGCTCCGGCGCGCTGGCGAGCCTGGCCGGAGCGGCGCGAGGGACTCGCGTATTGGGGTGAGCCCCGGGCCGGGGGCTTTTCGGCCGCCAGTGCTGGACGGGGGCGGGAGCCGGAAGGGAACGGAGAAAGGGGCGGGCTCTTCACGGAGCCGAGTTCAGTCGTCGCCGCGGCTTCCTTGCATGGAGCGGCCGGGAGCGACAGTGCCGCGGCCCCGGGGCCCAGCCTGGAGGAGCTCAGCGCCGCGGGGCCTCGAGCACCGACTCGAGTGATCTCGCCCGGTACCGGCTCCGGCTGCTGCAAGCGCACAAGTGGCGGCCGGGCCCGGGCGACGCGATCTGAGGTCCTTTCCCGCTTGGGGGCTTGATTGGGAACCGGCAGCGTCCGCGGTGCGACCCCCCTGCCCCGGCACACCAACGCCGGCCGCCGGGGCTAAGGGGCTAAGACTCCCGAAACGGCGGCGGTGGGATGACGGGGGCGGCCGGGTCGCGGAGCGGGAGGGGGCGAGCCCGGATTGAAAGGAGAAGACGCGATTGGGCGGAGCTGAGGCCGTTGGACGGGGCGGTGTGATGGGCGGGGCTTGATCGGACCGAATAGAGAACGGCTGGGCGCGCGCGGGTGAGGCGTGATGGGCGCTGCGGAGTCTCCGGCCCGGATTGCGGGGCTGGAGCTAGAGTGGCGGGGAGAGGCGCTGGAGTCGCCGTCCCGGGAGCGGGGCGGTGCTGAACTGGCGGGCCGCGGGCCCCGTGTGCCTGGGCGGCCCGGAGCCTCTTTTCGCGCGGGCGGGCGGACTCGCCGTGTGTTCGGGGCCAGCGCAGGGGCTGGGGGCGGGAGGCGGGTGGGGAGAGCCGTCCCGAGGTGGGTTCGGGCGGGCCGTGTCCCTGGCAGCGTAGCCGGTCCGGTCCCTTGGGCCGAGCGGAGCCGAGCCCCGTCCCGCCGGCTTTTCCCCGCTTGGGTCGGGCGCCGGGCTCGGCCCGTCCCGGGGGTCCTTGCTGCTGCTGTGCCGGGGCGGCTGCTGGCGGGACGGGCCTCTCCTGCGGTGCGCAGAGCATCCCACCTCTGCCGTCCCAGACTAGAATGAAGTCTGCTAAGAAGGGAGGGGTGGGGGGAGAGGTAGAGGTGTTTATAAGATCTGGAAAAGGAAGACAGCTCATGAAGAAGTGACCGAGAGCCCCGTTTTCCCAGTCCCTGCCCCAGTGCCACAACGGTTGGTGGGAAGAAGGGAGCAAAATCATGACTAAAGTCTGCTAAGAAGGGAGGGGTGGGGGAAGTGCTTTAAGATCTGGTCACACTTCTCATTATCTGACTCTGGTTTCACTGTGTGTGTAGTGTAATTATAATTTTCTTTAATTCACTCTGTTGAGTCTGTTTTACCTCTCTAATTGCCCACAGCCACTGATAGATGGTGGAGAGCAGCTCCTCCTTCAAGTGTCTCCACCTGCTCTGGTGTGGGGTCCTCCATGGGCTGAGGGGAATCTCTGCTCCATGGGATGCTGGGGGACAACCCGCTCCACCATGATTTTCTCCACAGGCTGCAGGGGAATCTCTGTTCTGGTGCCTGGAGCACCTCTTCCTTCTCCTCCTTCACTGACCTTGGGGGCTGCAGAGTCACTTCCATCTTCTTACTCCTCTCTCTGGTAGCAAAAGCTGCTGCTTCTTCTTTTGCTGCTGCTTAACACTTATCCCAGAGGTGCTACCACCATTGCTGACTGCCTTGGCCAGCCATGGGTCCATCTTGGAGCCAGAGGGATGCACCATACCATATGGTATCATGCTCAGTGTATAAACCCAGGGGTGCTGAGCTGGGCTGTGATTGCTGCTCAGGTGTGGGCTGGGCATTGATCAGTGTGTGGGGAGAAATTGCATTGTCTGTGTCTTGGTTTGTATATTCTCATAGCATTAGAATATCTCCAGGTCTGGGGGCTCCACTATGTCACTGGGCAACCTGCTCCAGTTATCTACCACCCTGATATTGAAGACTGTCTTACTAATATCCAACCTAAATCTCCCCTTTTCTAGTTTAAAAGTGTCACTCCTTGTCCTATTGCTCCATGCCCTTGGGAACAGTTTTTCCCAGCTTTCTTACAGGCACCTTTCAGGGACTGGAAGGCTGCTCTAATGTCTCTAATGTCCCCCTGGCACCTTCCCTTCTCCAGGCTGAGCCAGCCTGGCTCCAGAGCAGAGGAGCTCCAGGACTTTGATTGTCTCCATAGCCTCCTCAGGACTTGCTCCCACAGCTCTTGTCCTCCTTGTCCTAGGTACTCTGAGCTGGAGGCAGCGCTCAGGTCTGTGTCCCTGAGCGGAGCAGAGGGGCAGAATCCCCCTTCCCAGCCCGTGCGGTCCTGCTGCTGGGGATTGTCACAGGTGGAATAGATAAGAGGGATGCACTTCACTCTCTTGAGAGAGGCAATAATATGTTTATTGATATAAAACAAAAGGGTGTAACGGTGTTTGGTAATAGATACGACAGTGATTAAGATTCGATAGTATGGTAATCTTGATTAGTTAGTGCATAGAGAACAGGGTCAGATTAATCTATCAGGGAGACCCTCCCATTGACTTATGAGGTTCAGAAAGAATCCCCTTGCTTTCTAAACTCCTTCTCAGATAGGAGCCTAGGTGCAGCTGGCTTCAGTCTTAGTCCCAGACTTGGTCAACGGTTTATGTCTAAAGGATTATCTATACAATCAATCCTTTGTATTTCTTAGCTAAGATCACAAATGTTAGTGCACTTATTCCAAACTTACTTACCAAGGATCTGTTGTGGCAAGGATTCTCTCGACCTCGAGGAGTAACCTTGAGAGGTGTCCCTTTCAAGGGGAGATCCTGATGTGCAGTTGCTGTTGTCTCAGGAGAGCTCAAAGGGCTCTTGGACTGCTCACTATTTATGGAGTAAGATGATTGGCTCACAGTCATATTTACATACCCATAGATGCCAGTGGACACTGACCAGTGTCCGGGTGGGCACATTAACAGAGATAACCCTTGGCTATTGTGTTATCTGAACTCACTGTGAGACCGATGCAGAAATCACAATCAACATGAATGGTTATCAATCCATATTTACAGGAAAAAGTCAGGAAAACATGGAGGCAATAGGGAAAGCATAATGTCACAGGGATGCAGCCCAGGACACGGGCAGCTTTTGGGGCTGGACTTGCTGAACTTCATGGGTCCCACCACTCTAGCCTTTCAATGTCCATCTGCATGGCATCCCTTCTTTCCAGCGTGGGACATGCCAGACAGTTTGGTGTTGCCAGCAAACTTGCTGAGGGTGTCCTCAATCCCATTGCCCCTGTCTCCAACAAAAATGACAAACAGTGCCCGTCCCAGTACCAATCCCTGAGGAACACCACTCGTTACTGGTCTCCACTTGGACACGCAGCCATTGAGAACTGAGTGTGACTGTCCAGCCAGTTCCTTACCCACCAAGTGTCCATCTGCCTGATCCATGTCTGTGCAGTTTAGAGACAAGGACGCCATGCAGGACAGCCTCAAATGCTTTGCCCAAGTTCAGGTAGATGGCAGTGTCCCTCTTCCCGAGTCCACCAAGGCAGGAACCCTGTTGTGAAAGGCCATCCAGTTTGTCAGACATGGTTTGTCCTTCATGAAACCTGTTGCTGGTCACTAATCACTGCTCGTGGTTTAGCCCCAGCCCCAGCTGAGCTCTGCTTGTGGGGAGGGAAATCAAAAACCAGTGACGGGGTCTCCACCACCTCACTGGCATACCTGTTCCAGTGTATCACCCCCTCATAGTGAAAAACCTCTTCCTAATGTCTAACCTAAAGGCAAACTGGTGGTTGGGGTAAGGACAGTTTACTGGGACAGCAGAGAGACACATAATAACAGGACTTTATAGTAAAACACTCCAAACTGGGGGTACATGATGCAGTTTCTCACCAAGCTGCACAGCTCTGGCCATACAGCTCTGAAACCTGACTGTCCCCAAACTGTTTCCCACTTTTGTGTCAGTGGGAAGGTCATGGGACTTCCAAAACTTCTCAGAGATGATGAAGAGTCCTTTAGCCACTTCATCTTGCCAGTTCCCTCAGGGCCCATGGGCACACCTTGCCTTGTCCCATGAACTTGTACAAGTTCTGGTTCTGTAGACTCAAACTCTATCTTCTACAATGAGCAGCTCTTCATTCTCTCAGCCCCTGCCCTTGCTTCTATTCCCTGAAGGCTTGCTTGTTGGGTTTGAGTTTGCCCAGGAGCTCCTTGTTCATCCATGCAGGCCTCCTGATTTCCTCTGTGCTGGGGTGCATCCCTCCTGGGCTTGGAGGAGGTGGTCCTGGGATGCCAACCAGCTGCCATGGGTCCCTCTTCTTGCAGGGGCTTTGTCCTTCGGTACCCACCCAGCAGGTCCCTGAAGAGGCCAAAGGCTGATCTCCTGAAGGCCGGGGCAGGGAGCTGTCTGTGTGCCCTCCCTGCTGCCCAGTGGACCTTGAACTCACCATTTTGTGATCACTGCAGCCACGGTTGCCCTTGGGCTGCACATCCCCTACCAACCCTCCATTCTGGGGAGGACAAGGCCCAGCTTGGTGCCGCTCTAATACTTGCTAACGTGTCTCTGCCACTCCTTCCTCACCCCCTTCCCCTGCTGCATCGTGGCGTCTCACCCATGGCAGACAGTCTTCCATGGACTTCTACCATGGGAGTCCTTTCTATGGGGCTTCAGATCTTCCCCAGCTGCCCCAGGGTGAGTCACTGTCATGGGGTGCAGTCAGAGAATTCCAGAGTGTCAGTCAGACCCTCAGGCCTAGCCTGCTCCAGCCTGGTCCCCCATGCGGTCACAAGCCCCCCAGCAAACATGCTCTGGCGGGGGCCCCACTCTCTCCCCACAGGCTGCAGGTCCTGCCAGGAGCTTGCTCATGGGTCACAGCCTCTTCCATATGTCTCTCCCCGCTCCTTTCATGGGGCCTCTCCTCGGGCTGCAGGTGGGGTCTCTGCTCCCCATAATCTTCCCTGAGCTGCAGGGGGACACCCGCTCCCCCATGGGCTTCTACAGGGGCTGCTGGGGCATCTTTCTCTCCTCCTCCCCCCTTCCCTGCCCTACGAGGAAATGCTGACTGAGCTGGGGCTCTACAGCCTTGGGAAAAGAAGCCTGAGAGGGGATCTGATCAATGGTTATCAATACCTGAAGGATGGGACACAGGGGGACATGGCCAGCCTCTTCTCAGTGTCTGTGGGGACAGGACAAGGGGTGATGGCCTCAAGTTTGGTGACTCTCCCATGGGTGTGATGAGTGCAGTCGTACTTCTGACCTGCCACAGCGAGTTTCTCCCTTATGCCTGTACAGCCCGTGGTAGTGCCGTGTCGGACCAGCCCGTGGGGTTTCAATGAACTCTGATTCTTTTTGAAGCCCTTGTCGAGGTTGTGTCCCAGCCAGGAGCTGAGCACCCACAGCCGTGCGCTCCTGGGGGGGAACGGGGACCGGAAGCACCGGGCCGACCCTGCAGCCGACTGTCACTCCGTGCCTGTGCCTTAAGGCAACATGCAGATGAGACTGGAAGTTCTCCCGGAGCCTTTTCCCCCCCAAGGCCGAACCATTCCCCTCCCCTTCCCTCCCCCCCCTCCGGCCCGAAGTGCCCGCCCATCCCCTTGGAGAGAGCGGCTGCGTGGGGCTGGGCTCGGGGCTGGAGCAAGGACACGACTGGGAGCCCACAACACCCCCCTGTCCCCACAAAACGGCGAGGCGGAACCTCGGCACATCCCCGTGAGGCCGGGCCGAGGTAGGGGCAGCGCGGCTGGGGCAGGGCGGCTCCGGGCCGAGCGGGTCGGGAACCGGGCGGCTTCGGGGCGAGTGGGGGCAGCGGGTCGGGTCGGGGCGGGCAGGGGAGGAAGCGCGCGGGGTCCCGGCGGCTCTGGCTGCCGTGTGCTCGGCCTCGCGGATGGGCCTTCTCTGCGGTCGCGCCGGGCCGGGAACCGCCTCATCTCATCCCCCCCGGGGTTCCCTCCGTCCTGCTGGTCTCCTCCCCTGCCCGCCCTGGGGCTCGGCTGCCGCCCGGGGCTGAGCCGCGACGGGCGCCGCGGGGAGCCCCTGTCCCCGAGCGGAGCGGCGGGACTACACCTCCCGTGCTGCACCGGTGGCGGTCGGCCCTCCCGGGCAGAGGCGGCCGGCCGGCTCCCGGGGCTGCTTTTGTCCCTGGCCGCGGCCCGGCCGGGTGCTCGACCGCCCCGGGACAGCCCCGCAGAGCCATCGTCCTCCCGCTCCGCTGGGGTGGAGCCGGGAGCTTCCCGACGACTCGTTGCCCGGGCCGCTCCGGGCCTTTGCGCCGAGCCGGCCGTGGTGCGGACTTTGGTGGGCTTTGCCCGGGGCTCCGTCAGGCTCTGTCTGGAAGGGCGGGCGGCTCTGGGCAGGTCGGTGTCCTTCTGCCCCGCGCTCCCGGCGCCTGGCTCGGCAGGGCCCGGGCGTCCTCGCTGCTGTTCGTGGTGCTGCTGTGCCGGGGCGGCTGCTGGCGGGACGGGCCTCTCCTGCGGCGTGCCGAGCATCCCGCCTCCGCCGTCCCCGGGCGAGAGCGAGCGAGCGAGAGAGAACCCCCCGGAGCAGGAGCAGGAGCTGTGCCGGAGGCGCCTTCGCCGCCCTGGCCGGAGCCAGCGGCGCGCCGGGCTGCCTCG
Source organism: Laterallus jamaicensis coturniculus (assembly GCA_022605575.1). Classification (NCBI taxonomy): domain Eukaryota; kingdom Metazoa; phylum Chordata; class Aves; order Gruiformes; family Rallidae; genus Laterallus; species Laterallus jamaicensis. Next base: position 736,403 of record JAKCOX010000107.1, read on the forward strand.
GCGCGGTGTGGCTCGGAGCTGTCCCGGGCGAGCGGGCGGCGCCCTCCCTCGGGCTGCCGGAGAGCCCGGTGGCGGCGGGGCCCTGCCCGGCCCCGGCAGGATCCCGGCCGCGGGCAGGTGGCGGGCGAAGGCGCGGCAGGGCGCGCTGAGCCGGGCGTGCTTGTGGCTGCAGATGGCGGTGACGTTTGAGGACGTGGCCATCTACTTCTCGGCCGAGGAGTGGGCAGAGCTGTCGGGCTGGCAGCGGCGGCTGTACCGGGAGGTGATGCTGGACAACTACCGGGCGCTGGCCTGGCTGGGTGAGGAGTGTGTGCGGCGCGGCGGGGCCGGGCTGGGGCCGCAGTTGTGCTGCGGGGCTGAGCTGGAGCCCTCGGGAGGGAGAGTGCGGCTGTGGCCGTGGCTGCGCGAGCGCTGCCGGAGGGGTTGGGATGTCGGGATTGAGCCGGGCAGGTTGTGCCCGGCCAGGCAGCCTCGTGCGGAGAGTGGGCCTGTGGGAGAGTGTGGGCTGGGTGGGATGAGGATGGGATGGGTAGCCTTGGGGCTTGGATGGGGTGTGGATGGGATTGGGGTGGGATGGAGTGGGATGTGATGGAATGGGCTGTGATGATTGGGGTGAGATGTGGGAGGATGGAGATGGGGTGCACCCAGCCCTTGGTAAAGAAAGGCTTCCTCCTGGCCACTCTGGAGGGGTGCTGAAGCTTTGGCCAGGCAGGGGCAGGAGAGAGGAGCAAAGCTGGGGAGATGCTGGATCTGGGGAGGGGGTAGCCGGTGCCACCATCCCAGCAATGCTGGAGAGGGTGCCTCTTTGTCTGCCCTGGACAGGCTGTGTCAATGTCAAGCCAGCGATCATCTGCCAGCTGGAGCGAGAAGAGATGCCGTGCATGCCAGACCCCCCCAGGATGCAACAGCAGCACCTGACCCCTGTGCCAGGTGGGTACCAGGGGCCCGTGGGAGGGGTGGGGGGTTCCATCAGCACTGTCCCCTTGGTCCCAGATGCAGTGTGCACCAAGAAGGGTGGGGGGCTGGTGGGGTGCCTGTGCTGCTGCCTATGGGGTGGGGTCCCATTTGCCCATGGCATCCCCAGCAGTGACCCTGCCTCTTCTTTCCAGCAGCCAGCGGGACGCAGAGGGAGGCCGGTGGGGTCCCTGAGGGTCTGCTGTCCCACACCACCCCGCACCCGGGGATACCCAAGACGGGCAGGAGACGTCGGGAGAACTTGGCCCGCAGCAGGAGCCAGCGGCGGTCATCAGGGACCCCAGCCCCCCGGCCAACATGTCCTGAGTGCAACAAGAGCTTCCAGAACCGTTCGGTGTTAGTTATCCACATACGGAGCCACACTGGTGAGCGGCCCTTCGCCTGCCCTGACTGCACCAAGAGCTTCAAAAGTAAATATTACCTCCTGAGACACCACTACCTGCACACTGGTGAGAAGCCCTTCATGTGCATCAACTGTGGCCTACAATTCAGACAGTTGCCCCAGCTGGTTGTCCACGAGCGCATCCACACTGGGGAGCGACCCTTTGCCTGTGACCAGTGCCCCAAGGCCTTCAGAGACAAGAAGACCTTCATCAATCACCAGGCCATCCACAGCGAGGAGCGCCCCTTCAGCTGCGATCTCTGCCCCAAGGCCTTCAGGGCCAGGAAAACTCTCGTGGTCCACCAGCGCTCCCATGCTCGTGTGCGGCCCTTCACCTGTGCCCACTGGCCCAAAACCTTCAGAGCTGAGAATACCCTCATTGCCCACCAATACCTTAATACTGGGGAGCTCCCCTTTCATTGCGACCAGTGCCCCAAGGCCTTCAGGTGGAAGAATATCCTCATCACCCACCAGCGCATTCACACTGGGGAGCGCCCCTTTGCCTGCAAGCAGTGTTCCAAGACCTTCAGGTGCAGGAAATCCCTCACAGCCCACCAGCGGATCCATTCCAGAGGGTGTCAGGAGTGCTCGGCCCACAGCCGGCCAGGCAGGATTCAGGGGGGCTCATCAGGGAACCCTCACCCCCACCCTCTCCCAACCCCCCAGCCACTGAGGAAGACCCCCCCAACGTGTCCCGAGTGTAACAGGACCTTCAAGTACCAATCATTGTTAGTTGTCCACATGCGGAGGCACACCGGCGAGCGGCCCTTTGGCTGTGCTGACTGTGGAAAGCACTTCAGAAAACATTCCAACCTGCTGAGGCATCAGCGCACACACACAGGTGAGAAGCCCTTCTCCTGCAGCAACTGCGGGCAGCGCTTCACTCAGGCACACCAACTGGCCATGCACCAGCGCATCCACGTGCCGGAGCAACCCTTCGTCTGCGACCGGTGCCCCATGGCGTTCTGGGAGAAGAAGCCTCTCACCATCCACCAGCTCCTCCACACTGGGGAGCGCCCCTTCGCCTGCGACCAGTGCCCCAAGGCCTTCAGGGCCAAGAAAACTCTCCTGGAGCACCAGCGCAGGCATGGTGAGGAGCGACCCTTTGCCTGCGACCAGTGCCCCAAGGCCTTCAGGACCAAGAAAGCTCTCATGGCTCACCAGTACATCCACACTGGGAATCGCCCGGGATGCCCGGAGAGGTGGGGCGAGCTGTTGCCACGGACCCCTCGCGGCGGGGTGAGCCGTGGTCCGGCCAGCCCTCGCCCTGGGGGCCTTCGGTGTTCCACTGGCAGTAAGTGGGTGCTGCCGGTTCCTCGCGGGATGCTCCTTGCTGCTTTGGTCCTCATGAGCTTAGAGGGTTTTTTAAGAAACCTGAGAGCTGTCTGAAAGTAATAAAACTGTAGATAAAGCAGGGCTGACAGAGTTCCAAACGCCTTTGGCACGTGTCTGTGCACTAGAAAGTCAAGAACGATTTTATTTTCTCAAATGGCAAATAACGAAAATGCTTCCATAAATGTTCATCCCTGTGCTGAGTCTGTACCGTAAGGTGATGGATACTCTTCTCCAAATTGCTCTTGATGACTCTGAGAAGCAATTTAGAAAGGGTTAAAACAGAGTTTTAACTTCTTCCCTGTTCTACGGTAAAATATTTCTATTTAGTCAGTTTTTCTGTATCTGTCACTTCTGTTGTGTTGGCTGCTTTACCCATCCGTTGGGTTTGCTGCACTACTTTCCTCTTCGAAGCTCTCTTTGCCAGGGCTGTTCTAAGCAGCGTGGTCAGTAGGAGACCGAGCATCTTTCAGCCTTGGCCTCAGTAACTGTTGGGGAGCCGCGCGCTGGTGGGGGCGTGGCTTGTGCTGCCGGGAGGCCGGGGATTGGCCGGTCCGAGTCAGCTGAGCCGGCCGCGCGGCCTCGTCCGCCGGTCGCGTCTCGCCGCCGGTGCCGCGCCGCTGGGAGCCTCTGCCGGCAGCGGGGCTGGGGCGCTCGGGCCGACAGCGACGCCCGAGGATGAGCCCCTTCGCAGGCCCCAGCCGCGCTCCGCGGCGGTACGGCCCGGCCCGCGCTGCTCGGCCCGTGCGTGGACGAGGCGCGGCGGAGCGGAGCAGCGCTGAGCTCCGCGGGTGCTGCCTGCCGAGGTACTCGGGCGGAGAGCGCTGGGGCGTTCCGAGGCGGTGGCGGCGGGTTCCTTGCGGGCCGGTGCCCGCGGGCCGGGACGCCGTGGCCGCGCCGGCGTGCGGGAGCGGCGCCTGGGCAGGACAGGCGCGGGGCGCGGCGCTTCGACTGGCCCGGGCTCGGGACGGGCCTCGCAGGGAGCCTGGCCAGGCCGTGTGCGAGCTTCTCCAGGCGGCTCACCTGAAGCCTTTACGAACACTCGAGCTCGGCCCTTCTTCCCTTCACTTTGCGTTTGCCATGAAAACGGGGGGTTTTCCCCCGGGAGAGCTGCAGTGTGTAAGGTCACAGAGCAGGCTGGGTAACAGCCGCACCCCGGTGTTACAGGCTGGTTTGTGAGGCTTACCGCGCTGGAGCCCTGTGCGTCCCCTCGGGACGGGAGCTTAGTCTGCTTGCCTTTTCTCGAAGGCTGGTTTTGAAAGCGTGTGATTTTTCTAGTCTTTGTTTCCTTCAGAAGTTCCACGCTGTCTGCCACTCCTTACTCCTCACTGTCTGTTGGCTTGTTGTAAAACCGCCTCTGGCAGTGGTTTGTTTATGTTTTGCTTTTTTGTTTGTTTGGGGTGTCTTATGGCTTTACATCTAGTCTAGGTGATGGGCTCAAATGGGTGAAATCTGGCACCTCAGGCAGAAAGGCAGCTATATCAGTTGGTTTCCTTCTGGTATATAAACAAAATCAAAGCAATACAGCTGGTGCTGGGCCTCTTGTCTAGAAGGTTTTGGGTTTTTTCCCCACACGTACAACACACGGTGTCTATGACATTTGTTTTAGACACCACAATATAAATGTTCTTCCAGCCCACAGGAAGGGCTCATTAGCTGCTTTCTGCTGTAATGGTTGGGGACAAGAGTTCTTACACCTAAAATTGGGCACAGTCCTTGGGGTGATTGCCTGTACAGCTACTCAGTTCATAGCAGAGCCTGTGCCCAGGGTTTCCTCTGACTTGTTTGCTGCAGCCTTTCTCTGGCAATAGTACCCTGAAAACTCAAGTTTGTTCCTGAAGCAGTGACACGTGTCGTTTCTGGAGTGAAGTGTACTGCTCCTTGTTAGGATTTTTTGGGGCCGTAAAATGAAAACCATAGGTTAACACTGAGTAAATCAACAGGGATTAAAAATCCTGTTCTTAATTTGGTTTTTGTGGATGGTGTTCTGACAGAAGAGACAAATTACCTTTCTCTCTCTCTCTCTTTTTTTTTTTTTTAAAAGACCTAAATTATTTTCTAATAGGTGTCTGCTTTGGCCATAGCCAGTGGAAATGGCTTACTGCTAAAAGGAGGGAAGGAGGCAACACTTAGCAATCAAATCCTTCATCATCTGACACAGGAAGCACTCTCCGTTCATGGAATGAAAGATGCAGTGCAACTAGTAAGTGCCTAGAATGAAATCAACTATTTTGTTGCTGTGGTATGTATGAAAAGTAGAGGCAGAACTTGGGAGTTCAAACTGTTTGAACTGTAGATTGTTTGTATTGCAAGTCCCACAGGTGAAGACAGTAGAGGAAGTAGAAGATCTCTGCCGTTTGGATAAGCTGATAGATCTCATCATTGCACATGGTTCATCACAGCTAGTCAGGAGTACCCAGAAGGCTGCTAAAGGAATCCCAGTGATGGAACATAGTGAGAGGATCTGTCATGTGTATGTGGACACGGATGTCAGTGTTGAGAAGGTCACAGGAATAAGTAAGTTGAGAGAGGATGACTTAAACCTCATGGGTGTTACTGAACTTCCTATTTGGAGTGTGCGATGTGGTTATGGTAATTAATAATTTATATGCTGTTTGAAATCTTTGTTGTAAATGTTGTGTAGCCAATTACCTACTTTTAAACCTCAGTCAGAGACTTAAAGTGTGACTATCCTGCTGCCTGTAATGCTCTAGAAACTATCTTAATTCATGGAGACTTGCGGAGAACCCCGTTGTTTGATCAGATCATAGACATGTTGAGAGTAGAACAGGTCAGTCACTCATACTTACATTCTGGTTTGTTTGCTTTTTTTTTTTCTTCCTTCTTTCCTAGCACTTTAGAAGCCTTTGGGTCTGGCTGGTATAGCCCTGTTTAGTTTTGTGATGGCATAGCACTTTAGTTATCCATATGTCTGTTTGTACACACAAAAGAACTTAGGGAGACCTTTCTGTGCTGCTCTACACAACCCCAAGGGTTTTTTATAGAAATGATCTGAAAGCAGCTACTTCGGGAGAGCCAAGTGTATTGGGATACAAATGCTTCCTTTGATACAGCAAAAATAACCTGCCTTAGAAAAACATATAGATAACCCTTTCTGCCTTTTTCTTCTGACTTGCTGTTAACCTCCTAGACGCAAACCCACCTCTTCTTGAATTTAGTCATTTAGCCTCTTACCCAAGTGAATTCTTTTTTTGCTGTCTTCATTCTGAATCTTTCATCCATATTTTTTTTTAAACCTTTCATTTTATATGCCCTTTATCCTCACCCATTTTCTCTCATAGTATATCAAAGGAACAGTGAAAGGCCAATATACTAACTAGTTGTCCTGACACAGGTAATGTTTTGCCAGTAAAGATAGCAGAGCTGCACTGGGAGAGACATAGCCATGAAGTGGTGTGAATTGCACATAAACCGAGGATTTTCACACAGCAGCATGCCTTGGGCAAACAGTGTACAGATGGTAATGAATGCTGGTAAAATAGAGGGGCCACGTCTTTTGATAAGGCTGTATGTTGAAAGGGTCACAGTAGAAGTTGATAGGTAGGAGCAAGTCCTCACTTACTGGACTTTTATTATTTCTTGGGAAGAGTAGGGTGAAAGATAGATCTCTGGACTTTGGAATTGAGGAATGTGAGGGCTCATGCGCTTCCATCACCACCCACCCAACTCCCAGTGCAGTGGGGAGTTTGTATTGCTGTGCGTGATGTTATATGGCATGGAATATCCCTTTGGTCAGCTCTCACAGTTGTGTCCCCTCCCAGCTACCTGCATGCTCCCACCTTTCTTTCTAGGGGAATGGAGTGGGGGAACAAGAGAAAGCCTTGATGCTGTACCATCTCTGGTCAGCAACAGCCAAAACCTCGATGTGTTTTTGACACTTTTGGTCAGGAGTCCAAAACCTAGCACCGTAGGTAGTGCTGTGAAGAAAATGATCTCCATCCCACACAGAGTACAAGAAGCCACACTTTCCCCTGGAAGACATCATCAGTATGCTTAGAAGCCCCAAATGCTTCTGGTATTGCAGGTGAAGATTCAGGCTGGCCCAAAGTTTGCATCTTGCTTGACGCTCAGCCCTTCAGAAGGGAAATCTCTCTGCACAGAATATGGGGACCTGGAGTGCTGCACTGAGGTGGTGGACAGTGTCCAAGAGGCTGTTGAACATACCCACAATTAGGGAAGTTCTCACACACACGTTCTCATCACAGAGAATGGTTAGTGATCGGTCTGCTTCCTTAAGCTGCTGTTCTGGTTTGGCTGCTGATTTTTGGTGTTTGTGTAACTGCTAATGTTGCAATCTCTGTAGTAGAACTAACTGGAGGTCCATGAGCTAAATGTGCCTGTAGTCCTGTTTAGCTCAGAGAGAACGTGTCGTGTGGCCCTTCTTCCTGGGCATTAAGGAGTATACTTGAGCCACTGGCTGATGGCAAGTCAATGCACGCTCTTGCCAGGCGACTGGCTTTGTGTTGCTGTATTGCACAGACTTACTGCATGACAGGATTTTGCAGAAGATGAGCTTCTATACTACCTCACTGGAGGGAGTAAGGACTCTAGGGAATATCAGACTTTATCCACTTTGTTTTCCCATGGCACTTTTATATCTTGCAAAGAAGGACCACAACTGTTTTCCCCTACTTCTCCCCGTCCTTTACGTTCCCACTTTGCATCCCTACTAGAAAAGCTGTGTTGATAGCAATTCACAGTTTCTCACCTTTGTTGTGAACTTGTGATCCTTTGTGCAGCTCTGTGCTGCTCCCATCCCAGGCACCTCTGCTACACAGAGTTTGAACGCTGTGCTAGTTCAAACCCTAGCTAGAACTGTGCCAGATTCTCAGACCAAGCCTGGAACTCCTGAGAATCAGCTGCAGTAAGGCAAGGTTGGTACGTGACTGATCAGTGTGTGGATCAAAGAGGCTTGTTTCTACACCTCCTGCTGAGCTGAAATGAGTGTGGCTGAAAGCCATCATTCCGTACCGTAACCCGCTGCCACGAGGCAGAACACGCTAGTGATGTGTCAGGTTGTGTGCTGGAAAAAGATCTTGTCGCTGAGGGTGACTGACCAGCAACTCGCAGCCTTACAGGGAGCAGAGTCCTCCAGCTCTTAGCTGATTACAGGTGTTATTTCTGCACCTGCAATAGCAACTCAGCTTAGGACTTTTCAGTGTTGGGAACGATTCTGTATTTGAGATTGACTGCAAAATGTTGTTTGAGGCAGCTGTCCCTTCTCCACAGACATAGAGCTGTCTGTGGAGACAGGTTCTAGATTGGATATATTTAGAATTAGAATTTTGTAATATTTGAAAACTTGTAATGCTTGCAGCCATGTCTGCTTGATAAGCACGCTGGGAAGAAGGTATAAATGAACGTGGTTTAGGCCAGGCTGTTCAAATACTTGGGTTCAGCCTAGGATAGTGATGCTGAGGATAAACCATGACAGTTTAGCAGTTTGAATACTGAGGTAGGATTAGTGTATGATCTTACTGTCTAGTAAAATGTTTTCAGGAAAGGAACCATAGTAAAAGTTGAAGCCTAGATGTTTCATCTGTGTGGAACAGCAGATAGTTCAATATCTCTTTCCTGCCAGAGGTGGTTAATACTACAATACAGACTAAGTAGAGTAATTTTAGAAGTAGGTAGCAAAGATGTTTTGTTCCTCTGCCTGTGGGTTGATGCTGACATGCCTCAGCAGTAAGAGAAGATAATTGTAGAGCATGCTGAGTTGGAAGAGACCCATCAGGATCATCAGGCCCAGCTCCTGGCTCCACACAGGCCCAGCCACATCAGAGCAGGGCACTTGCCCAGATGCTGCTTGCCCTCAGCCCAGCTCAGGGCTGTGACCCCTTCCCTGAGGAGCCTGTGCCAGCAGCCGACCCCCCTCTCGCCTCTATTCAATCACAATAAAGTTGCATGCATGTAATGATCAAAAAATGCAACACGGGATCTGAAACTGGTGAACTGTTTTCCTTCTGTTTGTTTTTCTGCAGATGCTGTGGAGAATGCCATGCTTTGTTCCTGCTGGGCAGACTGAGCTGCTGCCTGCTGCGACAGCCCTGCAGCATCGAGGAATGAAAGGCAGGAACTGATCTGAGTACCAGTTGCTTAAACAGGCACACCTGCTCCGAGTAGTACAAGACAAGGGAAACACTGTTTACAGAGGTAGAACCTCAGAAATGCCTGCAGGAAGCAATTACTGTGTCAGCTGGAACTTTCAATGTTCCAGTGATTGAAAAAATTCTAGGGTCTTGCAATATCTTCTCACTATGATAAAAAAGGACATAAGATCATAGTCTTGACTACTGTAGCTTTTGTTTGGGTTGGGTGGTGTTTTTTTAAGGATTAGACCCTCAGGAAACAAGTCTAAGATCAATTACCTCTTGCACTTTTCTCTCTAAAAGGAACTCTGCAGCAGGTGGAAGTGTAAAAATGACAATCTTTGACATAATAATGAAGGTCCTTTAACTTAGAAATAAGGTAAATGTAATTTTTGGCATTTGAAGACGATCTGAAAAAGGCAGGTCACTGGAAGGCAAGCAGTTGTTTTCACATAAAGGTACAAAACTGCTGGGTATAAAGTGAATGTCTTCTAAGGATTAACTACCTTTTACCTTTTGTATAGCCTGCAGGTGCTGAAGTGGGAATTAGCACTTCTTGTATCCATGCAGGTGGACCAGTGGGAATTGAAAGACTCTTAACTACCAAGTGGTTGCTGAGGGGGGAGAATCATGTTGCTTCTGACTTCTCAGAGCATGAAGTATCTCCCTGAGAGCCTCCCTCTCCCTCAGAGAAATTTCAACTAGGAACATCCCTGCTGGGGGATGGGGGTGAGGGCTATAAATATTTCCTGGAGCTTTTCAGGCTTCAGGGTGCTCTCTGGGGAGTTTGTTTTTCATCTCCAGGAACGTTGTTCCCTGTCACTGTGTGGTACAGTGAATACATGATCCCATCTATGCGATTTTAAAAAAATTCCCTGTTTCCTTAGATAGTATCTGCAAACTGACCTCACTTTTTTCCAGACACAGACTCCTTCAAAACATACAAGTAACCTAAGGAAAAAATGGAGTATCTGCTGCATTCTCTTCTTTATCTGAGTGCTTCCTATGGGGAATATGCTGTGTGGAGAATCATAACTTTTTTTTGTCTTTCCTTTATTCGAATACTGCGGTGTCTGGCAGAGAGCAACACACAGTTCAATATGAATTTTAGGTGAAGCCATCTTATTAGGTGAAATCACACAGATTATTTCTTACTGCAAATGTGGCAAGTTAAACTACTAATTGGTTACACACGCTATTCTCACCGTAGTGATTGGTTAGTAATTATAACGAGTTCTGATAAACCTATCTTATAGCTAAATATCCTTAGTTTACCTTTGATGCCTAAAAGTATCCGCACACCTGCTGTTTTGAACCTCTTGTTATGGTTGGGTCCTAAGATGTTCTTTTACTCCCAAATACCTTCCCATAACTGCTTCTTAGTTTAGGGCAGCCTGTACCCCTATCAGCAAGGCCGCTGTGTTTTGAGAATGTGATTATTAAGATCCTCTCTGCTTGAGGAACTCCTTTCTCATGGGAACAGAAGAATATTGTCAGGGCCTAAATTTTGGGAGGAGAGAGCTAGGCCGCTAGCAGGCCTGCTGTCTTCCCTGACAATATACCTGTTCAGGAGACCAAATGTGGTGAGTTTTGGGGCTCAGCAGTGCAGGCCCTGCAGCTCAAGGATGCCTCAAGCCATCTCCAGCTTCACACACTTCAGCACAGCTCCTGCCTGGCCCTGCTCCACAGAGGCAGCTCCAGCCCCGGTTGAATGCAGCTCCTTTCCCAAAACAAAACCATTTGTTCTGGCTGTGAGGTTACTGGCTCAGCCCTGCGGGCTTTATTTTTGCCCCAGCTCTAGTTTGTGACTTCAACTCCTTTCTGAGCCTCACACAAATAGTTTCAGCCCCAGCCTCTCCATCTTTATTCCAGCTCTGAGATTTCAGCTCCAGCCCCGCAGCCCTGACTTCAGCTCCTTTCCCAACCCCAACCGCCTTTATTCCAGCTCTGTGATTTTTATTTCCAGCCCCAGTCTTTATTCCTGCCCAAAGTGATTCCAGCTCCTTTCTAAACCCCACAGCATTCATTTCAGTCCTGGCCCTAGTGTCTTTATTCATACCCCAAATGATTCCAGCTCCTTTCCCACACAACCTTTTTTGCACCCCTATAGTTTTATTTACAGCCCCAGAGTCTTTATCCCTGCACCAAGTGATTTCAGCTCCTTTCTGAAGCCCAGTCTTGATTCCAGCCCCAGGTTTGGTGTTTTGGCTCCAGCCACAGCCAATCATAGAATGGCATGGGTTGGAAGGGACCCCAAGGATCACAGAGCTCCAACCCCCTGCCACAGGCAGGGCCACCAACCTCAGGCCTGGAGCTACACAAGGCTGCCCAGGGCCCCATCCACCCTGGCCTTGAACACCCCCAAGAATGGGGCACCCACCCCCTCTCTGGGCAGCCTGGTCCAGCACCTCACCAATGTTTCTGTAAAAAAGTTCCCCCTCATATCTAAACCTTCCTTCCTTTAGTTTTAATCCATCCTCCTTGCCCTGCCATTATCTGCCCTTTTAAAAAGTTGAATCCCCTCCTGTTTCTCTGCTCCCTTCAGGGACTGGAAGGCTGCAATGAGGTCCCCCTGCAGCCTTCTCTCCAGGCTGACCCAGCCCAGCTCCATCAGCCTCTCTTTGTAGGGGAGCTGCTCCAGCCCTCTGAGCATCTTTGTAGCTCCACTGACCCCTCTCCAACAGTTCCACATCTCTCTTGTATTTGGGGCCCTGATACTCAGCTCCAGCTCTGTTGTTTCTTGGCTCCAGCCCTGCAGCTGTGATTTCAGCTCCTTTCCCACACCAACTGCCTTTATTCCAGCTCTGTGGTTTTTATTTGCAGCCCCAACCTTTATTCCACCCCCACCATCTTATTCCAGCCCCAAGCAACTTCAGCTCTTTTCCAAAGCCCACAGCATTCATTCCAGCCCCTTTATTCCCAGCCCTGGTGTCTATTTGTGTCCCAAGTGATTTCAGCTCCTTTCCCACACAAACAACCTTTATTACAGCCCTGTAGTTTTGATTCCTGCCCCAGATTTGGTGCTTCGGCTCCACCCAGAGCCAATATTCAGCTCCAGCTCTGTCGTGTCTTAGCTCCTTTCCTACATCAACCACCTTTATTCCAGCTCTGTGATTTTTATTTCCAGCCCAACAGTCTTTATTCCTGCCTGGAGTGATTTCAGCTCCTTTCTGAATCCCACAGCAATAATTTCAGCCCCAGCATCTTTATTCACAGTCCCAGCCCCTTTATTCACAGCCCCCAGTGTCTTTATTCCCATCCCCAAGTGATTTCAGTTCCTTTCCCACACCAACAGCCTTTATTTCCAGCCCGAGTGTATATTCCTGCCCCAAGTGATTCCAGCTGTTTTCCAAGCCCCACACTACTGCTCCCCTCTTTCTTCAGCCCCTTGCTCCCAACCCCCTATTTATTCCAGCCCTACTGACTTTACTCCAGCTCAGTGTTGTTTCAGCTCCAGCTCTGCAGCTTTCCTCTGGCTCTGCCTTCTCCTGGCAGCACCGGGGGCTGTTGACAAAGCCTTAAATCAACCACTGTCATCAATTGGAGCCCCACGGCCCTGACACCCCCCAGCCCCTGCCAGCAGCAGCAGCTGGGGAGAGGAAACAGCTGCTGGGCCTCCAGTTGGTCCTCCCCAAAGGTTGGTGCTGAGCCGCAGCTCCCCCCTCCCCACTTCAGGCCAACGCACAGCACCTATGTCTTTGCGGGGCTGGAGGCACCCCTGGGGCTCCTCCTCCGGATTTTAGGGGTAATGGGGGGGCACCCACCCCAAGGCCCGGGAGTGTGTGGGAACTGAGGACTGCTCTCACTGGGGGGAGGCGGCCCCATGACACGGGGGGCAGGGGCACCCCCGGGACAGACCTTACTTCACTTCACTGCTCCCTGTGTCTTTCAGCCATCGGGGCACACAACGGCTTTCACACTCAGAGCTTCATTGCCATCACAAGTCGGTATTTAAAGCTCCAAGATGCCGCTCGCGGTAACACCCGCGGCTGTCCGAGCCCGGCCGCCCGACCCGCACTGGGGCTCCGGCCCCTCTCGCCCCGCCATAGGCGCGGCCGGTGCCCCTCCAGCCTGGGGCTGCGGCTCAGCGACAGGAGCAGGAAGCGGCTCCCAAGACAAGACCCCACTGCTGCACCCCCCGCGGTACACAGCTCGCCCAGGCCCAGCCCACACCCCTCGCCCCACCAAAACACACGAGTCCCTCGGTGGCCGGCGCTCCCGGAGCATCCCGGCCAAGCTCAGCAGCTTCCCAAGATTCCCGCTGCCGCCGCTTCTCACTGATAGCGGTAGGCTCCCGCCGTCCGTTTTAAAGCGTCTGGCCACGCCTACCGGCTCCCGACCGCCTATCGCTGCCGCGCCAATCTACGTTATGGCCCAATCACGTAATTCCTTTTCAATCTGGTCCCCGCCCCCCGTGGTCGCCACTCCGTCCAATCCCCGCCCATCGTTTCAATCCGTTCCGCCCCGTCTCCGCTCCGCGCACTCCAGCTCGCCCGTTCGGTTTGGCTGTGCCCAGTTCCTGCCCGATGTTTCAATCCGGCCCCGCGCTGTCCCACAGCTGGGACCGCCCCGGCTCGAGAAGCCCCGGGGCGGCGGAGCCTCCGTGTCCCGGCTCTTGTTGGGGTCCCGCAACCCCGCCCTCTCTCGAGGAGGTGTTCCAGGCCCTGGGGCGGGGGCGCCAGGGCAGCTGCGGAGCCGGGCCGGGCCGGGCGGAAGCGGCCGGGAGCCGGAAAGGGAAGAAGGGGCGGGCTCTTCACAGAGCCGAGCTCAGCCGTCGCCGCCGCTTCGTCGCAAGGAGCGGCCCGGAAACACCGTGCGCGGCCCCGGTACCCAGCCTGGAGGAGCTCAGCACCGCAGGGCCCGGGCCCTGGCCCGAGTGGTCCCGCCCGGTCTCGGCTACCGCGGCTGCGCGGGCACAAGCGGCGGCCGGGCCCGGCCGACGCGATCTGAGATGCTTCCCGGCTCGGGGGTTTGATCGGGAACTGGCAGCGACCGCGATGCCCCCCGCACTGGCACACCAACGCCGGCCTCCGGGGCGAGGGCGCTAAGACTCCCGAACCGGCTGCGGCGGGATCGCGGCCTTCGGGGGACGGAGGCGGCCGGGACGCGGAGCGGAAGGGGGGCGGGCCCGGATTGAAAGGACAAGGCGCGATTGGGCGGAGCTGCGGCCGCTGGGGCGGGGCGGTGTGACGGGCGAGGCTGTGTCGGACCGGATAGAGAACAGCGGGCTGGCTAGGGCGGGCGGGATGGGCGGGGCTTGCGGGGGCGGGCGGGATGGACGGGGCGGGCGGGATGGGCGGGGCTGGCGTGGATGGGCGGGGCTGGGTGGATGGGCGGGGCTGGGTGGTGTCTCCGGCCCGGATTGGTGGGGCCGGAGTCTGGGGAGCGCGCGCGCAGTGGCGTTAGCGTGGAGTGGAGGAGGAGCTGCTGTCCCGGGGGGGGCTGGTGAACCGGGCCGGGGGCGCTGGGAGCGGGGCAGCGCTGAGCGGCTGCGAGCCCCGTGTGCCTGGCCGAGCCGGAGCCTATTTTCGCGCAGGCAGATGGGCTCGCGGTGTGTTCCGGGGCCGGTGTAGGAGCCGGGGGCGAGGGGCGGGTGGGGAGAGCCGTCCCGAGGCGGGTTCAGGTGGGCGGTGTCCCAGGCAGGGCAGCCGGTTCGGTCCCTTGTGCCGAGCAGAGCCAAGCCCCGTCCCGCCGACTTCTCCCTGCTTGGGTCGGGTGGGTGCAGCCCTGGAGGCCGGCACGGAGCCGAGCAGCTCTTGGTGTCCGCGGGGAGGGTGGAGCCGGTGCCACCAGCCACTGCCCGGGCGCTGGGGACGGTTCGGTTCCCGAGCGGGGCCGAAGCTGCACCAGGGGTCGGGGTTGTGGTCGAGCTATGCTGGGTTGTCCCTGTCCCAGCTCCCTGATCGGCTGGGGCAGGAAATGGTGATTAAATAAAGATAGAACAGAAAACACTGCTAACCCTGTTACTATTTTGTTGTGATGTTGTAATTGAAGGCACAAGAACTGTGGTGTAGTGAAGTGTAATCGAGTGCAATAAAGCTTTCCCCGGGTGTAGGTGGGGGGATGCTGCCCTAGGTGCCCTGGGACTGGTTTCTCCCTGTGGGATGTGGCCCCCACTTCCCAAGCACTCGTGAGCCAGGGCTCTGGGTTGTCGGTGGGCACCCTCTCCTTTTCCCTTCACACAACTGTCTGGAGCGGCAGCCCCGGGGGTGTGTCCAGCGCTCCCAAAGTGAGGACTGAGTGCTGCGTTTACTCTTAAGTAACAGAGTAAATCCACGTACAGGAACTCATCCCATTTTCTTTTCCTTTTACAAAACAGTATAAACTGCAGAATAGCGTTATGGTTCACGGTTCCGTTCAAAGGTCACTCTTTGCTATTTTTGCCGTGCTGCTCCAGCCCACGCCCCTCCGAAAGCCTCCCTTTATGCTGAGCACGATGGCACTGGTATGGAGTAGCCCTCTGCTTAGTTTGGGTGAGGTGCCCTGTCCCTGTCCCTTCCAGCTCCCGGGGTGCCCCCCAGCCTGTTCCGTAGCCGGGCAGTAGGAGAAGCTGGCAAGCGTGTGGCCGCTGGGCACGCAGTGAAAGCACTGGGGTGTGTTAGCCACAGCGCTCTCGCCGTAACGCCGAGCGCAGCCGGGGACAGAACCGTCCCGCCCGGCTCCGCGCCGCTCGGTGCTGCCGCCTGGCGGACACGCCGCGGTACTGCGCCGGGCGGCTGAGCGCATGAAAGCCGCTGCGTTCTGCATCCTTGCGGACTCGGCGCGGTACCGCGTGGGTGCTGGCGAAGTCCGCTGCGTGCTGTCGCCTTGCCGACACCCTCCGGTACTGCGGCTGGGCGGCGCAGCGCTAGCGGTAGAGCGCGTTAAAACAGGGCGCCGCCGTTGCCTAACAACCACGCCGTAGTAGCGCCGCAAGACCGAGGAGCATGCGCAGGTAGAGGGAGCGCAATGCGCTCGGTGCTGCCGCCTGGCGGACACGCCTCGGTACTGCGCCGGCTGGCCCAGCGCACGAACGCCGCTGCTTTCTGCCTCTTTGCGGACCCGTCGCGGTACCGCGACGATGCACGAGAAACCCCCTGCGTTCTGCCGCCTTGCGGACACTCCGCGGTTCTTCGGGCGGGCGGCTCAGCGAGAGCAGCAAGGCGCTTCAACAGGGCGCGCCGCCGTTGCCTAGCGACCGCACCACGGTAGCACCGCAGGACGAAGGAGCATGCGCAGTAGTGCGCTCTGAAGCTGCCCGGAGTATCCCGCACATGCGCTCTGGAGAAATGTTGAGCCCCGCGGAATGCTGGGAAGTTTACCCTGCGCATGCGCCTGGAGAAAGAGTCGACACCTGCAGGTAGCTGGCGGCGCACGCGCAGTAGGTCGCGCGCTGTCCGCTCGGTGCTGCCGCCTGGCGGACACGCCGCGGTACTGCGGCCGGGTGCCGCCGAGCACGAAAGCCGCTGCGTTGTGCCTGCGTGCGGACCCGCCGCGTGCCTGCGGCGGTGCACACGAAACGCGCTGCGTGCTGCTGCCTTGCAGATACGCCGCGGTTCTGCGGCCGGGAGACGCAGACGGAGCGGCAGAGCGCTGCTGCCTCTCTGAGGGCACGCTGCGGGAGCTGGCGGGCGGCCGCGGGCGGGAGATGGGGTCGGGAGGAGGCGGCGGCAACGACCCCCGGGCCCTCCCCGGCCGCTCTCCCCGCTGCCTCCCCCGCTCCCCGCCTGACGCGGCGAAGCTGCGGGCGGCCGGCGGAGGCGGCGCCAAGAGGGGACATCGCGCTTTGCCAGCACGTCTTCCCTTGACCCTGCTTCCCCTCCGGCACTGCGCATGCGCCCTCTCCTCCCGTCCGCCCTCCCCTCCCCTCCACCCCCCCGCCCTGCCGTCCGCTCTCCCGTCCGCCCGGGCCACTCCTCCCGCTTCTTCCTCCGCTCCCCGCCTGCCGCGGCGAAGCTGCGGGTGGCCGGCGGAGGCTGCGCTAAGAGGGGAACCGCTCTGGGCGGCGCTGGTGAGTGGGGGGGGCCCGGGGCTCTCGGGGTGGTCTCGGGGGTGTCCCAGGGTGCCAGGGGGTGGTGGGTGGCGGTCTCAGGGCGTCCTGGGGTGGTCCCGGGTGTCTCAGGGTGCCTGCGGATCGTGGGTGGGTGCCTCAGGGGGTCTTGGGGTGGTCCTGGGTGCCTCGGGGTGGTCTCAGGGAGCCAGGGTGTCCTGGGGCTGGTTTCATGGGGTCCTGTTTTGGTCCTGGGGGTCTGTGGTGGGGTCTCAGGGTGCCAGGGGGTCGTGGGTGGGGGTCTCAGGGGGTCCTGGGGAGGCCCTGGGTGTCTCGGGGTGGTCTCAGGTTTCCAGGGCATCCTGGAGGTGGTCTCATGGGGTCCTGTTTTGGTCCTGGGGGGTCTCTACGGGTGTCTCAGGGTGCCAGGGGGTGGTGGGTGGGTGCCTCAGGGGGTCTTTTGGTGGTCCCGGGTGCCTCGGGGTGGTCTCAGGGTGCCAGGGTGTCCTGGGGCTGGTTTCATGGGGTCCTGTTCTGGTCCTGGGGGTCTGTGGTGGGGTCTCAGGGTGCCAGGGGGTCGTGGGTGGGGGTCTCAGGGGGTCCTGGGGAGGCCCCGGGTGTCTCAGGGTGGTCTCAGGTTTCCAGGGCATTCTGGGGTTGGTCTCATGGGGTCCTGTTTTGGTCCTGGGGAGTCTCTAGGGGTGTCTCAGGGTGCCAGGGGGTTGTGGGTGCAGGTCTCATGGGGGTCCTGGCGTGGTCCCGGGTGCCTCGGGGTGGTCTCAGGGTGCCAGGGAGTCCTGGGTATGGGTCTTGGGGTGGTCCCGGGGGTCTCTGGGGGCTTGTCGGGCATCTTGGGGTGTTCTTGGGGGTCTCTGTGAGGGTCCCAGGGTTCCAGGGGGTACTGAGGGGAGGTCTCAGGGTGTCTTGGGGTGGTCTCTGGGAGCGCTTCAGGGTGCCAGAGGTTCCTGGAGGGGTCTCGGGGGGTCCCGGGCGTCTCTGGGGGATTCTTGGGGGATCCTTGGAAGTGCCCAGGGGTCTTGAGGAGTCTCATGGGGGGGTCCTGGGGTGATCCCGTTTGTCTCTGGGGAGGGGTCTCTGTGAGGGTCTCAGGGTCCAGGCGGTCCTGGGGGTGGTCTCATGGGGTCCTGGTTTGGTCCGGGGGGGGATCTCTTGTGGGGTCTCAGGGTGCCAGGGAGGGACCTGTGGTGGTCCTGGGGGTCTTTGGGGACATCTCAGGCATCCTGGGGTGTTCTTGGGGGTCTATGCGAGGGTCTGAGGTTTCCAGGGGTTTCTGGGGGGGTCTCAGAGGGTCTTGGGGGTCTCAGGGTGGTCTTGGGGGTGTCTGGGGGTTCTCAGGGTGCCAGGGGTTCCTGGAGGGGTTTCGGGGGTGCCGGGCATCTCTGGGGGATTCTTGGGGGATCCTTGGGAGAGCCCAGGGGCCCTGAGGAGTCTCATGGGGGGTCCTGGTGTGGTCCTGGGTATCTCTGGGGGGGTCTTGGTCATCCTGGGGAGGTCTTTCGGCTGGCTGGGGGGAGTCTCAGGGTGCCAGGGGATCTGGAAACAACCCGGGCTTGTGGGGTTGTTTTAGTTGGCTAGGGGAAGTTGGTTGGGGCTGGCGGGTGTTTGGGGATGCTGGGGGTGTCTGTGGGGTTTGTGTGAGTTTGTGTCTCTCTTTAATTGGAGCTTGTGGGTTTTTGGGCTCGTGGGGTTGTTTTGTCAGAGGAGGGCTTGGGGCTTCTGTTGTGGTTTTTGTAGTGTTTAGTGGTTATTTTGGTGGGGTTTTGTGGTTTGTTTGGTCGATTTTGTTTGTTTGGGTTTTTTTAAAACTGGGTTTTAGCGGTTTCTGTGGCTTGCAGGTTTATTTAAATGTTTTTTTTTTCTGGGCTGGGCAAGCTCAGGCGTTGGATGGAGTTTCTTATTTATTTACCACATTCCCATAAATGAAACCGGAGCGCAGATTCTGCTCTGCCTTTTGTTTCCTTGGCAGCAAACATCTACCCCCCTCAGCTAGTGTAACAGACGGGCCCTGGCAAGTAGGCTTCGCACTGGGGTGTCTGTTTTGGGAATGGTTCCGTCGGTCTCGGCTCTGCTCGAGAGGAGGAGCTGAGCTGGACCTGTGCTTTGCCCTGGCAGATGCCGTCCTGGAGAAGGCCGTGCACAAGCACGTTCTGAAGCTGTGGAAGGGCCCCGTTGAATCGATGTTGAGAGAGTTTCACGCCGCAGACAGCTCTTGGAAAGAGCAACAGGAAAACCTGCAGCTGGTGCGGCAGAGGGATCCTCAGGAACCGGGCGTGCTTGTTCCCACAGCAAACTTTGTGGATGTTGAAAAGATTCGCTGCTACTGTATGCACCAGAAAAGTAACCCTTTTTTTTGTTGGGTTTTTTTTTTCTTTTCCTTTTTTCTCTCTCTTTAGCTTATTTTAAATCTGCCATGGTCAGAGGAAGGTACAGCAGGAATTCTCGGGGCAGTGGTATCAGTATCTAATTCTGTCAATTCCTTTTAATGCTGAATGTTTAGAGCATGCTTTGGTAGAGGTACATGCAGAGCAACGTCCTTGCACCTTATTGTCTTTGATGGTCAGAGACATTTTGTGGTTGATGGACTTGCATTCTTTTTCCACTCTGATTTTTCTCTTAAGTAACAGAGTAAATCGACGTACGGGACCTCGTCCCATTTGCCTTTCCTTTTACAGAGCAGTATGAACTGCAGAATAGCGTTACGGTTCAGGGTTCCGTTCAAAGGTCACTTTTTGCCATTTCATTTATACACTGACCACTCAGTGAGCTGATTTTTACGCAAAATTCCGTGTTACAGCAGTTGCAGGTAGACTGTCAGGGTCCCCTTTTGAGATATTTTTTGAAGGATAAAGAATTCTGTAATTCCACGTGTGATTTTAACATTGAGGATGCAGGAATGAATCTCTGGCTGGCTTTAGAGCATTGCATTGAAAGTCTGAGTGGTTTCTCTTCTTTCCCTGCTACAGGTGAGAGCTCGGGAGCTCGTGTTCCCCGTGAGAAGGCGGCACGTAACCCCGGGGCTGGGGATTCCGGCGCCTTTATCTGAGCTGGATGTATGGCTGTCTGGGTCCGTGTTTGTGCCTGTTGGTCTTGGCAGAACCCGGTGGGTGGGAAGAGAAAGACGAGAGAGAGCCCAGTTCAGGATTAAAATGTGTTGTTAGTCTTGCTAGTTCAGGCTCCTTTCAGAAAATGAGCAAAGAGGGTTGGTAAGGCTGATGATTTTTTTTTTTTTTCTGTTTTTGTCAGCTGGGGGGTTTGGGTGGGTTGCTTTAATGGGGTCTGGGGTTTGTGTAACCTTTAATTTAATGAGCCCACTTCAAGTGTCTAAACACTCAATCAGATCTTTTCCTCAAAAACTCTGCAGTAATCCTATTTTCATCATATCCTTGAGTGAGGAAGTAATGTTTCAGTATATTTTTAACCTAAAACAGACTCTGAAAAAGGAAGAGATCACAAATCAATAGTCTGAAATGGATGCAATGAAGTTCCTGCAGTGAAACTAGTTTAGTTAATGATGAGTCTTATCAGTGCATGCAGTCATGTTAAAAGTTTATTTGCTCTATGCTACTAAAACAACAACTAAAAAGGCTTTGCTATTTTGCTTTGCTTTTTCTTTCCTTCTTTGTGCAAAAACTCCCACATTTTCATTACAGGAGCTGTTCAGTAACTAAAATGTATTTAATTCCCAATAACACTTTCTTTAGGCAAGCAGATTACACCATACCACTAAATTCTGAAACCTGGTTGAAGAGTTTACCTCTATAAAGTGGACTTTTGAGATTCCCATGTTCAATTAACTAAGCAGGTGGAATGGGATATCCAGGTTAAATTTAAAGACACCGCTTTTCGAGTTTTGTAAAGAAATTCTGCTGACACAACCCCCTGATACAGAAGACATCTAAACACTGGATCAGCTACAAATGTCCTGGGATCACTGGAAAATAGGAAGTCCATGCAAGAACACATGCAAGAAGTTGGAGGGTAAGAGTGTGTTTATTTTTTCCAGAGAAAATTGTTGTCTAGTCCAGCTAACTGCAAGAGATAAAAAGCAGCAGGGACAGCTCATTAGCGAGCAAAGAGGCTGGCAGAACATCAGAAGCCCCCTAACAACTTCACAGCCAACACCTTCCTGTTCACAGGAAGCTCAGGACAAGCGCTAGCCTGTGCGGAGCTCAGAGCTGACATCAAGTCATCAAAACATATCAGAGCCAAGGCAGCTGTCTAGATGTGAACTGACAAAAATACAATGACCAGTGTAGCTCTAGGCCAGCCACAGAAGTGCAGAAACACTCCTGCTGTTGAGTCACAGCAACAGGGAGTTGTGAGTAGCTGTGAAGCAGATAGAAACCTACAGACCTCACACAGGATGACAGTTTTCAGAGATGACTGGTGATTTATTGCTGTAAAACAGCTTAAAGTCACCAGTGCAAAAATCCCAGTGCTGCAATTTGTTTTAAAAAGATAATGCTTGGCACCTTTCAGAGATCAGGTCCCTTTAACCGCGGTAGGTGACTATAAAATCTCAGTCACTCTACCTGTAAAATCCAAGAGGTCCAGATGACTCAACATGAGATGTCTTGCCAGGACTCATGTGTGGAGAGCCTGGCTCAGTGCTGGCTACCAGAGGAGGGACACGGCAGCCTGGATTTGCTTGAGGTGGTGTGAGCAGGGTAAGTGTTAGCTCGAGGTCAGCTTGACCCAGTAGCTAGCACTAACTGGGTATTGCTGGTGCTCGGACACCTGCAGGATGCGATAAAAGGATGTTTGAACTTCAGGAATGTGGAAACAGAACAGAGAGGGGCCGGGCCGGCATCTGTCTGCGTGACCAATGGTGAGCTTGACTTCTGCAATACGCATGAGCTAATTAAGCAGTGTATTTAACCACGGCTTGCTCGAATAAAATTGGGACTTGCTGATGAACCATGTGGTGGTCGAAGTCTCCCTTCTCCGACATGTCACCCACAGCGCTCTCGCCGTAACGCCGAGCGCAGCCGGGGACAGAACCGTCCCGCCAGGCTCCGCGCCGCGTTCTGCTGCGGCGCTGGACTCGCTGTGCGTGGAGCGCGCAGCCGTTGCCTAGCAACTGTGCCGCGGTAGCGCCGGAGGACCGAGGAGCATGCGCAGTAGCGCGCATAGAAGCTTCCCGGAGTATCCCGCACATGCGCCTTCGGGCGATGTGGTGCCCCGCGGAATGCTGGGAAGTGTACCCTGCGCATGCGCCTGGCGGGTGAGTCGACACCAGCCGGTAGCTGGCGGCGCACGCGCGGTAGGTCGCGCGCTGTCCGCTCGGTGCTGCCGCCTGGCGGACACGCCGCGGTACTGCGGCCGGGTGCCGCCGAGCACGAAAGCCGCTGCGTTGTGCCTGCGTGCGGACCCGCCGCGTGCCTGCGGCGGTGCACACGAAACGCGCTGCGTGCTGCTGCCTTGCAGATACGCCGCGGTTCTGCGGCTGGGAGACGCAGACGGAGCGGCAGAGCGCTGCTGCCTCTCTGAGGGCACGCTGCGGGAGCTGGCGGGCGGCCGCGGGCGGGAGATGGGGTCGGGAGGAGGCGGCGGCAACGACCCCCGGGCCCTCCCCGGCCGCTCTCCCCGCTGCCTCCCCCGCTCCCCGCCTGACGCGGCGAAGCTGCGGGCGGCCGGCGGAGGCGGCGCCAAGAGGGGACATCGCGCTTTGCCAGCACGTCTTCCCTTGACCCTGCTTCCCCTCCGGCACTGCGCATGCGCCCTCTCCTCCCGTCCGCCCTCCCCTCCCCTCCACCCCCCCGCCCTGCCGTCCGCTCTCCCGTCCGCCCGGGCCACTCCTCCCGCTTCTTCCCCCGCTCCCCGCCTGCCGCGGCGAAGCTGCGGGTGGCCGGCGGAGGCTGCGCTAAGAGAGGAACCGCTCTGGGCGGCGCTGGTGAGTGGGGGGGGCCCGGGGCTCTCGGGGTGGTCTCGGGGGTGTCCCAGGGTGCCAGGGGGTGGTGGGTGGCGGTCTCAGGGCGTCCTGGGGTGGTCCCGGGTGTCTCAGGGTGCCAGGGGGTGGTGGGTGGGTGCCTCAGGGGGTCTTGGGGTGGTCCTGGGTGCCTCGGGGTGGTCTCAGGGAGCCGGGGTGTCCTGGGGCTGGTTTCATGGGGTCCTGTTTTGGTCCTGGGGGTCTGTGGTGGGGTCTCAGGGTGCCAGGGGGTCGTGGGTGGGGGTCTCAGGGGGTCCTGGGGAGGCCCTGGGTGTCTCGGGGTGGTCTCAGGTTTCCAGGGCATCCTGGAGGTGGTCTCATGGGGTCCTGTTTTGGTCCTGGGGGGTCTCTACGGGTGTCTCAGGGTGCCAGGGGGTGGTGGGTGGGTGCCTCAGGGGGTCTTTTGGTGGTCCTGGATGCCTCGGGGTGGTCTCAGGGAGCCAGGGTGTCCTGGGGCTGGTTTCATGGGGTCCTGTTTTGGTCCTGGGGAGTCTCTAGGGGTGTCTCAGGGTGCCAGGGGGTTGTGGGTGCAGGTCTCATGGGGGTCCTGGCGTGGTCCCGGGTGCCTCGGGGTGGTCTCAGGGTGCCAGGGAGTCCTGGGTGTGGGTCTTGGGGTGGTCCCGGGGGTCTCTGGGGGCTTGTCGGGCATCTTGGGGTGTTCTTGGGGGTCTCTGTGAGGGTCCCAGGGTTCCAGGGGGTACTGAGGGGAGGTCTCAGGGTGTCTTGGGGTGGTCTCTGGGAGCGCTTCAGGGTGCCAGAGGTTCCTGGAGGGGTCTCGGGGGGTCCCGGGCGTCTCTGGGGGATTCTTGGGGGATCCTTGGAAGTGCCCAGGGGTCTTGAGGAGTCTCATGGGGGGGTCCTGGGGTGATCCCGTTTGTCTCTGGGGAGGGGTCTCTGTGAGGGTCTCAGGGTCCAGGCGGTCCTGGGGGTGGTCTCATGGGGTCCTGGTTTGGTCCGGGGGGGGATCTCTTGTGGGGTCTCAGGGTGCCAGGGAGGGACCTGTGGTGGTCCTGGGGGTCTTTGGGGACATCTCAGGCATCCTGGGGTGTTCTTGGGGGTCTATGCGAGGGTCTGAGGTTTCCAGGGGTTTCTGGGGGGGTCTCAGAGGGTCTTGGGGGTCTCAGGGTGGTCTTGGGGGTGTCTGGGGGTTCTCAGGGTGCCAGGGGTTCCTGGAGGGGTTTCGGGGGTGCCGGGCATCTCTGGGGGATTCTTGGGGGATCCTTGGGAGAGCCCAGGGGCCCTGAGGAGTCTCATGGGGGGTCCTGGTGTGGTCCTGGGTATCTCTGGGGGGGTCTTGGTCATCCTGGGGAGGTCTTTCGGCTGGCTGGGGGGAGTCTCAGGGTGCCAGGGGATCTGGAAACAACCCGGGCTTGTGGGGTTGTTTTAGTTGGCTAGGGGAAGTTGGTTGGGGCTGGCGGGTGTTTGGGGATGCTGGGGGTGTCTGTGGGGTTTGTGTGAGTTTGTGTCTCTCTTTAATTGGAGCTTGTGGGTTTTCGGGCTCGTGGGGTTGTTTTGTCAGAGGAGGGCTTGGGGCTTCTGTTGTGGTTTTTGTAGTGTTTAGTGGTTATTTTGGTGGGGTTTTGTGGTTTGTTTGGTCGATTTTGTTTGTTTGGGTTTTTTTAAAACTGGGTTTTAGCGGTTTCTGTGGCTTGCAGGTTTATTTAAATGTTTTTTTTTTCTGGGCTGGGCGAGCTCAGGCGTTGGATGGAGTTTCTTATTTATTTACCACATTCCCATAAATGAAACCGGAGCGCAGATTCTGCTCTGCCTTTTGTTTCCTTGGCAGCAAACATCTACCCCCCTCAGCTAGTGTAACAGACGGGCCCTGGCAAGTAGGCTTCGCACTGGGGTGTCTGTTTTGGGAATGGTTCCGTCGGTCTCGGCTCTGCTCGAGAGGAGGAGCTGAGCTGGACCTGTGCTTTGCCCTGGCAGATGCCGTCCTGGAGAAGGCCGTGCACAAGCACGTTCTGAAGCTGTGGAAGGGCCCCGTTGAATCGATGTTGAGAGAGTTTCACGCCGCAGACAGCTCTTGGAAAGAGCAACAGGAAAACCTGCAGCTGGTGCGGCAGAGGGATCCTCAGGAACCGGGCGTGCTTGTTCCCACAGCAAACTTTGTGGATGTTGAAAAGATTCGCTGCTACTGTATGCACCAGAAAAGTAACCCTTTTTTTTGTTGGGTTTTTTTTTTCTTTTCCTTTTTTCTCTCTCTTTAGCTTATTTTAAATCTGCCATGGTCAGAGGAAGGTACAGCAGGAATTCTCGGGGCAGTGGTATCAGTATCTAATTCTGTCAATTCCTTTTAATGCTGAATGTTTAGAGCATGCTTTGGTAGAGGTACATGCAGAGCAACGTCCTTGCACCTTATTGTCTTTGATGGTCAGAGACATTTTGTGGTTGATGGACTTGCATTCTTTTTCCACTCTGATTTTTCTCTTAAGTAACAGAGTAAATCGACGTACGGGACCTCGTCCCATTTGCCTTTCCTTTTACAGAGCAGTATGAACTGCAGAATAGCGTTACGGTTCAGGGTTCCGTTCAAAGGTCACTTTTTGCCATTTCATTTATACACTGACCACTCAGTGAGCTGATTTTTACGCAAAATTCCGTGTTACAGCAGTTGCAGGTAGACTGTCAGGGTCCCCTTTTGAGATATTTTTTGAAGGATAAAGAATTCTGTAATTCCACGTGTGATTTTAACATTGAGGATGCAGGAATGAATCTCTGGCTGGCTTTAGAGCATTGCATTGAAAGTCTGAGCGGTTTCTCTTCTTTCCCTGCTACAGGTGAGAGCTCGGGAGCTCGTGTTCCCCGTGAGAAGGCGGCATGTAACCCCGGGGCTGGGGATTCCGGCGCCTTTATCTGAGCTGGATGTATGGCTGTCTGGGTCCGTGTTTGTGCCTGTTGGTCTTGGCAGAACCCGGTGGGTGGGAAGAGAAAGACGAGAGAGAGCCCAGTTCAGGATTAAAATGTGTTGTTAGTCTTGCTAGTTCAGGCTCCTTTCAGAAAATGAGCAAAGAGGGTTGGTAAGGCTGATGATTTTTTTTTTTTTTCTGTTTTTGTCAGCTGGGGGGTTTGGGTGGGTTGCTTTAATGGGGTCTGGGGTTTGTGTAACCTTTAATTTAATGAGCCCACTTCAAGTGTCTAAACACTCAATCAGATCTTTTCCTCAAAAACTCTGCAGTAATCCTATTTTCATCATATCCTTGAGTGAGGAAGTAATGTTTCAGTATATTTTTAACCTAAAACAGACTCTGAAAAAGGAAGAGATCACAAATCAATAGTCTGAAATGGATGCAATGAAGTTCCTGCAGTGAAACTAGTTTAGTTAATGATGAGTCTTATCAGTGCATGCAGTCATGTTAAAAGTTTATTTGCTCTATGCTACTAAAACAACAACTAAAAAGGCTTTGCTATTTTGCTTTGCTTTTTCTTTCCTTCTTTGTGCAAAAACTCCCACATTTTCATTACAGGAGCTGTTCAGTAACTAAAATGTATTTAATTCCCAATAACACTTTCTTTAGGCAAGCAGATTACACCATACCACTAAATTCTGAAACCTGGTTGAAGAGTTTACCTCTATAAAGTGGACTTTTGAGATTCCCATGTTCAATTAACTAAGCAGGTGGAATGGGATATCCAGGTTAAATTTAAAGACACCGCTTTTCGAGTTTTGTAAAGAAATTCTGCTGACACAACCCCCTGATACAGAAGACATCTAAACACTGGATCAGCTACAAATGTCCTGGGATCACTGGAAAATAGGAAGTCCATGCAAGAACACATGCAAGAAGTCGGAGGGTAAGAGTGTGTTTATTTTTTCCAGAGAAAATTGTTGTCTAGTCCAGCTAACTGCAAGAGATAAAAAGCAGCAGGGACAGCTCATTAGCGAGCAAAGAGGCTGGCAGAACATCAGAAGCCCCCTAACAACTTCACAGCCAACACCTTCCTGTTCACAGGAAGCTCAGGACAAGCGCTAGCCTGTGCGGAGCTCAGAGCTGACATCAAGTCATCAAAACATATCAGAGCCAAGGCAGCTGTCTAGATGTGAACTGACAAAAATACAATGACCAGTGTAGCTCTAGGCCAGCCACAGAAGTGCAGAAACACTCCTGCTGTTGAGTCACAGCAACAGGGAGTTGTGAGTAGCTGTGAAGCAGATAGAAACCTACAGACCTCACACAGGATGAGAGTTTTCAGAGATGACTGGTGATTTATTGCTGTAAAACAGCTTAAAGTCACCAGTGCAAAAATCCCAGTGCTGCAATTTGTTTTAAAAAGATAATGCTTGGCACCTTTCAGAGATCAGGTCCCTTTAACCGCGGTAGGTGACTATAAAATCTCAGTCACTCTACCTGTAAAATCCAAGAGGTCCAGATGACTCAACATGAGATGTCTTGCCAGGACTCATGTGTGGAGAGCCTGGCTCAGTGCTGGCTACCAGAGGAGGGACACGGCAGCCTGGATTTGCTTGAGGTGGTGTGAGCAGGGTAAGTGTTAGCTCGAGGTCAGCTTGACCCAGTAGCTAGCACTAACTGGATATTGCTGGTGCTCGGACACCTGCAGGATGCGATAAAAGGATGTTTAAACTTCAGGAATGTGGAAACAGAACAGAGAGGGGCCGGGCCGGCATCTGTCTGCGTGACCAATGGTGAGCTTGACTTCTGCAATACGCGTGAGCTAATTAAGCAGTGTATTTAACCACGGCTTGCTCGAATAAAATTGGGACTTGCTGATGAACCATGTGGTGGTCGAAGTCTCCCTTCTCCGACATGTCACCCACAGCGCTCTCGCCGTAACGCCGAGCGCAGCCGGGGACAGAACCGTCCCGCCCGGCTCCGCGCCGCGTTCTGCTGCGGCGCTGGACTCGCTGTGCGTGGAGCGCGCAGCCGTTGCCTAGCAACTGTGCCGCGGTAGCGCCGGAGGACCGAGGAGCATGCGCAGTAGCGTGCATAGAAGCTTCCCGGAGTATCCCGCACATGCGCCTTCGGGCGATGTGGTGCCCCGCGGAATGCTGGGAAGTGTACCCTGCGCATGCGCCTGGCGGGTGAGTCGACACCTGCCGGTAGCTGGCGGCGCACGCGCAGTAGGTCGCGCGCTGTCCGCTCCGTGCTGCCGCCTGGCGGACACGCCGCGGTACTGCGGCCGGGTGCCGCCGAGCACGAAAGCCGCTGCGTTGTGCCTGCGTGCGGACCCGCCGCGTGCCTGCGGCGGTGCACACGAAACGCGCTGCGTGCTGCTGCCTTGCAGATACGCCGCGGTTCTGCGGCTGGGAGACGCAGACGGAGCGGCAGAGCGCTGCTGCCTCTCTGAGGGCACGCTGCGGGAGCTGGCGGGCGGCCGCGGGCGGGAGATGGGGTCGGGAGGAGGCGGCGGCAACGACCCCCGGGCCCTCCCCGGCCGCTCTCCCCGGTTCTTTCCCCGCTCCCCGCCTGACGCGGCGAAGCTGCGGGCGGCCGGCGGAGGCGGCGCCAAGAGGGGACATCGCGCTTTGCCAGCACGTCTTCCCTTGACCCTGCTTCCCCTCCGGCACTGCGCATGCGCCCTCTCCTCCCGTCCGCCCTCCCCTCCCCTCCACCCCCCCGCCCTGCCGTCCGCTCTCCCGTCCGCCCGGGCCACTCCTCCCGCTTCTTCCTCCGCTCCCCGCCTGCCGCGGCGAAGCTGCGGGTGGCCGGCGGAGGCTGCGCTAAGAGGGGAACCGCTCTGGGCGGCGCTGGTGAGTGGGGGGGGCCCGGGGCTCTCGGGGTGGTCTCGGGGGTGTCCCAGGGTGCCAGGGGGTGGTGGGTGGCGGTCTCAGGGCGTCCTGGGGTGGTCCCGGGTGTCTCAGGGTGCCAGGGGATCGTGGGTGGGTGCCTCAGGGGGTCTTGGGGTGGTCCTGGGTGCCTCGGGGTGGTCTCAGGGAGCCGGGGTGTCCTGGGGCTGGTTTCATGGGGTCCTGTTTTGGTCCTGGGGGTCTGTGGTGGGGTCTCAGGGTGCCAGGGGGTCGTGGGTGGGGGTCTCAGGGGGTCCTGGGGAGGCCCCGGGTTTCTCAGGGTGGTCTCAGGTTTCCAGGGCATCCTGGGGGTGTCTCTGCTCCTTGCCTGCCTTTTGCTCCCCCCGCCTGGAGTAATTGTCTCTTTCTGTCCTCGTCTCCCTCTTTGTCTCTCTATCCCTCTGTCCTGCTCACCACCCTTCTTTTTTTATTTTACTCATTCTTTCCTACAGTCCTGCTCCTTGGTCCTTGTTCCCTCTTTTGCTCTATCCTTTTATCTCTCCTTCTCCCTGCTCCCCTCCTTCTCCTGTTGCTCTGTCCTGCACCCCGTGTTACCAGTTCTTACTGGACTTCTCAGTCCTGGCCCTGTTTTTGTTCCTTCTTGTCTGCAGGGCTGCTCACCCGGATGTTTTCTGTATATCTGTCCTGCTCCCAGTCCTTGTTTTTGGGTCACTGCCCCCATCCCTCTTTCCGCTGCCTCTCTTCCCCTCTGCCTGCTGCTTTTTTCTCCACCTCTGCCAGGCTCACTGTCCCTGTCTTTTTCTGGACACCCCATTTCCTGCCTTCCACTTTCTCATTACAGTCCTGCTGTCACACTGGCAGCCACTTTCCTCCTCTTAGCATTCTGCACTCTTCTGGTTTTGGTGGCAGCCTCCACCTTGGCATGGCAGCTCATCTATTGAGGACCATGCTGGACCAACTGGGAGCGAGTACTGAGGTGTCCCAGGGCAGGCCTTGAGCACTGGCACAGAGTTGCTCCTGGGACTGGTTCTGTGTGTGACTGAATATTGCTGCCTGCCTCCACGTCCCTCTTGGCTGGGTTTGTATTTCCTTTGCCCCAGGTGGAGGTCTTTGAGGGAGGGCAGGGGAAAGGGTGTTGAGAGTTTGCCTGGCAAGGTTTAAGTGATGTTGGTGGGGTGGGGGGAAACAGGGTGCCTTCTGCTAGAAGCTACAAGAAGCTCTCAGTTCTGACAGAACCAACACCAGCCAGCTCAAGGACAGACATGCTGTTGACCAATGCTGAGCCCATTGGTGATGGTCATAGAGTCTCTGGGATAAGTTGTACTCCAACTCAGTATGTTCTATGACATTTAAGAAGGAAAAAAACCCAAGCAGCTGTTTTTTGCCACCAGAGAAGGGATTAAGAAGATGTGAGAAGCTGCAGACACCAAGGTCAGTGAAGAAGGGTGGAGGAGTTGCTCTGGTGCTGGAGGGGAGGGTACCCTGCAGCCTCTGAGAAGGCCATGGTGAAGCAGGCTGTCCCCTTGCAGCCCATGGAGGATGGTGGGGAGCAATGATTCTGCTGCAGCCTACAGAGGAGGACAGTCTGGAGCAGGTGAAGACACTTGAAGGACCCAGTAGGAAGCCCGTGTAGAAGCAAGCTCCTGGTAGGACCTACAGCCCATGGAGAGAGGGGACCATGCCAAGGCAGGTTTGCTGGGGGACTTGTGACTGGGATAACCAGGCTGGAACAGTCTGGTCCTAAAGTTCTGCATCCCATAAAAGTAACCCACACTGGGGCCGTTGGTAAAGAGCTGAAGCCCCATGGGAAAGGACTCCTGCTGGAGAAGTTCAAGGAGAGCTGTTTGTCGTAGGTGGAACCCCACACTGAAGCAGGGGAAGAGTGTGAGGAATGCTCCCCTAAGAAGGAAGAACCAGCAGAGACAACTCGTGTAACCGACTGAAACCCCCGTTCCCCATCTCCCCCTGTGTGGTGGGGTGTGTGTGTCAGGGAGGTGTGGGTGGAGAAAGGGAAAACAACCATGAGTAAAGTTGAACCTGGGACAAAGGGAGTGGTGGGAGGAAGTGTTTTAAAATTTGGTTTTATTTCTCATTGCCTGACTCATTATCAGTGGGTACTTCCTTGGTGGGGGGGTGGTGCTAATAAATTAGATGCATTTTTTTATTTTGAATTGAGTCTGTTTTTCCCATGATGTTACTTGCAGATTGGCTTTGCCTTGGTCAGCAACAACTCTGGCCTTGAATCAGCTGACATTGACTTTCTGGGCCCTGCTGAGAGCTTCTGGCTGCTGCTTGCAGAAGCCATCTCGGCAGCATCCCTGTTCTCCATTAAAGCCCAGCTATGCAAAACTGCAACAGGTTTTCGAGCTGCTGACGTGTGTTTTCTCGTTCTACAGAGCTACCTTCTTCCCATTGCGCTCCAGGAAGTTGACCGTGGATGCAGAGGGCTGACCTGACTGGTGAGACAGTGCAACACTGCTGAAGACGTCTGTCAGCTCTGCACTGAAAAGTTCAAGATGGTCGAGCCAGAAGAGTGCAGCCCGTTTCTTCTTGTGGACAACAGCCAGCAGCGACTGACGGAGGATACCTGCCCTCAGAAAACGAAGGCTCGCAAGCCCAGGTCTTGTGTGACTTCAGCTTCTTTCCAAGCCCCACACCAATAATTTCAGACCCAGCCCCATCGTCTTTATTCCAGCTCTGAGATTTCAGCTCCAACCCTGAGTGATTTCAGCTGCTTTCTAATCCCAGGCTTTATCCCAGCCCCATGGTCTTTATTCCAGCCCCAGGTTTGGTGTTTTGCCTCCACCCACAGCCAATATTCAGGTCCAGCTCCGTCGTGTCTCTGCTCCAGCCCCACAGCTGTGATTTCAGCTCCTCTCCCACACCAACCACCTTTATTCCAGCTCTGCAGTTTTTATTTCCAGCCCCACAGTCCTTATTGCAGCCCCAACCATCTTTATTCCAACTCCACCATCTTATTCCAGCCCCGAGTGATTTCCCACACAAACAATCTTATAGTTTTGATTCCTGCTGCAGGTTTGGTGTTTCATCTCCAGCCACACCCAATATTCAGGTCCAGCTCCAGCCCCGCAGCCGTGATTTCAGCTCCTTTCCCACAACCGTCTTTATTTCAGCTCTGCAGTTTTTATTTCCAGCCCAACAGTCTTTTATTCCTGCCCAGAGTGATTTCAGATCCTATCTGAATCCCACAGCAATCATTTCGGCCCCAGCATCTTTATTCACACTGCCAACCCCTTTATTCGCAGTCTTTATTCCCATCCCCAAGTGATTTCAGCTCCTTTCCCACACCAACACCCTTTATTCCAGCCCTAAGTTTTTTAATTCCCGGCCTGTGTCTTTATTCCCAGCTCCAGTGATTTCAGCACCTTTCCCACACAGACAATCTTTATTGCAGCCCTATAGTTTTGATTCCTGCCCCAGGTCCAGTGCTTTGGCTCCCGTCACAGCCATTATTCAGCTCCAGCTCTGTCATGTCTCAGCTCCAGCCCCGCAGCTGTGACTTCAGCTCCTTTCCCACACCAACAACCATTATTCCAACTCTGCAGTTTTTATTTCCAGTCCAACAGTTTTTATTCCTGCCTGGAGTGATTTTTAGCTCCTTTCTGAATCCCACAGCAATCATTTCAGCTCCAGTGTCTTTATTTCTAGCCCCAGGTGATTTCAGTTCCTTTCCAAACTCCACAGCGTTCATTCCAGCCCCAGTGTCTTTATTTCCAGCCC
Organism: Laterallus jamaicensis coturniculus; assembly: GCA_022605575.1. Lineage (NCBI taxonomy): Eukaryota > Metazoa > Chordata > Aves > Gruiformes > Rallidae > Laterallus > Laterallus jamaicensis. The sequence continues at coordinate 768,572 of JAKCOX010000107.1, forward strand.
CAAGTGATTTCAGCTCCTTTTCAAACCCTGCAGCATTCATTCGAGTCCCGGCGTATTAATTCCCGGCCCCAGCATCTTTATTCACGGTCCCAACCCCAAGTGATTTCAGCTCCTTTCCCACATCAACAGCCTTTATTTCCAGCCCCAGAGTCTTTATTCTTGCCCCATGTGATTCCAGCTGCTTTCCAAGACCCACACTACTGCTCCCCCCTTTCTTCCAGCCCCTCGCCCCCCACCCCCTGTTTATTCCAGCCCCACTGACTTTACTCCAGCTCCAGCTCAGCGTTGTTTCAGCTCCAGCTTTGCAGTGCCTATCTCAGCTCCAGCTCTACATCTTCCCTCTGCCTCCGCCTTCTCCCGGCAGCAGCTGGGGCTGCTGACAAGGCCATAAATCAATCATTGTCATCAGTCACAGCCCCCCTGCCCGGCTGCTTCGATCCCCCGCGGTGTCGGTCCCCAGCCTCGGCTGCCGATGCAGGCCCGTGCCTGGAGCCCCACCTGCACTGAGGGTCCCACGGCCCTGACACACACCCTATCCCCCCCAGGCCCCTCTGAGCAGTAGCAGCAGCTGGGGAGGGGGAACAGCAGCTGGGCCTCCAGCTGGTCCTCTCCCAAGGCTGGTGCTGAGCCTCAGCCGACACACAGCGCTTATGTCTCTGCGGAGCTAGAGGCACCCCGGGGCTCCTCCTCCGGCTCCTAGGGGGATTGGGGGGTGGGCACGCACCCCAGGGCCCGGGAGTGTTTGGGAACTGAGGACACCGCCCCCTGGGCGGAGCCGGCCCCGCGACACCGGGGGCAGTGGCACCCCCGGGACAGAGTTTTTTCCCTTCAGTGCTCTGGGTGTCTTTGAGCCATCGGGACACACGGCGGGTTTCACACTCACACCTTTATTGCCGTCACGAGTCGGTATTCCAAGCTCCAAGATGCCGCTCGCGGCAACCCCCGCGGCGGGCCGAGCCCGGCCCCCCGACCCGCACTGGGGCTCCGGCCCCTCGCGTCCTGCACCTGTCGCGGCCGGTGCCTCTTCAGCCTGTGCCCGCGGCTCAGCTACGTGAGAGGGAAGCGGCCCCCAGGACAGGACAGGGCCGGACCCCGCTGCCGCACCCCTCGCCGCGATACACAGCTCGCCCAGGTTCAAGCCGAATCCAACACCCCTCGCTCACACCCCACCCCAATACGCGAGTCCTGCGGCGGCGGCGGCGGCGCCGCCCCTCTCCCCGAGCTCCCCGTCCAGGCTCACCAACGCTCCGGAGCCCCCGGCACGGCAACAGTAACCACCCCTCCTCGCTGTCACTGACGTCGCTGGGACCCGCCGCCCCTTTTAAAGGACCTGGCCACGCCCGCCGGCTCTCCGGCCGCCTATCGCTGCCGCGCCAATCTTCCGCTCTGGACCAATCACGTAATTCCTTTTCAATCCCGTCCCCGCGCCCCGCCGTCGCCGCTCCGTCCAGTCCCCGGCCATCGTTTCAATCCCGTCTCCGCTCCGCGCACTCCAGCTCGCCCTGTCGGTTTGGCTGTGCCCAATCCCGGCCCGATGTTTCAATCCGGCCCCGCTCTGTCCCAGAGCTGGGACCGCCCCAGCCCGAGGGGCCCCGGGGCGGTGGAGTCTCCGTTCCTCCGCTCCTGTTGGGTCCCGCAACCCCGCCCTCTCTCGAGGAGGTGTTCCAGGCCTCGGGGCGGGGGCGCCAGGGCAGCTGCGGAGCCGGGCCGGGCCGGGGGGAAGCGGCCGGGAGCCGGAAAGGAAGGGAGGAAGGGGCGAGCTCCTCACAGAGCCGAGCTCAGCTGTCGCCGCTGCTTCGTCGCTGCTTCGAGCTCAGCACCGCGGGGCCCCGGGCCCCGGCCCGAGTGGTCCCGCCCGATCTCGGCTCCCGCGGCTGCGCGGGTACAAGCGGCGGCCGGGCCCGGCCGACGCGATCTGAGATGCTTCCCGGCTCGGGGGCTTGATCGGGAACTGGCAGCGACCGCGATGCGGCGCCCCCGCACTGGCACACCAACGCCGGCCTCCGGGGCGAGGGCGCCAAGACTCCCGAACCGGCTGCGGCGGGATCGCGGCCTTCGGGGGACGGAGGCGGCCGGGACGCGGAGCGGGAGGGGGGCGGGCCCGGATTGAAAGGGCAAGGCGCGATTGGGCGGAGCTGCGGCCGCTGGGGCGGGCGGTGTGACGGGCGGGGCTGTGTCGGACCGGATAGAGAACAGCAGGGCGGGCGGGGCGGGCGGGGATGGGCGGGGCTGGCGAGGGCGGGCGGGGCTGGGCGGGGCTGGGCGGGGCTAGGGGTGGGCGGAGCTGGCGGGGGTTGGCGGGGCTGGCGAGGGCGGGCGGGGCTGGGCGGTGCCCCACAAACAATAAAACCCAAGAAATAAAACGCCGTCTCTGTGCTCACAATACCGCCAAGGACATCGCTATCAAAAACCCTGACCCAAACGCCATCTCTGACCTCAAGTCCTCCAGGGGCCATTTTAGCGCCGAAAGACCATAGATGTTTTAGTCTCGATGGCCTCAAGTCCTCCGGCGGCCATTTTACCGCCGAAGGACCATAAAGTTCTCGTCTCTATGACCTCAAGTCCCCCGGCGGCCATTTTACCGCCGAAAGACCATAAAGTTCTCGTCTCTATGATCCCAAGTCCTCCAGCGGCCATTTTACCGCCGAAAGACCATAAAGTTCTCGTCTCTATGACCCCGAGTCCTCCGGCGGCCATTTTACCGCCGAAATAGCATAGAGTTTCTCGTCTCTATGACCCCGAGTCCTCCAACGGCCATTTTACCGCCGAAAGACCATAGAGATTTTAGTCTCCGTGACCTGAGGTCGCGCGACTGCCATTTAACCTCTGAAACAATAGTTTCCTTTCGTCTCAATGGTCAGAAGTCCTTGGGTGGACATTTTACCTCTGAAATACCATAGAAATTACAACTGGGATGTCAGAAGCCGCCTAACAATCTTAACGGTCCCCGACTACTGCCCAAAAAGAGCCGGGCATTTTGATTCTGGCGCTCGCGGGGCCATGTTATCGACCGGTGGGTCTTGTGCGCTCCAGCCCCCCCCCGCCCCCCCGAAAGCCTCCCTTTATGCTGTCACTGGTATGGAGTAGCCCTCTGCTTAGTTTGGGTGAGGTGCCCTGTCCCCTTCCAGCTCCCGGGGTGCCCCCCAGCCCGTTCCGAAGCCGGGCAGTAGGAGAAGCTGGACTCGCTGTGCGTGGAGCGCGCGCGGCCGAGCGCTGTAAACCTCCGTGCGGCCGTTGCCTAGCAACAGTGCCGCGGTAGCGCCGGAGGACCGAGGAGCATGCGCAGTAGCGTGCATAGAAGGTTCCCGGAGAATCCCGCACATGCGCTTTGGGGCGATGTGATGCCCCGCGGAATGCTGGGAAGTGTACCCTGCGCATGCGCCTGGAGAAAGAGTCGACACCTGCCGGTAGCTGGCGGCGCACGCGCGGTAAGTCGCGCGCTGTCCGCTCGGTGCTGCCGCCTGGCGGACACGCCGCGGTACTGCGGCCGGGTGCCGCCGAGCACGAAAGCCGCTGCGTTGTGCCTGCGTGCGGACCCGCCGCGTGCCTGCGGCGGTGCACACGAAACGCGCTGCGTGCTGCTGCCTTGCAGATACGCCGCGGTTCTGCGGCTGGGAGACGCAGACGGAGCGGCAGAGCGCTGCTGCCTCTCTGAGGGCACGCTGCGGGAGCTGGCGGGCGGCCGCGGGCGGGAGATGGGGTCGGGAGGAGGCGGCGGCAACGACCCCCGGGCCCTCCCCGGCCGCTCTCCCCGCTGCCTCCCCCGCTCCCCGCCTGACGCGGCGAAGCTGCGGGCGGCCGGCGGAGGCGGCGCCAAGAGGGGACATCGCGCTTTGCCAGCACTTCTTCCCTTGACCCTGCTTCCCCTCCGGCACTGCGCATGCGCCCTCTCCTCCCGTCCGCCCTCCCCTCCCCTCCACCCCCCCGCCCTGCCGTCCGCTCTCCCGTCCGCCCGGGCCGCTCCTCCCGCTTCTTCCCCCGCTCCCCGCCTGCCGCGGCGAAGCTGCGGGCGGCCGGCGGAGGCTGCGCTAAGAGGGGAACCGCTCTGGGCGGCGCTGGTGAGTGGGGGGTGCCCGGGGCTCTCGGGGTGGTCTCGGGGGTGTCCCAGGGTGCCAGGGGGTGGTGAGTGGCGGTCTCAGGGCGTCCTGGGGTGGTCCCGGGTGTCTCAGGGTGCCAGGGGATCGTGGGTGGGTGCCTCAGGGGGTCTTGGGGTGGTCCTGGGTGCCTCGGGGTGGTCTCAGGGAGCCAGGGTGTCCTGGGGCTGGTTTCATGGGGTCCTGTTTTGGTCCTGGGGGTCTGTGGTGGGGTCTCAGGGTGCCAGGGGGTCGTGGGTGTGGGTCTCAGGTGGTCCTGGGGAGGCCCTGGGTGTCTCAGGGTGGTCTCAGGTTTCCAGGGCATTCTGGGGTTGGTCTCATGGAGTCCTGTTTTGGTCCTGGGGGGTGTCTAGGGGTGTCTCAGGGTGCCTGTGGATCGTGGGTGGGTGCCTCAGGGGGTCTTGGGGTGGTCCTGGGTGCCTCGGGGTGGTCTCAACGAGCCAGGGTGTCCTGGGGCTGGTTTCATGGGGTCCTGTTTTAGTCCTGGAGGGCCTCTGGTGGGGTCTCAGGGTGCCAGGGGGTCGTGGGTGGGGGTCTCAGGGGGTCCTGGGGAGGCCCCGGGTGTCTCAGGGTGGTCTCAGGTTTCCAGGGCATTCTGGGGGTGGTCTCATGGGGTCCTGTTTTGGTCCTGGGGGGTGTCTAGGGGTGTCTCAGGGTGCCAGGGGGTTGTGGGTGCAGGTCTCATGGGGGTCCTGGCATGGTCCCGGGTGACTCGAGGTGGTCTCAGGGTGCCAGGGAGTCCTGGGTATGGGTCTTGGGGTGGTCCCGGGGGTCTCTGGGGGCTTGTCGGGCATCCTGGGCTGTTCTTGGGGGTGTCTGTGAGGGTCTCAGGGTTCCAGGGGGTCCTGGGGGGGTGTCTCAGGGTGTCTTGGGGTGGTCTCTGGGAGCGTTTCAGGGTGCTAGGGGTTCCTGGAGGGGTCTCGGGGGGTCCCGGGCATCTCTGGGGGATTCTTGGGGGATCCTTGGGAGAGCCCAGGGGTCTTGAGGAGTCTCATGGGGGGGTCCTGGAGTGATCCCTGTTGTCTCTGGGGAGGAGTCTCTGTGAGGGCCTCAGGGCGCCAGGCGGTCCTCGCTTCGGAGGATTGGATTGCAATGTCGGTGGGGTCAATTGGATTTAGAGGTAGCGAACACCGTAGATTTATTTTGGGTCATATGGGGATTTTCATTACTAAATTTCTCTTTTTCTTAAGTGCCGGTGCAACAGCTGTTGAGAATGTATCCAGGTCGGCGGAGCTCTCGCTGCTTCTGGGGGTTAACGGAAAGAATCCAGTCAGTGATGTCAGTTTGTATGAAAATATGTCCACGTCAAGGAAGATAATCACATGTGTTGGCCCAAAGTAAAAAATGGTACGTTGATGTGCATGTGTGTTGTAGCAGCATTGGATATGACAGCTAATAGTGTTTAGAAGCCTCTTAGGAGTCGGTTATCAAGTATAAAATTTAAACAATAAAGAGATGATGAAGATTATGTCTATACTTTTATGAAGTATGTTGTGCACTGTGTTCGCTGTCAAATTTTTGTGTGACTTTGCTGATTTATTTTTAGTAGTCAGACTGTCTCCTCCTCTCCCTCTGTTTATCTGTCTTTGTCTGCCCCTGTCATTTGTCTGTCTGTCTCTCCATCATCTGTGTCTGTGTGTTTCTTTCCCACAGAATCACAGAATCTTAGGGGTTGGAAGGGACCTCAAGAGATCATCGGGTCCAACCCCCCTGCCAAAGCAGGCTCCCTATCTCATGTTACACAGATAGGCGTCCAGACGAGACTTGAATATCTCCAGAGAAGGAGACTCCACCACCTCCCTGGAGAGCCTATTCCAGTGCTCTGTCACCCTCACTGTGAAAAAGTTCTTCCCCATGTTGGTGCGGAACTTCCTATGCTCAAACTTACAGCCATTGCCCCTAGTCCTGTCCCCAAAGACCACTGAAAAGGGGCTGGCCAATTCCCCCTGCCACCCATGTCTAAGGTATTTGTAAACACTAATTAGGTCCGCCCTAAGTCTTCTTTTTTCTAGGCTGAACAGACCCAGCTCACTCAGCCTTTCCTCATAGGGGAGATGTTCCAGACCCCTAATCATCTTAGTCGCCCTTCTCTGGACTCTCTCCAGAAGGTCCCTGTCTTTTTTATCCCAGGGAGCCCAGAACTGGACACAGTATTCCAGGTGGGGCCTGACCAACGCAGAGTAGAGGGGGAGGATCACTTCCTTCGACCTGCTGGACACACTCTTCCTGATGCATCCCAGGATCCCATTGGCTCTCTTGGCCACCAGGGCACACTGCTGGCTCATAGCCAATCTGTCATCAACCAGGACCCCCAGGTCCTTCTCCACAGAGCTCTTTTCCAACAGGTCATCCCCCAGCCTGTCCTGATACAGTCGGTTATTCCTCCCCAGGTGCAAGACTTTACACTTGCACTTGTTGAATTTCATTAGATTTCTCCAAGCCCAGCTCTCCAGCCTATCCAGGTCTCGCTGAATGGCAGCACAGTGTTCCTGTGTGTCAGCCACCCCTCCCAGCTTTGTATCATCAGCACTTGCTGAGGGTGGATGATATTCCCTCATCAAGGTCGTCAATGAAGATATTAAACAGGACCGGACCCAACACCGAGCCCTGGGGAACACCACTGGTCACAGGCCTCCATTCAGATTCTACTCCACTGATCACGACCCTCTGAGCCCGGTCTGACAGCCAGTTCTCAACCCACCTCACTGTCCACTCGTCTATCCCTTGTGCCCTCAGCTTTTCTATCAGGATGTCATGGGAGACAGTATCAAAAGCCTTGCTGAAGTCAAGGTAGATGACATCCACTGCTCTCCCTCCATCCACCCAGTTGGTAATGACATCATAGAAGGCTATGAGATTGGTCGAGCACGATCTCCCCTTGGTGAATCCATGCTGACTACTCCTCATGACCTTCTTCTCTTCCAGTTGTTTGGAGATGGCATCCAAAACAAGCTGTTCCATCACTTTTCCAGGGACAGAAGTGAGGCTGACTGGCCTATAGTTACTAGGATCCTCCTTCTTGCCTTTTTTAAAGTCTGGAGTGACATTGGCTATCCTCCAATCTTCAGGCACTTCTCCTGTAGTCCAGGATCTACCAAAGATGATAGAGAGCGGCTCCGCAATCACCTCCGCCAGCTCTCTCAGCACACGTGGGTGTATCCCATCCGGGCCCATGGATTTGTGTGCATCCATTCCTTTGAGTCGCTCCTGGACCACCCCTACCTCTACTAGAGGGGAGCCATTCATTCCCCAACCACTCCTACTTACATCTGGGATCTGTGGGTCCTGAGAAGCCTTCGGAGTAAAGACCGAGGCAAAGAAGGCATTCAGTATCTCCACCTTCTCACCATCTCCCATTACCAGGACACCCGCCTCATTCAACAAGGGATCTACATTATCCCTGGTCATCCTTTTACTATTTACATACCTGAAAAAGCTCTTTTTATTGTCCTTTATGTCCCTTGCCAGCTTAAATTCTAAGCAGGCCTTAGCCCTCCTAGTTGCATCCCTACAGGCCCTGGCCACATCCTTATATTCATCCCATGATCTCAGACCCTGTTTGAGCAGTTTATAGGTCTTCTGCTTCCCTTTGAGTTTACTCATAAGTTCCCTGCTTATCCACGCAGGTCTTCTACCTCTCTTACCCGATTTCTTACTCAAAGGGATGCACCTATTCTGTGCTTGGAAGAAGTGCTGTTTGAATGTTAGCCAGCACTCGCAGGCTCCCATTCCTTCAAACAGCGCAGCCCATGGGATAGCCCCTATTTGATTTCGGAGGAGATCAAAGTTAGCTCTTCCCCTGATGTCTTTGGCTGTATCTCTCTCTGCCTGTTCTGTCTTTGTTTTTCTCTGCACCCTCTTTCTTTGTCTCCTTGTCTCTCAGCCCCCCACTTGCCCCCCCCCCCCTCACTCCCTGGTTTGGATGAGAGTAGTGCTGACAGTGAATAGCTTGAAACTGGCGCTGCACGGTGCAGTTTGTCCCCAGAGTGCAGGGCTCAGGCTGTACAGCTCAGCGCTGCCCCAAAGACGCAGCGAAGCTGTGGGCAGCCGGCGGAGGTGGCGCCAAGAGGGGATTTCGCGCTTTGCCAGCACTTCTTCCCTTCACACTGCTTCTCCTCCGGCACTGCGCAAGCGGCCAATTGTTACCCGGATGTCGCGCTTTGCCAGTACTTTCTGCCCTTACTATCCTTCGCTCCCCTTTTTGCGCTGGCGCTGCAATCGATACCCAGATGTCGCGCTTTGCCAGTACTTTCTGCCCTCAGTCCGCTTCGCGCCGCCACACTGCGCATGCACGACGCCCCTTCCCTGATGTGACTTGGCGCGATGGCGGGATACAAGCGGGAGGCGGTCGCGAGAGGAGGCGCTGGTGGCAACGGCAGCGGTGCCTGGTCCCTAGCGAAGCTGCGGGCGGCCAGCGGAGGCGGCGCCAAGAGGGGAACCGCCATGGGTGGCGTTGGTGAGGGGGGGGGGTGTCCCGGGGGTCTCCTGTGGTCCTGGGGGTCTCAGGGGGGTCCCAGGTGTCGCTGAGTGGTCTCAAGGTACCAGAGAGTCCTGGGAGTGGTCTGAGGGGGCCCTGTTTTGGGTCTGGGGGTCTCTGGTTGGGTCTCAGGGTGCCCAGGGGTCCTGGGGGGCGGTCTTGGGGTGGTTCTGGGGGTCTCGAGTGCCAGGGAGGGTCCTGGGGTGGTCCCATGCATCTTTGGGGGCGTCTCGGGCGTCCTGGGGTGGTCTTGGCAGTCTCTGCGAGGGTCTCAGGGTTCCAGGGGGTCCTGTGCGGGTCTCTCCGAGGGTCCTGGGGGTCTTGGTCTCTTGGGAGTCTCGGGAGGGGGGTGGGGGTGTGTCTCAGGGTGCAAGGGGGTCTCGGGGGGATTCTTGGTGGATCCTTGGGAGAGCCCAGGGGTCTTGGGGAGTCTCATGGGGGGTCCTGGGATGGTCCCAGGTGTTTCTGGGGGGGTCTTGGTCATCCTGGGGAAGTCTTTGGGCTCTCGGGGGGTGTCTCAGGGTGCCAAGGGTTTGGGTTTCCATGACTTTTCTTGTGAGAGTCTTCCCGTTGCACTCCAGGAGACTGACCATGGATGGAGGGGGAAGAACTGAGCGATGAGACACTGCAACACTGCCTAAGACGTCTGTCAGCTCTGCACTGAAGAGCTCAAGATAGCCGAGCCAGAAGAATGCAGCCCGTTTCTTCTTGCTGGCGACACCCAGCAGCGACTGATGGAGGATACCTGCCCTCAGAAAACAAAGGTCAAGCTGCACGGCCATCCGCAAGCCCAGGTCTTTCACTTTGTCTATGAGTGTGTGAACAGCGACCTGTACAGTGCTGTTTTTCAAACCAGAGGTGACCCGGCACCTTAAACCCAGCAACTCGTTGTTTGATTCCTGTTCCTTTTGTTAACCGTTGAGAAGGTCTTTGTTGGCTGGCTTTCTTCAGGAGCTGAGACGGGCCTTAACCCAAGAATGCCTGGGAAAAGGCCTTCATCCGCTCGCAGCGCAGCCTGCAGAACCCCACGTCAACCCCGCACGGGGCCAGTCAGGTGCCATATTCCACTGGTGCCTTTGAATGTGCAGCTGGGAGATGACTTTCTTGCATTCAAGGATTCCTCAGATTCTCATAGCAGCTTGCTACAAGAAGGTTAGGGGCGCCTGAGAAGCTGGGAATGGACAGGGCCATGACAGCTGCCTGGAACTGACGAAAGGGATATTTCAAACATATAATATCATACTCTGAATATGACTGAGGGGAGCAGGCAGCTCGGGACTATCTGAGCATTGGCTCTGGCTGGTGAACAGTTGTGCTGTGTATTGCTTGTATATTTTTTTATAATTACTATTGTCTTTATTTTTTTGTCCTATTATTAAACTGTTTTTATCTTAAGCCACAAGTTTTATGCTTTTCTTTTTGATTCTCTTCACCAATCTCACTGGAGAGGACTTAAACCAGCCACTGTCTGTGTGGTTTTAACTCCCTACCAGGTTAAATCCATCATGTTAGCCACATCCAGCTTTCCGTCTCCGTGTCCCACAACTCTTTTCTAGGTCCCCGTATCCTTCCTCCCACTGACCATTTTTTGCTGCATCTGGGCATTGAGCCTTGTGGCCTACTCACTGCTGGGATTGATGTGCACTATCGAGTAAAGTGTTCCTGATAGCTCTGGGTGTGTTTGTAGCCCTCAGATGCAGAGCCCATGGCTGTGGACAGGCGCAGGGGTGATGTGCTGGGTGATGTGCCGTAGGGCTGCAGCTGGGGCAGCCCCAGGCATGGCCAATGAGGCTGAGGGGCTGGCCCTGGTCCATGAAGGGGCTCCAACTGTAAAGGGGGTTACCCGGGCATATATGCCTGAGGCAGCTGATGAAGGAGTGGATCCAAAGGGGTCTTGCAGGCAGGCACCTCTGGCAAAGGATGGTCAGTCCCTGCAGCGAGGAAGGATCTCTCTGAGCTGCCCATGAGAGAGCAGACCAGCATGTGATGCCAGGAGCTCGGTGCCTGTGTCGGCTATGTGCTAAACCATAGGAAGCCAGGAAGCTTTGCAGATCAGGACCATTGAGGCATCTGAGCAGGTAAGGATCAGGCAGGTGTCACTGTGGGGGAGGAAGAGGCAGAGCTGGAGAGAAGCGTTGTGGTGGAGGTTTCCTGCCGGTGTCAGGAACTGGTAGCCCTGCTGCCATGCAGTAGATCTCTGACTGCCTTCTGCCCATCCCTGATTTTTTTTTCAGTCTGGAGAAAAGGCGACACCTCATTGTGGTTTATGGCTTCTTTACAAGGGAGAGTGAAGGGGCAGGAGCTAATAGCCTCTTTTTGGTCACCAGTGATAGAACCCAAGGGAATGGTGTGAAGCTGCTATGGGGGAGGTTTAGGCTGAATTTTAGGAAGAGGCTCTTACTGAGAGGATGATAGTGCACTCATTATCCTACTCTCTTTTCAGTGGGTACTTTGGGGAGGATTGGGGGTGGTGGTGGTAACAAAGTAGAAGCATTTTTTTTATTCAGTGCTGAGTCTGCTTTGCCAGTGATGGTGCTTGCTGAATGATCTCTGCCTGTCCTTATCTTGACAAGTAAAAGACTCAATATTTATTTTCTCTCCTGTCCAACTATGAAGGGAAGTGATAGAGGGACTTTGGTGGGTATCTGGCCTCCAGCTAGGGTTTAAGCATTACAAGCAGTGGCATCCCTTAATATCCCTGCTGGGCTGCAGCTGTGTGCCGGGGCTGGAAGAGTCCCAGGTGCTGGTAATGAGGTTGATCTGGTCTGCCCATGGAAGGGCTGGTGACTCTTATTACCCTACCCCAGGCCGGCTGTGAAGGGGCTGTGGCTGCACCCAAGGAAAAAGTGAGTGGGACTGTGCAATAGACTAGAGGATCCCAGGGAAAGACACTGAGAGGGCAGTAGGGTCCATGTTTGAGGCATGAAGCAGTGGCAGCAGCTGCTTGGATCAGGGGGTGGGGGTGTGTGCCCTGTTAGCACAGGTGTCCCCGCAGGGTGAGAAAGCATGGCTGGCCACCTCTGCAGCATGTGGGCAGTGTGGTACAATGGAGCACACGGCTGGCTTTTGGCCATATATGTTCTCTGGGACACGCCAGGAGGTGTAGTCCTGAGGCACTCAGCACTTGCCACTGCATGCTGGGGGGTGTTGTTTTTGGATGGAGTTTTTGCAGTTATGGTGTCCATACAGCACAGATTGCTCGAGCACAAGGGTTGGTTATGTTGCTGGTTTTGAGTGGTTTACTGCAGGCTTTCAATTACTCCTGAAAAAGATCTTGCTCCCTTTCCCCCTATCCTCAACCATTTCATAACTTGGTTCTGAACACCCTGTGCTCCCTCTCACATACCGGGCAGTTCCTGCCCTGGCCCATCTTTTTCCCATTCTGCTGTGGTTTTCTTGGCTTCCCTTTACCCTCTCTATTTTCTTTTTGTCCTGCTCCCACTTTCTCTCTCGTTCTTGTTTCCCTTCTCCCTGGTTGGTGCTGCTAGAGCCTAAAAATTATGTAAGGAAAAATTTGGACTATTCCCTTGGCTGGAAAAGCCCTGAGGTTCTAACCTGATGGGAGGCTACCTGGGGAGCTTTCAGGTCATGACCAGGTTTCTCTCATTTGGGACTCATTTAGTTCTGTTAAGGATATTGGTCAGAGAGAGGGTTAAGGTTAGTTGACCATTTAAACTATTTACTTCACAAATAGAGATATTCTTTACAAGGGACTCTTGAGAGATCTGTTTCTGTATTATCATACAGCCTCATCCAAAATGTAGTACTAGGAGAAGTCAGGTGGTACATATAGTCTTGCTAGAAGCATAGTACAACCACATAGCACTTAGGCTTTTTTTGTACAAAGCTAAAGCATATGATTACCGAGGATAGTATTTTTACTGTATTTAATTAGCTATTTTTCTAAAAAGTTTAGTAGGGAGTTAATCTTTTTCTATCTACAGCCCAGAAGAATTAAAGCTACTTACACACCAAATTGCACCATCAACACAAAAGACGCAGTTGCAGTAAAAGTGGAAATCATTTTCAACAAGACTCTCTTCTTCCATTTGGTACTTTACAGCCCATAAAATTAAGGGAGAAAACCCACACCTGCCTTTGAATTATCTGCAGACAGGACCCTCCCCTTTCCTAGGGGACTGTGGGAAGGGTGGTGGGTGGGGCCAGGGATATATAAGCAACTGACTTTGCCCTAGTCAGCCTGCTCATTGGAAAGGTTGCTTGGGTGTTAGTGCTCTGTCTTTCTTTTGGGAGATGGAGCTTTGTATTAGGCTTGGCTTTTTGGGAACGTGCGTCTGAGCTGGCTTGGCTGTTTGGGGAGGTATTTCTGAGGTAAGGAGCTTCAGGAGTAGTCAAGGCTAAACAGTATGTATGTAATAGAAAGTACATTCATGTGTAGCTTTGGGTGGTGGTGTTTTGAATTTTCAGTGGTTTGTAAGATGACTTAATTCTACGTAACTCTTTATGCTTTTTAATTCTAGGTGTGTGTGACTTCATTTTTTGTTTTCATTGGCTTTGCCCTATATGCTGTGAGTATTGCTTCTCCTAACAGGTCTAGTGATGAGATTTTTCTAGAGAGGTTAGAGTAAGCATCTTGTCCATAGAGAGTTTTCCTTATAACTAATGGGGAACAAAGGTGTAGTATCTTCCAGGTCAGCTTATGGTTTTCCTAATTGTTCCTAGAGTAACAGGATTCCATGGCCTTTCTTGTGAGCTCTGAGGTTTGTGGGTGTTTTTAATTGTCTTTTGTGGCTTCTTTGGTTTTTGGGCTTTGTGGGGCTTCTTTTGGGTATCTTAATCTGTTTATTTTCTGTATCTGATTCTGTCTCATTCCTTACTCCCAGGTCTTAAGTTCTAGCTTTCTCTACCTTAGCTTGGTTGGATTTTTTTCCTTGGTCACTCTATCTCTCTTTCTGTCAGCTCCTTCTCTCAGTCTTCAAAGTTCACAGCTGTCTGTCCTGTGGCCCAGGCAATTCACCTGCAATTCCAGCTGGTGGCCCGTGACTAGTTTGCATTTTCTTTGTTTTTTTAAGTCTGTGTCCCAGTCCCTTTATTTTAGAATCCTCTCTCTGTGCCACATAGTATTGGTGATGTTCTGTGCTTCTCCATTTCTCACTGACCAGGGCTTGGCCCCAATTTGTTAATCCTGTCCTCCCTTTCCTGTAGCTGGGTTGATTTTATCTTTGCTCCATCTACCTGGTGCTGGTTCCCAGGTGACACCCTTTCAGAATTCCTCCCCCTCATAGTTCTGCATGCATGGCTATGCTTTTTGCTCTGTGGCTTTTTGCCTTCCTCCCTATCTTTCTTCTATCTCCCCAGCTCCCCATCCCCGTTTCTTACTTTGGCCCCTCTGCCTGATAGTGTGTAGCTATGTGGTTCAGTTTGTGCTGGTGTTTGTCTGTGTAGCCTGACCCTGACCCTTGCCTCTTCACTCTGTCAGTCCCTGTCATTTCCTGTCTCTGCCCTGTTATTTGTTGCCTTTTTCTTTTTCCCTCTCTCAGTCTAGCTCCCTGGCCCCATGGCTTTGTTGGGTTTTTTCTCCTTGTCTGTAGGATTCTAAGAGCTGTGAAGCTTTTTTCTTTTTTTTTTGTTGCTGTTTATTTTCCTTTATCCTAGAGGCAGAAGAATTATGTAGTAACTACAGGAATGTCCCAGTTTGCCTGCACAGCGACCTGTGTGTCCCTTCCTTGAGGATGCATACAGTTACCTTGTTGCCTGAGAGCTAAGCATAGCCTGGAATTTGGCAGAAGACAGAAGATAGGAGTTGTCTGCAAAACATGAAGTATGGCTCTGAACTGCAGCTCCTGGGGAACCGTGCTACCTGTGGAGGAGGAGGGTGTAGGCGAGGGAGGAGAAAGCATGAGAAACTGTGAATAAAGTTGAGCCTGGGAGGAAGGAAGATGTGGGGGGTGGTGTGTTAAGATTTGGGTTTATTTCCCATTATACCGCTTTGCTTTCAGTGGGAACTTTGGGGGGTGGGGTGGTGGGAACACATTAGAAGACTTCATTCTGTGTTGAGTCTGTTTCAGTTGTGATGTTACTTGCTGAGTGATCTCTGCTTGTCCTTAACTTAACTCATAAGCCTCTCCATTACAAACTTTCTCTCCTGCCTAGCTGAGAAAGGGAGTGAAGGGCTTTGGTGGGTATCTGGCTTCCAGCCAGAATGAAACCATCACAGGGATCAGGTGGTGGTGCCCTCCCCTTTTTCCTGCCTGGTTGCAGCTGAGTACCCAGGGCAGGAGGGAGCCCCAGGTGCCAGCAGTGAGGCTGATGGGGGTGGCCTGTTCCTGCAAGGGGCTGTCTGCCTGTGGAAGGTCTGTTGGCTCCTACTGCTCTTCTATAAGTAGCTGTGGAGGGACTGTTATGAGGTAGGGGAGGAGTCGAGTCATCACTGGGCTGGGGCTGCACTGAGGGAGAAGGTGAGTGGGCTGCACAATGGACTGGAAGGTCCTGGACAAAGCCTCAAAGAGGGAGATGGCCCCTTCAGGGTGGGAGCTGAGGGGTCTATGTCTGAGGTGTGAAGCAGTGGTGGCAGCTGCCCAGATCGGTGGGCCTGCGTCTCTTTGAAGGCGCAAAGCAAGAAGGAGAGCGGGCTGAGGGAGGTGACGCAGGCCGGCTGAGCTGTTCCTAGGCATCTGGAGTGGCATTGTGGAGTCATTTACAGGCCTACCCTGTTTGGGCTGTCTAGGCCAGTCCCAAGCCTCAGAGCGGCCACCCCTGTGCGATGGAGCCATGGCGAGCAATTGCTTTTTTTGTTTGTTTGGAGGTCACTGCAAGCCCCTCATGGACACAAGAGAAGTAGGTTGGCCGGTTGCGTTGGTGTGATGAAATGGTCAGCGGCACGGTGCCACGTTTAAGACTTGTTTGTGTGTGCCTGTTTCTCTTTTGAAGGCACAAAGCGAGGAGGAAAGCGGGCCGTTTCCAGGGGAGGCGACTCGGGCCATGTGGGCCGGTGTTGCATTGCAGGTGAGTTCTAGGCATCCCTTGTTTGTTTTACAGCCCAGGCAGGAACCTCGGCGTGGGCAACTGTAACTGGTGGAGGCTGTGAGCGGTCGGTGAAGGGAAGGGAATGGGAGATGGGAAACTGTTGGAGTATGTGCACGTAGGCATGAAGTGCAGACTAAAGCAGAGCAGAAGAAGCACGGCACGACCAATCAGGATCAAGGTCGAGACGACCTTAAACGAAGATAGCCCTCAGAAGAAGCAAGTGAATCCGGGAAGAACTGGTTGAAGGAACTGCAAGAATGAAAACAAGAGGCAGGCTTATGATGATGTAACCCTTAACAAATAACCAATAATAGATTGACTAATAGGCATATGTTAGCCACAATGAATAAAAGGAGCTAACTTGGAACTAATAAATGAAGTTGCTTTTATCACTCACATTGAGCAGGCTTGCTTCTTTCCCCACCGGCATTTGGCCCCCGAACAGGGACCCTGAGACCAACGCACCGGGGAAGGGACCCTGAGACCAACGCACCGGGGAAGGGACCCTGAGACCAACGCACCAGGGATCCGGAACCGACCGAGGCCGGTGGGGCTGAGATGGACCCATCAAGCGGCGATTGGCGGGATTAAAAGATCTGGCGACAAAGTGTGGGGATCGGCCCGGGGACACGCTCCCGTCCGCAGCACCGAGACTACCCAGGGATCGGCCGCACCATGAACAGAAGACGTCATAGAAACAGAGGTAGCTCTCAAATTATTACAAAGCTTTTTACAAAAGCGGAGTGTAGGTCCGGTAAAGGACCTGATAGCAGGCCACTACAACCACGGTTGGAGAAGTAGGAGTTGGGTACTGTTTGCAGCCAGGACGGCACCTAGATCAATTGAAATAGAGGAGTGCGCCCCCAAAGATCACATCGGTGTTTTTGGGCCATACGTGCCACCGGAGCCTGGAAAAGCTGCAAAAGCGGACGTCTGCAAATGGATAGGCAAGTGGCATATGATTTATTTACAAATACTTTACGAAAAAGGAATGTTAAGGGTATAGATTTAAAGAAGGAATTAATGGGGTTGTTAGTTTATGGGTATGACAAGGGTTGTTTTCAGAACCTGCATACAGTTCACGAGTTAACTGAGTGGACACAGAAAGGCAAAAATTTTTGCGGTTGGACGCAGTGTTGCTGAAAAGCATTGATTTACCTACTTAGGAAGCTATAGGAATTTAAATCCTTGACAAACCCTCAGTTGGGGTGAAAGAAGCTAAGTCGTTAACAATTCTCAGGAAATTAAGTAAAAGAACTTTAACTGAAATAGAGGCGGAACTCGTTGCTGCCGCTTCAGCCTTTGCAGCTTTAACACCAATTACGGGTTCCACAGAGCTGATTCAAAAAGAAAAAGAAAATCTACTACGGAGAATGTGGTTTTGTTTCTGGGTGCTTTTTCACCTATCCCAGTTACTAGACTAAGTAAAAATGCTGTGTTATGAGAGCAAAGTTGTAAATCTGTCGGAACTGAAGGGGAGCGAGTAGTGCACGTAAATCTGCCACCACGGTCTGCACTCCCTCCACTGTGATGCCTTTGGAAAGAAAAAATGTGAAAACAAACGTACAACCGACTGCCTTTAATATCTATCTGCCTCTGACTTTTACTGAGCCTAAAACACCCCATGGCGCAGTCAAAAATGTTAACCAGCATCAACAACTTCAACCTGTCCTTGAAAAGCTGGAAAACAAAGCAGAGCAGACAATGGCATGCCCGGTTGTAAAAGGGTTTGAGCCCCCACCCGAAAACTACAAAGACGGAGAATCACCGATTCAGGCACAGAACAGTGATGCCCCCATGGACAAGGAACCTATGAGCACAGACAAGAAACCTAAGGACAGAGAATCCTATGGAGATGGACAAGTATCAGCTTCAACAACCATCGGATCAGGGACACTCATCAATCTATCGCTGTCTCCTGACACCCGAGAGACTCTGCACAGACTGCTCCGAGGAGCTTGGTCACGTAAGGTGGCGTGAGAATGGGAAAAACAGCTAAATCAGGGTACTTTGATTCCTACTCAATCACGGAAATCACCAGGGAAAGATTTGTGTGGGAAAAAGCGGGTGGCAGAGAGAGTTAGTAGTGGGCCAGTGGGAGGTAGAAGGAATGGGGTCCTAGCACTCACCTGGGGCTCAGTCATGGTGAACAACGGGATCACACTGTGGTTTATGGCGGGGGGAGAACAGCACTGCAGGCAGTGGCCGAGAACCACCCCCCCCCACCCCAACCCTCCCACCCATATCGGCTGGATGTGACAACTCGTGTCTTGAAATGTTGTTTGTCTGATTAATTGGTTTGCAGCGTTTGTTTGTTTGTATGTGCTATAAGTTCAGGGCTGTGTTTGTCCACTGAGAGCAAGGCTGGTTACTTAGCAAAAATGAATTTTATATAGTGAACATTGAAAAAGGGCAGCTCATATTAAAAGTTAACCTGGAAAGCAATGATCAATAGCTGCTTACTTGAGAAAAAAAATGCCCACTTACACGATTTAATATGGGAGCAACAGACTAAGGGTCATGTAAAGCCTTCCACAAGTTTGTGGAACAAGCAAAAAAAAAAAAATTTTTTTTAAAAAAAAAGATTGGTTTTTTTCTTTTCAAAAGGTGTCACTGGGTACGCTCCCACAAGGCAGAAAAAATTCAGCAACTATGTGCCAGGCTTATGTAGCCTGGGCGTTTGCTCCAGTACGAGAAACACATACTGATCTAATCTTTTATCATTATATGGTTGCTATATTGATTGTGTGAAAAAACTTGGACGGTGAAAGTTTGATTCATGAGTTAACAGTGCATTTGAAAAGCAAGGGGTTACAGATTACTCCATAGAAAAATTCAAAATAAGCCAGTGTGAAAATATTCGGACTGACAAATTGATAAAAGTACTGTAACACCTCAGAGGATCGCAATCAAAACTGGGGTTGGCATGTTAAATGATGTTCAGAAGTTACTTAAAAATGTTAACTGGATTAGATCATTGTGTGGTATTATACATCAGTATTCTGTTACTCAGATTCACAGCCACACTGAGCTAACTGACTACATCTAGGTCTAGCAGGGAGAAATCAGAGAGCAGACAGGCTGGTTGCACCGGCCGGGGCTGCTCCCACAGCAGACAGCTTTGCACAAGCTCAGAAATTACATGAAATTTTGTTTACCAATCTGCTAAAGTGCTTTAACGACAATACCACTTGTTGGTTGCTGAAACTAAAAAACTTGTACAATACAAAGCCATGGCAAAACATATGAATCAAACTCTCAAGCGTTTGCTTCACAAACAATAAGGGGGAGAGAAGGACATCTCTCCAGCTGATTGATTAAACGAGGCTCTGTATGTTTTGAACAGAAAAGTTCATGTTAGATGTTAGTGAAATGAAGTTACAGGTACGAAAAGTTCATGTTAGATGTTAGTGAAATGAAGTTACAGGTACTAACTTGGGAAAGGAGATCTGCCTATGTCATTACAGATATGGGAACCAAGCCGATAAAGCTGTGGATCCAGAAGAAATCAAGCTTGCATGAACCAGGACGGGATCCTGATCACAGTAACTGAAGTCAAGTGTTCCAAGTGCAGCCCAATGGAGTCAGAGTTTTGCTGCGGGACGTTTTGAATACTCTTAAATATGAGTGTGTTAGTGGTAAATAAAAATTAGAGAAACAGTGATTTCTGCACAGCCTAAGGTCACAGGCTGCAATCGGTGCCTGCACGGAAACGTGAAGCTGAAGTTATCTGCACTTCTGACATTCCTGATTGGCAAAACAAACAGATACAACAGCAAAGGTATCAAGGCACTTAGCTACAGATGCGGATTCTGTGAAACATGCAGCAGCTGATTTGTGCTGCTGGCTCGCAGACATAATTGTGAAAATTTTGGAAGGTATGTGCTGCAGGAATCTGGCTGACCACTCTCAGTCGATTCATGTGAGCATTCAGAAATTAAGAGATCGAACAGAATTGGTTTCATGAGTGGGAAATTTCAAGATGTATATTGTCAATGGTCAAATTTGGATTATTGGATTTGACAATTCGGTACTTATCTTACATTTATTGCCATGCTTGTTGAGCTTTTTGCAAAGGGCCCTTGCAGAAACCTCTAAAAGCAGTTTTGTGGCGCAGATACAAAAAGAGAAAAATTTGTCAAGGGGGACAGCAGGCCTGCTAGCAGCCTGGCTCTCCTCGCAACAACACAGACTCTGACAGTATCCTTGAAATTCCCATGAAACAACAAAATTACTCACGCTGAGAAGTTTTGGTAATCACTTTTTCAAAGCGTAGTGGCCTTGAAAGCAGGTGTACAGACTCCCTTAAATCAAGGAGCTGTGAGAAAGTATTTGGAAGTAAATGAACATGTCATGAACCAGCCATAATGAGATGGCCAAAGCACAGCAGGGGTGCAGATAACTTTTAGACATTAAAGGTAAACTAACAATGTTTGGCTATAAGGTATGCTTATCAAAACTCGTTATAATTACTAATTAATCACTTTGGTGTGAACAGTGTGTGTAACTAATTAGCAGTTTTTAGATTGCCACATTTTATAGTATGGCTTTTCGTTTATGGGATAGATGGGCTGGTTACCTTCCTGTATCACCTCAGGAACCGCAGGAGTTGGAGCTTCTGGGTTCAGTAAAGGCTGATGCATGCTTGTATTTTAACCATACACGTAGGAAACAAAGCTCGCCCACCGATGTAAATTCTAGCTTGTCTGTTTATCGCAACGCTACAAGCTGGTGCAATTATACTTCGCCTAACATTTCAATATCTACTAACCATCCCTTGCAGCTACCGCCTGGTAATTTACTGAGATGCGGAGACCGTGCTTGGCCAGGTATCCCGTCACGTCTAAGAGGGGGGCCATGCACGCTTGGCCGCTTATCTCTGCTAACGCCTAACACCACTATGATATTTAACATGAGCCGTCACCATCGCCGAACCAGGAGGCAGACACACGCTTTTAACAAAGAATGCAACGATCAGGTAACATTCTGGTCACTGGAAGAGATTATATCTGCATCTCTTCTCGCTCCAGGGGTGTCAGCAGCAGCTGCACACAATCACCTAAACAAGTTGAGGTGTTGGCTAGCAAAACAAACAAATGCTACTTCCCTTGCACTTTTCAGTCTTTTGCTTGATGTTGATTCTGTCCGCCATGCTACGCTGCAAAATAGAGCTGCAATTAATTTTCTTTTGCTTGTCCAAGGCCATGGATGTGAAACTTGAAAACAAGAGGCAGGCTTATGATGATGTAACCCTTAACAAATAACCAATGATAGATTGACTAATAGGCATATATTAGCCACAATGTATAAAAGGATCTAACTTAGAACTAATCAACGAAGTTGCTTTTATCACTCATATTGAGCGGCTTGCTTCTTCCCCGGCCGGCAAAGGATCCCCAGGGGTCTGAGATCTGAGTGGAGGGAGCAGGGGGAAAAGGGTGGGGCGAAGGCAGCGGTGAAGTCACTTGCCCATGAAAGCTGATGTAGGGGGAAGGGGCTGTCCATGAGCGGTCCCCCTTTGGGCCGGCGGGTTATTCACCAGCACGATGTTAGGGTGAGCCAGAGAGGGCAGGTCTGGCTCATGTCTGCGCGCGTGTGTGTGTGTTGTGTGGCATCTTCTGTGTCTTAGTCCTTCTCTGGATGCCGGCATCCCCTTTGCACTCAGAGGGGCGCAATGTGCCCCTTGGCCATGGCCTCTAGGGTCTCAAATGCCTACACTCGCTCGCAGGCACAGCGCCCATCGGGCTCTCCTTCGCTCGCTTAGCAATCTGGTGGTGCAGTTCATCCTCGCGTGTCAGAAGCTTGCGGTCAGTCTTGTCTTGCAGCGCGATGGTCGGCTCTGTCGGTAGCCGTGCTCTGCAGCCATCTCTCTTCCCGGACTGAAGCTTCTTACCCGCATCCTTCCATCATTAGGTCTTGAAGGCGGGCTTCTTGCACGTCCAACGTTGCAGTTTGGACAGGAAGTCTCTCCACCGAGCATTTGTTTGGCACAGATGTGTCTTCTCTGGGGTCATCCCCTCATGTTCAGTGGTCTTGGGTCTTAAAGCGCGGCTTCTCGTGCACCTGTTGCTTTCTCTTACAGGCAACAGTCATCGTATCTTCCAGTGCCACCTCAATGCATTTGCACTATTGCAGTGCCTTCGGGCTTCTTTGACAGCATCATCTCTGATACGGTCATTGTTCTTATCCATCCTGGCCATCGTGTGTTTCAGGGTCACGTTTGCTGTCTGTGTGCCGTCTCTGGGTCGGACCTGCCCCGGGAGGAGGTGTGGCAATATTAGAGCTTTACAGCGTGGCGGTAAAATGTTGCCCCAGGCAGGTATTTTGGCAAAGACAGTAGGGTCTTTCCTCACAGACAGCTTTCACAGAGTTGTTGCCATTGTGTTTGGCAGGTTCCAGGAGCGATCTTCCAGCCTTCCCAGCGCAGCAGTGTGCACGGCAGTTGAGGAGGTCGACTATCACACGTGCCTTCCATCATATACGTGAGGCTCGATCTCTGGGGCTCGTTTTGTCTGGGTGTTGGGTTATTTAGGTATAGATGACTGACCGTCGGACTCATCGAGGCATCGGTTGGCATCAGGCGTGACTCTCTTTGACCACTCGCTTGGGCTTTTCAGATGTGAGGGATGGGCCCCGAGCTGAAGGCCTACAGAAGAGGCGGAGCATCAACCAGAGGCTGGCTGGCATCTGACATGAGAGGCTTGGAGCAACCGTGAGCACTTGTGACTCATCGAGGCATTTCTGGTTCTACTCCACGCAAATCCACGGGCCAAGTGGGATCCCAACACACGAGCCGACGTCGGTGAGGCGAGCGACTGCCGCATTGACACAGCGGTCTTAGAGGCATCCTGTCAAACTGTACGTTGTTGTTTTAGCATCACAGGTGACGGGCAGGCCTCCACAGTTATGTCACAGGATGCGGTTTTGTGCCATCCAGCTCTACCAGTGTCTGGGTGGGGTGAGAGGGTCGGCGGCCCTGGCTATTTCAAGACTGACGTGTGTGTTTGCTTCCTCTTCTGAAGCCGCAAAGCCAGGAGGGAAGTCGGATATTTCCTGGGGAGGCAACTCCGTCCGTGTGAGTTCCAAGCGTAACAGCACTCTTGCGTCTCTCAGCCCAGTAGGAAACACAAGTGATCGCTGCCTGCATGTCCGTCTCTGGAAGGAGCAAGCGAGTGGACTGCCACATCCCGTTTGAGAAGGTAAGGGGGAGTTGAGGTCGGGATCGAGGTGCACAGTACTGCCTGCCTGCACAGTTTTGATTAGTTGTTTGTTTATCTTTATTATAGATGCTGAAGAATGAGATGGCAACCACCAGCGTGTCCCAGTCAGCCCACGCAGGGGATCATATGCGTTTCCTTCTAGGACAGATGCAGTTCTCTAGTCACTTGAGAGCTGAGTGGAGGGACTGGGGCTGGGGAGGGAAGGGGAGGAGAAGAGAAGGGTGGGGTGCAGGTGGTGGCGGTGGCAGGATTGGCTGCTTGTCAGCATAGGCAAAGGGGCTGTTTGGGAGCGATCCCCTCCAGGCCGGCAACAGGGGAGTGGGTTACTTGACAGCATGTTGCTAGGGTGTGCCGGGCAGGGCAGTTCCCACCTCTGTGTGTGTTTATGCTCGTTATGTTTCATGTTTTCTGTGTCTCAGTCCCTCTCTGGGTGTCAGCATCCTCATTGCGCTCAGAGGAGCACAGCCTGCCCCTTGGGCACGGTCTCTAGGGTCTCAAACGCCCACACTTGCTCATCAGCAGGGTGTCCATTGGGCTTTTCTTTGCTTGCTTAGCAAGCTCTCAGCACGGTTCATCCTCTCATCTCAGAAGTTTCCGGTCAGTCTTGTCTTGCGGCACAATCGCCGGCTGTTGGGAACTGTGCTCTCCAGCCTTCCATTTTCACAGACCAAGGCTTCTTCCCCACGTCCTTCTGTCATTAGGTCTTGCGGTCGGGCTTCTTGCGCATCCATCATCTCCATGTTGACAGTAACTCCTTCCACCGTGCTGTTCTGGCCCACTCTTTTCTGGGGTTGTCATAGAGCTTCCGTCATAGAGCTTCACCTCCATAGGTAGCATCGCTCTACAGCATCTCTTGTCTGGGAGCTCTTTTCACTGAGAGATTTTTCCGACCTTGGAGTCATGTTGTCTGCAGTGGTCTATGTAGCCTCGTTCTGTGTACATGTCTGGTGTGGAGCTGCTCTGCCCGGGGCCGTAGAGTTGGGGTGAGTCGGCATAGCAATAAGAGCGCAGGGTCAGCGCGTAGCTACTCCCAGGTGACCTCAGCAAAAGCCGTACGGTCATTGGCATTGAGGAGTCAGCGGCAGGCTGCGTGGAGAGGCTGTACTGATACCATCCTGGGCAATGAGTGGAGCTGCCTGGGAGG
Organism: Laterallus jamaicensis coturniculus; assembly: GCA_022605575.1. Lineage (NCBI taxonomy): Eukaryota > Metazoa > Chordata > Aves > Gruiformes > Rallidae > Laterallus > Laterallus jamaicensis. The sequence continues at coordinate 792,494 of JAKCOX010000107.1, forward strand.
AGCCTTTTCGCTTTAGGAAAAGCCGATGGCAACTTGCAGGGTAAAGGGCTCATCTGTGTAGGGCTCTGAGTCACGCCTGCTTCCTTCTGTTCTTGTTTTCAAGGCAGTCTGTAGTTAGACTGTTGATGATGTTCCTGAACGGAAGGGAGAGTTCAGGCAGCGTGCGGCTGTAGTTTGGCACCATGAGGAGTCGCTAATAAATATTTGTTTTTTTCAGATGGGGCCTCACACAATGTGCATTAATCCAGGGATGGAATCCTCAAATGGAGCGCCATGAGACGGCGGGCCTCTGGATCAAGGCGGATGGTGGTTCTGCAGGTACTTCAAGATTTAGGTGGGTCTGTGTTTGCTTTTGAAGGCATGAAGTGAGGAGGAGAGCCCGATGCCATCACGGGTGTGACGATGGCCAGGTGAGTTCCTCTAAGAGGCCGGGAGTAGCATTTGCTTTGCAGAGTAAACTATAGGCATCCCTCTTCTCTGTTTCATAGGACAGGCACTGGCCTCGGGATGGCCAGCCATGAACCACTGACGCCAGGTGAGCGGTCTGTCGAGGCAATGAAATGGAAGATGGTAAAGCCTTTGGGGCAGTCTGTGATTCAGGCGGTCCTTCAGCAAGTGACTTTGGCTTTATCTTTTTGCAGGTGGCATTGGTGGGGCGCAGTCACGTGTCGAAGAGCTATCGTGGGAGCCATGATTTATCACGAGCGTGAGAGTAAATCGGCATCTCCTGGGCACTACAAGCAACGACAGCTAGCTTGTCTCTTTGAAACAAGCGGGTGACTTGAGTGGTCTGTCCCTTTTGAGAGGGGTAGGGTTTAGAGCTTAGGGTTGATGTGTGAGATGATGACTGATGGTGCCATTTTGGTGTTTTTGCTTGTCTTTATCATAGAGGCTGAAGAATAACGTGGCAACTACAGGAACATCCCCTTTGGCCTACAGAGGGATGCGCTGTGTTCCTCGAGGATGGAGATGGATCCCCAGCGGTCTGAGAGCTGTGCGGAGGGAGCAGGGGGAGAAGGGTGGGGCGAAGGCAGCGGTGAAGTCACTTGCCCATGAAAGCTGATGTAGGGGGAAGGGGCTGTCCATGAGCGGTCCCCCTTTGGGCCGGCGGGTTATTCACCAGCACGACGTTAGGGTGAGCCAGAGAGGGCAGGTCTGGCTCATGTCTGCGCGCGTGTGTGTGTTGTGTGGCATCTTCTGTGTCTTAGTCCTTCTCTGGATGCCGGCATCCTCTTGCACTCAGAGGGGCAAATGTGCCCCTTGGCCATGGCCTCTAGGGTCTCAAATGCCTACACTCGCTCGCAGGCACAGCGCCCATCGGGCTCTCCTTCGCTCGCTTAGCAATCTGGTGGTGCAGTTCATCCTCGCGTGTCAGAAGCTTGCGGTCAGTCTTGTCTTGCAGCGTGATGGTCGGCTCTGTCGGTAGCCGTGCTCTGCAGCCATCTCTCTTCCCGGACTGAGGCTTCTTCCCCGCATCCTTCCATCATTAGGTCTTGAAGGCGGGCTTCTTGCGCGTCCAACGTTGCAGTTTGGACAGGAAGTCTCTCCACCGGGCATTTGTTTGGCACAGATGTGTCTTCTCTGGGGTCATCCCCTCATGTTCAATGGTCTTGGGTCTTAAAGCGCAGCTTCTTGTGCACCTGTTGCTATCTCTTACAGGCAACAGTCATCGCATCTTTCAATGCCACCTTAACGCATCTGCAGTATCGCAGTGCCATCGGGCTTCTTTGACAGCATCATCTCTGATACGGTCATTGTTCTTATCCATCCTGGCCATCGTGTGTTTCAGGGTCACGTTTGCTGTCTGTGTGCCGTCTCTGGGTCGGACCTGCCCCAGGAGGAGGTGTGGCAATATTAGAGCTAGGCACTGCAGAGGGTTACAGCGTGGCAGTAAAATGTTGCCCCAGGCAGGTATTTTGGCAAAGACAGTAGGGTCTTTCCTCACAGACAGCTTTCACAGAGTTGTTGCCATTGTGTTTGGCAGGTTCCAGGAGCGATCTTCCAGCCTTCCCGGCGCAGCGGTGTGCACGGCAGTTGAGGAGGTTGACTATCGCACGTGCCTTCCGTCATATACGTGAGGCTCGTTCTCTGGGGCTTGTTTTGTCTGGGTGTTGGGCTATTTAGGTATAGATGACTGACCGTCGGCCTCATCGAGGCATCGGTTGGCATCCGGTGTGACTCTCTTTGACCGCTCGCTTGGGCTTTTCAGATGTGAGGGATGCGCCCCGAGCTGAAGGCCTACAGAAGAGGAGGAGCGTCAACCAGAGGCTGCCTGGCATCTGACGTGAGAGGCTCGGGGCAACCGGGAGCACTTGTGACTCGTCGAGGCATTTCTGGTTCTACTCCACGCAAATCCACAGGCCGAGTGGGATCCCAACACACGAGCCGACGTCGGTGAGGCAAGCGACCGCTGCATTGACACAGCGGTCTTAGAGGCATCCTGTCAAACTGTACGCTGTTGTTTTAGCATCACAGGTGACGGGCAGGCCTCCACAGTTACGTCACGGGATGCGGTTTTGTGCCATCCAGCTCTACCAGTGTCTGGGTGGGGTGAGAGGGTCGGCGGCCCTGGCTATTTCAAGACTGACGTGTGTGTTTGCTTCCTCTTCTGAAGCCACAAAGCCAGGAGGGAAGTTGGATATTTCCTCACCCGGCCGGGTGAGTTCCAAGCGTAACAGCATCTCCAGGAGGGCCTGTTCCCCTGGGATGTCTCACCCCCAAATTAACCCCCCCTTGGACAAGGGGGAGGCCAGGGGGGTTGGGCTGTGCTCCCAGGGGCTGGGGAGAAGGGTTTTGGGCCACAAACATCCAAGAATTGACCCCAAACCCTCAAAATCTTCAGCAAAACCTCAAGTTTACCAAAAGCCCTCAACAATTTTTACCCCAAACCTCAGATATTTGAACCCCAAAACCCTCAGCATTTTCACCTAAATCTCAATTTCTTTACCCAAACTGTCAAGTTCTTCACCCAAACCCTCCAAATTTTGACACCCCCCCCCCCCCAAAAAAAAAAAAAAAATCCAAATTTTGGACCCAAATCTCAAAATTCTTGACCAAAACTTCAAATTTTGGACACAAAAATCTTAATTTTTGGACCTAAATGTCCAGCTTCTACCCCCCAAAATTCACCCAAAACATGAAATTCTTGCCCCAAACTTCAAAATTTTGGCCCCAAATCCCAAATTCTGGTCCCAAATCTGAAAAAAAAAATCTCAAACTTTTTATTCCCAAACCGCTCCGATTCTGGACGCAAATCTGAAAATTTTGGGCCAGAAATCTCAGATTCTTGACCTTAATTCTTCAGTTTTTGACCCAAAAATGCCACATTTCTCTGCCAGACCTTAATTCTTCAGTTTTTGACCCAAAAATGTCACGTTTCTCTGCCAGGAATATCTCTCAATCCTCAGCACTTTGGTTTGGGAGTTGCTGCCGGGTGTTTAGCACAGTCGAACAGGGATGTTGCTACAGCTGGAAAATGACACAGGGCACATTAGGACTGATCCCTGGGGAAGGAAAGCACTGATCCCAGGGCAAGAGGGGCTTTAGGGGCCACTTGGCTTCCAGCCACGGAGGGAGCACCACAGGTGTAGGTGGTATTGCCCATCCCCAGTGGAAGGTACTGGGGCTTGGTGAGCCCCAGGTGCCACAAATTGGGCTGATGGAGACAGCTCTCCCTGTTAAAAGGCAGCTAGCTGGGGTGGGGTCTGCTGGTTCCTTTGAGCTGCTGCAGAAGGCAAGAGCTGTGCTGAGGAGGGGAGGGAGCATTGCTGTAAGAAGGCAGAAGGTCCTGCAGGAGATGAGGTGAGTGGCACTGGAAGGTAGCTGGGGAGTCATGGGGAAAAGCCTGAAAAAAAAAAGGGATTTCTGGATTTTAAAGGTGAAGTTGGAAGCTGGGGAGCTCTGTGCTCTTGGTAAGTGCCCTGCTGAAAGTGTGGGGATGTCCCACGTGGGTAGGGGCTGCTTGTGAGTCCCCTTTGGGAAGGTTTCAGGCCAGCTATGTCTTTTAGTCCTGGCTCCTTTGGTTTGGAAGCTATTGCTGGATGTTTGGCATGTTTGGCAGCAAATGCTGCTCTGGATGAGAAAAACACTTTTGCAGGTGTATTTTAGGTTCCCCGGCAAAGGAAAGCTCAGAGCCCCAGGGCAAATAGTCCCCACTCGAAGGTACTGGGCTGAAGCTGAGTGCTGGGACTTGATGAGCCCCAGGTGCCACAAATTGGGCTGATGGAGACAGCTCTCCCTGTTAAAAGGCAGCTAGCTGGGGTGGGGTCTGCTGGTCCCTTTGGGTTTCTCCTGGGCTGCTGCAGAAGATGAGGGCTGAGCTGAGGGGGGAGTGTTGAAGGCAGAAGGCACGCCGAGAGGTAAGGTGAGCAGGTCTGGATGGTGGCTGAGGAGTCATGTGGACAGGCTCAAAAAGGGGATTTATGCCTTTTAAATGTTAGGATGGAAGGTGGGGAGGTTTGTGCCCTTGGCAGTTGCCTCGACTGGAGTGTGGAGATATCCCATGTCAATGGGGCTGCTTGTGGGCTCCTTGGGGAGGTTTCAGGCCAGGTATGTCTTTCAGTCCTGGCTCCTTTGGTTTGGGAGCTACTGCTGGGTATTTTTCTTGGTGGGGCTTGTATTTTTTTCTAGGGTCATTATGTGTTAGGAATACATGTGTCTCATCTCTATTTTCTATGGAAATTTGTTAGAGTGATTTGTGAGTGTACTACAGTACTTCCTGTGGTTCTTGTGCAGACATATCCTTTAGTTGGGACTGCTTAGGGATGCAGTTGTTCCTTGTTCTTTGGTATTATCTGGAAGGCTTTCCTGTTGAAGTCGCGTGCTAGACTCCATCTCACTCAGATGAAAGATCAGTTATGTAGGTTTTTCTCTTGCTTTCTGCAAGTCTAAAAGACACGATTTCCCAACAGCAGCATTTTTATAGTGTTTACTCAGTATTTTCTCTATGAGGTTTAGCACTCTCTTTAGGGATTTTTATCCATCTTTTAGTAAATGTATGGTGGTTTACATTCCTGTTTTAATCATCAATATAAAGATTCAGCACAGTAGAGAGTGTTTTCAGCAAGAATCCCTTTCTCCATTCAGCATTCATTCTCTGATAAACAACTCGGGTCAGAAGAGCCACACCTGCTGCTCCAGCTGCTTTTAATCCTTCTGCAGGCAGCATCCTCCCCTTTCCAGGCCACAGGGGGAAGGGTGGTGGGTGGGCTCTGGGTTATATAAGGGTCTCGTCTTGCTTTTGGCAGCTCATTCTGCTTTGTGTCTCCTGTTGTACCGTTCTAGCTTTCATTCTGCCATTGAAGCATTTGAGTTGCTGCTGTCATCTTGGTTCACGCGTCTCAGGTAAGCGTTTTGCAACTGGCTGAGTGTGACCAGGGTCTACCTAGTCAAGAGTACTTATTGACATAGCTTTTTGTGTGTTTTGTGTTGCCTTTTCAGGGCCTTTGAAGGCAACTCAATCCTATATAGTTGGCTGTTGATTTTTTGCTTCTGGGTGCATAGCATTTCACCAGCGTTCCTGACTTTGCACAAGGTAGACCATTGGGCTTTTTCCACCAGCTTTGCTCTTTAAACTGTAAGCTGTTAGCACCGCTTCTGTTACTATGATACTGATACTGAGCTTATCTAGCTAGGGTTTGAGTAAGCTTCTTGCTTGCATAGAGACTGTTAGCATTTCCTAATAAAGTAATGGGTATGAAAGTCAACTATCTTCCAGGTTGCGGTCTTTATCACGGAGGCTGAAGAATAATGTGGCAACTCCAGGAACATCCCATTTGACCTACAGAGGCGTGCGCTGTGTTCCTTGAGGACGGAGATGGATCCCCAGCAGTCTGAGAGCTAAGGGAAGTGACCAGGGCCAGGGAGGGAGCAGGGGAAGAGAAGATGTTTGTAGTCATAGAGCTTCCGTGCTTCACCTCCATAGGCAGCATCGCTCTACAGCATCTCTTGTCTGGGAGCTCTTTTCACTGAGAGATTTTTCCGACCTTGGAGTCGTGTTGTCTGCAGTGGTCTGTGTAGCCTCGTTCTGTGTACGTGTCTGGTGTGGAGCTGCTCTGCCCGGGGCCGTAGAGTTGGGGTGAGTCGGCATAGCAATAAGAGCGCAGGGTCAGCATGTAGCTGAACCACCTCCCCACACCCCCCCCCACACCCCAACCCTCCCACCCATATGAACTGGATGGTCTCTCAATGTCGTTTGTCTGATTAATTGGTTTGCAGCGTTCGTTTGTTCGTATGTGCTATAAGTTCAGGGCTGTGTTTGTCCACTGAGAGCAAGGCTGGTTACTTAGCAAAAATGAATTTTATATAGTGAACATTGAAAAAGGGCAGCTCATATTAAAAGTTAACCTGGAAAACAATGATCAATAGCTGCTTACTTGAGAAAAAAATTGGCCACATACATGATTAAATACGGGAGCAACTGACTAAGAGTCATATGAAGCCTTCCACAAGTTTGTGGAACAAGCAAAAAATTTTATTTTAAAAAAGATTGGGTTTTTTCTTTTCAAAAGGTGTCACTGGGTACGCTCCCACAAGGCAGAAAAAATTCAGCAACTATGTGCCAGGCTTATGTAGCCTGGGCGTTTGCTCCAGTACAGAAAACACATCCTGATATGGTTGCTATATTGATTGTGTGAAAAAACTTGGACGGTGAAAGTTTGATTCATGAGTTAACAGTGCATTTGAAAAGCAAGGGGTTACAGATTACTCCATAGAAAAATTCAAAATAAGCCAGTGTGAAAATATTCGGACTGACAAATTGATAAAAGTACTGTAACACCTCAGAGGATCGCAATCAAAACTGGGGTTGGCATGTTAAATGATGTTCAGAAGTTACATAAAAATGTTAAGTGGATTAGATCAATGTGTGGTATTATGCATCAGTATTCTGTTACTCAGACTCACAGCCACACTGAGCTAACTGACTACATCTAGGTCTAGCAGGGAGAAATCAGAGAGCAGACAGGCTGGTTGCACCGGCCGGGGCTGCTCTCTCAGCAGACAGCTTTGCAGGAGCTCAGAAATTACATGAAACTTTGTTTACCAATCTGCTAAAGTGCTTTAACAACAATACCACTTGTTGGTTCCTGAAACTAAAAAACTTGTACAATACAAAGCCATGGCAGAACATATGAATCAAACTCAAGCGTTTGCTTCACAAACAATAAGGGGGAGAGAAGGACATCTCTCCAGCTGATTGATTAAACGAGGCTCTGTATGTTTTGAACGGAAAAGTTCATGTTAGATGTTAGTGAAATGAAGTTACAGGTACTAACTTGGGAAAGGAGATCTGCCTATGTCATTACAGATATGGGAACCAAGCAGATAAAGCTGTGGATCCAGAAGAAATCAAGCTTGCATGAACCAGGACGGGATCCTGATCACAGTAACTGAAGTCAAGTGTTCCAAGTGCAGCCACAATGGAGTCAGAGTTTTGCTGCGGGACATTTTGAATACTCTTTTAAATACGAGTGTGTTAGTGGTAAATAAAAATTAGAGAAACAGTGATTTCTGCACAGCCTAAGGTCACAGGCTGCAATCGGTGCCTGCACGGAAACGTGAAGCTGAAGTTATCTGCACTTCTGACATTCCTGATTGGCATAGCAAACAGGTACAACAGCAAAGGTATCGAGGCACTTAGCTACAGATGCGGATTCTGTGAAACATGCAGCAGCTGATTTGTGCTGCTGGCTCGCAGACATAATTGTGAAAGTTTTGGAAGGTATGTGCTGCAGGAATCTGGCTGACCGCTCTCAGTCAATTCATGTGAGCATTCAGAAATTAAGAGATGGAACAGAATTGGTTTCATGAGTGGGAAATTTCAGGATGGATATTGTCAATGGTCAAATTTGGATTATTGGATTTGGCAATTCGGTACTTGTCTTACATTTACTGCCGTGCTTGTTGAGCTTTCTGCAAAGGGCCCTTGCAGAAACCTCTAAAAGCAGTTTTGTGGCGCAGATACAAAAAGGGAAAAATTTGTCAAGGGGGACAGCAGGCCTGCTAGCAGCCTGGCTCTCCTCGCAACAACACAGACTCTGACAGTATCCTTGAAATTCCCATGAAACAACAAAATTACTCACGCTGAGAAGTTTTGGTAATCACTTTTTCAAAGCGTAGCGGCCTTGAAAGCAGGTGTACAGACTCCCTTAAATCAAGGAGCTGTGAGAAAGTATTTGGAAGTAAGTGAACATGTCATCAACCAGCCATAATGAGATGGCCACAGCAGGCGTGCAGAAAACTTTTAGACATTAAAGGTAAACTAGCAATGTTTGGCTATAAGGTATGCTTATCAAAACTCGTTATAATTACTAATTAATCACTTTGGTGTGAACAGTGTGTTAAGCTCTTGGGGAATAACAGGTTGGCTTAGTGACTTGGTTAAGGAAGGTATACGATGGCTGTTGATTATTATAGTTGCTGTTATAGTAGTAGGCACTTTGTTAGCTTATACCCTGCAAGGCAAGGTTACTGCTCTTGTTGCTCAGAAGAAAAAAGGGGGAATTGTTGGAGTACGTGCACGTAGGCACGAAGTGCAGACTAAAGCAGAGCAGAAGAAGCACGGCACGACCAATCAGGATCAAGGTCGAGACGACCTTAAACGAAGACAGCCCTCAGAAGAAGCAAGTGAATCGGGGAAAAACAGGTTGAAGGAACTGCAAGAATGAAAACAAGAGGCAGGCTTATGATGATATAACCCTTAAAAAATAACCAATCATAGATTGACTCATGGGCATATGTTAGCCACAAAGTATAAAAGGAGCTAACTTAGAACTAATAAAGGAAGCAGCTTTTATCGCTCACATTGAGCAGGCTTGCTTCTTCCCCCGCCGGCAGGAAACGGTTTCAGGCAGTCTCTTGGCATGTGGCTCTTTGCTTTGTCCCTTGCAGGCTGCACAAGCAGCGTCCTTGGGGCGTAGCCACACGTCTGAACGCACTGAGAGGCTGAGGCGGTCGTCGTCCGTGTTGGTGCCTAATTCCAAAGCAGTACATGGCAGGTAGGTGGAGCGTTTGGCTCTGTTTTTGCAGTCACCTTGCGCTGTGAGCCTCTGTATTAGACTTGTCTTGCGCCGTATGCCTGGGATTTTGGGTGGTGTGGGTGATAGCTTGCTTTTCTTTTGTTTAGCTCAAATGGAGGGCACTATGGAAAACACCTCTCGGAACACATTTTAATAAGCAGTGGGAACAGGTTATGAATATGTAAATATTTGAGAGGTAAGCTAATAAATAGGGATCCTGGTACGGAATAGAACGCAGAAGAGCTGCCACGTAAACGTGCGCGTCTGCAGCGGAGCAATCCTCCCCTGGGCACCCAGCGCTGAACCGCGAACAACTAACAACAAATGGAATTCCCCACATGATGCCGAGTTGCTTTGGACCGGTGGAGTGCTGCAGCTCTATGGTGGTAGGGATTGCAATCGCGCTCACTCCCGCGGTAGCTCTTAGGCGTGGGCTTGTGTTCTTCTTCGCTCTCTCTTTTCCCCAATTTTTCTTTCTTTCTTTCCCACAGTCTCTTGCATGCTGCTTGTCAGCCAAATACAGTGACTGAAACCTTGACTCGGTTTGGAGTCTTCACTCTGCTGTGACCAGGTCTTTGCAATCCTCAGGAACAAAGCACCTAATTGGACCTCCCACAGGGGTTAAGCCCAGCCGCCCCCAGCCACCCAGAGTGATCTGAGGTCGGTTGGAACGCAAGGGGGTTTAACCTCTGCCAAATTAGTCTCTCTGGTTGTGGGCTGAGAGAGCCATGTCCCTCTGGATCAGCCTTCCCTTATGCCATTGGAGAGCTCACTGCTTTCCTAGAGGTTCCCAGAGCACTGTGGGTTTTTCTCTAGCTTGTTTGGAGGTCACAGCAGGCCGCTTATGGACTCCAAGCATTAGCCCTTTATTTCAGGGGCCTGTAGACGATGGAAGAGTTTGTTAGAAGACGGAACCTAGCAGCTGTCTGCAAAATACGTGGTATGCCTGGCAAGCGCAGTTTCTGGGGAACTGTGCCAACCGGGAAGAGGGAAGGAAGGGAAATAAACAATGAATGAAGTTGAGCCTGGGAGGAAGGGAGGCTTCCTGCGGAGACCTTTGGAATTGGCCAACTGTCTGCCTGCATCCAGGTGACTCACTCTATGATCTTTGCAGATGCACGAGCGGCGCGCCATGAGGAGAGCGGGTCAGGACAAGTTTCTCAAGGTAACATGTGACCGGTGGCTGTCTGACCAGCTTATCCCTTTTGGTCTGTCATTTGTTTTTGAAGTCACAAAATGCCGAGCAAAGCTGGATGGCAGCATGTCAACATGTGACCTCGGCCAGGTGAGTTGAGACTAGCGGGCTCAAGCAGAGATGACTTTTTCAGGTGCGACAGTGTCTGTGAAGTTCAAACAGTCTCTTTTGCTTTCCAGGCGGTACCCGACGCTTGACACCACAACAAAGCGTCCCAGTAAGCAGACATCCGGTAGACATCTTCTGCTGTCAAGAAGGGATTGTAGATCCCCGGACTCCTGCAAGCTAAGTAGAAGGAGCCGGAGGAGAGGGCGAGAAAGGGAGGGGTTGGGGAGAGGCTGGATAAGGCTGTACAGGGAGGAGCGGGTCGTTTGGCAGCACGATGCCAGGGTGTGCTGGGCAGGGCAGCTCCAGCCCTTGTCTGTCTTGATGCTTGTCGTTTGTGTGTCTTCTGTGTCTTAGTCCTTCTCTGGATGTCAGCATCCTCTTTGTGCTCAAAGGTGCCCAGTGTGCCTCTCGGGCGCGGTCTCTAGGGTCTTGAATGCCCACGCTCGTTCACCAGCATAGCAGCCGCGGAGCTGCTCTTGATTTGCCTAGCAAGGTCATGGCACGGTTTGTCCTCACGTCTCGGAAGTTTCCAGTCGGTCTTCTCTTGTGGCGTCATTGCGGGCTCTGTCTGGAGCCCGCTCTTCGGTCACTCGTTTTCACAGCCGGAGGCTTTTTCCGTGCATCTTTCCATCGTTAGGTCTTGAAGGCGGGCTTCTTGTGCATCCATCGTCACTGTTTTGGAACGGCTCATTGGAAGGACTTACTGTCAGTCCCCTCTCTTTGGGGGCTGCCTTAGAGCTTCCTCTCATCCGCCCCTTCGTGGCGTTGTTTGACGGTGTCTCCTGTCTTGCTGACAGTTTTCGGTCCTCTTGGAGTCCCATCATCCGCAGGGTTCTGCGTTGCGTCATTCTGTGTGCGTGTTTGGCACGGAGCTGCTCTGCCCGGGGTTGTGGAGTCGGGGTGATGGGGCATAGCCGCAGGAGTCCAGGGTTAGCGTGTGGGATTCTGCCCGGGAGGGTTCAGCAAAGGTGGTACCGTCAGCAGGGTGTGCGGATATTCCTGCCCATCCTGTTCCTGGGAGATGGTGGGAGCTGCTAGGTGGGGCCCTTCAGCGTTGGGAAAAGCAGATGGAACTTTGCAGGGGTGTAAGGCTGTGGGGCTCTGAGGTATGCCTGGTTTTTTACTGTTTGAGTCTTAAGGGCTGCCTGCAGTTAGACCGCAGAGAGGGTTCCTAAATGGAAGTGAGAGATCCGCAATGGTGCAGCGATGAGTCGGTATCGGGGTGACGTGCTCACTAAACTGTTGGGTTTTTCAGACAGGGCCAGATGCAATGTGTACCAAGGCAGCGACGGAGGAGTCGGGAGGAGCACCCGGGGGAGGTAGGTCCGCCGGTGGTGTTGGCGTGATGAAGTGGTCGGCGGCTCGGTGCCACGTTTAAGGTTTGTTTGTGTGTGCTGTTTCTCTTGTGAAGGCGCAAAGCGAGGAGGAGAGCGGGCTGTTTCCAGGGTAGGCGACTCGGGCCAGGCGAGCCATTCCTCACGGGCTGGTGTTGCATTGCAGGTGAGTTCTAGGCATCCCTTGTTTGTTTTACAGCCCAGGCAGGAACCTCGGCGCGGGCACCTATAACTGGCGGGGGCTGTGAGCGGTCGGTGAAGGGAAGGGAATGGGAGATGGGAAACGGCTTCAGGCAGTTTCTTGGAACGTTGCTCTTTGCTTTGTCCCTTGCAGGCTCCACAGGCAGCATCGTTGGGGCGTAGCCACACGTCTGAACGCACTGAGAAGCTGAGGCGGTCGACGTCCGTGTTGGTGCCTAATTCCAAAGCAGTACATGGAAGGTAGGTGGAGCGTTTGGCTCTGTTTTTGCAGTCACCTTGCGCTGTGAGCCTCTGTATTAGACTTGTCTTGCGCCGTATGCCTGTGTAACAAGCTTGCCTTGCGCCGTGTGCCTGGGATTTTGGGTGGTGTGGGTGATAGCTTGCTTTTCTTTTGTTTAGCTCAAATGGAGGGCACTATGGAAAACACCTCTCGGAACAAATTTAATCAGTAGTGGGAACAGGTTATGAATATGTAAATATGTGCGAAGTAACCTAATAGATAGGGGTCCTGGAACGGAATGGAACTACGAAGAGCTGCCAGAAAAATGTGCGCGTCTGCAGTGGAGCAATCCTACCCTGGGCACCCAGCGCTGAACCGCGAACAACTAACAACAAATGGAATTCCCCACATGATGCCAAGTTGCTTTGGACCGGTGGAGTGTTGCGGCTCTATGGTGGTAGGTACTGCAATCGCGCTCAATCCCGCGCTAGCGCTCAAGCGCTCTCTCTATACCGCACTGTTTTCTTCCTTTTCCCCTTTCACTTGCGCGCTGCTTGTAGGTCAAATGCAGGGCCTCCGTTTGGAGTCTTCACTCTGGTCCTGAGGATTGCCAAGACCTGCTCGAAACAAAGCCCCGAACTGGACATCCCACAGGGGTTAAGCCCAGCCGCCCCCAGCCACCCAGAGCGATCTGAGGTCGGTTGGAACGCAAGGGGGTTTAACCTCTGCCAAATTAGTCTCTCTGGTTTTGGATTGAGAGTAATGTGTGCTTCTGGATCGAGCTTGCCTTGGGCAATGTTCATGGATGATAAGGTAGTGTAATGCATGTCGCGTGCCTCTGTATCGGGGTGGAGTGTTGGAGAATGGCTGACAGACAATGGTCATGGAGATATAGCTGAGCTGCATACGCATACATAAGGAACTGTTTACGTGCACACAGGCTTCACAAACAATAAGGGGGAGAGAAGGACATCTCTCCAGCTGATTGATTAAATGAGGCTCTGTATGTTTTGAACCGAAAAGTTCATGTTAGATGTTAGTGAAATGAAGTTACAGGTACTAACTTGGGAAAGGAGATCTGCCTATGTCATTACAGATATGGGAACCAAGCAGATAAAGCTGTGGATCCAGAAGAAATCAAGCTTGCATGAACCAGGACGGGATCCTGATCACAGTAACTGAAGTCAAGTGTTCCAAGTGCAGCCACAATGGAGTCAGAGTTTTGCTGCGGGACGTTTTGAATACTCTTAAATACGAGTGTGTTAGTGGTAAATAAAAATTAGAGAAACAGTGATTTCTGCACAGCCTAAGGTCACAGGCTGCAATCGGTGCCTGCACAGAAACGTGACGCTGAAGTTATCTGCACTTCTGACATTCCTGATTGGCAAAGCAAACAGGTACAACAGCAAAGGTATCGAGGCACTTAGCTACAGATGCGGATTCTGTGAAACATGCAGCAGCTGATTTGTGCTGCTGGCTCGCAGACATAATTGTGAAAGTTTTGGAAGGTATGTGCTGCAGGAATCTGGCTGACCACTCTCAGTCGATTCATGTGAGCATTCAGAAATTAAGAGGTCGAACAGAATTGGTTTCATGAGTGGGAAATTTCAGGATGGATATTGTCAATGGTCAAATTTGGATTATTGGATTTGGCAATTCGGTACTTGTCTTACATTTACTGCCGTGCTTGTTGAGCTTTCTGCAAAGGGCCCTTGCAGAAACCTCTAAAAGCAGTTTTGTGGCGCAGATACGAAAAGAGAAAAATTTGTCAAGGGGGACAGCAGGCCTGCTAGCAGCCTGGCTCTCCTCGCAACAAGACAGACTCTGACAGTATCCTTGAAATTCCCATGAAACAACAAAATTACTCACGCTGAGAAGTTTTGGTAATCACTTTTTCAAAGCGTAGCGGCCTTGAAAGCAGGTGTACAGACTCCCTTAAATCAAGGAGCTGTGAGAAAGTATTTGGAAGTAAAATGAACATTTCATCAACCAGCCATAATGAGATGGCCACAGCAGGCGTGCAGATAACTTTTAGACATTAAAGGTAAACTAACAATGTTTGGCTATAAGGTATGCTTATCAAAACTCGTTATAATTACTAATTAATCACTTTGGTGTGAACAGTGTGTGTAACCAATTAGCAGTTTTTAGATTGCCACATTTTATAGTATGGCTTTTCGTTTATGGGATGGATGGGCTGGTTACCTTCCTGTATCACCTCAGGAACCGCAGGAGCTGGTTACAGTGTTTAATGGGAGGTTAGAGGGTTGGTTAAGCTCTTGGGGAATAACCGGTTGGCTTACTGACGTGGTTAAGGAAGGTATACGATGGCTGTTGATTATTATAGTTGCTGTTATAGTAGTAGGCACTTTGTTAGCTTATACCCTGCAAGGCAAGGTTACTGCTCTTGTTGCTCAGAAGGAAAAAGGGGGAATTGTTGGAGTACGTGCACGTAGGCACGAAGTGCAGACTAAAGCAGAGCAGAAGAAGCACGGCACGACCAATCAGGATCAAGGTCGAGACGACCTTAAACGAAGACAGCCCTCAGAAGAAGCAAGTGAATCAGGGAAAAACAGGTTGAAGGAACTGCAAGAATGAAAACAAGAGGCAGGCTTATGATGATATAACCCTTAACAAATAACCAAACATAGATTGACTTACGGGTATATGTTAGCCACAAAGTATAAAAGGAGCTAACTTAGAACTAATAAAGGAAGCAGCTTTTATCGCTCACATTGAGCAGGCTTGCTTCTTCCCCCGCCGGCAGGAAACGGTTTCAGGCAGTCTCTTGGCATGTGGCTCTTTGCTTTGTCCCTTGCAGGCCGCACAAGCAGCGTCATTGGGGCGTAGCCACACGTCTGAACGCACTGAGAAGCTGAGGCTGTCGACGTCCGTGTTGGTGCCTAATTCCAAAGCCGTACATGGCAGGTAGGTGGAGCGTTTGGCTCTGTTTTTGCAGTCACCTTGCGCTGTGAGCCTCTGTATTAGACTTGTCTTGCGCCGCATGCCTCTGTATCGGGGTGGAGTAATGGATAGCGTGCCTCTGTATTAGACTTGTCTTGCGCCGCATGCCTGTGTAACAAGCTTGCCTTGCGCCGTGTGCCTGGGATTTTGGGTGGTGTGGGTGATAGCTTGCTTTTCTTCTGTTTAGCTCAAATGGAGTGCACTATGGAAAACACCTCTCTGAACACATTTTAATAAGCAGTGGGAACAGCTTATGAATATGTAAATATTTGAGAGGTAAGCTAATAAATAGGGATCATGGAATGGAATAGAACCCAGAAGAGCTGCCACAACAATGTGCGCGTCTGCAGCGGAGCAATCCTCCCCTGGGCACCCAGCGCTGAACCGCGAACAACTAACAACAAATGGAATTCCCCACATGATGCCGAGTTGCTTTGGACCGGTGGAGTGCTGCAGCTCTATGGTGGTAGGTATTGCAATCGCGCTCACTTTCGCGGTAGCTCTTAAGCGTGGGCTTGTGTTCTTCTTCGCTCTCTCTTTTCCCCACATTTTCTTTCTTTCTTTCCCACAGTCTCTTGCATGCTGCTTGTCAGCCAAATACAGTGACTGAAACCTTGACTCGGTTTGGAGTCTTCACTCTGCTGTGACCAGGTCTTTGCAATCCTCAGGGACAAAGCTCCAAATTGGACCTCCCACAGGGGTTAAGCCCAGCCGCCCCCAGCCACCCAGAGCAGTCTGAGGTCGGTTGGAACGCAAGGGGGTTTAACCTCTGCCAAATTAGTCTCTCTGGTTGTGGGCTGTGAGAGCCATGTCCCTTTGCATCGGCCTTCCCTTAAGCCATTGGAGAGCTCACTGCTTTCCTAGAGGTTCCCAGGGCACTGTGGTTCTTGTTTTAGCTTGTTTAGACTTCACAGCAGGCCCCTCTTGGACTCCAAGCATTAGCCCTTTATTTCAGGGGCCTGTAGCAGAGGGAAGAGTTTGTTAGAAGACGGAACCTAGCAGCTGTCTGCAAAACACGTGGTATGCCTGGCAAGCGCAGTTTCTGGGGAACTGCGCCGACCGGGAAGTGGGAAGGAAGGGAGATAAATAATGAGCGAAGTTGAGCCTGGGAGCAAGGGAGGCTTCCTGTGGAGACCTTTGGAATTGGTAAACGGTCGGCCCGCAACTGGGTGACTGTCTTGATGCTCGTTGCAGAGGGACGAGCCGAGCGCCCTAAGGAACGCAGGTCAGCACATGTTACGCAAGGTCAGGTGTGACCAGGGGCTGTCTGACTAGCTTATCCATTTTGGCCTGTAACATTTTTTGAAGTCACAAAGTGCCGAGTAAAGCCAGATGTCAGACTAGCGGGCTAAAGCAGAGATGACTTTTTTTCAGGTGCGCCAGTGTCTGTGAAGTTCTAACAGTCTCTTTTGCTTTCCAGGCGGTACCCGACGCTTGACACCACAACAAAGCGTCCCAGTAAGCAGACATCCGGTAGACATCATCTGCTGTCAAGGAGGGATTGTAGATCCCCGGACTCCTCCAAGCTAAGTAGAAGGAGCCGGAGAAGAGGGCGAGAAAGGGAGGGGTTGGGGAGAGGCTGGGTAAGGGTGTAGAGGGAGGAGCGGGTCACTTGGCAGCACAATGCCAGGGTGTGCCGGGCAGGGCAGCTCCAGCCCTTGTCTGTCAGACCTTAATTCTTCAGTTTTTGACCCAAAAACGTCACGTTTCTCTGCCAGGAATATCTCTCAATCCTCAGCACTTTGGTTTGGGATTTGCTGCCGGGTGTTTAGCACAGTCGAACAGGGATGTTGCTACAGCTGGAAAATGACACAGGGCACATTAGGACGGATCCCTGGGGAAGGAAAGCCCTGACCCCCGGGCAAGAGGGGCTTTAGGGGCCACTTGGCTTCCAGCCACGGAGGGAGCACCACAGGTGTAGGTGGTATCGCCCATCCCCAGTGGAAGGTACTGGGGCTTGGTGAGCCCCAGGTGCCACAAATTGGGCTGATGGAGACAGCTCTCCCTGTTAAAAGGCAGCTAGCTGGGGTGGGGTCTGCTGGTTCCTTTGAGCTGCTGCAGAAGGCAAGAGCTGTGCTGAGGAGAGGAGGGAGCGTTGCTGTAAGAAGGCAGAAGGTTCTGCAGGAGATGAGGTGAGTGGCACTGGAAGGTGGCTGGGGAGTCATGGGGAAAAGCCTGAAAAAAAAAAAAGGGATTTCTGGATTTTAAAGGTGAAGTTGGAAGCTGGGGAGCTCTGTGCTCTTGGTAAGTGCCCTGCTGAAAGTGTGGGGATGTCCCATGTGGGTAGGGGCTGCTTGTGAGTCCCCTTTGGGAAGGTTTCAGGCCAGCTATGTCTTTTAGTCCTGGCTCCTTTGGTTTGGAAGCTATTGCTGGATGTTTGGCATGTTTGGCAGCAAATGCTGCTCTGGATGAGAAAAACACTTTTGCAGGTGTATTTTAGGTTCCCCGGCAAAGGAAAGCTCAGAGCCCCAGGGCAAATAGTCCCCACTCGAAGGTACTGGGCTGAAGCTGAGTGCTGGGGCTTGATGAACCCCAGGTGCCAAAAATTGGGCTGATGGAGACAGCTCTCCCTGTTAAAAGGCAGCTAGCTGGGGTGGGGTCTGCTGGTCCCTTTGGGTTTCTCCTGGGCTGCTGCAGAAGATGAGGGCTGAGCTGAGGGGGGAGTGTTGAAGGCAGAAGGCACGCCGAGAGGTAAGGTGAGCAGGTCTGGATGGTGGCTGAGGAGTCATGTGGACAGGCTCTAAAAGGGGATTTATGCCTTTTAAAGGTTAAGATGGAAGGTGGGGAGGTTTGTGCCCTTGGCAGTTGCCTCGACTGGAGTGTGGAGATATCCCATGTCAATGGGGCTGCTTGTGGGCTCCTTGGGGAGGTTTCAGGCCAGGTATGTCTTTCAGTCCTGGCTCCTTTGGTTTGGGAGCTACTGCTGGGTATTTTTCTTGGTGGGGCTTGTATTTTTTCTAGGGTCATTATGTGTTAGGAATACATGTGTCTCATCTCTATTTTCTATGGAAATTTGTTAGAGTGATTTGTGAGTGTACTACAGTACTTCCTGTGGTTCTTGTGCAGACATATCCTTTAGGTGGGACTGCTTAGGGATGCAGTTGTTCCTTGTTCTTTGGTATTATCTGGAAGGCTTTCCTGTTGAAGTCGCGTGCTAGACTCCATCTCACTCAGATGAAAGATCAGTTATGTAGGTTTTTCTCTTGGTTTCTGCAAGTCTAAACTACACGATTTCCTAACAGCAGCATTTTTATAGTGTTTACTCAGTATTTTCTCTATGAGGTTTAGAACTCTCTTTAGGGTTTTTTATCCATCTTTTAGTAAATGTATGGTGGTTTACATTCCTGTTTTAATCATCAATATAAAGATTCAGCACAGTAGAGAGTGTTTTCAGCAAGAATCCCTTTCTCCATTCAGCATTCATTCTCTGATAAACAACTCGGGTCAGAAGAGCCACACCTGCTGCTCCAGCTGCTTTTAATCCTTCTGCAGGCAGCATCCTCCCCTTTCCAGGCCACAGGGGGAAGGGTGGTGGGTGGGCTCTGGGTTATATAAGGGTCTCGTCTTGCTTTTGGCAGCTCATTCTGCTTTGTGTCTCCTGTTGTACCGTTCTAGCTTTCATTCTGCCGTTGAAGCATTTGAGTTGCTGCTGTCATCTTGGTTCACGCGTCTCAGGTAAGCGTTTTGCAACTGGCTGAGTGTGACCAGGGTCTACCTAGTCAAGAGTACTTATTGACATAGCTTTTTGTGTGTTTTGTGTTGCCTTTTCAGGGCCTTTGAAGGCAACTCAATCCTATATAGTTGGCTGTTGATTTTTTGCTTCTGGGTGCATAGCATTTCACCAGCGTTCCTGACTTTGCACAAGGTAGACCATTGGGCTTTTTCCACCAGCTTTGCTTTTTAAACTGTAAGCTGTTAGCACCACTTCTGTTACTATGATACTGAAAATGAGCTTATCTAGCTAGGGTTTGAGTAAGCTTCTTGCTTGCATAGAGACTGTTAGCATTTCCTAATAAAGTAATGGGTATGAAAGTCAACTATCTTCCAGGTTGCGGTCTTTATCACGGAGGCTGAAGAATAATGTGGCAACTCCAGGAACATCCCATTTGACCTACAGAGGCGTGCGCTGTGTTCCTTGAGGACCGAGATGGATCCCCAGCAGTCTGAGAGCTAAGGGAAGTGACCAGGGCCGGGGAGGGAGCAGGGGAAGGGAAGTTGTTTGTTGTCATAGAGCTTCCGTGCTTCACCTCCATAGGCAGCATCGCTCTACAGCATCTCTTGTCTGGGAGCTCTTTTCACTGTGAGATTTTTCCGACCTTGGAGTCGTGTTGTCTGCAGTGGTCTATGTAGCCTTGTTCTGTGTACGTGTCTGGTGTGGAGCTGCTCTGCCTGGGGCCGTAGAGTTGGGGTGAGTCTGCATAGCAATAAGAGCGCAGGGTCAGCACGTAGCTACACCCAGGTGACCTCAGCAAAAGCCATACGGTCATTGGCATTGAGGAGTCAGTGGCAGGCTGCGTGGAGAGGCTGTTCTGATACCATCCTGGGCAATGAGTGGAGCTGCCTGGGAGGAGCCTTTTCGCTTTAGGAAAAGCCGATGGCAACTTGCAGGGTAAAGGGCTCATCTGTGTAGGGCTCTGAGTCACGCCTGCTTCCTTCTGTTCTTGTTTTCAAGGCAGTCTGTAGTTAGACTGTTGATGATGTTCCTGAACGGAAGGGAGAGTTCAGGCAGCGTGCGGCTGTGGTTTGGCACCATGAGGAGTCACTAATAAATATTTGTTTTTTTCAGATGGGGCCTCACACAATGTGTGTTAATCCAGGGATGGAATCCTCAAACGGAGCGCCACGAGACGGCGGGCCTCTGGATCGAGGCGGTTGGTGGTTCTGCAGGTACTTCAAGATTTAGGTGGGTCTGTGTTTGCCTTTGAAGGCATGAAGTGAGGAGGAGAGCCCGATGCCATCACGGGTGTGACGGTGGCCAGGTGAGTTCCTCTAAGGGGGCGGGAGTAGCGGTCGCTTTGCAGAGTAAACTATAGGCATCCCTCTTCTCTGTTTCATAGGCCAGGCACTGGCCTCGGGATGGCCGGCCATGAACCACCGAGGCCAGGTGAGCGGCCTGTCGAGGCAATGAAATGGAAGATGGTAAAGCCTTTGGGGCAGTCTGTGATTCAGGCGGTCCTTCAGCAAGTGACTTTGGCTTTATCTTTTTGCAGGTGGCATTGGTGGGGCGCAGTCACGTGTCGAAGCGCTATCGTGGGAGCCATGATTTGTCACGAGCGTGAGAGTAAATTGGCATCTCCTGGGCACCACAAGGAGCTACAGCTAGCTTGTCTCTTTGAAACGAGTGGGTGACTCGAGTGGTCTGTCCCTTTTGAGAGGGGTAGGGTTTAGAGCTTAGGGTTGATGTGTGAGATGATGACTGATGGTGCCATTTTGGTGTTTTTGCTTGTCTTTATCATAGAGGCTGAAGAATAACGTGGCAACTACAGGAACATCCCCTTTGGCCTACAGAGGGATGCGCTGTGTTCCTCGAAAATGGAGATGGATCCCAGCGGTCTGAGAGCTAAGCAGAGGGAGCAGGGGGAGAAGGGTGAGCCTCTGTATTGCGCTTGTCTTGCGCCGCATGCCTCTGTATCGGGGTGGAGTAATGGACAGAGTGCCTCTGTATTAGACATGTCTTGCGCCATATGCCTGTGTAACAAGCTTGCCTTGCGCTGTGTGCCTGGGATTTTGGGTGGTGTGGGAGAAAGCTTGCTTTTCTCTTTAGCTCAAATGGAGGGCACTATGGAAAACACCTCTCGGAACAAATTTAATCAGTAGTGGGAACACGTTATGAATAAGTAAATATGTGCGAAGTAACCTAATAGATAGTGATCCTGGAACGGAATGGAACTACGAAGAGCTGCCAGAAAAATGTGCGCGTCTGCAGCGGAGCAATCCTCCCCTGGGCACCCAGCGCTGAACCGCGAACAACTAACAACAAATGGAATTCTCCACATGATGCCAAGTTGCTTTGGACCGGTGGAGTGCTGCGGCTCTATGGTGGTAGGTATTGCAATCGCGCTCACTCCCGCGCTAGCGCTCAAGCGCTCTCTCTATACCGCACTGTTTTCTTCCTTTTCCCCTTTCACTTGCGCGCTGCTTGTAGGTCAAATGCAGGGCCTCCGTTTGGAGTCTTCACTCTGGTCCTGAGGATTGCCAAGACCTGCTCGAAACAAAGCCCCGAACTGGACCTCCCACAGGGGTTAAGCCCAGCCGCCCCCAGCCACCCAGAGCGATCTGAGGTCGGTTGGAACGCAAGGGGGTTTAACCTCTGCCAAATTAGTCTCTCTGGTTTTGGATTGAGACAAATATGTGCTTCTGGATCGAGCTTGCCTTGGGCAATGTTCATGGATGATAAGGTAGTGTAATGCATGTCGCGTGCCTCTGTAGCGGTGGCGAGTAATGGATCGCGTGCCTCTGTATTGGTCATGTCTTGCGCCGCGTGCAAGGTGGTGGTAGGTATTGCAATCGCGCTCACTACCGCGCTAGCGCTCAAGCGCTCTCTCTTTACCGCACTGTTTTCTTCCTTTTCCCCTTTCACTTGCGCGCTGCTTGTAGGTCAAATGCAGGGCCTCCGTTTGGAGTCTTCACTCTGGTCCTGAGGATTGCCAAGACCTGCTCGAAACAAAGCCCCGAACTGGACATCCCACAGGGGTTAAGCCCAGCCGCCTCCAGCCACCCAGAGCGATCTGAGGTCGGTTGGAACGCAAGGGGGTTTAACCTCTGCCAAATTAGTCTCTCTGGTTTTGGATTGAGAGAAATGTGTGCTTCTGGATCGAGCTTGCCTTGGGCAATGTTCATGGATGATAAGGTAGTGTAATGCATGTCACGTGCCTCTGTATCGGGGTGGAGTGTTGGAGAATGGCTGACAGACAATGGTCATGGAGATATAGCTGAGCTGCATACGCATACATAAGGAACTGTTTACGTGCACACAGGCTTCACAAACAATAAGGGGGACAGAAGGACATCTCTCCAGCTGATTGATTAAACGAGGCTCTGTATGTTTTGAACCGAAAAGTTCATGTTAGATGTTAGTGAAATGAAGTTACAGGTACTAACTTGGGAAAGGAGATCTGCCTATGTCATTACAGATATGGGAACCAAGCCGATAAAGCTGTGGATCCAGAAGAAATCAAGCTTGCATGAACCAGGACGGGATCCTGATCACAGTAACTGAAGTCAAGTGTTCCAAGTGCAGCCACAATGGACAATGAGTTTTGCTGCGGGACATTTTGAATACTCTTTTAAATATGAGTGTGTTAGTGGTAAATAAAAATTAGCGAAACAGTGATTTCTGCACAGCCTAAGGTCACAGGCTGCAATCGCTGCCTGCACGGAAACGTGAGGCTGAAGTTATCTGCACTTCTGACACTCCTGATTGGCAAAGCAAACAGGTACAACAGCAAAGGTATCGAGGCACTTAGCTACAGATGCGGATTCTGTGAAACATGCAGCAGCTGATTTGTGCTGCTGGCTCGCAGACATAATTGTGAAAGTTTTGGAAGGTATGTGCTGCAGGAATCTGGCTGACCGCTCTCAGTCGATTCATGTGAGCATTCAGAAATTAAGAGATGGAACAGAATTGGTTTCATGAGTGGGAAATTTCAGGATGGATATTGTCAATGGTCAAATTTGGATTATTGGATTTGGCAATTCGGTACTTGTCTTACATTTACTGCCGTGCTTGTTGAGCTTTCTGCAAAGGGCCCTTGCAGAAACCTCTAAAAGCAGTTTTGTGGCGCAGATACAAAAAGGGAAAAATTTGTCAAGGGGGACAGCAGGCCTGCTAGCAGCCTGGCTCTCCTCGCAACAACACAGACTCTGACAGTATCCTTGAAATTCCCATGAAACAACAAAATTACTCACGCTGAGAAGTTTTGGTAATCACTTTTTCAAAGCGTAGCGGCCTTGAAAGCAGGTGTACAGACTCCCTTAAATCAAGGAGCTGTGAGAAAGTATTTGGAAGTAAGTGAACATGTCATCAACCAGCCATAATGAGATGGCCACAGCACAGCAGGCGTGCAGATAACTTTTAGACATTAAAGGTAAACTAACAATGTTTGGCTATAAGGTATGCTTATCAAAACTCGTTATAATTACTAATTAATCACTTTGGTGTGAACAGTGTGTGTAACCAATTAGCAGTTTTTAGATTGCCACATTTTATAGTATGGCTTTTCGTTTATGGGATAGATGGGCTGGTTACCTTCCTGTATCACCTCGGGAACCTCAGGAGTTGGTTCCAGTGTTTAATGGGAGGTGAGAGGGTTGGTTAAGCTCTTGGGGAATAACAGGTTGGCTTAGTGACTTGGTTAAGGAAGGTATACGATGGCTGTTGATTATTATAGTTGCTGTTATAGTAGTAGGCACTTTGTTAGCTTATACCCTGCAAGGCAAGGTTACTGCTCTTGTTGCTCAGAAGAAAAAAGGGGGAATTGTTGGAGTACGTGCACGTAGGCACGAAGTGCAGACTAAAGCAGAGCAGAAGAAGCACGGCACGACCAATCAGGATCAAGGTCGAGACGACCTTAAACGAAGACAGCCCTCAGAAGAAGCAAGTGAATCAGGGAAAAACAGGTTGAAGGAACTGCAAGAATGAAAACAAGAGGCAGGCTTATGATGATGTAACCCTTAACAAATAACCAATAATAGATTGACTTATGGGCATATGTTAGCCACAAAGTATAAAAAGAGCTAACTTAGAACTAATAAAGGAAGCTGCTTTTATCGCTCACATTGAGCAGGCTTGCTTCTTCCCCCGCCGGCAGGAAACGGTTTCAGGCAGTCTCTTGGCATGTGGCTCTTTGCTTTGTCCCTTGCAGGCTGCACAAGCAGCGTCCTTGGGGCGTAGCCACACGTCTGAACGCACTGAGAAGCTGAGGCGGTCGTCGTCCGTGTTGGTGCCTAATTCCAAAGCAGTACATGGCAGGTAGGTGGAGCGTTTGGCTCTGTTTTTGCAGTCACCTTGCGCTGTGAGCCTCTGTATTAGACTTGCCTTGCGCCGTATGCCTGTGTAACAAGCTTGCCTTGCGCCGTGTGCCTGGGATTTTGGGTGGTGTGGGTGATAGCTTGCTTTTCTTTTGTTTAGCTCAAATGGAGTGCACTAAGGAAAACACCTCTCGGAACACATTTTAATAAGCAGTGGGAACAGGTTATGAATATGTAAATATTTGAGAGGTAAGCTAATAAATAGGGATCATGGAATGGAATAGAACCCAGAAGAGCTGCCACGTAAACATGCGCGTCTGCAGTGGAGCAATCCTCCCCTGGGCACCCAGCGCTGAACCGCGAACAACTAACAACAAAGGGAATTCCCCACATGATGCCGAGTTGCTTTGGACCGGTGGAGTGCTGCAGCTCTATGGTGGTAGGGATTGCAATCGCGCTCACTTTCGCGGTAGCTCTTAGGCGTGGGCTTGTGTTCTTCTTCGCTCTCTCTTTTCCCCAATTTTTCTTTCTTTCTTTCCCACAGTCTCTTGCATGCTGCTAGTCAGCCAAATACAGTGACTGAAACCTTGACTCGGTTTGGAGTCTTCACTCTGCTGTGACCAGGTCTTTGCAATCCTCAGGAACAAAGCACCTAATTGGACCTCCCACAGGGGTTAAGCCCAGCCGCCCCCAGCCACCCAGAGCAGTCTGAGGTCGGTTGGAACGCAAGGGGGTTTAACCTCTGCCAAATTAGTCTCTCTGGTTGTGGGCTGTGAGAGCCATGTCCCTCTGGATCAGCCTTCCCTTATGCCATTGGAGAGCTCACTGCTTTCCTAGAGGTTTTCAGAGCACTGTGAATTTTTCTCTAGCCTGTTTGGAGGTCACAGCAGGCCGCTTATGGACTCCAAGCATTAGCCCTTTATTTCAGGGGCCTGTTGCAGAGGGAAGAGTTTGTTAGAAGACGGAACCTAGCAGCTGTCTGCAAAATACGTGGTATGCCTGGCAAGCGCAGTTTCTGGGGAACTGTGCCAACCGGGAAGAGGGAAGGAAGGGAAATAAACAATGAATGAAGTTGAGCCTGGGAGGAAGGGAGGCTTCCTGTGGAGACCTTTGGAATTGGCCAACTGTCCGCCTGCATCCAGGTGACTCACTCTATGATCTTTGCAGATGCACGAGCGGCGCGCCATGAGGAGAGCGGGTCAGGACAAGTTTCTCAAGGTAACATGTGACCGGTGGCTGTCTGACTAGCTTATCCCTTTTGGTCTGTCATTTGTTTTTGAAGTCACAAAATGCCGAGCAAAGCTGGATGGCAGCATGTCAACATGTGACCTCGGCCAGGTGAGTTGAGACTAGCGGGCTCAAGCAGAGATGACTTTTTCAGGTGCGACAGTGTCTGTGAAGTTCTAACAGTCTCTTTTGCTTTCCAGGCGGTACCCGACGCTTGACACCACAACAAAGCGTCCCAGTAAGCAGACATCCGGTAGACATCTTCTGCTGTCAAGAAGGGATTGTAGATCCCCGGACTCCTGCAAGCTAAGTAGAAGGAGCCGGAGGAGAGGGCAAGAATGGGGTTGGGGAGAGGCTGGATAAGGCTGTACAGGGAGGAGCGGGTCACTTGGCAGCACAATGCCAGGGTGTGCCGGGCAGGGCAGCTCCAGCCCCTGTCTGTCTTGATGCTTGTCGTTTGGTGTGTCTTCTGTGTCTTAGTCCTTCTCTGGATGTCAGCATCCTCTTTGTGCTCAAAGGTTCCCAGTGTGCCTCTCGGGCGCGGTCTCTAGGGTCTTGAATGCCCACGCTCGTTCATCAGCATAGCAGCCGCGGAGCTGCTCTTGATTTGCCTAGCAAGGTCATGGCACGGTTTGTCCTCACGTCTCGGAAGTTTCCGGTCGGTCTTCTCTTGTGGCGTCATTGCGGGCTCTGTCTGGAGCCCGCTCTTCGGTCACTCGTTTTCACAGCCGGAGGCTTTTTCCGTGCATCTTTCCATCGTTAGGTCTTGAAGGCGGGCTTCTTGTGCATCCATCGTCACCGTTTTGGAACGGCTCATTGGAAGGACTTACTGTCAGTCCCCTCTCTTTGGGGGCTGCCTTAGAGCTTCCTCTCATCCGCCCCTTCGTGGCGTTGTTTGACGGTGTCTCCTGTCTTGCTGACAGTTTTCGGTCCTCTTGGAGTCCCATCATCCGCAGGGTTCTGCGTTGCGTCATTCTGTGTGCGTGTTTGGCACGGAGCTGCTCTGCCCGGGGTTGTGGAGTCGGGGTGATGGGGCATAGCCGCAGGAGTCCAGGGTTAGCGTGTGGGATTCTGCCCGGGAGGGCTCGGCGAAGGTGGTACCGTCAGCAGGGTGTGCGGACCATCCTGCCCATCCTGTTCCTGGGAGTTGGTGGGAGCTGCTAGGTGGGGCCCTTCAGCGTTGGGAAAAGCAGATGGAACTTTGCAGGGGTGTAAGGCTGTGGGGCTCTGAGGTATGCCTGGTTTTTTACTGTTTGAGTCTTAAGGGCTGCCTGCAGTTAGACCGCAGAGAGGGTTCCTAAATGGAAGCGAGAGATCCGCAATGGTGCAGCGATGAGTCGGTATCGGGGTGACGTGCTCACTAAATTGTTGGGTTTTTCAGACAGGGCCAGATGCAATGTGTACCGAGGCAGCGATGGAGGAGTCGAGGGGAGGACCCGAGGGAGGTAGGTCGGCCGGTGGTGTTGGCGTGATGAAGTGGTCGGCGGCTCGGTGCCACGTTTAAGGTTTGTTTGTGTGTGCTGTTTCTCTTGTGAAGGCGCAAAGCGAGGAGGAAAGCGGGCCCTTCAGCGAGGGGAGGCGACTCGGGCCAGGCAAGGCATTCCTCACGGGCTGGTGTTGCATTGCAGGTGAGTTCTAGGCATCCCTTGTTTGTTTTACAGCCCAGGCAGGAACCTCGGCGCGGGCACCTATAACTGGCGGGGGCTGTGAGCGGTCGGTGAAGGGAAGGGAATGGGAGATGGGAAACGGCTTCAGGCAGTTTCTTGGAACGTTGCTCTTTGCTTTGTCCCTTGCAGGCTCCACAGGCAGCGTCGTTGGGGCGTAGCCACACGTCTGAACGCACTGAGAAGCTGAGGTGGTCGTCGTCCGTGTTGGTGCCTAATTCCAAAGCAGTACATGGCAGGTAGGTGGAGCGTTTGGCTCTGTTTTTGCAGTCACCTTGCGCTGTGAGCCTCTGTATTAGACTTGTCTTGCGCCGTATGCCTGTGTAACAAGCTTGCCTTGCGCCGTGTGCCTGGGATTTTGGGTGGTGTGGGTGATAGCTTGCTTTTCTTTTGTTTAGCTCAAATGGAGGGCACTATGGAAAACACCTCTCGGAACACATTTTAATAAGCAGTGGGAACAGGTTATGAATATGTAAATATTTGAGAGGTAAGCTAATAAATAGGGATCCTGGTACGGAATAGAACCCAGAAGAGCTGCCACGTAAACGTGCGCGTCTGCAGCGGAGCAATCCTCCCCTGGGCACCCAGCGCTGAACCGCGAACAACTAACAACAAATGGAATTCTCCACATGATGCCAAGTTGCTTTGGACCAGTTGAGTGCTGCAGCTCTATGGTGGTAGGTATTGCAATCGCGCTCACTCCCGCGCTAGCGCTCAAGCGCTCTCTCTTTACCGCACTGTTTTCTTCCTTTTCCCCTTTCACTTGCGCGCTGCTTGTAGGTCAAATGCAGGGCCTCCGTTTGGAGTCTTCACTCTGGTCCTGAGGATTGCCAAGACCTGCTCAAAACAAAGCCCCGAACTGGACCTCCCACAGGGGTTAAGCCCAGCCGCCCCCAGCCACCCAGAGCGATCTGAGGTCGGTTGGAACGCAAGGGGGTTTAACCTCTGCCAAATTAGTCTCTCTGGTTTTGGATTGAGACAAATATGTGCTTCTGGATCGAGCTTGCCTTGGGCAATGTTCATGGATGATAAGTTAGTGTAATGCATGTCGCGTGCCTCTGTAGCGGTGGCGAGTAATGGATCGCGTGCCTCTGTATTGGTCATGTCTTGCGCCGCGTGCAAGGTGGTGGTAGGTATTGCAATCGCGCTCACTACCGCGCTAGCGCTCAAGCGCTCTCTCTTTACCGCACTGTTTTCTTCCTTTTCCCCTTTCACTTGCGCGCTGCTTGTAGGTCAAATGCAGGGCCTCCGTTTGGAGTCTTCACTCTGGTCCTGAGGATTGCCAAGACCTGCTCGAAACAAAGCCCCGAACTGGACATCCCACAGGGGTTAAGCCCAGCCGCCCCCAGCCACCCAGAGCGATCTGAGGTCGGTTGGAATGCAAGGGGGTTTAACCTCTGCCAAATTAGTCTCTCTGGTTGTGGGCTGTGACAGCCATGTCCCTTTGCATCGGCCTTCCCTTAAGCCATTGGAGAGCTCACTGCTTTCCTAGATGTTTTCAGAGCACTATGGTTCTTGTTTTAGCTTGTTTAGACTTCACAGCAGGCCCCTCTTGGACTCCAAGCATTAGCCCTTTATTTCAGGGGCCTGTAGCAGAGGGAAGAGTTCGTTAGAAGACCGAACCTAGCAGCTGTCTGCAAAACACGTGGTATGCCTGGCAAGCGCAGTTTCTGGGGAACTGCGCCGACCGGGAAGTGGGAAGGAAGGGAGATAAATAATGAGCGAAGTTGAGCCTGGGAGGAAGGGAGGCTTCCTGCGGAGACCTTTGGAATTGGTAAACGGTCCGCCCGCAACCGGGTGACTGTCTTGATGCTCTTTGCAGAGGGACGAGCCGAGCGCCCTAAGGAACGCAGGTCAGCACATGTTACGCAAGGTCAGGTGTGACCAGGGGCTGTCTGACTAGCTTATCCATTTTGGCCTGTAACGTTTTTTGAAGTCACAAAGTGCCGAGCAAAGCCAGATGTCAGACTAGCGGGCTAAAGCAGAGATGACTTTTTTTCAGGTGCGCCAGTGTCTGTGAAGTTCTAACAGTCTCTTTTGCTTTCCAGGCGGTACCCGACGCTTGACACCACAACAAAGCGTCCCAGTAAGCAGACATCCGGTAGACATCTTCTGCTGTCAAGAAGGGATTGTAGATCCCCGGACTCCTGCAAGCTAAGTAGAAGGAGCCGGAGAAGAGGGCGAGAATGGGAGGGGTTGGGGAGAGGCTGGGTAAGGCTGTACAGGGAGGAGCGGGTCACTTGTCAGCACAATGCCAGGGTGTGCCGGGCAGGGCAGCTCCAGCCCTTGTCTGTCAGACCTTAATTCTTCAGTTTTTGACCCAAAAATGTCACGTTTCTCTGCCAGGAATATCTCTCAATCCTCAGCACTTTGGTTTGGGATTTGCTGCCGGGTGTTTAGCACAGTCGAACAGGGATGTTGCTACAGCTGGAAAATGACACAGGGCACATTAGGACGGATCCCTGGGGAAGGAAAGCCCTGACCCCCGGGCAAGAGGGGCTTTAGGGGCCACTTGGCTTCCAGCCACGGAGGGAGCACCACAGGTGTAGGTGGTATCGCCCATCCCCAGTGGAAGGTACTGGGGCTTGGTGAGCCCCAGGTGCCACAAATTGGGCTGATGGAGACAGCTCTCCCTGTTAAAAGGCAGCTAGCTGGGGTGGGGTCTGCTGGTTCCTTTGAGCTGCTGCAGAAGGCAAGAGCTGTGCTGAGGAGAGGAGGGAGCGTTGCTGTAAGAAGGCAGAAGGTTCTGCAGGAGATGAGGTGAGTGGCACTGGAAGGTGGCTGGGGAGTCATGGGGAAAAGCCTGAAAAAAAAAAAAGGGATTTCTGGATTTTAAAGGTGAAGTTGGAAGCTGGAGGGCTCTGTGCTCTTGGTAAGTGCCCTGCTGAAAGTGTGGGGATGTCCCATGTGGGTAGGGGCTGCTTGTGAGTCCCCTTTGGGAAGGTTTCAGGCCAGCTATGTCTTTTAGTCCTGGCTCCTTTGGTTTGGAAGCTATTGCTGGATGTTTGGCATGTTTGGCAGCAAATGCTGCTCTGGATGAGAAAAACACTTTTGCAGGTGTATTTTTGGTTCCCCGGCAAAGGAAAGCTCAGAGCCCCAGGGCAAATAGTCCCCACTCGAAGGTACTGGGCTGAAGCTGAGTGCTGGGACTTGATGAGCCCCAGGTGCCACAAATTGGGCTGATGGAGACAGCTCTCCCTGTTAAAAGGCAGCTAGCTGGGGTGGGGTCTGCTGGTCCCTTTGGGTTTCTCCTGGGCTGCTGCAGAAGATGAGGGCTGAGCTGAGGGGGGAGTGTTGAAGGCAGAAGGCACGCCGAGAGGTAAGGTGAGCAGGTCTGGATGGTGGCTGAGGAGTCATGTGGACAGGCTCTAAAAGGGGATTTATGCCTTTTAAATGTTAGGATGGAAGGTGGGGAGGTTTGTGCCCTTGGCAGTTGCCTCGACTGGAGTGTGGAGATATCCCATGTCAATGGGGCTGCTTGTGGGCTCCTTGGGGAGGTTTCAGGCCAGGTATGTCTTTCAGTCCTGGCTCCTTTGGTTTGGGAGCTACTGCTGGGTATTTTTCTTGGTGGGGCTTGTATTTTTTCTAGGGTCATTATGTGTTAGGAATACATGTGTCTCATCTCTATTTTCTATGGAAATTTGTTAGAGTGATTTGTGAGTGTACTACAGTACTTCCTGTGGTTCTTGTGCAGACATATCCTTTAGGTGGGACTGCTTAGGGATGCAGTTGTTCCTTGTTCTTTGGTATTATCTGGAAGGCTTTCCTGTTGAAGTCGCGTGCTAGACTCCATCTCACTAAGATGAAAGATCAGTTATGTAGGTTTTTCTCTTGCTTTCTGCGAGTCTAAAAGACACGATTTCCTAACAGCAGCATTTTTATAGTGTTTACTCAGTATTTTCTCTGAGGTTTAGCACTCTCTTTAGGGATTTTTATCCATCTTTTAGTAAATGTATGGTGGTTTACATTCCTGTTTTAATCATCAATGTAAAGATTCAGCACAGTAGAGAGTGTTTTCAGCAAGAATCCCTTTCTCCATTCAGCATTCATTCTCTGATAAACAACTCGGGTCAGAAGAGCCACACCTGCTGCTCCAGCTGCTTTTAATCCTTCTGCAGGCAGCATCCTCCCCTTTCCAGGCCACAGTGAGAAGGGTGGTGGGTGGGCTCTGGGTTATATAAGGGACTCGTCTTGCTTTTGGCAGCTCATTCTGCTTTGTGTCTCCTGTTGTACCGTTCTAGCTTTCATTCTGCCATTGAAGCATTTGAGTTGCTGCTGTCATCTTGGTTCACGCGTCTCAGGTGAGCGTTTTGCAACTGGCTGAGTGTGACCAGGGTCTACCTAGTCAAGAGTACTTATTGACATAGCTTTTTGTGTGTTTTGTGTTGCCTTTTCAGGGCCTTTGAAGGCAACTCAATCCTATATAGTTGACTGTTGATTTTTTGCCTCTGGGTGCATAGCATTTCACCAGCGTTCCTGACTTTGCACAAGGTAGACCATTGGGCTTTTTCCACCAGCTTTGCTCTTTAAACTGTAAGCTGTTAGCACCGCTTCTGTTACTATGATACTGAAAATGAGCTTATCTAGCTAGGGTTTGAGTAAGCTTCTTGCTTGCATAGAGACTGTTAGCGTTTCTTAATAAAGTAATGGGTATGAAAGTCAACTATCTTCCAGGTTGCGGTCTTTATCGCGGAGGCTGAAGAATAATGTGGCAACTCCAGGAACATCCCATTTGACCTACAGAGGCGTGCGCTGTGTTCCTTGAGGACGGAGATGGATCCCCAGCAGTCTGAGAGCTAAGGGAAGTGACCAGGGCCAGGGAGGGAGCAGGGGAAGAGAAGATGTTTGTAGTCATAGAGCTTCCGTGCTTCACCTCCATAGGCAGCATCGCTCTACAGCATCTCTTGTCTGGGAGCTCTTTTCACTGAGAGATTTTTCCGACCTTGGAGTCGTGTTGTCTGCAGTGGTCTGTGTAGCCTCGTTCTGTGTACGTGTCTGGTGTGGAGCTGCTCTGCCCGGGGCCGTAGAGTTGGGGTGAGTCGGCATAGCAATAAGAGCGCAGGGTCAGCATGTAGCTGAACCACCTCCCCACACCCCCCCCCACACCCCAACCCTCCCACCCATATGAACTGGATGGTCTCTCAATGTCGTTTGTCTGATTAATTGGTTTGCAGCGTTCGTTTGTTCGTATGTGCTATAAGTTCAGGGCTGTGTTTGTCCACTGAGAGCAAGGCTGGTTACTTAGCAAAAATGAATTTTATATAGTGAACATTGAAAAAGGGCAGCTCATATTAAAAGTTAACCTGGAAAACAATGATCAATAGCTGCTTACTTGAGAAAAAAATTGGCCACATACATGATTAAATACGGGAGCAACTGACTAAGAGTCATATGAAGCCTTCCACAAGTTTGTGGAACAAGCAAAAAATTTTATTTTAAAAAAGATTGGGTTTTTTCTTTTCAAAAGGTGTCACTGGGTACGCTCCCACAAGGCAGAAAAAATTCAGCAACTATGTGCCAGGCTTATGTAGCCTGGGCGTTTGCTCCAGTACAGAAAACACATCCTGATATGGTTGCTATATTGATTGTGTGAAAAAACTTGGACGGTGAAAGTTTGATTCATGAGTTAACAGTGCATTTGAAAAGCAAGGGGTTACAGATTACTCCATAGAAAAATTCAAAATAAGCCAGTGTGAAAATATTCGGACTGACAAATTGATAAAAGTACTGTAACACCTCAGAGGATCGCAATCAAAACTGGGGTTGGCATGTTAAATGATGTTCAGAAGTTACTTAAAAATGTTAAGTGGATTAGATCAATGTGTGGTATTATGCATCAGTATTCTGTTACTCAGACTCACAGCCACACTGAGCTAACTGACTACATCTAGGTCTAGCAGGGAGAAATCAGAGAGCAGACAGGCTGGTTGCACCGGCCGGGGCTGCTCTCTCAGCAGACAGCTTTGCAGGAGCTCAGAAATTACATGAAACTTTGTTTACCAATCTGCTAAAGTGCTTTAACAACAATACCACTTGTTGGTTCCTGAAACTAAAAAACTTGTACAATACAAAGCCATGGCAGAACATATGAATCAAACTCAAGCGTTTGCTTCACAAACAATAAGGGGGAGAGAAGGACATCTCTCCAGCTGATTGATTAAACGAGGCTCTGTATGTTTTGAACGGAAAAGTTCATGTTAGATGTTAGTGAAATGAAGTTACAGGTACTAACTTGGGAAAGGAGATCTGCCTATGTCATTACAGATATGGGAACCAAGCAGATAAAGCTGTGGATCCAGAAGAAATCAAGCTTGCATGAACCAGGACGGGATCCTGATCACAGTAACTGAAGTCAAGTGTTCCAAGTGCAGCCACAATGGAGTCAGAGTTTTGCTGCGGGACATTTTGAATACTCTTTTAAATACGAGTGTGTTAGTGGTAAATAAAAATTAGAGAAACAGTGATTTCTGCACAGCCTAAGGTCACAGGCTGCAATCGGTGCCTGCACGGAAACGTGAAGCTGAAGTTATCTGCACTTCTGACATTCCTGATTGGCAAAGCAAACAGGTACAACAGCAAAGGTATCGAGGCACTTAGCTACAGATGCGGATTCTGTGAAACATGCAGCAGCTGATTTGTGCTGCTGGCTCGCAGACATAATTGTGAAAGTTTTGGAAGGTATGTGCTGCAGGAATCTGGCTGACCACTCTCAGTCAATTCATGTGAGCATTCAGAAATTAAGAGATGGAACAGAATTGGTTTCATGAGTGGGAAATTTCAGGATGGATATTGTCAATGGTCAAATTTGGATTATTGGATTTGGCAATTCGGTACTTGTCTTACATTTACTGCCGTGCTTGTTGAGCTTTCTGCAAAGGGCCCTTGCAGAAACCTCTAAAAGCAGTTTTGTGGCGCAGATACAAAAAGGGAAAAATTTGTCAAGGGGGACAGCAGGCCTGCTAGCAGCCTGGCTCTCCTCGCAACAACACAGACTCTGACAGTATCCTTGAAATTCCCATGAAACAACAAAATTACTCACGCTGAGAAGTTTTGGTAATCACTTTTTCAAAGCGTAGCGGCCTTGAAAGCAGGTGTACAGACTCCCTTAAATCAAGGAGCTGTGAGAAAGTATTTGGAAGTAAGTGAACATGTCATCAACCAGCCATAATGAGATGGCCACAGCAGGCGTGCAGAAAACTTTTAAAGGTAAACTAGCAATGTTTGGCTATAAGGTATGCTTATCAAAACTCGTTATAATTACTAATTAATCACTTTGGTGTGAACAGTGTGTTAAGCTCTTGGGGAATAACAGGTTGGCTTAGTGACTTGGTTAAGGAAGGTATACGATGGCTGTTGATTATTATAGTTGCTGTTATAGTAGTAGGCACTTTGTTAGCTTATACCCTGCAAGGCAAGGTTACTGCTCTTGTTGCTCAGAAGAAAAAAGGGGGAATTGTTGGAGTACGTGCACGTAGGCACGAAGTACAGACTAAAGCAGAGCAGAAGAAGCACGGCACGACCAATCAGGATCAAGGTCGAGACGACCTTAAACGAAGACAGCCCTCAGAAGAAGCAAGTGAATCAGGGAAAAACAGGTTGAAGGAACTGCAAGAATGAAAACAAGAGGCAGGCTTATGATGATATAACCCTTAACAAATAACCAATCATAGATTGACTCATGGGCATATGTTAGCCACAAAGTATAAAAGGAGCTAACTTAGAACTAATAAAGGAAGCAGCTTTTATCGCTCACATTGAGCAGGCTTGCTTCTTCCCCCGCCGGCAGGAAACGGTTTCAGGCAGTCTCTTGGCATGTGGCTCTTTGCTTTGTCCCTTGCAGGCTGCACAAGCAGCGTCCTTGGGGCGTAGCCACACGTCTGAACGCACTGAGAGGCTGAGGCGGTCGTCGTCCGTGTTGGTGCCTAATTCCAAAGCAGTACATGGCAGGTAGGTGGAGCGTTTGGCTCTGTTTTTGCAGTCACCTTGCGCTGTGAGCCTCTGTATTAGACTTGTCTTGCGCCGTATGCCTGGGATTTTGGGTGGTGTGGGTGATAGCTTGCTTTTCTTTTGTTTAGCTCAAATGGAGTGCACTAAGGAAAACACCTCTCGGAACACATTTTAATAAGCAGTGGGAACAGGTTATGAATATTAAAATATTTGAGAGGTAAGCTAATAAATAGGGATCCTGGTACGGAATAGAACGCAGAAGAGCTGCCACGTAAACGTGCGCGTCTGCAGCGGAGCAATCCTCCCCTGGGCACCCAGCGCTGAACCGCGAACAACTAACAACAAATGGAATTCCCCACATGATGCCGAGTTGCTTTGGACCGGTGGAATGCTGCAGCTCTATGGTGGTAGGTATTGCAATCGTGCTCACTCCCGCGGTAGCTCTTAGGCGTGGGCTTGTGTTCTTCTTCGCTCTCTCTTTTCCCCAATTTTTCTTTCTTTCTTTCCCACAGTCTCTTGCATGCTGCTTGTCAGCCAAATACAGTGACTGAAACCTTGACTCGGTTTGGAGTCTTCACTCTGCTGTGACCAGGTCTTTGCAATCCTCAGGAACAAAGCACCTAATTGGACCTCCCACAGGGGTTAAGCCCAGCCGCCCCCAGCCACCCAGAGTGATCTGAGGTCGGTTGGAACGCAAGGGGGTTTAACCTCTGCCAAATTAGTCTCTCTGGTTGTGGGCTGAGAGAGCCATGTCCCTCTGGATCAGCCTTCCCTTATGCCATTGGAGAGCTCACTGCTTTCCTAGAGGTTCCCAGAGCACTGTGGGTTTTTCTCTAGCTTGTTTGGAGGTCACAGCAGGCCGCTTATGGACTCCAAGCATTAGCCCTTTATTTCAGGGGCCTGTAGACGATGGAAGAGTTTGTTAGAAGACGGAACCTAGCAGCTGTCTGCAAAATACGTGGTATGCCTGGCAAGCGCAGTTTCTGGGGAACTGTGCCAACCGGGAAGAGGGAAGGAAGGGAAATAAACAATGAATGAAGTTGAGCCTGGGAGGAAGGGAGGCTTCCTGCGGAGACCTTTGGAATTGGCCAACTGTCTGCCTGCATCCAGGTGACTCACTCTATGATCTTTGCAGATGCACGAGCGGCGCGCCATGAGGAGAGCGGGTCAGGACAAGTTTCTCAAGGTAACATGTGACCGGTGGCTGTCTGACCAGCTTATCCCTTTTGGTCTGTCATTTGTTTTTGAAGTCACAAAATGCCGAGCAAAGCTGGATGGCAGCATGTCAACATGTGACCTCGGCCAGGTGAGTTGAGACTAGCGGGCTCAAGCAGAGATGACTTTTTCAGGTGCGACAGTGTCTGTGAAGTTCAAACAGTCTCTTTTGCTTTCCAGGCGGTACCCGACGCTTGACACCACAACAAAGCGTCCCAGTAAGCAGACATCCGGTAGACATCTTCTGCTGTCAAGAAGGGATTGTAGATCCCCGGACTCCTGCAAGCTAAGTAGAAGGAGCCGGAGGAGAGGGCGAGAAAGGGAGGGGTTGGGGAGAGGCTGGATAAGGCTGTACAGGGAGGAGCGGGTCGTTTGGCAGCACGATGCCAGGGTGTGCTGGGCAGGGCAGCTCCAGCCCTTGTCTGTCTTGATGCTTGTCGTTTGTGTGTCTTCTGTGTCTTAGTCCTTCTCTGGATGTCAGCATCCTCTTTGTGCTCAAAGGTGCCCAGTGTGCCTCTCGGGCGCGGTCTCTAGGGTCTTGAATGCCCACGCTCGTTCACCAGCATAGCAGCCGCGGAGCTGCTCTTGATTTGCCTAGCAAGGTCATGGCACGGTTTGTCCTCACGTCTCGGAAGTTTCCAGTCGGTCTTCTCTTGTGGCGTCATTGCGGGCTCTGTCTGGAGCCCGCTCTTCGGTCACTCGTTTTCACAGCCGGAGGCTTTTTCCGTGCATCTTTCCATCGTTAGGTCTTGAAGGCGGGCTTCTTGTGCATCCATCGTCACTGTTTTGGAACGGCTCATTGGAAGGACTTACTGTCAGTCCCCTCTCTTTGGGGGCTGCCTTAGAGCTTCCTCTCATCCGCCCCTTCGTGGCGTTGTTTGACGGTGTCTCCTGTCTTGCTGACAGTTTTCGGTCCTCTTGGAGTCCCATCATCCGCAGGGTTCTGCGTTGCGTCATTCTGTGTGCGTGTTTGGCACGGAGCTGCTCTGCCCGGGGTTGTGGAGTCGGGGTGATGGGGCATAGCCGCAGGAGTCCAGGGTTAGCGTGTGGGATTCTGCCCGGGAGGGCTCGGCGAAGGTGGTACCGTCAGCAGGGTGTGCGGATATTCCTGCCCATCCTGTTCCTGGGAGATGGTGGGAGCTGCTAGGTGGGGCCCTTCAGCGTTGGGAAAAGCAGATGGAACTTTGCAGGGGTGTAAGGCTGTGGGGCTCTGAGGTATGCCTGGTTTTTTACTGTTTGAGTCTTAAGGGCTGCCTGCAGTTAGACCGCAGAGAGGGTTCCTAAATGGAAGTGAGAGATCCGCAATGGTGCAGCGATGAGTCGGTATCGGGGTGACGTGCTCACTAAACTGTTGGGTTTTTCAGACAGGGCCAGATGCAATGTGTACCAAGGCAGCGACGGAGGAGTCGGGAGGAGCACCCGAGGGAGGTAGGTCCGCCGGTGGTGTTGGCGTGATGAAGTGGTCGGCGGCTCGGTGCCACGTTTAAGGTTTGTTTGTGTGTGCTGTTTCTCTTGTGAAGGTGCAAAGCGAGGAGGAGAGCGGGCTGTTTCCAGGGTAGGCGACTCGGGCCAGGCGAGCCATTCCTCACGGGCTGGTGTTGCATTGCAGGTGAGTTCTAGGCATCCCTTGTTTGTTTTACAGCCCAGGCAGGAACCTCGGCGCGGGCACCTATAACTGGCGGGGGCTGTGAGCGGTCGGTGAAGGGAAGGGAATGGGAGATGGGAAACGGCTTCAGGCAGTTTCTTGGAACGTTGCTCTTTGCTTTGTCCCTTGCAGGCTCCACAGGCAGCATCGTTGGGGCGTAGCCACACGTCTGAACGCACTGAGAAGCTGAGGCGGTCGACGTCCGTGTTGGTGCCTAATTCCAAAGCAGTACATGGAAGGTAGGTGGAGCGTTTGGCTCTGTTTTTGCAGTCACCTTGCGCTGTGAGCCTCTGTATTAGACTTGTCTTGCGCCGTATGCCTGTGTAACAAGCTTGCCTTGCGCCGTGTGCCTGGGATTTTGGGTGGTGTGGGTGATAGCTTGCTTTTCTTTTGTTTAGCTCAAATGGAGGGCACTATGGAAAACACCTCTCTGAACACATTTTAATAAGCAGTGGGAACAGCTTATGAATATGTAAATATTTGAGAGGTAAGCTAATAAATAGGGATCATGGAATGGAATAGAACCCAGAAGAGCTGCCCCAACAATGTGCGCGTCTGCAGCGGAGCAATCCTCCCCTGGGCACCCAGCGCTGAACCGCGAACAACTAACAACAAAGGGAATTCCCCACATGATGCCAAGTTGCTTTGGACCGGTGGAGTGCTGCAGCTCTATGGTGGTAGGTATTGCAATCGCGCTCACTTTCGCGGTAGCTCTTAAGCGTGGGCTTGTGTTCTTCTTCGCTCTCTCTTCTCCCCACATTTTCTTTCTTTCTTTCCCACAGTCTCTTGCATGCTGCTTGTCAGCCAAATACAGTGACTGAAACCTTGACTCGGTTTGGAGTCTTCACTCTGCTGTGACCAGGTCTTTGCAATCCTCAGGGACAAAGCTCCAAATTGGACCTCCCACAGGGGTTAAGCCCAGCCGCCCCCAGCCACCCAGAGCGATCTGAGGTCGGTTGGAACGCAAGGGGGTTTAACCTCTGCCAAATTAGTCTCTCTGGTTTTGGATTGAGAGTAATGTGTGCTTCTGGATCGAGCTTGCCTTGGGCAATGTTCATGGATGATAAGGTAGTGTAATGCATGTCGCGTGCCTCTGTATCGGGGTGGAGTGTTGGAGAATGGCTGACAGACAATGGTCATGGAGATATAGCTGAGCTGCATACGCATACATAAGGAACTGTTTACGTGCACACAGGCTTCACAAACAATAAGGGGGAGAGAAGGACATCTCTCCAGCTGATTGATTAAATGAGGCTCTGTATGTTTTGAACCGAAAAGTTCATGTTAGATGTTAGTGAAATGAAGTTACAGGTACTAACTTGGGAAAGGAGATCTGCCTATGTCATTACAGATATGGGAACCAAGCAGATAAAGCTGTGGATCCAGAAGAAATCAAGCTTGCATGAACCAGGACGGGATCCTGATCACAGTAACTGAAGTCAAGTGTTCCAAGTGCAGCCACAATGGAGTCAGAGTTTTGCTGCGGGACGTTTTGAATACTCTTAAATATGAGTGTGTTAGTGGTAAATAAAAATTAGAGAAACAGTGATTTCTGCACAGCCTAAGGTCACAGGCTGCAATCGGTGCCTGCACGGAAACGTGACGCTGAAGTTATCTGCACTTCTGACATTCCTGATTGGCAAAGCAAACAGGTACAACAGCAAAGGTATCGAGGCACTTAGCTACAGATGCGGATTCTGTGAAACATGCAGCAGCTGATTTGTGCTGCTGGCTCGCAGACATAATTGTGAAAGTTTTGGAAGGTATGTGCTGCAGGAATCTGGCTGACCGCTCTCAGTCGATTCATGTGAGCATTCAGAAATTAAGAGATGGAACAGAATTGGTTTCATGAGTGGGAAATTTCAGGATGGATATTGTCAATGGTCAAATTTGGATTATTGGATTTGGCAATTCGGTACTTGTCTTACATTTACTGCCGTGCTTGTTGAGCTTTCTGCAAAGGGCCCTTGCAGAAACCTCTAAAAGCAGTTTTGTGGCGCAGATACAAAAAGGGAAAAATTTGTCAAGGGGGACAGCAGGCCTGCTAGCAGCCTGGCTCTCCTCGCAACAACACAGACTCTGACAGTATCCTTGAAATTCCCATGAAACAACAAAATTACTCACGCTGAGAAGTTTTGGTAATCACTTTTTCAAAGCGTAGCGGCCTTGAAAGCAGGTGTACAGACTCCCTTAAATCAAGGAGCTGTGAGAAAGTATTTGGAAGTAAGTGAACATGTCATCAACCAGCCATAATGAGATGGCCACAGCACAGCAGGCGTGCAGATAACTTTTAGACATTAAAGGTAAACTAAAAATGTTTGGCTATAAGGTATGCTTATCAAAACTCGTTATAATTACTAATTAATCACTTTGGTGTGAACAGTGTGTGTAACCAATTAGCAGTTTTTAGATTGCCACATTTTATAGTATGGCTTTTCGTTTATGGGATAGATGGGCTGGTTACCTTCCTGTATCACCTCGGGAACCGCAGGAGTTGGTTCCAGTGTTTAATGGGAGGTTAGAGGGTTGGTTAAGCTCTTGGGGAATAACAGGTTGACTTAGTGACTTGGTTAAGGAAGGTATACGATGGCTGTTGATTATTATAGTTGCTGTTATAGTAGTAGGCACTTTGTTAGCTTATACCCTGCAAGGCAAGGTTACTGCTCTTGTTGCTCAGAAGAAAAAAGGGGGAATTGTTGGAGTACGTGCACGTAGGCACGAAGTGCAGACTAAAGCAGAGCAGAAGAAACACGGCACGACCAATCAGGATCAAGGTCGAGACGACTTTAAACGAAGACAGCCCTCAGAAGAAGCAAGTGAATCAGGGAAAAACAGGTTGAAGGAACTGCAAGAATGAAAACAAGAGGCAGGCTTATGATGATGTAACCCTTAACAAATAACCAATAATAGATTGACTTATGGGCATATGTTAGCCACAAAGTATAAAAAGAGCTAACTTAGAACTAATAAAGGAAGCTGCTTTTATCGCTCACATTGAGCAGGCTTGCTTCTTCCCCCGCCGGCAGGAAACGGTTTCAGGCAGTCTCTTGGCATGTGGCTCTTTGCTTTGTCCCTTGCAGGCTGCACAAGCAGCGTCCTTGGGGCGTAGCCACACGTCTGAACGCACTGAGAAGCTGAGGCGGTCGTCGTCCGTGTTGGTGCCTAATTCCAAAGCAGTACATGGCAGGTAGGTGGAGCGTTTGGCTCTGTTTTTGCAGTCACCTTGCGCTGTGAGCCTCTGTATTCGACTTGCCTTGCGCCGTATGCCTGTGTAACAAGCTTGCCTTGCGCCGTGTGCCTGGGATTTTGGGTGGTGTGGGTGATAGCTTGCTTTTCTTTTGTTTAGCTCAAATGGAGTGCACTAAGGAAAACACCTCTCGGAACACATTTTAATAAGCAGTGGGAACAGGTTATGAATATGTAAATATTTGAGAGGTAAGCTAATATATAGGGATCCTGGTATGGAATAGAACCCAGAAGAGCTGCCACGTAAACATGCGCGTCTGCAGTGGAGCAATCCTCCCCTGGGCACCCAGCGCTGAACCGCGAACAACTAACAACAAAGGGAATTCCCCACATGATGCCGAGTTGCTTTGGACCGGTGGAGTGCTGCAGCTCTATGGTGGTAGGGATTGCAATCGCGCTCACTTTCGCGGTAGCTCTTAGGCGTGGGCTTGTGTTCTTCTTCGCTCTCTCTTTTCCCCAATTTTTCTTTCTTTCTTTCCCACAGTCTCTTGCATGCTGCTAGTCAGCCAAATACAGTGACTGAAACCTTGACTCGGTTTGGAGTCTTCACTCTGCTGTGACCAGGTCTTTGCAATCCTCAGGAACAAAGCACCTAATTGGACCTCCCACAGGGGTTAAGCCCAGCCGCCCCCAGCCACCCAGAGCAGTCTGAGGTCGGTTGGAACGCAAGGGGGTTTAACCTCTGCCAAATTAGTCTCTCTGGTTGTGGGCTGAGAGAGCCATGTCCCTCTGGATCAGCCTTCCCTTATGCCATTGGAGAGCTCACTGCCTTCCTAGAGGTTTTCAGAGCACTGTGAATTTTTCTCTAGCCTGTTTGGAGGTCACAGCAGGCCGCTTATGGACTCCAAGCATTAGCCCTTTATTTCAGGGGCCTGTTGCAGAGGGAAGAGTTTGTTAGAAGACGGAACCTAGCAGCTGTCTGCAAAATACGTGGTATGCCTGGCAAGCGCAGTTTCTGGGGAACTGTTCCAACCGGGAAGAGGGAAGGAAGGGAAATAAACAATGAATGAAGTTGAGCCTGGGAGGAAGGGAGGCTTCCTGCGGAGACCTTTGGAATTGGCCGACTGTCTGCCTGCATCCAGGTGACTCACTCTATGATCTTTGCAGATGCACGAGCGGCGCGCCATGAGGAGAGCGGGTCAGGACAAGTTTCTCAAGGTAACATGTGACCGGTGGCTGTCTGACCAGCTTATCCCTTTTGGTCTGTCATTTGTTTTTGAAGTCACAAAATGCCGAGCAAAGCTGGATGGCAGCATGTCAACATGTGACCTCGGCCAGGTGAGTTGAGACTAGCGGGCTCAAGCAGAGATGACTTTTTCAGGTGCGACAGTGTCTGTGAAGTTCAAACAGTCTCTTTTGCTTTCCAGGCGGTACCCGACGCTTGACACCACAACAAAGCATCCCAGTAAGCAGACATCTGGTAGACATCTTCTGCTGTCAAGAAGGGATTGTAGATCCCCGGACTCCTGCAAGCTAAGTAGAAGGAGCCGGAGGAGAGGGCGAGAAAGGGAGGGGTTGGGGAGAGGCTGGATAAGGCTGTACAGGGAGGAGCGGGTCACTTGGCAGCACAATGCCAGGGTGTGCCGGGCAGGGCAGCTCCAGCCCCTGTCTGTCTTGATGCTTGTCGTTTGGTGTGTCTTCTGTGTCTTAGTCCTTCTCTGGATGTCAGCATCCTCTTTGTGCTCAAAGGTGCCCAGTGTGCCTCTCGGGCGCGGTCTCTAGGGTCTTGAATGCCCACGCTCGTTCATCAGCATAGCAGCCGCGGAGCTGCTCTTGATTTGCCTAGCAAGGTCATGGCACGGTTTGTCCTCACGTCTCGGAAGTTTCCGGTCGGTCTTCTCTTGTGGCGTCATTGCGGGCTCTGTCTGGAGCCCGCTCTTCGGTCACTCGTTTTCACAGCCGGAGGCTTTTTCCGTGCATCTTTCCATCGTTAGGTCTTGAAGGCGGGCTTCTTGTGCATCCATCGTCACTGTTTTGGAACGGCTCATTGGAAGGACTTACTGTCAGTCCCCTCTTTTTGGGGGCTGCCTTAGAGCTTCCTCTCATCCGCCCCTTCGTGGCGTTGTTTGACGGTGTCTCCTGTCTTGCTGACAGTTTTCGGTCCTCTTGGAGTCCCATCATCCGCAGGGTTCTGCGTTGCGTCATTCTGTGTGCGTGTTTGGCACGGAGCTGCTCTGCCCGGGGTTGTGGAGTCGGGGTGATGGGGCATAGCCGCAGGAGTCCAGGGTTAGCGTGTGGGATTCTGCCCGGGAGGGCTCGGCGAAGGTGGTACCGTCAGCAGGGTGTGCGGACCATCCTGCCCATCCTGTTCCTGGGAGTTGGTGGGAGCTGCTAGGTGGGGCCCTTCAGCGTTGGGAAAAGCAGATGGAACTTTGCAGGGGTGTAAGGCTGTGGGGCTCTGAGGTATGCCTGGTTTTTTACTGTTTGAGTCTTAAGGGCTGCCTGCAGTTAGACCGCAGAGAGGGTTCCTAAATGGAAGCGAGAGATCCGCAATGGTGCAGCGATGAGTCGGTATTGGGGTGACGTGCTCACTAAATTGTTGGGTTTTTCAGACAGGGCCAGATGCAATGTGTACCGAGGCAGCGATGGAGGAGTCGAGGGGAGGACCCGAGGGAGGTAGGTCCGCCGGTGGTGTTGGCGTGATGAAGTGGTCGGCGGCTCGGTGCCACGTTTAAGGTTTGTTTGTGTGTGCTGTTTCTCTTGTGAAGGCGCAAAGCGAGGAGGAAAGCGGGCCCTTCAGCGAGGGGAGGCGACTCGGGCCAGGCGAGCCATTCCTCACGGGCTGGTGTTGCATTGCAGGTGAGTTCTAGGCATCCCTTGTTTGTTTTACAGCCCAGGCAGGAACCTCGGCGCGGGCACCTATAACTGGCGGGGGCTGTGAGCGGTCGGTGAAGGGAAGGGAATGGGAGATGGGAAACGGCTTCAGGCAGTTTCTTGGAACGTTGCTCTTTGCTTTGTCCCTTGCAGGCTCCACAGGCAGCGTCGTTGGGGCGTAGCCACACGTCTGAACGCACTGAGAAGCTGAGGTGGTCGTCGTCCGTGTTGGTGCCTAATTCCAAAGCAGTACATGGCAGGTAGGTGGAGCGTTTGGCTCTGTTTTTGCAGTCACCTTGCGCTGTGAGCCTCTGTATTAGACTTGTCTTGCGCCGTATGCCTGTGTAACAAGCTTGCCTTGCGCCGTGTGCCTGGGATTTTGGGTGGTGTGGGTGATAGCTTGCTTTTCTTTTGTTTAGCTCAAATGGAGGGCACTATGGAAAACACCTCTCGGAACACATTTTAATAAGCAGTGGGAACAGGTTATGAATATGTAAATATTTGAGAGGTAAGCTAATAAATAGGGATCCTGGTACGGAATAGAACCCAGAAGAGCTGCCACGTAAACGTGCGCGTCTGCAGCGGAGCAATCCTCCCCTGGGCACCCAGCGCTGAACCGCGAACAACTAACAACAAATGGAATTCTCCACATGATGCCAAGTTGCTTTGGACCAGTTGAGTGCTGCAGCTCTATGGTGGTAGGTATTGCAATCGCGCTCACTCCCGCGCTAGCGCTCAAGCGCTCTCTCTTTACCGCACTGTTTTCTTCCTTTTCCCCTTTCACTTGCGCGCTGCTTGTAGGTCAAATGCAGGGCCTCCATTTGGAGTCTTCACTCTGGTCCTGAGGATTGCCAAGACCTGCTCAAAACAAAGCCCCGAACTGGACCTCCCACAGGGGTTAAGCCCAGCCGCCCCCAGCCACCCAGAGCGATCTGAGGTCGGTTGGAACGCAAGGGGGTTTAACCTCTGCCAAATTAGTCTCTCTGGTTTTGGATTGAGACAAATATGTGCTTCTGGATCGAGCTTGCCTTGGGCAATGTTCATGGATGATAAGTTAGTGTAATGCATGTCGCGTGCCTCTGTAGCGGTGGCGAGTAATGGATCGCGTGCCTCTGTATTGGTCATGTCTTGCGCCGCGTGCAAGGTGGTGGT
Source organism: Laterallus jamaicensis coturniculus (assembly GCA_022605575.1). Classification (NCBI taxonomy): domain Eukaryota; kingdom Metazoa; phylum Chordata; class Aves; order Gruiformes; family Rallidae; genus Laterallus; species Laterallus jamaicensis. The sequence continues at coordinate 837,413 of JAKCOX010000107.1, forward strand.
AGGTATTGCAATCGCGCTCACTACCGCGCTAGCGCTCAAGCGCTCTCTCTTTACCGCACTGTTTTCTTCCTTTTCCCCTTTCACTTGCGCGCTGCTTGTAGGTCAAATGCAGGGCCTCCGTTTGGAGTCTTCACTCTGGTCCTGAGGATTGCCAAGACCTGCTCGAAACAAAGCCCCGAACTGGACATCCCACAGGGGTTAAGCCCAGCTGCCCCCAGCCACCCAGAGCGATCTGAGGTCGGTTGGAATGCAAGGGGGTTTAACCTCTGCCAAATTAGTCTCTCTGGTTGTGGGCTGTGACAGCCATGTCCCTTTGCATCGGCCTTCTCTTAAGCCATTGGAGAGCTCACTGCTTTCCTAGATGTTTTCAGAGCACTATGGTTCTTGTTTTAGCTTGTTTAGACTTCACAGCAGGCCCCTCTTGGACTCCAAGCATTAGCCCTTTATTTCAGGGGCCTGTAGCAGAGGGAAGAGTTTGTTAGAAGACGGAACCTAGCAGCTGTCTGCAAAACACGTGGTATGCCTGGCAAGCGCAGTTTCTGGGGAACTGCGCCGACCGGGAAGTGGGAAGGAAGGGAGATAAATAATGAGCGAAGTTGAGCCTGGGAGGAAGGGAGGCTTCCTGCGGAGACCTTTGGAATTGGTAAACGGTCCGCCCGCAACCGGGTGACTGTCTTGATGCTCTTTGCAGAGGGACGAGCCGAGCGCCCTAAGGAACGCAGGTCAGCACATGTTACGCAAGGTCAGGTGTGACCAGGGGCTGTCTGACTAGCTTATCCATTTTGGCCTGTAACATTTTTTGAAGTCACAAAGTGCCGAGCAAAGCCAGATGTCAGACTAGCGGGCTAAAGCAGAGATGACTTTTTTTCAGGTGCGCCAGTGTCTGTGAAGTTCTAACAGTCTCTTTTGCTTTCCAGGCGGTACCCGACGCTTGACACCACAACAAAGCGTCCCAGTAAGCAGACATCCGGTAGACATCTTCTGCTGTCAAGAAGGGATTGTAGATCCCCGGACTCCTGCAAGCTAAGTAGAAGGAGCCGGAGAAGAGGGCGAGAATGGGAGGGGTTGGGGAGAGGCTGGGTAAGGCTGTACAGGGAGGAGCGGGTCACTTGTCAGCACAATGCCAGGGTGTGCCGGGCAGGGCAGCTCCAGCCCTTGTCTGTCAGACCTTAATTCTTCAGTTTTTGACCCAAAAATGTCACGTTTCTCTGCCAGGAATATCTCTCAATCCTCAGCACTTTGGTTTGGGATTTGCTGCCGGGTGTTTAGCACAGTCGAACAGGGATGTTGCTACAGCTGGAAAATGACACAGGGCACATTAGGACGGATCCCTGGGGAAGGAAAGCCCTGACCCCCGGGCAAGAGGGGCTTTAGGGGCCACTTGGCTTCCAGCCACGGAGGGAGCACCACAGGTGTAGGTGGTATCGCCCATCCCCAGTGGAAGGTACTGGGGCTTGGTGAGCCCCAGGTGCCACAAATTGGGCTGATGGAGACAGCTCTCCCTGTTAAAAGGCAGCTAGCTGGGGTGGGGTCTGCTGGTTCCTTTGAGCTGCTGCAGAAGGCAAGAGCTGTGCTGAGGAGAGGAGGGAGCGTTGCTGTAAGAAGGCAGAAGGTTCTGCAGGAGATGAGGTGAGTGGCACTGGAAGGTGGCTGGGGAGTCATGGGGAAAAGCCTGAAAAAAAAAAAAGGGATTTCTGGATTTTAAAGGTGAAGTTGGAAGCTGGAGGGCTCTGTGCTCTTGGTAAGTGCCCTGCTGAAAGTGTGGGGATGTCCCATGTGGGTAGGGGCTGCTTGTGAGTCCCCTTTGGGAAGGTTTCAGGCCAGCTATGTCTTTTAGTCCTGGCTCCTTTGGTTTGGAAGCTATTGCTGGATGTTTGGCATGTTTGGCAGCAAATGCTGCTCTGGATGAGAAAAACACTTTTGCAGGTGTATTTTAGGTTCCCTGGCAAAGGAAAGCTCAGAGCCCCAGGGCAAATAGTCCCCACTCGAAGGTACTGGGCTGAAGCTGAGTGCTGGGACTTGATGAGCCCCAGGTGCCACAAATTGGGCTGATGGAGACAGCTCTCCCTGTTAAAAGGCAGCTAGCTGGGGTGGGGTCTGCTGGTCCCTTTGGGTTTCTCCTGGGCTGCTGCAGAAGATGAGGGCTGAGCTGAGGGGGGAGTGTTGAAGGCAGAAGGCACGCCGAGAGGTAAGGTGAGCAGGTCTGGATGGTGGCTGAGGAGTCATGTGGACAGGCTCTAAAAGGGGATTTATGCCTTTTAAATGTTAGGATGGAAGGTGGGGAGGTTTGTGCCCTTGGCAGTTGCCTCGACTGGAGTGTGGAGATATCCCATGTCAATGGGGCTGCTTGTGGGCTCCTTGGGGAGGTTTCAGGCCAGGTATGTCTTTCAGTCCTGGCTCCTTTGGTTTGGGAGCTACTGCTGGGTATTTTTCTTGGTGGGGCTTGTATTTTTTCTAGGGTCATTATGTGTTAGGAATACATGTGTCTCATCTCTATTTTCTATGGAAATTTGTTAGAGTGATTTGTGAGTGTACTACAGTACTTCCTGTGGTTCTTGTGCAGACATATCCTTTAGGTGGGACTGCTTAGGGATGCAGTTGTTCCTTGTTCTTTGGTATTATCTGGAAGGCTTTCCTGTTGAAGTCGCGTGCTAGACTCCATCTCACTCAGATGAAAGATCAGTTATGTAGGTTTTTCTCTTGCTTTCTGCAAGTCTAAAAGACACGATTTCCTAACAGCAGCATTTTTATAGTGTTTACTCAGTATTTTCTCTGAGGTTTAGCACTCTCTTTAGGGATTTTTATCCATCTTTTAGTAAATGTATGGTGGTTTACATTCCTGTTTTAATCATCAATGTAAAGATTCAGCACAGTAGAGAGTGTTTTCAGCAAGAATCCCTTTCTCCATTCAGCATTCATTCTCTGATAAACAACTCGGGTCAGAAGAGCCACACCTGCTGCTCCAGCTGCTTTTAATCCTTCTGCAGGCAGCATCCTCCCCTTTCCAGGCCACAGTGAGAAGGGTGGTGGGTGGGCTCTGGGTTATATAAGGGACTCGTCTTGCTTTTGGCAGCTCATTCTGCTTTGTGTCTCCTGTTGTACCGTTCTAGCTTTCATTCTGCCATTGAAGCATTTGAGTTGCTGCTGTCATCTTGGTTCACGCGTCTCAGGTGAGCGTTTTGCAACTGGCTGAGTGTGACCAGGGTCTACCTAGTCAAGAGTACTTATTGACATAGCTTTTTGTGTGTTTTGTGTTGCCTTTTCAGGGCCTTTGAAGGCAACTCAATCCTATATAGTTGACTGTTGATTTTTTGCCTCTGGGTGCATAGCATTTCACCAGCGTTCCTGACTTTGCACAAGGTAGACCATTGGGCTTTTTCCACCAGCTTTGCTCTTTAAACTGTAAGCTGTTAGCACCGCTTCTGTTACTATGATACTGAAAATGAGCTTATCTAGCTAGGGTTTGAGTAAGCTTCTTGCTTGCATAGAGACTGTTAGCGTTTCTTAATAAAGTAATGGGTATGAAAGTCAACTATCTTCCAGGTTGCGGTCTTTATCACGGAGGCTGAAGAATAATGTGGCAACTCCAGGAACATCCCATTTGACCTACAGAGGCGTGCGCTGTGTTCCTTGAGGACCGAGATGGATCCCCAGCAGTCTGAGAGCTAAGGGAAGTGACCAGGGCCGGGGAGGGAGCAAGGGAAGAGAAGGGGGGGCGAGGGCAGCGGCGAGGTCACTTGCCCATGAAATCTGACGTAGGGGAAGGGGCTGTCCATGAGCGGTCCCCCCTTTGGGCAAGCTGGTTACTCACCAGCACGACGTTAGGGTGAGCCAGAGAGGGCAGGTCTGGCTCACGTCTGCGCGTGTGTGTGTTGTGTGGCATCTTCTGTGTCTTAGTCCTTCTCTGGATGCCGGCATCCTCTTTGCACTCAGAGGGGCGCAATGTGCCCCTCGGCCATGGCCTCTAGGGTCTCAAATGCCTACACTCGCTCGCAGGCACAGCGCCCATCGGGCTCTCCTTCGCTTGCTTAGCAATCTGGTGGTCTCTCCCTGCACCTGTGTTTTTCTTTTCCCTCATGTCTCTGGCTGTCTCTCTCCTACTACTGTTTGTTTCTTAGTCTTTCTGTACACTCTCTTCTATCGCACTCTCTGCCTTCCTTTCTCTCCCTCTTCACCCCACTCCTCCGTCTCTCCACTTTCACCCTCTCTATCTCCCTGTTGCTCACCCCAAGGGCTTCCTCCTTCTCCACTGTTTGTTTACCTCTCTGGTCTCTCCTCCCTGCCCCTCCTTGTTTGTTCTGGTGTAGCTTTTCTCCTGCATTCCTCTTTCTCCCCTCTCTTGGCTAATGCCCTTGTCTTAGTGTTCTCCTCTCTTACCCCTTTCTCTTGGTCTTTTTCTTGAGTTCACTCTGGCCCCTTAAGGAGCATAAGGAGTACTCAATGTTAAGCAGCATGTATATGATAGGAAGCGTACTCCTAGATAGGTTTGTGGCTTGGTTTGGGGTTTTTAATTTATTTTCTATTGCGTTTTTAGCAGGTCGTAAGATGACCCTATACCATTATCTATCAGCCTCGGGTTCTAAGCGTGTGGCTTTTTGCTGCCATTCCTGACTGCACTGAAGATAGAACCTCACCTTTTATTAATCCTCTTTGCTCTATAATGCGTCAGCCATGAGCATCGCTTCTCCTAACAGGCGCGACGGTGAGATTATCTAGCCGGGGGCAGGGCGAGGCTTTACTAGCTCATTTTGGAAGTCACAGTAGGCCCCTCATGGACTTTATTTCAGGGGCCTGTAGCAGAGCGCAGAGTTCATTAGAAGACCAAACATAGCGTCCGTCCGCAAAACACAAGGTACGCCTCGCAAGCGCAGTTTTGGGGGAAGTTCCCACCAACTGGGAAGTGAGAAGGAAGGGATATAAATAGTGAATGAAGTTGAGTCCGGGAAGAAGGAAGGCTTCCCATGGGGAGACCTTTGGAACTGGCAAGCCGTCGGTCCGCATCCGGGTGAGTCGCTCGATGCTCTTAGCAGCTGCAGAGGGACGAGCGGAGCCTTAAGAAAGCGGTCCAGCACACGTTACGCAAGGTAAGATGCGATCGGTGGCTGTATGACTAGCTTATCCATATTGGTCTGTGAAGTTCTAACGGTCTCTTTTCCTTTCCAGGCGGTACCCGACGCTTGACACCACAACAAAGCGCCCCAGTAAGCAGACATCCGGTAGACATCTTCTGCTGTCAAGAAGGGATTGTAGATCCCCGGACTCCTGCAAGCTAAGTAGAAGGAGCCGGAGAAGAGGGCGAGAAAGGGAGGGGTTGGGGAGAGGCTGGGTAAGGCTGTACAGGGAGGAGCGGGTCGTTTGGCAGAACGATGCCAGGGTGTGCCGGGCAGGGCAGCTCCAGCCCCTGTCTGTCTTGATGCTTGTCGTTTGGTGTGTCTTCTGTGTCTTAGTCCTTCTCTGGATGTCAGCATCCTCTTTGTGCTCAAAGGTGCCCAGTGTGCCTCTCGGGTGCGGTCTCTAGGGTCTTGAATGCCCACGCTCGTTCATCAGCATAGCAGCCGCGGAGCTGCTCTTGATTTGCCTAGCAAGGTCATGGCACGGTTTGTCCTCACGTCTCGGAAGTTTCCGGTCGGTCTTCTCTTGTGGCGTCATTGCGGGCTCTGTCTGGAGCCCGCTCTTCGGTCACTCGTTTTCACAGCCAGAGGCTTTTTCCGTGCATCTTTCCATTGTTAGGTCTTGAAGGCGGGCTTCTTGTGCATCCATCGTCACTGCTTTGGAATGGCTCATTGGAAGGACTTACTGTCAGTCCCCTCTCTTTGGGGGCTGCCTTAGAGCTTCCTCTCATCCGCCCCTTCGTGGCGTTGTTTGACGGTGTCTCCTGTCTTGCTGACAGTTTTTGGTCCTCTTGGAGTCCCATCATCCGCAGGGTTCTGCGTTGCGTCATTCTGTGTGCGTGTTTGGCACGGAGCTGCTCTGCCCGGGGTTGTGGAGTCGGGGTGATGGGGCATAGCCGCAGGAGTCCAGGGTTAGCGTGTGGGATTCTGCCCAGGAGGGCTCGGCGAAGGTGGTACCGTCAGCAGGGTGTGCGGACCATCCTGCCCATCCTGTTCCTGGGAGTTGGTGGGAGCTGCTAGGTGGGGCCCTTCAGCGTTGGGAAAAGCAGATGGAACTTTGCAGGGGTGTAAGGCTGTGGGGCTCTGAGGTATGCCTGGTTTTTTACTGTTTGAGTCTTAAGGGCTGCCTGCAGTTAGACCGCAGAGAGGGTTCCTAAATGGAAGCGAGAGATCCGGAATGGTGCAGCGATGAGTCGGTATCGGGGTGACATGCTCACTAAATTGTTGGGTTTTTCAGACAGGGCCAGATGCAATGTGTACCGAGGCAGCGATGGAGGAGTCGAGGGGAGGACCCGAGGGAGGTAGGTCGGCCGGTGGTGTTGGCGTGATGAAGTGGTCGGCGGCTCGGTGCCACGTTTAAGGTTTGTTTGTGTGTGCTGTTTCTCTTGTGAAGGCGCAAAGCGAGGAGGAAAGCGGGCCCTTCAGCGAGGGGAGGCGACTCGGGCCAGGCAAGGCATTCCTCACGGGCTGGTGTTGCATTGCAGGTGAGTTCTAGGCATCCCTTGTTTGTTTTACAGCCCAGGCAGGAACCTCGGCGCGGGCACCTATAACTGGCGGGGGCTGTGAGCGGTCGGTGAAGGGAAGGGAATGGGAGATGGGAAACGGCTTCAGGCAGTTTCCTGGCACGTTGCTCTTTGCTTTGTCCCTTGCCGGCTCCACAGGCAGCGTCGTTGGGGCGTAGCCACACGTCTGAACGCACTGAGAAGCTGAGGCGGTCGACGTCCGTGTTGGTGCCTAATTCCAAAGCAGTACATGGCAGGTAGGTGGAGCGTTTGGCTCTGTTTTTGCAGTCACCTTGCGCTGTGAGCCTCTGTATTAGACTTGTCTTGCGCCGTATGCCTGTGTAACAAGCTTGCCTTGCGCCGTGTGCCTGGGATTTTGGGTGGTGTGGGTGATAGCTTGATTTTATTTTGTTTAGCTCAAATGAGGGCACTATGGAAAACACCTCTCGGAACAAATTTAATCAGTAGTGGGAACAGGTTATGAATATGTAAATATGTGCGAAGTAACCTAATAGATAGGGGTCCTGGAACGGAATGGAACTACGAAGAGCTGCCAGAAAAATGTGCGCGTCTGCAGCGGAGCAATCCTCCCCTGGGCACCCAGCGCTGAACCGCGAACAACTAACAACAAAGGGAATTCCCCACATGATGCCAAGTTGCTTTGGACCGGTGGAATGCTGCAGCTCTATGGTGGTAGGTATTGCAATCGCGCTCACTTTTGCGGTAGCTCTTAAGCGCTCTCTCTTTACCGCACTGTTTTCTTCCTTTTCCCCTTTCACTTGCGCGCTGCTTGTAGGTCAAATGCAGGGCCTCCGTTTGGAGTCTTCACTCTGGTCCTGAGGATTGCCAAGACCTGCTCGAAACAAAGCCCCGAACTGGACCTCCCACAGGGGTTAAGCCCAGCCGCCCCCAGCCACCCAGAGCGATCTGAGGTCGGTTGGAACGCAAGGGGGTTTAACCTCTGCCAAATTAGTCTCTCTGGTTTTGGATTGAGAGAAATGTGTGCTTCTGGATCGAGCTTGCCTTGGGCAATGTTCATGGATGATAAGTTAGTGTAATGCATGTCGCGTGCCTCTGTAGCGGTGGCGAGTAATGGATCGCGTGCCTCTGTATTGGTCATGTCTTGCGCCGCGTGCTTGGGGTTTTGGGTGGTGTGGGAGAAAGCTTGCTTTTCTCTTTAGCTCAAATGGACGGCCTATAGAAAACACCTCTTAGAACACATTTTAATCAGTAGTGGGAACAGGTTATGAATATGTAAATATGTGTGAAGTAACCTAATAGATAGGGGTCCTGGAACGGAATGGAACTACGAAGAGCTGCCAGAAAAATGTGCGCGTCTGCAGCGGAGCAATCCTCCCCTGGGCACCCAGCACTGAACCGCGAACAACTAACAACAAAGGGAATTCCCCACATGATGCCAAGTTGCTTTGGACCGGTGGAGTGCTGCGGCTCTATGGTGGTAGGTATTGCAATCGCGCTCACTTTCGCGGTAGCGCTCAAGCTCTCTCTCTTTACCGCACTGTTTTCTTCCTTTTCCCCTTTCACTTGCGCGCTGCTTGTAGGTCAAATGCAGGGCCTCCGTTTGGAGTCTTCACTCTGGTCCTGAGGATTGCCAAGACCTGCTCGAAACAAAGCCCCGAACTGGACATCCCACAGGGGTTAAGCCCAGCCGCCCCCAGCCTCCCAGAGCGATCTGAGGTCGGTTGGAACGCAAGGGGGTTTAACCTCTGCCAAATTAGTCTCTCTGGTTTTGGATTGAGAGAAATGTGTGCTTCTGGATCGAGCTTGCCTTGGGCAATGTACATGGATGATAAGGTAGTGTAATGCATGTCGCGTGCCTCTGTATCGGGGTGGAGTGTTGGAGAATGGCTGACAGACAATGGTCATGGAGATATAGCTGAGCTGCATACGCATACATAAGGAACTGTTTACGTGCACACAGGCTTCACAAACAATAAGGGCGACAGAAGGACATCTCTCCAGCTGATTGATTAAACGAGGCTCTGTATGTTTTGAACCGAAAAGTTCATGTTAGATGTTAGTGAAATGAAGTTACAGGTACTAACTTGGGAAAGGAGATCTGCCTATGTCATTACAGATATGGGAACCAAGCCGATAAAGCTGTGGATCCAGAAGAAATCAAGCTTGCATGAACCAGGACGGGATCCTGATCACAGTAACTGAAGTCAAGTGTTCCAAGTGCAGCCACAATGGACAATGAGTTTTGCTGCGGGACATTTTGAATACTCTTTTAAATATGAGTGTGTTAGTGGTAAATAAAAATTAGAGAAACAGTGATTTCTGCACAGCCTAAGGTCACAGGCTGCAATCGGTGCCTGCACGGAAACGTGAAGCTGAAGTTATCTGCACTTCTGACATTCCTGATTGGCAAAGCAAACAGGTACAACAGCAAAGGTATCGAGGCACTTAGCTACAGATGCGGATTCTGTGAAACATGCAGCAGCTGATTTGTGCTGCTGGCTCGCAGACATAATTGTGAAAGTTTTGGAAGGTATGTGCTGCAGGAATCTGGCTGACCGCTCTCAGTCGATTCATGTGAGCATTCAGAAATTAAGAGATGGAACAGAATTGGTTTCATGAGTGGGAAATTTCAGGATGGATATTGTCAATGGTCAAATTTGGATTATTGGATTTGGCAATTCGGTACTTGTCTTACATTTACTGCCGTGCTTGTTGAGCTTTCTGCAAAGGGCCCTTGCAGAAACCTCTAAAAGCAGTTTTGTGGCGCAGATACAAAAAGGGAAAAATTTGTCAAGGGGGACAGCAGGCCTGCTAGCAGCCTGGCTCTCCTCGCAACAACACAGACTCTGACAGTATCCTTGAAATTCCCATGAAACAACAAAATTACTCACGCTGAGAAGTTTTGGTAATCACTTTTTCAAAGCGTAGCGGCCTTGAAAGCAGGTGTACAGACTCCCTTAAATCAAGGAGCTGTGAGAAAGTATTTGGAAGTAAAATGAACATGTCATCAACCAGCCATAATGAGATGGCCACAGCACAGCAGGCGTGCAGATAACTTTTAGACATTAAAGGTAAACTAAAAATGTTTGGCTATAAGGTATGCTTATCAAAACTCGTTATAATTACTAATTAATCACTTTGGTGTGAACAGTGTGTGTAACCAATTAGCAGTTTTTAGATTGCCACATTTTATAGTATGGCTTTTCGTTTATGGGATAGATGGGCTGGTTACCTTCCTGTATCACCTCAGGAACCGCAGGAGTTGGTTCCAGTGTTTAATGGGAGGTTAGAGGGTTGGTTAAGCTCTTGGGGAATAACAGGTTGGCTTAGTGACTTGGTTAAGGAAGGTATACGATGGCTGTTGATTATTATAGTTGCTGTTATAGTAGTAGGTGCTTTGTTAGCTTATACCCTGCAAGGCAAGGTTACTGCTCTTGTTGCTCAGAAGAAAAAAGGGGGAATTGTTGGAGAATGGCTGACAGAAAATGGTCATGGAGATATAGCTGAGCTGCATACGCGTACATAAGGAACTGTGTACGTGCACGTAGGAATGGAGTGCAGAGTAAAGGAGAGCAGAAGCAGTGCGGCAGGACCAATCAGGATCAAGGTCAAGACGACCTTAAACGAAGACAGCCCTCAGAAGAAGCAAGTGAATCCGGGAAAAACTGGTTGAAGGAACTGTAAGAATGAAAACAAGAGGCAGGCTTATGATGATATAACCTGTAACAAATAACCAATGGTAGATTGACTAATAGGCATATATTAACCACAATGTATAAAAGGAGCTAACTTAGAGCTAATAAACGAAGTTGCTTTTATCACTCATGTTGAGTAGGCCTGCCTCTTCCCCCGCTGGCAGTGGAGTAATGGATAGCGTGCCTCTGTATTAGACATGTCTTGCGCCGCATGCCTCTGTATCGGGATGGAGTAATGGATAGCGTGCCTCTGTATTAGACTTGTCTTGCGCCGTATGCCTGTGTAACAAGCTTGCCTTGCGCTGTGTGCCTGGGATTTTGGGTGGTGTGGGTGATAGCTTGATTTTCTTTTGTTCAACTCAAATGGATGGCACTATGGAAAACACCTCTCGGAACAAATTTAATCAGTAGTGGGAACAGGTTATGAATATGTAAATATTTGTGAGGTAACCTAATAAATATATATGATTGACCTGCTTAGAAGCAGAAGCACGGACACTTGTGCGCGTATGTAGTGTAGCAATCCTCCCCTGTCCACTTTTGCTGGTACATTTAAGGTTCTCAGGGAAAGGTAAGCTTTGAGCCCCAGGTTGAAAAGTGCTTCTTATAAGTCGGCTGTGGAGGTTTTAGAGAAGTTATGTGTTTCAGTCCCGAGTGCTTTGATTTGGGAGGTATTGCTGGACACTTGGAATGTACGGAATGAAATGCTGGTCCGGCTGAGAAAAACTTTTCTGCCGATTATGGAGGTACAATTTGAGTTTTGCAGGCAAAGGAAATCTCTGAGTCCCAGAGTGAAATGTGCATCTTGTTGGACAATTAGGGAGGTTTCAGGCAGCGTATGTCTTTCAGTCCTGGCTGCTTTGGTTTGGGAGCTAATGCGGCACATTTGGATTGTTTGGAATGAAATGCTGCTCCCGCTGAGGGAAAGAACCTCCCCCTCTTTCAGCTCTGCTTCTCTGTCCACCATTGTTTTCTCCGCCTCTCTAATGTTCCATTTCTCCATCTCTCTGTGGATGGCCTCAGGAGATTTCAGGCCGGGAACATATTTCAGTTCTGACACGTGTAGTTGGAGACTCAGCACTGCGCTGGGTTCAGCGGGGAACTCGCCCTCGGCCAGGGCCAATCGCCCACACACACAACCAACTCACCCTTGGGCACGGAGGAACAAGCGGTGGGTTTATAGATTAAAATGGTAGTTTATAGGGCCCAAATGATAGTTTATAAGCTGTAAAACACATTGTTAAAACACAGCTTTAGGCGGTAAACTGCTTTTTGTCCTACAAAAATGCTATTTCTATTTAGAACAAACTGGTGGTTTTGTAGGGCACTTTGTGGTGCCGTTATCTCCTTTGTTCTTCCCTCTTCTTGTTCCTCTGCCCTTCTTGGTCCCCTCCTTTGTACCACAACCCTCCCCCCCCCCCAGCCTTGGTCCTACATTCTTTATCACTTTTTCTTGGACCCTGCTCTCTGGAGCCCCCCCCCCCCCCTTTGTCCCTCTCCCCTTCTTGGTATTTCCCACTTCTTTGTGATTGCATCCTCCTTTGTCCTGTCCCCTTTTTGGTTCTTCTGTCGTCTTAGTCTTCCCTGTACTCCCCTTTTGTCTTAGGCTGCGTGCCATATCACCCCGCTCCCCCTCCATATTTTGGCTTTGCGCTGTGAGGTTCTACCCAGTCTTGCTGTCTCCCATTTTGGTTTGTCCTGTCAGATCCCCCTTATTCCTCTCTCTTGTAAACCCTTCCCTGTTGTCCTCTCCCCTTCTTTTTCTCCTGCTGCTTTCTGTCCTTTTGCTTCCATCCTCTCTATTGCAGAAAACTGTCCCTCCCAGAATACGTTCTCTACTGACTTTAGTTCCATGTGTTTTGATTTCTCCTCCGTGCATTGGTGAAAACTGTCTCCCAAGAAACAGCGACCCGTAGCCTTTGGTTCCGGGCGTTTTTTTGTTCCGGGGTGTGCAACCCCAAAAAGGGTCCCCCCGGGTACAGGGACCCGGTGCGTTTGGTTCCGGGCGTTTTTTTGTTCCGGGGTGTGCAACGCCAAAAAGGGTCCCCCCGGGTACAGGGACCCGGTGCCTTTGGTTCCGGGCGTTTTTTTGTTCCGGGGTGTGCAACGCCAAAAAGGGTCCCCCCGGGTACAGGGACCCGGTGCCTTTGGTTCCGGGCGTTTTTTTGTTCCGGGGTGTGCAACGCCAAAAAGGGTCCCCCCGGGTACAGGGACCCGGTGCCTTTGGTTCCGGGCGTTTTTTTGTTCCGGGGTGTGCAACCCCAAAAAGGGTCCCCCCGGGTACAGGGACCCGGTGCCTTTGGTTCCGGGCGTTTTTTTTTGTTCCGGGGTGTGCAACGCCAAAAAGGGTCCCCCCGGGTACAGGGACCCGGTGCCTTTGGTTCCGGGCGTTTTTTTTGTTCCGGGGTGTGCAACGCCAAAAAGGGTCCCCCCGGGTACAGGGACCCGGTGCCTTTGGTTCCGGGCGTTTTTTTGTTCCGGGGTGTGCAACGCCAAAAAGGGTCCCCCCGGGTACAGGGACCCGGTGCCTTTGGTTCCGGGTGTTTTTTGTTCCGGGGTGTGCAACGCCAAAAAGGGTCCCCCCGGGTACAGGGACCCGGTGCCTTTGGTTCCGGGTGTTTTTTGTTTCGAGGTGTGCACCTGTCCTGGTTTCAGCTAAGATGGAGTTAATTTACCATTTGGAAGTGGGTGGAATGCTGTGTTTGGGTGTTAGAATGAGAGCAGTGCTGACAGCATCCTGACGTTCCTAGTTGTTATCAAGCAGTCAAGAACTTTTTCAGTTCTTGATGTTTCCAACAGGAGGGGACGCAACCAGGACAGGTGACCTGAATTGGACAAAGACGATATTCCTTGCCAATCAGGTCATGCTTATTATAAAGGGGCGACTGGGAGAAGGAGGAGGGAACCCCAGGATGTGTGGGTTTTTTTGGGACCGTCGAGTTCCGGGATGGCTCTGAGCTGCGCGGCCTTAGTTGTGTGGTTCAGTGAGATACGGTCTTGTGTATCACCAGTTTTGCGCATTCTGTGCTCTACAGTTGTATTATCATTGTTGGGTTTTTTTCCTGTGTTTATGCCATTTTAGTAACCTATCCTTATCCCAACCTGTGCGGTTTTGGGTTTCTAGGTTTTGGTTTGGGTTTCTTCCTCCCTCTTTACATTTCCCTACCCTATGCTCACCCCCCCCACCACCCCCCCTTTCTTTTTGTTAAAAGAACAAGCCACTGTCTGGGGCTCAGGTCTCAGCTGGGGCTAACTACCACAGTTTTTGGCATCCAACGTGGGGCACAAAAGGTTGGGATAACAATAGATTTGACCCTAACCCAATCGCAATTAAGATAGAGCTGCGATAAGCACTGTTATTTAAGCAGTCTCTGGTCACAAGGCTGCGGTAATGGCTGCGGTACTCAAACTGCTGCATGCAATCCTGGCAGATTTCTTTACTCTCTCAGGGCTGCGGCTCTCATACTTGTTCCCTCACTTTGCTTTAGTGTATTTTTTGATATTAGTCTATGATACAATAATATTGGTGACCCTGAGGTTAAGCTGGTACTTGTATGAGGTTTTGCTGTCCTGTTCATTCCTTGGACAGGGAGGGGTTAATAACAGCAACGGCTATGGTGGGGGCACAGAGGGGAATAACTTCAGTTTTCTTTTCTTTGGGGCTAAATAAAACAGCTCAGAGTCTTTGAAAATCTTCAATATCCGTGGGATACTCAAACTAGCATTTTGCTATCGGTAGGTTTGGTGCAGAAGGTTCAGTTTTTGTTATATATTAAACACAGGTTTATGAATACCACTCCGGAGTTTTCTTGGAGGTTGGATAATCACGAGAAGCAGGGCACGTGGCAGAGCACGGGCGAGTACCTAGGCACTTTCTCACACCCGATGGTTTGGAACTTCACTCCTGGATAGCTACAGGACCCTGATAAAGTCATTGCATATATGAAAAAAAACTGTCGTACATTTCCCAGAGATGCACATCTTGCTGCACTGTGCCGAGCCCTAGTCACTATCTAGAATTGAACAATTGCGTGCCTTGCCTGGACTCTCAGAAGATTCTGCCGTTGTGGTGTTGTCAAAGGTGAAGGTCGAAGACTCGGTGACTTTAGTTCCGGGCGTTATTTTCTTCTGGGGTGTGCAGCGCTGTTAAGGGACAGCCAGAAAAAGCGACCCAATGACTTTAGTTCTGGGTGGGTTTTTTGTTCAGTTCTGTGGATCGCTGAAAACAGTTCCCCCAGAAACGGTGACCCTGCTCATTTGGTTCCACTGGGTTTTCTTGTTCCAGGGACTGCAGCACTGAAACCTGTGTATGTGTCATCATCTTGTCCAGTCATATCCCCATCCCCCTATTCCCCCCTGTAATCGGTGACCTGGCAACATCGGTTCCGGATGTTTTTTCATTCTGGGTTGTGCGTCACTTTAAATGGTCCACCTGGAAAGAGCGGCCTTGTTATTTTGGGTCTGCGTGATTTTGGTTCGCATCTATTTGTCACTCAATTTGACACCCCTGGAAGTAATATTTGATATCCACAATGCATTTGAGTCTCTATTTGGCTTTTATTGTACTTCCCCCTTTCTCTCTTTCTCTGTCTGGACTCTAGTTCCTATTTTGACATTCCACATTCAGTCCTGTAGCCTGTCGGTGTTTCTGCTCCCTCTGTCTCTGTCCGGCTCTGTGCGCTTGTCATAGGTGCGCGTAGCAATTCATGGCAATTGATTGATTTCTCCATCTTTATCGATCCCGTTCCCCGCCCCTCATTTTGAATTCTTCCCTCTGTCTTGTCCCCTGCCCAGGATTTCCTAAATTTGTTACACTGCAGCCTGTCGCTACCTTTTTCTTTCCCCATCTCAGTTTGTACGGCTCCTCGTCTCTCTTTGTTCCTCCCTCTATGCTGCATTGCTCTGTTTCCTTTCTCCATCCCTCTCTCTCCATTTCAGGCTCCTGTCTTTCAGCTCTGCTTCTCTGTCCACCATTGTTTTCTCCGCCTCTCTAATGTTCCATTTCTCCATCTCTCTGTGGAAGGCCTCAGGAGATTTCAGGCCGGGAACATCTTTCAGTTCTGACACCTGTAGTTGGAGACTCAGCACCGCGCTGGGTTCAGCGGGGAATTCGCCCTCGGCCAGGGCCAATCGCCCACACACACAACCAACTCACCCTTGGGCACGGAGGAACAATCGGTGGGTTTATAGATTAAAATGGTAGTTTATAGGGCCCAAATGATAGTTTACCGACTAAAGCTGTGTTTTAACAATGTGTTTTACAGCTTAGAAATAGCTTTTTTGTAGGACAAAAAGCAGTTTATATCTAGAACAGAACTGGTGGTTTTGTAGGGAAAGAAGAGCGTTTTTTAGAATCAATTGGGGTTTTTTAGGCAAAAAAGCCTGGTGTTTTTATAGAAGAAAGCGGCGGTTCTGTTGGATAAAAATTGGGGTTTACGGGATCAAAATGGTGGTTAATGGGTTTTTTTTTTTTCTCCCCATAATCAAATGGTCTTTTCCAGGCTGCAATGGCCTCATGTTCCTTCAAGGACCGAACGCATGTTCTTCCTAAGGTTGGGCGGTCGCTTCCCGGTACTTGAGCTCCCCTTGGGAACTTTGAAAAACCAACGGAAGAGATGAGATAGCTTGAGGAAAGGGGATGAGGGGGGCGTGAAGAGGAGGAGCGTCGAGGCACTCACCCACATCTCTTGGCTGGGCCAGCTTTAAGCAACCAGACTGAAGAGGAAGATATGGCAGAGGCAGAGAGAGAAGCCTCGAGGCAAAGCGAGTTTTTGCCAGTCCCAGGAGGTGCAGCCAGTCGTCCACCTAGCCATCCCTAACACAAATCTCAAGATCTACTTGCTGCCCACCCTCATCTCTCTTCCAGGCTGCCCGAGTCACAATGCTTGTTGTTCTCGTGCCACAGCCGATGGGATATATTGAGGAATCTATTTCTGCTTCCTCATTTAGCCTTGTCTGGAACATAGTTCCAGTAGAAGTCTGGCAGTACACGTGGCATCACCAGATGCAAAGTATAACTCTGATATTTTGGCTTTTTCGGTAGCTAGCTAAAGTGCATATGCACTGTAAAAACACTCTCATTAGAGCCTAAGTCGCCATTTTCCTACCAAGTTTCCTTTAATAGCTATCTTTTTCGATCTACACGCCAGAAAAATTGAAACTATTTACATACCGATACAACAGACGCAGTCCCAGGAGAGCCAGCATCACTGCTTTCGGTGAGAATCAGTGTCGTTTGGCGCCCGGCATCCCAGAAAGCTCACTCGAGTCAGAAAATCCTCTCCAGCTTCTTCAGTGCCTTTATATCTCCTACAGTCTCTGAGCAACAACTCAGAACTAAAGAGCCCTGCCTGCTCCTCGAGCTGCTTTTAAGCCTTCTGGAGGCAGGACACTCCCCTTTCCCAGGGGACTATGGGAAGGGTGGTGGGTGGGGCCAAGGGTATATAAGCCATCTGCCTTGCCCTAGGCAGCTCATTCTCCTGCTGGCTTTCTCCAGCATCAGAGCTCTGGCTTTCATTCAGCAGATGGAGCTTAGTAGTCAGCTTGGCTTTTTGGGCAGATGCATCTGAGGTAAGAGCTTAAGTAGTACTCGATGTTAAGCAGCATGGATGTAATAGACAGCGTACTCCCAGATAGGTTTGCGGTTTGGTTTAGGGTTTATAATGTATTGTGTATTGAATTTTTAGGGGATTGTAAGATGATCCTATACAGTTATCTCTCAGTCTTCAATTGTAAGCGTGCGGCATTTTACTGGCATTTCTGATTGTACTGAAGATAGAACCTCACATTTTATTAACAGGCTTTGCTCCCTAATGTGTAAGCCATGAGCATTGCTTTTTCTAAGAGGCAGGATGATGAGATTATCTAGGTGGGGTCAGGGCGAGCCTTTTGTCTGCCTATGAGCTTTAGCCTTTCCCAATAAAGTAACAGGCAGCAAATAGATAGCCTTTTCCCAGTTCCGGGAGAGCTCACTGCTTTCCTAGACGTTCCCAGAGCACTGTGGTTTTTTCCTAGCTCATTCGGAGGTCACAGCAGGCCCCTCTTGGATTACAAGCATTAGCCCTTTATTTCAGGGGCCTGTAGCAGAGGGAAGAGTTTGTTAGAAGATCGAACCTAGCAGCTGTCTGCAAAACACGTGGTATGCCTGGCAAGGCAGTTCCCCAGGAACTGTGCCGACTGCGAAGAGGGCAGGAAGGGAGATAAATAATGAGCGAAGTTGAGCCTGGGAGGAAGGGAGGCTTCCTGCGGAGACCTTTGGTATCGGTCAACTATCCGCCTGCATCCAGGCGACTCACTCAATGATCTTTGCAGATGCCTGAGCAGAGTGCCATAAGGAGAGTGGGTCAGGACAGGTCACGCAAGGTAACGTGTGACCGGGGGCTGTCTGACCAGCTTATCCATTTTGGTCTGTCATTCGTTTTTGAAGTCACAAAGTGCCAAGAAAAGACAGATGGCAGCATGTCAACATATGACCTCGGCCAGGCAAGCTGAGACTAGCGGGCTAAAGCAGAGATGAGTTTTCCAGGAGCGACACTGTCTGTGAAGTTCTAACAGTCTCTCTTGCTTTCCAGGCGGTACCCGACACTTGACACCGCAACAAAGCGTCCCAGTAAGCAGACATCCGGTAGACATCTTCTGCTGTCAAGAAGGGATTGTAGATCCCCGGACTCCTCCAAGCTAAGTAGAAGGAGCGGGAGAAGAGAGCAAGAATGGGAGGGGTTGGGGAGAGGCTGGGTAAGGCTGTACAGGGAGGAGCAGGTCGTTTGGCAGCACAATGCCAGGGTGTGCCGGGCAGGGCAGCTCCAGCCCCTGTCTGTCTTGATGCTTGTCGTTTGTTTGTCTTCTGTGTCTTAGTCCTTCTCTGGATGTCAGCATCCTCTTTGTGCTCAAAGGTGCCCGGTGTGCCTCTCGGGCGCGGTCTCTAGGGTCTTGAATGCCCACGCTCGTTCATCAGCATAGCAGCCGCGGAGCAGCTCTTGATTTGCCTAGCAAGGTCATGGCACGGTTTGTCCTCACGTCTCGGAAGTTTCCGGTCGGTCCTCTCTTGTGGCGTCATTGCGGGCTCTGTCTGGAGCTCTGCTCTTCAGTCACTCGTTTTCACGGCTGGAGACTTTTTCCGTGCATCTTTCCATCGTTAGGTCTTGAAGGCGGGCTTCTTGTGCATCCGTCGTCGCAATTTTGACAGTAAGTCCTTCCAATGAGCCGTTCCAGTCCCCTCTCTTCGGGGGCTGCCATAGATCTTCTTCTCATCCGCCCCTTGGTGGCATTGTTTGACGGTGTCTCCTGTCTTGCTGACAGTTTTTGGTCCTCTTGGAGTCGCATCATCCGCAGGGTTCTGCGTTGCGTCATTCTGTGTGTGTGTTTGGCACGGAGCTGCTCTGCCCGGGGTTGTGGAGTCAGGGTGATGGGGCATAGCCGCAAGAGTCCAGGGTTAGCGTGCGGGATTCTGCCCGGGAGGGCTCGGCGAAGGTGGTACCGTCAGCAGGGTGTGCGGACCATCCTGTCCATCCTCTTCCTGGGAGATGGTGGGAGCTGCTAGGTGGGGCCCTTCAGCGTTGGAGAAAGCAGATGGAACTTTGCAGGGGTGTAAGGCTGTGGGGCTCTGAGGTATGCCTGGGTTTTTTACTGTTTGTGTCTTAAGGGCTGCCTGCAGTTAGACTGCAGATAGGGTTCCTAAATGGAAGCGAGAGGTCTGCAATGGTGTAGCGAGGAGTTGGTATCGGAGTGACGTGCTCAATAAATTGTTGGGTTTATCCGACAGGGCCAGATGCAATGTGTACCGATGCAGCGACAGAGGAGTCAAGGGGAGGACCCGAGGGAGGTAGGTCGGCCGGTGGTGTCGGTGTGATGAAGTGGTCGGCAGCTCGGTGCCACGTTTAAGGTTTGTTTGTGTGTGCCTGTTTTTCTTTGGAAGGTGTGAAACGAGGCGGAAAGCAGTCCGTTTCCAGGGGAGGCGACTCGGGCCAGGCGAGCCGTTCCTCGCGGGCCGGTGTTGCATTGCAGGTGAGTTCTAGGCATCCCTTGTTTGTTTTCCAGCCCAGGCAGGAACCTCGGCGTGGGCACCTGTAACTGGCGGAGGCTGTGAGTGGTCGGTCAAGGGAAGGGAATGGGAGATGGGAAACGGCTTCAGGTAGTTTCTTGGCGCGTTGCTCTTTGCTTTGTCCCTTGCAGGCTCCACAGGCAGCGTCGTTGGGGTGTAGCCACACGTCTGAACGCACTGAGAAGCTGAGGCGGTCGTCGTCCGTGTTGATGTCTAATACTGAAGCAGTACCTGGCAGGTAGGTGGAGCGTTTGGCTCTGTTTTTGCAGTCACCTTGCGCTGTGAGCCTCTGTATCAGACGTGTCTTGCGCCGCATGCCTCTGTATCGGGGTGGAGTAATGGATGGCGTGCCTCTGTATTGGACATGTCTTGCGCCACATCCCTCTGTATCGGCGGGGGTAATGTATCGCGTTCCTCTCTCACTCCTGCAGTAGCACTCAAGCGCTCTCTCTTTACGGCACTGTTTTCTTCCTTTTCCCCTTTCACTTGTGTGCTGCTTGTAGGTCCAATGCAGGACCTCCGTTTGGAGTCTTCACTCTGGTCCTAAGGATTGCCAAGGCCTGCTCGAAACAAAGCCCCAAACTGGACATCCCACAGGGGTTAAGCCCAGCCGCCCCCAGCCACCCAGAGCGATCTGAGGTCGGTTGGAACGCAAGGGGGTTTAACCTCTGCCAAATGTGTCTCTCTGGTTTTGGATTGAGAGAAATGTGTGCTTCTGGATCGAGCTTGCCTTGGGCAATGTTCATGGATGATAAGGTAGTGTAATGCATGTCGCGTGCCTCTGTATCGGGGTGGTGTAATGGATGGTGTGCCCCCGTATTGGACATGTCTTGTGCCACATCCCTCTGTATCGGTGTGCTTCTGGATCGAGCTTGCCTTGGGCAATGTTCATGGATGATAAGGTAGTGTAATGCATGTCGCGTGCCTCTGTATCGGGGTGGTGTAATGGATGGTGTGCCCCCGTATTGGACATGTCTTGTGCCACATCCCTCTGTATCGGTGGGGGTAATGTATCGCGTGCCTCTCTCGCTCCTGCAGTAGCGCTCAAGCGCTCTCTCTTTACCGCACTGTTTTCTTCCTTTTCCCCTTTCACTTGTGTGCTGCTTGTAGGTCAAATGCAGGGCCTCTGTTTGGATTCTTTGCTCTGGTCCTGAGGATTGCCAAGACCTGCTTGAAACAAAGCCCCTAACTGGATATCTGTGTCTCAATCCAGGGTTGGAGGTCGGGAGTGGAGTGCCACGAGAAGGAGGGTCGGTGGGTGGTGTTGGCTACTCAATGAGATTGGTAGCTCTGTGAATATTTCAGGATTTGCCTGTGTGTCTTTGAAGGTGTAAAACAAGGAGGGAAGCAGGCCCTTTCTAGTGGAGGTGACTTGGGCAAGGTGAGCTGTTTGTAGCGGTCTGGCGTTGCTTTGCAGTTGAGTTTTATTGGCATCTCTTGTTTGTGTGTTATAGGACAGGCCTGATCCTCAGTGCAGCCTCCCACAAATGACCTAGGCCAGGCGATTGATCAGCGAAGGTAAGGTAATGGAAGGTGGGAACTGGTTTTGGGCAGTCTTGACATGTGCCTTTTTCAGGTTCCGGAGCTGGCGGTGGGCCACTGTGCGCTGAGTAGGTGAGCTGACTGTTATCCTTTGTGGTGCCTAATACTTCAGCAGGCAGGTGTAGCACTTGCCTCTCTGTTCTTGTAGGTGTTGAACAGCCACCTGTGGAAGTGGAGGAGCAGCGGAGGTGAGATGGAATCACCGCCAGGCATGAGGCGGTTGCGGTAGCAATGATTTCTCAGAAGGGGAAGAGTAACTTTGCATCTCTTGGGGGTGATAGCAAGCACATGCCACGATGACCGGCATGTGTCAGGTTCGAGCGGGTCAGTGGGATGCCACCACCTTTTGGATAAGCAGGGTCTTCAGGTTGCAGTTGATGGTTGTGATACTAGTTGTTTGACCTGTTTTGATTTGTCTGCAAGCTTTTGTTTGCTGTAGAATCACAAAATTGTAGGGGTCGGAAGGGACCTGGAGAGATCATCGGGTCCAACCCCAAAGTTCAGGGTAGTCCAGGAACTTCTAAGTTAGGCCACGTAGCATTGCGTTTGCTCTTTTGTTATTGAGGACAGATACCAATTGGCAGTTGCGTGCAAGCTAAGCGGAGGAAGCAGGGCTGGGGAGAGGGAGCAAGAGGGCACAAAGTAGAGGGCGGGACACAGGCGGTGAGAGTTCGGTGCTCTTTGTCCATGAGAGTCCATGTCCCGGAAGGGTCTGCCCAGGAGCTGTCCCCTTTGGGTGATGGATGAGCGGGTCACTTGTCAGTGCAATGTTAGAGTGCGGCAGGCAGGGTGGTTCCAGCCTGTGTTACGCTTGTGTAGGTTGCAGTGTTTTTCTTAGATTCTGCATTATAACTTGCTGAGATCTTTTAGTTGTTGGGTCTTTGCAAAGTAGTAATTAGACCTCTCGAGTCTTGCATGCCCCTAGCTTTCTTCCTATCAAGCCCTGAGTGTGTTGCAGTTGTAGGTTCAAGCACAGCTCTGTTTGGCTTGCATCGTTACAGATTTTCTTGCGCAGATCTGTCTTATGGCAATAAGCTGGGTCACAGGTGTGAAGTAGCACACCCGCCTTACATTGTGTATGTAGGAGTCAATCTCTGGGGTTTCGTTGGCTTTTTCCGCATAGTAAGATAAGCTATCCCCAAAGAGGACCGACCGGCAGTGCCACGGAAGCATCACTTGGAAGTGGGCAAGTCGACTCGCAGTATTTATTTGAGTTTCTCAGATGCAGATCACGAGGCCTGAGATGCAGGTCAAAGGAAGAGGGCAACCGAACCGGCAGGCGGAGTAACAGAGGAAGGCTGGCTGGCATCCACCATTAGAGGATCGGTGCCAGCGTTGCGAGCTTATTCATTTCCAGTTTTAGTTTCTCAGTAGAAAACAAAGCGCATAGCGGGATGTCGGCCCCCGAGCTAACTTTGAGGTGACCGACACCTAGCGTGCCAAAAGAGGAGTTTTACAGGCATCATACCGGCGTAGCACAAACTGTATCCTGTTTTAGTATTATCAGTGGCAGGCGGGCGTCAGCATGTTAGAGTAAAGCATAATCTGACTCCGAGCAGTCGATGCAGGTGATGTCGACGTGAGGTCTGTGCTGCCGCACTGCTGGTTACTGACACCGTTCTGCATTACAGGCAAAGAGGAGGAACCCTCGAGATGGGCGAGCGCGTGTCTTAAACGATGCGGTCTTCGCAAGGCCGGTTTCCCTAAGGTGACCTCTGAAAGGTGAGTTAAAGAAAAAGGGGCGGTTGCAGCGGGGCCACGCAGGGGTTTATTGTCATCAGTGTCGAGAGGCCGATTGCCTTTGTATTAAAGGTCAGAGAGAGGTTTTGCGTCCATTCCGCACGATGCAAGCATTTGGGGTTTTATCTGTGTTCAAATGTCACTTGTTATCCACAGTCTCTGTTGCGTCTTGCCCGTTACAGATGCTGGCTGTGTTGCGCCCCCCTGCTCTCCACCCTCAGCGAGCATCATTGTGTTTGAGCCTCTCCGCTTTGTCACGAAGCATAGCGAACAACAATCATCTCGCTCTCAGTCTGAAGCATTTCACATTTCAAATGCTTATCCGGTGTCAGCTTTGCAGAGCCTGGGCTGGAACAATATCTCTGCTTTTGAAAGTTTGGAGTCTTAAGCGGGGATTTGGTGTCGATCTCCGATTCATTACCGACATACTTTACCAGTTGATTTCCTCCAAACGGATGGATTTCGTGTTATACCGCATCGCAGCAGTCTCTAGCGGTTTTCCTTGCTGCGAGACCTCGATAGCGTCGCATCGTTTGGATTGTCTCGCATCATAGGGCTCTGGCTCTGCGTGATGTCTGGTGCCGCATGACTCTGTAACGGGGTGGCATCCATGGCATTGTCACGTCTCGGGATGATGTCTCGCGCCGTCAGCCTCTGTATGCGAACTGCGTCTCGTGCTGCGTGACTCTGTAACGGGGTGGCATCCATGGCATTGTCATGTCTCGGGATGCCATCTTGCGCCGTCAGCCTCTGTATGTGAACTGTGTCTCGTGCCGTGTGACTCTGTAACGGGGTGGCATCCACGGCATTGTCATGTCTCGGGATGCCATCTCGCGCCGTCAGCCTCTGTATGTGAACTGTGTCTTGTGCCGCGTGACTCTGTAACGGGGTGGCATCCACGGCATTGTCATGTCTCGGGATGCCATCTCGCACCGTCAGCCTCTGTATGTGAACTGTGTCTCGTGCCACGTGACTGTGTAACGGGGTGGGATCCATAGCATTGTTATGTTTTGGGATGCTATCTTGCACTCTCGGGCCATCTATTTCTGTGGGGCTTTGCATTGTATGCCTGTATCTACTTAGCATTTTGTGCGGTCTGGAAAGGTTTTGGGATGGTGTCATCAATAGCAGTGTTGTATCATGGGGTTGTAAGTCGCTGTCTGGCTGTGGTTTTGGGTCGTGTTCCATTGTATGACTCTGTGTAGGGGTGCAGTCTCGGACTGTACAGTGTATTTGCTAGGTCTGTGTTTTGCCAGGTACTACATTGAGGTTTGGCTTCCTGCGGAACAATCTGCGGCACATTATGCCAGAGCGTAAATTTCAAAGAGAAGCAGGAGCTAGGGTGCTGCAGGTAGCCGAGTGGTTTCTTAGCCTTTAGCTTTTGCGATGTAACACTTAAGTGTCATAGTGGTGAAGCTGTTTGAAGTGCGACACCACGCCAAGCATGGCTGTAGACTTGAGGCAATGGCCCAATGCGGCAGCCGGAGGTGGGATGGCTGCGGTTTGGGTGGGTGTCAGCAGCTGCGAAGAGGCTGTCGGTGAGTTAGTCTAGCTCTGCTAGCGTGTGTGATGTTTTCCTTACAGGTTTGCTCAGGCTTCAGGAAGTAGAGATTTGAGGGGTTTTTGCAGGCAGGGCGATCTTTTAGGAGGCCCCTGGGAACGGCGTTCCCGGATGGTGCCTAGCAGGGCAGAGCGAGCGGCGGCGAGTATGCGTGGCTAACCTTGGGTGCGGGATGTTTTTGTTTCAGGTTTGCTCAGGCCTTAGGAATTAGATATTTCAGAATAAAAAAACCCCAGCCGGGGGATTTTTTTTTTTTGTTCCCCCGGCTGGGTTTTTTTTTCCTCGGTCCCGGCCGGTCTGCGAGGCGACTATCGTCGCCTAAGTTTGGGCGCAGGCGGCTCTCGGGACGGGGTTTTTGCAGGCAGGGCGATCTTTTAGGAGGCCCCCGGGAACGGCGTTCCCGGACGGTGCCTAGCAGGGCAGAGCGAGCGGCGGCGAGTATGCGTGGGTAACCTTGGGTGCGGGATGTTTTTGTTTCAGGTTTGCTCAGGCCTTAGGAATTAGATATTTCAGAATAAAAAAACCCCAGCCGGGGGATTTTTTTTTTGTTCCCCCGGCTGGGTTTTTTTTTCCTCGGTCCCGGCCGGTCTGCGAGGCGACTATCGTCGCCTAAGTTTGGGCGCAGGCGGCTCTCGGGACGGGGTTTTTGCAGGCAGGGCGATCTTTTAGGAGGCCCCCGGGAACGGCGTTCCCGGACGGTGCCTAGCAGGGCAGAGCGAGCGGCGGCGAGTATGCGTGGCTAACCTTGGGTGCGGGATGTTTTTGTTTCAGGTTTGCTCAGGCCTTAGGAATTAGATATTTCAGAATAAAAAAACCCCAGCCGGGGGATTTTTTTTTTGTTCCCCCGGCTGGGTTTTTTTTTCCTCGGTCCCGGCCGGTCTGCGAGGCGACTATCGTCGCCTAAGTTTGGGCGCAGGCGGCTCTCGGGACGGGGTTTTTGCAGGCAGGGCGATCTTTTAGGAGGCCCCCGGGAACGGCGTTCCCGGACGGTGCCTAGCAGGGCAGAGCGAGCGGCGGCGAGTATGCGTGGCTAACCTTGGGTGCGGGATGTTTTTGTTTCAGGTTTGCTCAGGCCTTAGGAATTAGATATTTCAGAATAAAAAAACCCCAGCCGGGGGATTTTTTTTTTTGTTCCCCCGGCTGGGTTTTTTTTTTCCTCGGTCCCGGCCGGTCTGCGAGGCAACTATCGTCGCCTAAGTTTGGGCGCAGGCGGCTCTCGGGACGGGGTTTTTGCAGGCAGGGCGATCTTTTAGGAGGCCCCCGGGAACGGTGTTCCCGGACGGTGCCTAGCAGGGCAGAGCGAGCGGCAGCGAGTATGCGTGGCTAACCTTGGGTGCGGGATGTTTTTGTTTCAGGTTTGCTCAGGCCTTAGGAATTAGATATTTCAGAATAAAAAAACCCCAGCCGGGGGATTTTTTTTTTTGTTCCCCCGGCTGGGTTTTTTTTTCCTCGGTCCCGGCCGGTCTGCGAGGCGACTATTGTCACCTAAGTTTGGGCGCAGGCGGCTCTCGGGACGGGGTTTTTGCAGGCAGGGCGATCTTTTAGGAGGCCCCCGGGAACGGCGTTCCCGGACGGTGCCTAGCATGGCAGAGCGAGCGGCGGCGAGTATGCGTGGGTAACCTTGGGTGCGGGATGTTTTTGTTTCAGGTTTGCTCAGGCCTTAGGAATTAGATATTTCAGAATAAAAAAACCCCAGCCGGGGGATTTTTTTTTTTGTTCCCCCGGCTGGGTTTTTTTTTCCTCGGTCCCGGCCGGTCTGCGAGGCGACTATCGTCGCCTAAGTTTGGGCGCAGGTGGCTCTCGGGACAGGGTTTTTGCAGGCAGGGCAATCTTTTAGGAGGCCCCTGGGAACATTGTTTCCGAGGTGTGCCATGCCAGTTGTGTATTTTTGAGGCGTAGGGGTTGTATTGTCTGTGGTAGGGTTTTATGGATCATCACAGGTGTGACTTCTTGCAGGAAGGTATGTTGTTTCTTAAGCAGTTACAAGGAGAGATTTGTAGTAATGTTGGCGGAATGCTGGAGAGAGATCCTAGAGAGATGTTCTGTGGTGAGCTGGATTGCTGTGTAGGTGGTCCTAATTTGGTTTTCACCAAAGCAGGAGTTGTGTTAGGTTTTGTATTGTGTTGTAGTAGGAGCTGTAACTTTTCCTGTAAGCTTTAGTGTGGGCAGAGTAGGTGACCATGTGTCCTATAGACCAGAGCTGTTTCCTAGGGGAAAAAATGTAAGAGGAAATTACAGTTTGAAGTAAAAGAAGGCAGTGTGAGGAGAAGTAATAAGCTGAAAATTGTAAAAGCATCATGCTAATTTGTACAGCTCTGTGAGCTGTGTCTCCTGTAACCAGTAATTTGTTTGTACAGAATTTTGAATATGTTCTAGTCCTAACAGGAAGTCCTCAATAAGAACTTCAAATACAGAGAGAGGGGACAATAAGGAGCTGTAATAAAGGATTTTGTCTCTCGTGTCAGTGTTTTTCTGGAACAGGTGGTTTATTAGATGTTCACTGCCTGCCCCTCTTTGTCCTTGTATTCCTTGTCCTTGTATTCCCTTGTATTCCCTTGTATTCCCTTGTATTCCCTTGTATTCCCTTGTATTCCCTTGTATTCCCTTGTATTCCCTTGTGTCCCTCTTTGCCTCTCTTTGCCTCTCTTTGCCTCTCTTTGCCTCTCTTTGCCTCTCTTTGCCTCTCTTTGCCTCTCTTTGCCTCTCTTTGCCTCTCTTTGCCTCTCTTTGCCTCTCTTTGCCTCTCTTTGCCTCTCTTTGCCTCTCTTTGCCTCTCTTTGCCTCTCTTTGCCTCTCTTTGCCTCTCTTTGCCTCTCTTTGCCTCTCTTTGCCTCTCTTTGCCTCTCTTTGCCTCTCTTTGCCTCTCTTTGCCTCTCTTTGCCTCTCTTTGCCTCTCTTTGCCTCTCTTTGCCTCTCTTTGCCTCTCTTTGCCTCTCTTTGCCTCTCTTTGCCTCTCTTTGCCTCTCTTTGCCTCTCTTTGCCTCTCTTTGCCTCTCTTTGCCTCTCTTTGCCTCTCTTTGCCTCTCTTTGCCTCTCTTTGCCTCTCTTTGCCTCTCTTTGCCTCTCTTTGCCTCTCTTTGCCTCTCTTTGCCTCTCTTTGCCTCTCTTTGCCTCTCTTTGCCTCTCTTTGCCTCTCTTTGCCTCTCTTTGCCTCTCTTTGCCTCTCTTTGCCTCTCTTTGCCTCTCTTTGCCTCTCTTTGCCTCTCTTTGCCTCTCTTTGCCTCTCTTTGCCTCTCTTTGCCTCTCTTTGCCTCTCTTTGCCTCTCTTTGCCTCTCTTTGCCTCTCTTTGCCTCTCTTTGCCTCTCTTTGCCTCTCTTTGCCTCTCTTTGCCTCTCTTTGCCTCTCTTTGCCTCTCTTTGCCTCTCTTTGCCTCTCTTTGCCTCTCTTTGCCTCTCTTTGCCTCTCTTTGCCTCTCTTTGCCTCTCTTTGCCTCTCTTTGCCTCTCTTTGCCTCTCTTTGCCTCTCTTTGCCTCTCTTTGCCTCTCTTTGCCTCTCTTTGCCTCTCTTTGCCTCTCTTTGCCTCTCTTTGCCTCTCTTTGCCTCTCTTTGCCTCTCTTTGCCTCTCTTTGCCTCTCTTTGCCTCTCTTTGCCTCTCTTTGCCTCTCTTTGCCTCTCTTTGCCTCTCTTTGCCTCTCTTTGCCTCTCTTTGCCTCTCTTTGCCTCTCTTTGCCTCTCTTTGCCTCACAACAAAAAAAAGAGCAAAAAAGAGCAGCTGCAGCAGCAGTAGGAAATGGCATTGCACCTGGGAGCAGTAACAATCAATTTTCAACATTCAATTAATTAAAAAGCTAACATCCAAACCTGCTCCCAGGCTGCAACCCATTTCCTACTGCTGCACCAGACTTATTATTTTTAATGTTTATTAGTATTAATAAACAAAACCACAGCTACAACCAATTCTATTGACAAACCAAACCCTACCCACACCGGAGCAGACCCATTACGGTTAGGGGGCGACCATGTTGTTGAGGGTTAGGGGACAGCCATGTTTTATAGGATTAGTACGCGGCCATGTCGGTTAGGGGTTAGACGTTAGGGGTTAAGGGTTACGGTTAGGGTTAGGGTCATTAGGGTTAGGGTCGTCAGGGGTCAGGGGTCAGAGGTCAGGAGTTAGGGTTAGGGTCGTTAGGGTTAGGGTTAGGGTTAGGGTCGTTAGGGTTAGGGGTTAGGGTTAGGGGTTAGGGTTAGGGGTTAGGGGTTAGGGTTAGGGGTTAGGGGTTAGGGGTTAGGGGTTAGGGGTTAGGGGTTAGGGGTTAGGGGTTAGGGTTAGGGGTTAGGGGTTAGGGGTTAGGGTTAGGGTTAGGGTTAGGGTTAGGGTTAGGGTTAGGGTTAGGGTTAGGGTTAGGGTTAGGGTTAGGGTTAGGGTCATTAGGGTTAGGGTCATTAGGGTTAGGGTTAGGGTTAGGGTTAGGGTTAGGGTTAGGGTTAGGGTTAGGGTTAGGGTTAGGGTTAGGGTTAGGGTTAGGGTTAGGGGTTAGGGGTTAGGGTTAGGGTTAGGGTTAGGGTTAGGGTTAGGGTTAGGGGTTAGGGTTAGGGTTAGGGTTAGGGTTAGGGTTAGGGTTAGGGTTAGGGTTAGGGTTAGGGTTAGGGTTAGGGTTAGGGTTAGGGTTAGGGTTAGGGTTAGG